>JAQFVV010012402.1:4075616-5343116 GCA_028023455.1 Epiperipatus broadwayi
AATCGTTTTGAATTTAAAATAAAACTACATAAAAACGTAGATGCCTCAACGATTCCAACACAGATTACAGATCAAGAAGCGACACTCTCTCTTCACATAAGAGGTCTAAAGCCACATTGTTTTGGCTGTGGACAGAGAGGACACCTAGCAACTCAGTGCGATAACACAAAAAGCAATCACTGTGAACAAACTAAAATCCTCTCCCCAGAACAACCCAGTGATGAAAATAAAATTTATAATAACACTACATCCATTGGCAACCCAATAATAGAAACCGGAAAAAAACAGGTTCAAACACCCACAAACAAAAATAATAATGGAGCAGAATTGCCTATCCCAAAGACCAACCAAAAAAATAATAACACAAAAACTAACACAGAAATCCAAGATTCAAACGAAAATAATTCTCAAGAAACCACAACACAAAATACAGCAATTACATCACAGGATCAGCATCTCAATAAAACAAAATGTGTACCAAGTAAAAATCAACAAACAGAAAGTAAACACACACAGTTATATAATGAAAATATAAATCCAGATAATATAAAGATACCAATAATAAAAAAAACTACAACTATAAACAAAACTGCATCAAACATAATGGATGCAATAGAAGCCCCTCTTCCACCTATTCAAGAGAATACACCAGAGGGAAAAAGAAAGCCAGGTAGACCACCTAAAAATCATGAATCCAAAAAGGCAAAAAAACAGACCAAAAGCACAACTTATCAGACATATATAATTGAGAAAATGATGAAATAGAAATGGATGTAAGCCAACAACAAATGGACACCTGTTCAGTTTCATCACAAATTGCCTGTATAGAGTCTGAAGCAATATTAAATGAAAGAAAAACTGATAATAAACCCAACAATATCTTAAATATGTATCAGCATCCATCTACTGCAATATAAACAAAAATTTAGTATTAAAAATAAAATAAAAATCAATACCCTGTTAAAAAATTATTTAAAACATGAAGATAAAAATTGGATCTCTCAACATTAGAGGCTTAAATGCCACCAAAAAACTTTTTGATCTCAAAAAATGGTTACATACAACACAACCACACATACTGGGGCTTTTGGAAACAAAAATATACAGCAGCTCTCAAATTGATCCATCAAAATATTTAGTCAGCCAAGGTTTTTGTGCCTGCTCAAGGCAATCATCATCACCATCAGGTGGCACAGGCATAATTATTTCCCACAACTGCCCTTTCGATTCTTTTTAAAATTATATATATTGACTCTAATCTTATCATATTAACACTCCATCATAAAAATATCACACTTAACCTAGTATTTGTATATATACCACCAGGCCCTGTCATCATCTCCAGAATAATAGCAACAATAAATTCAATGCTTACAGCAACACCAAATCCCATAATGCTCCTGGGAGATTTCAATATGACCTACCAAACTTTTGTCACCAAATGGATCCATCAAATAACAATCCCACTTATGAGTGCTGAGGATTTTCTCCCATCAAACTCAATATCTTTTAATAACAATAGATATAAGTCACTTATTGATTTGTGTTTCTACTCACCAATGTTACATCATTATTTTAATCTTGAACTCTGTCCATCTATAATCTCAGATCATGCTGCTCAGTTCATCACCCTCGACCTAACAAAAATACAGAATACAACAATAGCCCTCCAAAAGACTATGCGAATACTTCTTCCAGCACAAACAACTGAATTCTTATATTCAGAAACATATATAATGCTCCAAAAACTTCAAAACATGTCACTCGATCCAGTACAAAAGTATATAGCATTCACCAATATACTTTCTTTCAACATCAATCATATTACCTGCAACTCAACACCCCCCACCAGATTATTAGCATTGGCAGATGAACTACATAAAAGAATAACCATTTCCAGACCAACTACAGATAATCAAACACAAATTAAAAAACTTACAGAAATGTACAACAATACATGCAATACACTAAAGCAATATGTAGCAATAAAAAAGAAAAAAATAGGCCTTACACAACAACATACTTGGACCAGAGCATACATACGGTGGGCATTGGGATACCCATCCACAGTCAGAGTGCCTATGGCACTTGAAATAGATGGCTCTATAACAGCTGGACATAACATGATAAACCCAATATATCAACACTAAAAAAAAACTGCAAAAACAGAGAGTGTACATACCAAATGAAGACATATTTGGAGACCCTGAAACAGACACACCAATAACAACAACTGACATTGTATTTCAACTTGCAACAATAACAAACACATGTCACCCAGGACCACAAGGAATTCCCAAATTTGTGTTCAAACATCTTAGTCACTTCACAGCAAAATACCTGTGCGACCTAGCCAATTACATATCCCAAAAAATTTACAACATACAAAGTTATTATATATAGAGTAAGTTAAAAACAAACTCTTATGAAGCTTCAAAAATACCCTCAACCTCAGACCGCGGTTTCTGCCTCTAGCGTCATCAGTGAGGTGCTAGGGAATAAAAATACTAGAACTAGTCCAGCATTTTATCAATGCCTAACTATTGAGAAGAAAATCTGAAACTTTCAGACATTTAAATGTCCAAAAATCCAGCTATCTAACTCAAATAGCCGTATGGGACTGAACTAAGTTCAGATACACCATATATTAATAGCTCTAGCAATATAAAATCGCCAAAGCATTAATAGCAAAAAACTAAAATTAAATTGATAAAAAATCAAGTCATATGACCTAATTTTATAACTCCTATTACAATTGTTTATATAGAGGTAAAACAACTCTTATAACTCAAAATACCCTCAACCTCAGACCCGGTTTCTGCCTCTAGCGCATCAGTGAGGTGGTATTTTTGAGCTTCATAAGGTTTGTTTTAACTCTCTATATATAACAATTAAATAACTTTATTAAAATTAGGTCATATACTTGATTTTTTATCAACATACAAGTCTATACCCAATTGCAATGGTTCCATTTAACAAAAAACCAACAGCAATATCATCTTTATCTAATCTACGACCAATTTCAATGGGACCTTTAGGAATAAAAATTCTTGAAAGAGTAATAAAGGAAAAAATAGAACAACACATACTCCCTGTGTTATCATCAGCACAATATGCCAAAAAAGGATCATCCATTGGCCAGGGTGCCTTAATGTACAAAACAATTATCGAAGTAGTAAAAAAAAGAAAGAAATATGCACCAATTATAGTTCAACTAGACATTGAGGCAGCTTTGACTCAGTGCCTATAGCCAAATTATTAGACGTGCTGAAAAAAACAACAACACCTCCATCCCTACTATATATAATAGCCAATCTGCTACTCAGCCGTGAAATTCACATCACATTGAATGGAAAAAAATCACCAGCCTTCAGACCGAGTCAATCCATCCCACAAGGATTCCCCCTAAGTGCCTTGCTCTTTACAATATATATAAATCCTCTATTAATAGAGATACAGAAAAAAATAAAAGGCATTCAAATTCCAAACACTGCTTTAAATATATCATGCATAGCCTATATGGATGATGTAACCGTTTTCCTCCCCTCTAAAAAGAACCTCCCCATATTACAAGAGATAATCAAGAATTATATCTCAAATTTTAATTTAAAAATTAACACAAATAAAACTGCTGCATGGTCAATATACACAGGCAAGCACTGTACAGAGATGTTTAATGGTAAACCATCTGCTTTCCTTGGTTTCCCATTCTACCTTGGAACCAATGGAATGAGGCAAAAAATTCAAAATAAATTAAAAATAGATGCTGAAAAAATCACAGCCTCACTTGAAAAGTCATACCTGTCAATATATGCAAAGGTAGCACTATTTAATCAACTTATAACTACAAAAATTACATACTATACACCTATAATTAAATTTGCAAAAACATTCATATCTAAAATCTCGTCAATCTGTAACAAACTAATATGGAAGAGAAAGACAGTGGCAATCTCTTTAAAAAATCTGAGCAGACCACCACATAGCAATGGACTTGGACTCCATACAATCAATGTTTTTTACACACAGAAATCAATAAATCTAATAACAGCAACCATAAAAAATTTCCAGACCTGGAGTGTGTAATCAGTATAATACCCACAGACAGACCACCCCCTTCATATGGATATCTATCCACACTGATTGAAGAACTCAAGCCAATATACAATGAAATATCACTCAATAATGACAACAAGTATACATACTGGGACATTTATAATATACTATATCCAAACCAGACACCTAATCTACATCCATCAGTTCTTGGAATAGACAACAGGCAACTACTGCAACAATTCAGAAAATGGTCATTAGAACCAAAATTATTTGATTTTCTACTTAAGCTTAATCTCAATGCTCTACCCACAACCCATTTCCTTAGATTTCGTAGATTCTATACAAATATAGACCCCATGTGCGGGCTATGTCATAGAGAAGAAGAGACACAAGATCATTTTCTTCATTCCTGCAGTGCCCTAGAAACAATACGTCGCACAATGTTTACCACATACAGAAAGGCTATCATTTCAATTGATGAAATAATAAATACATTTAAAAAAGGCAACAACCCTGCTATTCGTGCAGCAACATACAGCCTTTATGCCTACTGGTGCACCAGATGCACTTTTGCACTTGCCAATAACCCTCGACGCCACCCAGCAACATATTCAATAAAACTAGAACTGTTAAGAAAAAGAGATAGCATCCTAGCTCAACCAGATATATTTGCAGCCACATGGTCACACTTGAAACAAAGATCCAGTCTATGAAATATAAAGGCCAATAAGATAGATGATGACATTTTCAACATCAGCATTTTTTCCAACTTTAAAAAAATGCAAGCATAAACTGAACTAAATAGAAGGCCAAATTTAAAAACAAGAAGAAAAAAAAAGTATGCAGAAAAGATAAAGACTTATATACTGAAAGTTGTAATTTGTTTTTCATTTGTAAAAAATCAATATATTACTAGATGTGACTGTGTAACTTTTTAGACTCAATAAAGTTTTGCTTTGAAACATAATAATAATAATAATAATAATAATAATAATAATAATAATAATAATAATAATAATAATAATAATAATAATAATAGTAATAGTAATAATAATAATAATAATAATAATAATAATAATAATAAAAAAAATGCGGTCCTGCTGCAGTTAGTTAGACGAAGTAGATAAACGTTTCCAACAAAAGTATAAAAAAATACTGAATTGCCAAAAAACAGTTGCTTCAAACATCACTTGAAGATAATTAATATTCACACCGATCAGGGAAAATGGACTTTTTACTCACAAAGTAAGTGATTTATTGCTTATAACTTTTAATTTTTCTAAGCGCTATTCAGACGCTAGATATTGTCAATATGGCGTCCACATCAGAATCCAAAATAAAGATTGGTGCGAATCAGACTTCACGAATTATAGCAACATTAGAGCACAGACAACATATGTGAACATAGCTGAATTTAATTTGCAAAACGCAAAACAAATCCCAACATTTAGAAGGGCCAATCAGGATGACCTGAATGAAGTAAATGATATAAATATGAATCTATATGATGCCGATGTGCCTTTACAAAACGTTTGATTAAAAGAAGAAGTGCAAGAGATAAATAGCAGATTTAATGAAACCATACCGAATAAATTATTCATGTCATTTAAGAGATTTTTTCAAATAAATCAATCGTCTTAGCAGCAACAGATAGAAATCTCTCTCTCTACAAGTTTCCAAAGGAAATACTATATAAAGAGTTATCTAACAGCAAAATGTGGAGCTCAGTTTCAACCATAGGAGAGCATACCAACTCAAGATATCTGGTGGTAGAATTCATTAATGAAACGCAATGTACAGATTTTCAAGAAAAAATTAATACTTTAGAAAATTATGTTCTTGTAATTGTAGACAGTGTAACGATATATAAATATGTCGTTACATTAATTTAAAATAAAAACTTAAAAGTTCGCAAATAAAAGTAAAAAACTAAACGCTAAAATTAAAATGTTTGTTAAACGTATATATATTCGCACAGATGCTAAGCTTTAAAAATATTTTTTTTAATAAATAAAAAAAGGTATTTGAATGTATTTTTTTTTATATAAAAAAGATTTAAATATAAAAATAGTTTAAAAAAGAAATAACGTAAGTAAAAATAAAAACAGGTATTAATTAATTCCTGTAATCTATAAATGGAAATGATTGTTTATTAATTATCCAAAAGCTGTCTAATTAAAAAGTCAGAGAGTAAATTAGATAAGAGAATAAAGAGATTTTAGCTTGACCAATGGAAGCACCAAGCCTCAGCCCGGACCCGAACGAAAATTTGGATTAGTGACGTCTTTGTTCATTCAATCTGGAGATTTACTATAAAAAGGGAAATACAGTTTTTTCGGACAGTTCCAGCGTTGTGTGTTTGAGAATTGTGGTAGGACGCACATACCACACTCTCTATTTAAAAGAAAAATGAAAAGACTGTGATACCTTGAACCAGCTATTGCCATCTCCAGGACATTATCTTCCAATGGAGGCGTCGCGGGAATTAAAAGCAGAAACCTGGACTCTTCTACCATAAGCTATATGAAATGAACAATTATTAAAATCAATTACGAACTTTCGTCAAGTTTTACAAATTAATAAACAAGCCAACTTAAATGTTAAAATGGACTCTTATCTGACTTTTGTAAGTTTTAAATCAAATTAATAATGTTTAATTTTATATGTTTTCCGATTGATAAAAATCATTTCCATTTTTTTTCTTTCTTATTGTATAAATTGTTTATTGTTTAAATTTTAAATGAGGAAATTTAGGTTGGGTATAGACATTGCATAGATTCGTTAGCGGTTGATAATGTTGTGGTTTTCACATTCGATTAGAATATATGTCAACGATATCACTGCAAGCATCTTACGATGAATGCTAATGGGATTTGTATATTCCCTATGCAAGTGACGTTTATCGATGACTTTGTATTTTGATCGGTTGTGTTTAATTTGGAATGTTTTTGACCGTGGAATCTGTGCAGCTGATCTGTACTCAACATTTTAAAACAAATTTTATAAAATGCATTTGTGCGAACGTATTTAAATGTTAAATTTAAGTCGGGCGTGAATGGCTATATAGTTTTGTAAAGTTATATTAAGGGAGGGTAATCTTAGGTTATTCATTTCGTAGTTGAATTGGTTCAATAGATTGGATATATTTGTGTAATTAGTAGATGTAGTATGAGGTCCGCTACGGGCAGGATTATAGATATACGCCACACACCCTCTGTTTGCCTATGGATGGGTTTGTAAGTCGGCAGAAGACCGCAGTCCATTCCTATGGAGTTTTTTGTTTATTGTTCTACTTGCCAACAGATGTCACATTCCTGTTGGTGGAGAGTCAATGTCTTCTCTATTTCTACTTATTGTTCAGATGTACGTTTCCTGACAGTATAGTATTTTGTGTTGTCGTATCATGCTACATTGAATACATGAATGTATCAGATGGATTGGCGCCAGTTTGGTTGCGAAATTTGTTGCCTAAGGTTAAATCAGGGAAGAATATTTTCTTTTCAAATGCAGATCTATGTAGTCTATTCATACTTGACTATCTAAATAAAATATTAAACTCATTGAAACTTAGTTAAATGTAAAATTAAAAGTTAATATAAAAATCTAAAATGTTAAACTTATTCCTCAAAATTTAAATGTTATTTTATATGTGCGTAAATAAATATTTTTATGTGTTAATTTCTGGCAGTGGTTTTTATTCTTTTATATTTAAGATATAAAAGATATAGATTTTTATCTCTGCGTCTCCACTGAGCTAGTGACTTGGGCTAACGATCGGAATATTTAAATAAAGTGGAATCTTAACAGCGCGTATCTGCCTACTTTATAAATTTTTCTAGGTTCAAATGCCTAGATGGCGCCCTGGTAGTTGCAGATATTGTTTTTGTGGTTAAATTCGATCTTCACTTTCATTTCGATCGTTATAATAGAGAGATGCAAAACTATCACACTGGCATTATTAAAAATACCTATTTTGGGTATAATATACACGATTTCACAAAATTAATGAAACCCTTTGGGCAACCGATATACATGAAGCCAATATATCGCTCAGACACGCCTACACTAGTTTATTCAAACAGCTTCTATTTCAAGATCAAAATGAATGAAGGCATAAGACCTGAAGACATCCCAAGCATAATAATGGATCAGGAAGCAATACTGACTATACAAATTAAGGGGTTTAGGCCACAATGTTTTGTGTGTGGAAGTAGAGATCACCTGGCAATAGACTGTGGAAGAAAGCACAACAGCAATGACCAGTCAACAGCTAAAACAGAGCAAATATTAATTAAAAAATACACAACAGAGCAACTGGAAGATCAAGCAAACCCAGACAAGAAGATAGAAAATCCCAAACACCCAGAGACTGGCCGAGAAATAGATGACATGCAAAAAAGTAAAAAAAAATGGGCAGAAATGAAAGGTAAAGAATATACAAAGGAAGGAACAGAAAATCAGACAAGGCCAGATAAGAAGAGAAAATATGCCAAACATGAAGAGTGTGACCAAGAGATGGGTGACATGCCATAAAATTATAAACAAATAGATGACATACAAAGAAATATGACGCAAAGTTTGCTGAAAGTTGCTGATCAGTCAGTACTATCATAGCTGTTTGAGGCAGACAAACTAACCACTGAAAAAGAAGGCAAAAGAATTGAAGTCACTCCAAAACAGATAAAGCCTCATCAAAAAAAACAATCAAAAAAAGGAAATCAAGATAACAATCAAAGACCGGAATCTGAGACTGGAATAGAAGATACACCTGATGAACACCAAAGATCAAAAATAGATAAAAACAGTATGCAAAATAATAATAAAAAATGTGGAGCAATAAACCAGCCGGATGAAGAAGATATAATCGAAGCCACAGAAAATAAAACAAGCACAGACAAGAAACTAAAACACACCAAACGCATTGAGGGCAACCCAGAACTAGATGATGTAAAAAGGAAAAATAAGGAACTGGATGGCATACAACATAATAAACAAAGTAAGCAAAAAACAGATAAAGAAGATACAATGGAAGTGATGGAAAACAAGAACATAAAACGCATCAAACACATTGAGGCCGACCATGAACTAGTTGGTTTAAAAGTGGAAAATAAGCCACTGGACAACATACAAGATAATAATAATCAAAGTAAGCTTAAAATGGCACTCCAGGAAAGGCCAGCTCAGCTCTATGAGCAAGAGAGATTAAACAATGAAAAAGAGGATAAGAGAATCACAGCAAAGGTAAGCCATATGAAATGTGACCAACAAAATCAGTCAAAGAGTGCGAATAAGGACTACATGCAAATTATGGCACTCGAGACTGAAACTGAAGATGTAACTCATGTAGATAGAAGATGCAAAATTTCAACCAAAGTCATACCATGGCCAACAATTATTAAGAAAACATCTGCTGAAATGATGGAGGCTATTACTCCAGATCTGCCTACCGAAATAGAAATCCACACTGAAGATAGGCGCAAACCAAGGCATCCACCAAAACAAGATAGAAGATATAAAAAGGTGAGAATTGAACAAGAGAATCCTCACAGTGAGCAGGAAATATATAATTGGGCTGTAGCAGTGGATGAAGAGAGTGGCCTGGTGTTTCAAGATGCAGTGGAAATCGGGGAAGAAAAGTAGGAAGACATGAATTCCTAAACTCAAAGGGAAAAAAAAAATATTAATAAAACTTAAAATTGCTGTTTTAAATGTCAGAGGACTTAATGCAATCAATAAAAATTTCAAAATCACAAATTGGATAAATCAAATCCGAGCCCATATAACAGGATTATTAGAAACAAAGATATATGCAGGCTCAGCAATAAATCCAGCTACCTGCCTGAGGGGCCAGGGCTTCTCTGCATGTTCCAGAGATTCATCCTCCCTTCTACAGGAACTGGAATAGTAATTGCTCAAGATTGCCCTTTTGAAAATTTCAAAATACTTTACATTGATTCAAACCTTCTAATAATAACACTGACTCAAAAATAATTACAATGAATATAGTGCTTGTATATATGCCAGTAGAAAAGCAAAAGATAGAATCTATAATTTATAATATAAATTCAATTCTTGCCATGAATGCAAGCCCCACTGTTCTGGTTGGGGACTGCAAATCATCTTATGAAGAACTTATACAGAAATTACTCCTATTGGACAATAATGTGATTAATTAACATTCCTAAAGTAGATACACTCGTGTAAAATTACCCATATAGATATGTACTTTTTTAAAAATGACTATGGTAGCACTTGAAATTGAACTGACAATAATAAGATTCAATATGTATCTTGCTATGGCATTGTAATACTATGTAACTAAAAGGATCAATAAAGTTTACTATTGTTGAAACTTAATAATAATAATAATAATAATAATAATAATAATAATAATAATAATAATAATAATAATGATGATGATGATGATGATGATGATGATTTTAACAGTTAATAGAATGTTTCAACATTGTATGTATTAAACTTTGTGATGGAAATCATTTATATTTATCTTTTATCTTATGTTAACATGTAATTTCATTTGCTATAATTATTTTAATTGCAGTTAATAAGACTTAAGTAGATTTAAAAAAAGGATTTATTTCTAAATTAATTTGTTTTTTAATTATAATAAATAACAAAGTAAGTTGGTTTTCAGAAACTTAATTTTCATTATGTTAAGTCGTCTATGCTCTTTATTACTGTTTCACAATGCTTTATTTACAACCTTCTTTTGACAGTTTCGATTGTCCCAGCAATCTTCTTCAGAACTTTCACTTATATGAAACAATTATAAAGAGTGTAGATGATTTAATATTATATTATATGGATTTGGCAATGCAATAAAAAAGATATAGTTATGTTAAGTCAAAAAAAAAATCGGCATAATGTTAAAATATTCCAAATATTTATTTTTACTGTTGTGATTTATATGATATTACTCAAAATATTTTTCAGAATTTTATATTAATAATTATTAAATAAAACAAAAAATAAAAAAAATTATTATTTTTTTTTTTTTTAGAAATCTTATTTTAGCACATTAGAATTATTGTTATTGATTCATTTTATTACTATTAATTTTTAAAAATGATATATTTAAATGGAGGGAATATACTTAGTTATTTAAATAATTAATTTTAATTGTAGCAAAACAGTGATTAATAATTAGCCCAGTTTCTAAGCACAAAATTGAAAGAAAACAAATACATTATTATATCATAAATATATAAATGGTGGAGAGGAGGGGAATAGGAAAAAAAAACTACCAAGTTCATGACCTTAGAAAATTAATTTATATTATGAATTCAGTTGAAATGCAGGTAGAAATAAAGATTAATTATAATTGGAATTAATTATGTATAATAGCGGAAATTAACTGCCAAATAATTTGTCAATGTGAATTTTTAATTTAAAAAGATTTCAATTATTTCTTCTTTATTTTTTAAAAAAATCCTCTTTAGATAATCATATATTTAATCTAAAAAGTGAAGAATTATGTTCAAATTTACTGAAATAAGTAAGCATATGAAATGAATAAATATTATATAAAGAGCAACTTGAACTTTTTATAAATTTATTATATATTTTAAGTAGGACATTTAATTTGTTTAGTAGTTATTATTTTTATCTCAATGTACTTATGTAAAAAAAATGAAATATATTTTAAATTATAATATATATGATTTCAATAGATATTTTTATAGCCAACTTTTATTATGACAGTTTTGTGAATTCATCCTAACTCATCTGAAGTTTACCCTTAAATAATAGATTGATCCAGAGTACCATGGCCAATGGCATATCAATGAAAGCAAACAAAGAGCCTATGGCATAATCAGACCAATTGGAAAGCTAGGTCATTGAATCCAATTGTTTACAGTAAGGACAGAGATTTTGCTATATATTGAAGTTGGTTTGGGAGGGTAATTCAGACAACTGTCAAATGTTAGATGTCAGTAACCACATCGTCCACTATTTGATAGAACACAGAGATGTATGCCCAAACCTGGAGTAGGAAGTCTACTAACATCATCTTATCTGCTGGAAGCATCAGCGTTCAAAAGGGCAAAAAGAAAAGTCTTAGCATTCCTTCTTTATAATTAATTGTATTGCTAACAACAACATACAATTCACTAACCACAATGGAGGTGAACATCTGTATTATTAATATCGTATATATTTTATTATTGTAAATACTTTTAATAAAGGTTTTTACATGATCAAAATATTATTCCAATCCCACTAGATATAATTTCAACAGACAGTTAAGAATATAAATGTGTGTTAAATATTTTTGAGACATTATAAATGTGCTGGTTTTCTTATCTAAAAGTTACTTTTTGTCCACCTGAAAATTGCTGAGAGAATTTTATATTAAAGTTTACAAAAAAAAGAAAGAAAGGAAACAATTTATATATATAATACTAGTTTAGATAATATAAAAGAGCATAAATGCCAAATAAACTTCTATTTTAAAAAATAAAAAGTGAAACAGATGTACCTAAAAAAGTATAACCTCTTAAATTTCTTTTTTAAGTTTAGATAAGTTAAAGCAAACTTAATTAAAACAAATAGTTGAACACTTTATTCATTCATTGGACATTTTTCTTACTGTATTTTAATTTTATTTTCAACCCTCTTTTTTTTTTGAACACAAAAGTAGTGCATAATTTTATAAACTATTCCTGGGGGAACTCCCTGAGAAAATGGTGACTTGTTATCAATTCAAATCCATAAATCACCTGAAAATTGTATAAAAAATCAGTATAAATGTAAAAAAAGATATATTAAATAATAGTAAAGAATTACTGGATGTTAAATGCAAATGATAATTTAAGATATAATAACAGCTTAATTATACCAAATGAACTTAGTTTTAGATGGGTTTGTTAATAAAAAATTTTAAAAATTATTTTTGCTTGTTGACAGAATGCCATACAATAGTTCAAAATCTGAATGATCTATAAACACATTTATTTTTTTATGGGAATGTCAAGTTTAATATGAAAGTGTCTAGAGAAGATTATTTGATGGCAATTATTTTTTCATTTTACAAATTTAATATAGCATTCATTACTTTCTTAGAGCAGATAATAAACAAACCAAATATTATCCATTTTAAAACAAAAAACAAAAAAAAAAAAACATTGACAGATAATCAAAATAACATCTTAACAATATGAGTAGACTTTTGTTTTTGTTTGATGCAAGTAGTATTTATTTTAATACATATGAGTCTGGTTTATCAACATTTACTAGTGGAACATGCATTAACTCCAAATATAGAATTTTACAATCTTGACTTACTTTTAAGATACATTAATCTTCTTGTCTTATTGGTGATAATAATTAATAAATTGATCCAATGGTTGTTTATAATAACTCAGAATACTCATTGTCAAGAATTAATTTTATTTGACAAGTGCCCAATTTTGGTTTTCAATATATTGGGCAAAATCTCAAAAATTTCAAAGAGAGAAAGAAAACATTTTATTGAATAATTGGCTGGATGTGGGAGAAATCGCCAATGGAATTTATAGAGATATTCATGATTATTTATTAAAGCTTAGAAGGATTTTACTAATGGTATATGTACTAGTTATATACCATGTTTCTCTAAAAGTAAAACCAGTTCTTATATTATTTTTTACCCCAAAAGAAAATGTATGGCTTATTTTCAGGGGATGTTTTATTTTTTTATGTGTAAAAATTAGAGTTATTCAAGTACAAAAATGTACATTTATTCAAATACTTCTTCTCTTTACAGAAAGCTATAAGATTTTTAACCTTAGGAACCCCCATAATTCTTTTTTTGTAATAGCCAGAATAGCTCTTTTTTGGCACTCAACTGGAAGATCAAAATTTACCATTAAATCAAGTGTTACTTGAAGACTTGCAAGAAAGGAGTGGTAACAAAATGATTACTATTAAGAATGGTTTGTCTACACAAAAACAATATAATATACACAAAAATTTAGAAAATGTTTCTGTATTTTACACATGCACATTAAGTATGTCCATTAACAACACATTGCATATTGAATTACAATGATTCATACATGATACAACCACACCACCTATTATCTGATTGTAAACACTTTCCAAATTACTAGAAATAGCCCTGCTTGGATATTCCTTTTACAAATCTTTCTTTAGGAGAAAGATTGATGATCTAACTTAAGTTAAATTTTGATTATTAAAATCAACTGTTATTTTAATAAAGTCATTTAGAAGAAAAAAAAAAATGGTTAAGAAAAAAACTAAAATTAAGTCAAGTATTCTAAATCTAAGTATTAAATATAAATAAAATAAGTACCCAAAAATATATTAATGAAATTGTAAATTGTTTGACATACTGGCTTGTGGTAGATAAATTATTTCTTTTGTCAAAAATGGTCAATGGGAAAATACAAAAGAACCATATAATTTATATTACAATTTATTTAAAGTATTAATGTTAATAATATTGTTTATTTACATATTCATTATTTTATAATTTAATTTATCCATCATGTGTTTCAATGGGCAAACAAAAGCCAATTTATCTGGGCGATGATCTCAATTAGCATTTATATTTGGGGTAGGGCGTATATTATAAACATCTTGAAAAATCATGCTAGATCTTATTTTCTTATTAAGTCTTATTTTTGGGGAAACATGGTATGTAGCAACAAATATTTTGTTACTTAAAAGATAATGAATGGCTTATTCAATTGTAAAACTGTTC
Organism: Epiperipatus broadwayi; assembly: GCA_028023455.1. Lineage (NCBI taxonomy): Eukaryota > Metazoa > Onychophora > Udeonychophora > Euonychophora > Peripatidae > Epiperipatus > Epiperipatus broadwayi. The sequence continues at coordinate 4,090,399 of JAQFVV010012402.1, forward strand.
AGAAACTGTATAGTTTTTTAGTAAGATTTTTATAATTAGATAAGTAATTGTTGATAGCTTGAATTGTGACATTTAACTAAGCTGAAGACTGATTTGAAATTTAATCTAAACTACTTAATACTTTGCAAGTTTTGTTGTATTTTTGTTTTGTTTTTACAATGTGGTCTCAATGTTGGCATCAGCATGGGACTTGGGAATTCTATCATCAGATTTTCAATGGTATGGATGACTGAAGAATTAGAGGTTGGAGTAGGTTGAAACCTGTCCATTAAAGTGTAAGGATTTACTGTCATAATATAAACTGAGCATTGATTATATATATGTATGGGAGATGGTAATCTGGACCAACCGACGAGTGCTGTTTTAGCATCAAATTGATGATTATTTATTCTTTCTGCAAGTGTGTGGTCATATGTATCAGTAGTATGAGATAGAGTGGATAGTGAAAGGGCTGAAAGTCTGAGTTCAAATTCCCTATATTTACAGTTAGGCTCCAGGTATAAAAGTACTTGGGTATTTCAAATCTTACATATTAAGCCTGCATTCTGCCCATCCATCTTCTATGTATTTAAATGGATACTGTCCTATATGTGAGGGGTCAGAGTGACTTGAAGTAAACATGGGCATGACAACAATATTGGCATTAGCATGGGATTTGGGAATTCTATCATCATATTTTCAATGGTATGGATGGCTAAAGAGTTAGAGGTTGGAGTAGATTGAAGCCTGTCCATTAAAGTGTAAGGATTTGCTATCTTAATATAAACTGAGCACGGATTATATATATGTATGGGAGATGGTAATCTGGACCAACTGATGAGTGCTGATTTAGCAAAAGTATGTATGTTGGTGATTATTTATCTTTTCTGCATATGTGTGGTCATGTGTATCAGTAATATGAGATAGTGAAGGGGCTTGAAACTCTGAGTTCAAATCCCCTATATATATCATAGACTAATTAATACACTATAAGATTAAAATAATTGCATCAAAAATAGATTTTATTCCAATTATATTTATAAGAGACTTGGTGTTTGTTTTTTTAGAAGAATCTACTATTCATAGTAAATTACTAATTTAAACTTTCGGGATTGTTATGCTAATAAAGCTTGCAATTCTCTTAAAGAGTGTATTATTGATACATATAAATATATTATTGGATTCATTAAATAAAAGAATCATGATTGGTTTCTGGTAATGATCCCCATATTAGTGTTAATTAGTTAAAAGGAAACAAAGCAATTTCTGCTTAGTAGAATAATAAATTGAATGTGGAACATTACAACCAATGTGGTGATTTAAAGACAGAAGTTCAACACTAACAATAAGGTTTAAAAATAAATGATGGATGTATGTTTGATTTTTTTTACACATAGAAAGGAACATGAATAATATCACAATCCTATTAAACCCAACATTGACAATCTCTTGTATGATGACAGTGAGATTTTTGAATATTGGAGGAATTATTTTGATCATCTTTTGAATAATGACACACGACACAAAAATTGAAGATTTTTAATGATATATCTATTATATCTACGAACTTAGAAAAATAATTCTTTGTAATCTTAAAGTGGAAAGACTGCAAGTCCTGATAAGATACATAGAGAAAGTTTAAAACATGGTTGTGATATACCAATTTAAAAGATGATCTGCCAAAAGTGTTTAATGTTTTGAATAAATATATGAAGATTTTGTTTTAGCAATTAATGTAAAAAAAAAAACAACAGGCCTTTTTTCAGTCAGCAACTTTTATCTTGCTAGGTTATCAACTTGAGAATGTGAGGCAATTTAGATATCTTGGTAAGTTTTTTTAAATAAAAAAAGCAAACTTAAATGTTGAGATACAGCATATACTTGAGTATGCTGATAATACTTTTAACAAGCTAAAAGATTAGAAGTGTAAATGATATAATTATTGCAATTAAATTTATTGTATATAGAAATATCATTTTATATATTTTATTGTGCGGAAGTTAGAGTTGGATCCATTATCAATTTATTATAATGATTAGAAAAATTTCATTTAAGAATGTTCTGTATAATACTAAAAATATTTTGGTAAATCACAAGAGCAATTAATATGTTTTTCTGTTTGGTTGATATCATACTATAGAAATCAGTGAATGAAATAATATCTAAAAAATATTAGAGAATTTGAACATGGTTTTTATCAGAGAAACAGGTTCCATTTTTGTTATAAAGATTATCTCAAAGACAGTTTTAAAAATGCAATTTTGATTGCTTTTCTTGAGTAGCTATAGTTGGGAATAGAAAACAATGGAATAGTTTTTCAGGAAGGAAATTTATTATTGGAGAAGTTAAAAGACATTAAATAAAGAGAACATTGAATCAGTTATTTCTGTTGTGGGATATTCATCACAAAACATACATTAATTTTTTAAATCTTTTTTTTGATATAAACATATTCATTTTGGAAGTGGCTGATAATGATGATGGTGACTCCTAGAATAAATATAATGATATTTTCTCTGCTTCTTTTTCTGAGAGTGCCTTCTTTTGATTTGTTCTTTGATGTCTTTTTGTTTACATGAATGTGTTATGATGTCATTATCATCAGTTATTATTCATCAGTTTTACACAGACTTAACTTAGAAGGAACATGCTACTTTTATTAATGAGGAATTTGGTGTGGGTGATATATTCAGAACCACTTTTACAATGTTAGATAAATCATAATTATTTTTAAAAGTTGAATTCTTGATTTTATTTTTTTACTATCAGAAGATCTCTGATACAGCTGGAGTGAGTGGAGCTTTTTCACAGATAAGTCAGTTAATCTATTTGGTAATGGTAGATTTTGCAAAAATGAATGAAAGACCAAGCATGATGTGTTTGGCATTGTCAATTGAATGTAAAAATTCCAATTTGCTAAAATAGGATAAAAAAAATATTGATATAGTATGCCATTTATGTTTTATCCATATGTTGATGAGACTAAATATGGATTAATTTGTCTGTAAATATACTTTCATTAAATGCCTCTCTCAGAAAATTATTTAAATTAGCAATATTTGGGATTTTAATTATTATAAAATGTTTAGTAATATATTAAAATTAATAGTTAAAGTATTGTTAATTCTTAATGTTAACATTTTAAATAATATTTATTTAATTTTCAGTTGCAAATGGATGCTTTAAAAAATGAAAGTTTACAACATGGAGTAAGAAATATAAATGTTTAATTATAAATATTTTATTTATTTATATTGATAAAATCGTGAGGGCATGAAGGTTTTATAGAAAAAAGATTACTGAATTATTGTTATTTTGCACCCGAATATACATAATACTTAATCATATAAATATGTATAAAATTCACAAAATACATTTTGAAATGTAGATAATAAAAAACCCCAAGACATTGATAAATTAGTCTTAACAATAAATATTCAATTAAATAAAGATCATAATTTGTCTTTAATATGTATTTGTGTATGTTTGCAATTAGCCATTAGTAGTTGGGAAATAATGTTTTTTTTAATTATTATTGTGATTGTCAATATAACTATTAGAATAAATATATATTTATAGACTCTTGAAAAGCAACCAATATATTAAATACAATTAACTTAATTCAAGAATAAAATAATTTTATTGCTCTGAATTAAAAAATAATTGAGAAATGGGAAGCTGTTGTTTAACAGAATTATATTAAAACTCTAATGTATATTGTAAAATTAAAAATAGTCAATTTAAAACAAAATTGAAACAGACAAGTCACTATAAATAAAATAAAAAAATTTAATATATTAACCTGTTTTTCATTCTTTATTGGAATTTTTTCAAGAAGTTTCTTTTTACACAATCACATGTGATACAATGCACTATGGCTTCTCTTTTATCAGAATCAGGAATCTCTCAACTGCTATGCCCAGAAAAACCTATTAACCACCTTACCTTCCCTTTCCATTCTCCACCCTAAGTTTTTTCCACATTCTTCTCTATCTTACTCCATCCCATTTCCACAACATTATCTTTGACCACTCTATGACCTTTATATCTAGACCCCCCTTATCTTTTTCCAATCCCAGCATAAAAACCAAGAATCCATTTTCTGTATAATCACTTTGTTTATATTTATTTCCCCACAACTTCATTATTTGTACTTTTTCTGCTCATACGCATTTACATTCAATTCACAGATGCCTAATATTTTTCATACCTTCCTTATATAACTTGCAGACTGAATTACCCACATTTCTCCATTTATGTGTATATTTCCTTGTTGCTAATGATCCTGTTTGAGCCTTAAACAGTCAACTATCTTGCTCTTATTGTAAATTTACCCACACCCAATATTCTGTTTACTTTTATATATATTTAAACTTTTTACTTTCCAGACTAGTTCTCTAACTCCCTATTTTTTACAAATGCATCTATTTTTCTATCCCATTCTTTGTCATTATAACACTCAACAATTCTCCTAACACAATCATCCCACTTTTATACAAGTATATTGACATAAAGTCTTTATCCAAATCTTTGCATACTGTACTACCTTTCTCACCCACCCTGTCGCCTATCCTTTACTTATCACCCATTTAAATACTATTTTGGCTATTCTCTTATTATCCATAAATTGAAATGACCCTCTCATTTCTCATTGAATTGCTTTCTTTGCCATGCACACATCTGCATCTAATGCTTGTCTTCCTAATTGAAAATCTAAGAATATTGAAGCACCAGCATATTTTCTATTTTTTTTTTTTTGTCGTTTGTATTAAATTAATAAACACAATCTAGTCATTAAAAAAAAAAAAGACCAATCAAAAAAAAGTTATCTTATTCTGATCTCTAAGACTAGATATGCTGTAGGAATAATGTTCCTGTTATGTGAAAAAAACAAGTTGTTAAGAAATGTATAAAATAAAATGAAAATATCCCTGAGTGATACATATAGCTAAGAAATAAATTTGAAAATAAGTTTGTTTATATACACAATTTTAATTTTTTTTTAAATTTTTAAAAAATTAAAATGTAAATTTACGTAAGTATTTATTAATAAATATAATAAATGATTTATTGCCCAGAAGTTGATAACTTTGAGTTTTAGAAATGACAGAACTTGATTTGTAGATGACCTTCAGAGTTTGTCATTTTACTACTGCATTAAAACACACAAGATTATATTACAAATGAAATCATTTGCATATTTTAATACAAATGCTGTAATAAAAAACATGATGTATATTTAATATTTGAGTATTTAAAAAAAAGTCTAAATATAGAGAAAATGATAAAAAATAAACATATAAAGATTTAAATTCATTTATTATCTGAATATCATGTTTTGAACAGTACTGAATAACCCATGTTCGATGACTCCATGCATTATAATTATTAAAATAATGATCTGTGGCCTGAGTACTTATCTCAGTTTATCTTCTAAAAATCTACTCACGAGGGCATTTGCTTATGAAATTTGTTCATTAAATAGAAAAATATCATTAACTGATACTTTTTTTTTGCATGCAATGTGAAATACCATATGCATGGAATTACCATTGCTGCCAAGAATCAAACAAATAAATCAAAATAATCATTTCTTTAAAAAAAATGTGATGTAATGCACTGTGACTTCTTCTTATACAGAGACAGGAATCTCTCAGCAACTATCCCCAGAGAAACTTATTAGGCAGTTTAACTTCCCTTTGCATACCCTGCCCTAAGTTTTCCTATATTCTTCTCTATCCTGCTCTCTCCCATTTCCACAACATAATCTTTGTCAACTCCAGAGCCTTTATATCTAAATCCCCCTTATCTTTTTCCAAACCCAGCATAAAAACCAATAACCCAATTTCTGTATAATCACTTTTATTTATATTTATTCTTCCACAACTTAATTATGTGTACCCTTTCTGTTTTCAGGCATTTACATTCAATTAACAGATGCCTAATATTTTCTATGCCTTCCTATACAACTTGCAGACTAGATCATCCCCATTTTTCCATTTATGTGCATATTCCTTTGTTGCTAAAGATCCTGTTCCAGTCTTAAACAGTAAACTACTTTCCTGGTTATTATCATAAATTAACTCATACTCAGTATTCTGTTTACTTCTATATATATTTAAACTCTTTTTACATTTGATGTGATGTGATGCACTGTGACTTCTCCTTAAATGGAGTCAGGAATTTCTCAGCAACAATACCCAGAGAAACCTGTTAGCCACTTTACCTTCCCTTTCCCACCCTAAGTTTTGCCATAATCTGCTCCATCCCATTTCCACATTATCTTTATCAACTCTATGGCCTTTATATCTAAATCCTCCTTTATCTTTTCCCAAACCTAGCATAAAAACCAATAACCCACTTTCTGTTTAATCACTTTGTTTCTATTTATTTTTTCATAACTTCATTATTTGTACTCTTTCTGCTTTCAAGCATTTACATTCAATTAACAGATGTCTAATATTTTCTATGCCTTCCTTACACAATTTGCAGACTAAATCACCCATATTTTTCCATTTACATGTATATTCTCTTGTTGCTAAAGATCCCATTTGAGCCTTAAACAATAAACTACTTTTCTTACTAATATAAATTAATGCACACCCAATGTTCCATTTACTTCTATATATATTTAAACTCTTTTTACTCTCCATATTAGTTTTCCATCTCTCATATTCCCTATTCTTTATTAATGTATCTATTTTTTTATCCACTCTACAGCAACTCAACCAAATGGACATTATTTACCTTATATTACAATAAATATAATTAATGAAATATATATATATGTACATAAAAATGATTAAACTTGTTACAATCTTTTTTTTTATTTTTATAATATATCTATACAAAATAATCTACCCCCCCCTTTTATTTTAAAATTATAACTAAAGTTCCCAGTAATCTAACAATGCCCATTTCCTCCCTAATTGTGCTGGACCTTTAACCATTTTTACACATTTGTTTAAATTTTCTTCAATATACAAAGTTTCATAATATTTTATTTCCTTGTAATTTTTAACATAATTTATTAGCTGAATATTTTTTCCACAATTCATTCTATCCACAGTATCAAAAATATATATATATGACCCTGATCTTATATCTTTTATATTAATTGCCCTATTATGCTCCTTACCTCTTTCAATGGAAGTTTTTGCAAATGTCACAACTAATTTTATAAATGCACCCTATGCTATTTTTAATATTGCACATCTTTTTTGAATTACACATCCATTTTTCTAAAGATGTACAATTATTTCATCCTGTTTTAATATTATCTGGTAACTTTTCTTTTATCAATGTCTTACATAAATGTTTTGAATATGGAAATGAAACCCACTTCCTATTTGTATACACATGCCTTACACTGTCTTTTGTATTATTATTATTTTTATTTCTGAAAGTTTTTTAAATATCTTTTCTTTTATAATGATTGAATATAAGTATAATTTATATACTTGGAGTTTTAGATGTAACCATAAGGATCCTGAACACAGACTTTTGTATGAGATAGAGAGGATAGATAAAGGGATCTTGAAAATCTGTGTTCAGATCCCTTATGGTTATATCTTTTCTTTAATATTCCATACTAACATAATCATTCTCAACTTTCAATTTTTGTTCAAATGCTTTTATAGTCATGTTAGCCTATTATTTTAATTTAAACCCTTTCAAAGCTTCTACTTTTTTAGTCCATGGTTGATATGAATTACATATCTATAATATTTTAGAATTTCCTTATTTTTTATATACTTATCAATTATATTTTCCTCTATATAGTCAATCATAATCAACAATAAAATCCCACTAATAGAGCAATTTATAACCCATACCTTTGTTATATTCTAAAATTCTTCCTTATATTTAAAATATAAAGCATCATTTATCAATAATAATGCTTCTCTGATAACATATAACCATTTTTCTGAAATTACAGTACTCATTTTTATTTTATCAAGAACTATTTTTATCCTATCTTCTCTACATATATTCTGATAAATATTATATTGAGAATAAAGAAAAAGAGATGTAATTTATCCAAATTCATATCAGCCATAGCTACTATGAAAGGGTTTAAGTTAAAAAGCAATAGCATGACATTGAATATAAAAGAAGCATATGAACAGAAATTGGAAGTTGAGAATGATTGTTATTATGGGATATAAAAAAAATATTAAAAAGATTTTCAGAAATAAAAATAATAATAATATAAAAGATAATAGTGTGAGGCATATGTATACAAATATGAAGTTTCAATTCCATATTCAGAGCATTTATATAAGACATTAATAAAAGAAAAATTACATGATGATATTAAAATAAAATGGAAAAATAGTAAATCTTTAGGGAAATGGATATGTAATTCAAAAAAGATGGATAATATTAAAAATAGGGTTGGTTTATAAAATTAGTTGTGACCTTTGCAATGTGATATATATAGGTCAGACAGAAAGAGATAAGGAGCATGATGGAGCAAAACAGAAGGTATATAAGATTAGTACCATATATATATTTTTGGATACTGGACATAGAATGAACTGTGAAAATAATATTCAGGTAATAAAGTATGTTAAAAATTACAAGGAAAGAAAATATTATGAAACATTGTATATTTAAGAAAATTTAAACAAATGTGTAAATATGGTTAAAGGTTCAGCACAATTAGGGAGAAATGGGCATTGTTAGATTATTGGAAAGTTTAGTTATAATTTTAAAATAGAAAAGGAAAAAAGTGTTATTTTTTAAAGATTATTTTGTAAATATATTATATAAAAAAAAGTTATAATAAATTTTATGTAAATAATGTCGATTGGGTGGAGTTGTTATAGAATAGTTGGTTATGTGTTTGTGTAAAAAGAAACATCTTGAAAACAATATTCCAATAAGGACTGAAATCTAGGTTGATATTTTAATTTTTTTATTTTATTTATAGTAAGTTGTCTGTTTCAGTTTTGTTTTAAATGGATTATTTTTTATTTTATATATAAAAGTCAACATTATGAACAAATTTTAACATTGAAATTTGATCATTTAAAGTATATATATATATTGTATATTTTTGATTTTACAAATAGTTCTTTGCTCTACTTCAGAGCTATTTATTATAAGTTTGAGTAGCTATTGGACATTAAATGGTAGGGCTATTATTCTATATCCTCAGACTATATTTTGGCTTATGGTTTTCATCATTGAGAACTTTGGAACTAATACATGTCACATCAAGGATCCATATTTATTCTTTTATTTTGGAAAATTAATTTGAAATTCATTCAGAGTTCTTTAAGGTTTTGAATTCAAGTTAGTTTGCTTATATATTTATATAAATATAATGTTAATCCATTACCTCAGTAGGTATCTTTCCTCTTTGATTAGGATGACATATATTAATAAAATATCATAAGAATTCCTATGCATACCTTTAGCATATATTTTTAGGAATGGATTTTTTCACTCTGGTCTATGACCATCAACTGCAGCTTTAGTAATGATACTAGATAATATTACTATTTTTTTTTATCTATATCATCATAATGTAATCTGGTTTATGAGTTTCATTAGTTAGCACTAAGATTTAATACACACAATTTGCAGTTAACTTTTCCTTTTTTGCACTGTTACATTGTATAAAAAGAGGGAAAAATTGATTGGTAGATGTATTTATTAAACCACTAAACATCACATGATCACCATCTCTATACTAGCACATAATTGTTGTAAACAAAGGCAAAACTCTCCATACAGTAGTGCCATCCTGTGCCAAACAGAGTAATCAATGGATGCCAGAAGGCTTGTGTGTAAAATCCCTATCTAGTGCCTACTCATCCAATATCCCCAGACTAGTTTCACTAATCCTGCCTAATAGGATAGTGGTGGCTATGGTTGTTTAAGAGCCAAAGACACCAAAATGTATGGGTGCTGAATTGTGTTCAGACCCATATGCCTATATAAGCTATTGAGCTTAGATTGAAAATATTATTGTGTTTTCAATTTTATTCTCATAGTTTTGTAGTAAAGTAGAGTTAAAAGGTGGCTGCTGGAGGGTTGCATTAGATCCTAAGATCTAGGTGCAGTGCTCTCAGATCCAAGGCTCCTCACTGATGATGGCCACAAGCCAGAAACTAGTCTGGGGATATTGGATGAGTAGGCACTAGATAGGGATTTTATGCACAAGCCTTCTGGCATTTCATTGATTATTCTGTTTGGCACAGGGTGGCACTACTGTATGGAGAGTTTTGCCTTTGTTTAGATGTATTTATCAGATCCAAAGTTCTCATTGATGAAAGTTATCAACCAGAAACTTGTTTGGGATATGGTTACAATAGCTTTTCTTGCTACTGTTCATTAATTATTCAAAAACTTACAAAGCCAGAAAGTAGTCTTGGAATGTACTATCATTTAGTTTCCGTTGTTTATTTAAATGTTTTCTATAGATAGTTATGAAATAGAGTGAAAAGAATTACTCTTAAAAGCAAATGTTAAATAAGTGGATTAAATCTTGTGATATATTTTTTGGTAACAAATGCTGCAAGTCTTAACTGTTAAATTTTTTTTTGATTTGTATTCATTATAATACATTTTCTTTAATCACAATAAAACTAATGTTAAAAAGAATAAACTATATTCTTAAAATTTTTAAAAGTTGAAAGTAGATTTAATTTCAAATTATGGTAATTTTAAATGCAAATTACTATGATATATATCATTAGTTATCTGCCCAAAAGTAGATCTCACCTATGAAATCAGATCACCCTTTAAAAGTATTTTTTCTTTCATTGCATTAAAATATTTTTTCTTATTAGTAAACATAAGTTTTAGCTTATATATTATTTTACTTAGTCTGTATATATTTCCACATTTTTAAAAATTCAATTTGTGAAGTTATGTGTGATTTTATGTATTAAAAATACTGTTCTGTTGTTTAATATGTAAGTTCTAAAAACATTTATCACACATTGCTATATTTATGAAATCTGTTTAATGAATCTCTGTTAATATATGCCTTTTTTTTAAAAATTTAAGCTGTTTTAATTTATTAGTGATTTTATAAATCATTTTAAAACAATAATCATTCATTGATTTTATAGGTTGTTAGAAGCTGATGCTAAATCACTAAATTCCATTTCTGGTACATCAGGATCTGGTCAGTCTAATCATTCCCGAAAAGGATCAGATACAAGTAGTCAGTTATCAATTGTATCAGCAACAAGTGTTCCAGCAGATGGAGATGAATCTGAAGATTTATGGGTCATCTGGGGGAGGATTATTAATGACTGGGATACATACTTCAAGAAAAAAACTTCCTACATTAGGGTGAGAAAGGAATTATTTTATCTGAAATCTTAATCATTTAGAAGACAAAGAAAATAATTGCTTTTGTGAAATTCTTATTTATACTATTAATATTTATTATTAATTTCTTCATATATGTATTAATATAATATATTTACTCATCATATGTTTTTTCAAATCTGTGGATTAAGAATTAATTTTGCTTATTTTTTATTTTTTTTTATAGTCTCCAAAAATGCAAATTTAAATTGATTTGACTTGCTAATCCTTTTTAATGATTGTTGAATATTCTTCACAATATTTTTCATTAATGTTTCTTGAGGAATGAATGCTTTTATTTTATTTTAATTAATGATATTGATTTAATTTTATTATAGCATATACAATCCCAGTCTTATAATATTTTTTTAGTCTGTTTTAAAATGATACTATAAATATATGTTATCAGGTGAATCTTCTAATATTCTGTGCTCTCTCTATATATATATATTGTAACCGTTCGATTGTTGTCCCAACTACATAATATCACCAAAACATAAGTGCGCTAAGAATTGTAACCTCGATCACCGATCAATTCCCGCTGCACATTGTCAGCGATTAAGAGCTGTAACCAAAAGCATATCATGCCATCTATATTATGCACCAAAGACCACAACCAACATCTGGAGCAACTTACCACAGACCAAACTAATGATATAACATAAACTTTTTATGATTTAATTTGATCGCAGCCAGGGTGTACCATGAAGACCTATCATAGTAGTATGATAAAATACATTAAACAAATTATAAGTATGTAATGTTATTATCCTTCAAACCTTAATTTGCGATTTTCATTGTATGAGACCCGATGGCCGACCATGTACAAGATGGCATAATTTTTGGAACTACATAAGATTATGAAATTTTAAACCATCTATATGATTTTTAATACAAATGCTAGTCCAGGTAAAGCTTTGCAATAAATAAACATAAATAAATACTTGGGTTCTTTTTTTATAGTTTACTATATCACTGAGACTCTTATTATACTGACAAATGAGAATTTAAAAACGTTAAGTAAATATATTCAATCATGTCATTATCTGGTAAATCTGTTTACAGGTTTAATAATCAATTTATATTGTATACTAGAATCAACTACGCAAAGCTAAAATGATGGAAAAGGTAAATGGGATTTTATTGTACCTTACACATCATAAACTACCAAAGACGAAAAGCATCCAAATGTTTTCTCAAAATATCACTAAACTCTTATATCATGTTGACGATAGTATGTACTTCAATGTATGCTCTATCCAAGGTTTATGATTTCTGATTTTACGAATGACAAATAGCAACGGCACAGTAAGTTTAATTATAAATCAACGTTTATTTACAAATTTATGAATAATAAGTAATTAATTCTAATGTTATAATTAAAGACATAAATAAACAAATCAAATAAATAAATTATAATTCCATCGACTTTCTTCAATAACATATCATAGGTACGGTTTTTAAAAACCTAATCATACCTTATATTTCAATTTGATATAATGAATGTATTGAGGAAATTATACTAAATTCAACATCAACTCATGAAACATCTAATGTCATTTCCAGATTCCATAAATCTATACCGTAAACTTATAATAATATAATAAATAATATTATCTGTAGGATTTAGCTATAATGCAATCATTAAATAAAGTGAAAATTTAAACTTACATTCAGGTAAATAATAATCAACCAACAGTTAATTATTATGAGGTAACTTGAATAGAATGTCCTGCTACAATTTAATGATCTAACTTATAAATTATACTTACAAATGGAAGAAGATGATTTAGCAGAATAACTAAAATACTTTGCCCAACTTATATCTATGAAGTAAAACCATATTCCTGTGGATGCATTCATCTACACATAGGAATTAAATAACACTAAACGCTTTGTGGATTTATACACCATCATAAAGTAATAAGTATAATTACACAATTCCGCGGATTAACCACCAGCGCAGGAATGAGTGTAAAATACAAAAAAAATGGCAATTAAGTAATCTGCGGATTAACCACCGGCACAGATTAATGCCTTTTAACATTATAAAACAACATTACTATTTACTTCACATTAAAGTGCAAAATCATCCTCCTCAGTTATTCTGACCATTCAGAAAACACTAACATTTTAGCAAATGTGGGTTCTTGCATAATAAAATGTTACACTAATCAGGACAACTAATGTACTAACTTATCTTGCTTAAAATAAAACATATGTAATATAATATAAGTAATATTAGTATAGGAATAGAAATCTGAAAAGACTCACAAAATACCTCATGAAAAATTAATACATCTCATAAATTCATTTAGTACTTTTCAAGCTTTTTCGCAAGCGCTATTCTCTTGAATAAGTATTTTATTCAACCCCTATTAATTTAAACTTAATAAAATATAACTTATGAACTTCACATGCAAGTTCATATAACGATAAAATTAAAGTAATGCATTAGTCATCAAATACATAAAATCTAACAGGTGTGTGTGTGTGATATAAATTAAATGTATAGCATTTTATAGTTCAATACATGAATTCTAGCAGGTGTGTGTATTACAAATTAAATTGTATAGCATTTTATAACTACAAATATGATCCGTGAAATCCATGTACGATGTGTCGAACAATAAATATACGAAGTAATAGCTACAATTATAGTTGAATTCCATACATGTAATTTTATCCATTTGTATTAGTTATTATAAGCACTATTAGATTAACGATTTTACGTGGCTCCATAAACATGAAACAATTCCAAAACATGACACGCAGAGTTTAAATGAAAATGTTTTTTCATAAGTTATTAATTTCTACATTTCTCTATTAAAACTGTTCCAAGTTTATCACATCCATGCTAATATTTATTTATCCACGCTTAAATCTAAGAATACTAATTATAGCAATTAATTTAATCATTCCAAACTGACGATAAAATTAGAAAATAGCTTTGATTAATTATTTGAAGACTGTTTTTATTATCCAAACGGTAAACAAATTAACTAGCAAATATATTACTGGCATTGCAAAGTTAAATATCAATCAATACTATATTTTTTATTAAAATTATAAACGGAAATATTAAACTATGTTAATAACTTTAACATTTTACTTTAATTTAAACTTCTTCTTTTTTAAAAAGCAAATTTTCATATTTATAAAACTTCTGTAATTAAAATACTTATTTAATTTTTCCAAATTGTAGAATAATAAATATTTTAAAACATACCAAAATCTTGCAATTAATTCTGCTTTTAAACTGGAAAGCTCTGACATATTTCAAATGTAATATTGGAAAATTATTATTAGCGATTTGATCCACCTGGCTAGCCGACTTGAACAGACTTTTAAATTTAGAAATTCATCTTATTATTAAATACCACTATGTTATTTTTACATTTATAGAAAACTTTGTGGTAATCCGTTTACTTGTTAACTATTTTAAAATAAGCTTATCATATTTACACCATTTGCCTTTTACCATTTTCTTTTCTTTCTCCCTCCAAAAGCAACACTATCAGACGATCTCTTTTTAATTCGATTTTTTACATTGAAACGCATACATAATTACTGTATTTATTTTTAATAATTAAATTTAGTTGAACAAATGGTTTTTTTAATTCAATGGAAATAATTTTTAAGACCATTTTAAACAAATAAAAATTATTATTATTTTTAATAATATTTTACCAAATTTAATGTGTTGTCAAAATTTTTAAAAAGTTAAACATTTTGATATGAATTAGTATATGGAAAGAAGCAATTTAAATTTATTAAAATAATATAGACAACAAGTAAGGCAAAGTATTACCCATTCTCTCTAATAAATTATTTTGAATATAAGAGAGTAATCTGTTCAAAGTGCAAATCAAGCCAATCAAATCACCAAAAGAAGACAGAGAAATTTTTATACCAGTTACATCAATTATTATATTTTATACTAAAATATATGGTTACAATATATATATATTATGTTAATTAATATTTTATTCTGTTTTTACTTTTGTGCAAATTGAAAAAAAAAACACCTCTCACAAACAATAATATTACATAAGGCTTATTCTGCAGGTGTTTATATTGTGATTTAAAAAAATGGAGAAAAATTAAACCTTATTATATCCTAATATTTGTTTAATTTAGATAACATATTTAGCAATAAACCAACTTAGATGAATATATATATATAGAAATACTTATTCTTATAATAATTAAAAAATAAATTGGATCTTTGTTGAATGTATTATTTGTTCTTATGTATAAATCCACATGTTTAAAAACTACAAGTAGAGAAATTTATTAATAATTTCTTTTTCTCATTTTTAGGCAAAAGTTTAAATCATGCAATGCGAAGTAAAAAAAAAAAAAATCCAATTACTTATTAAAAAAATTTTTTTTTTTGCAGAAAGGCAATTTATAACCATAAAAACTATGTGTGTTAAAAAAAATATTCCTACATCAAACATCCTATGAAAACATTAAAGCAGTTTATATGAATTGTTTAATATAAAACCCATATAATAAAAAGTAGAAGTAAATTTTATTTCTGCCATTTTCCAGATAATTTCTATTGATTATTATTGCTCCTTTGAAATATTCATTATTTTTGTTATGATTATACAACAAATGACAGTTATCTCTATTTTTCATGTATTTGGAAAGCAGTTAGTATATAATTTATTATATAATTCTCATGCCTTTGAAGATCTTGTATCTTATAATTTTGTCTTTTAATGAGTTTTGCTTGTATTTGCAAATTAATTTAATTCCTTAATTCACTTATTTAATATTTTATGATTGGGTTTTTATTATATGAGTGAATAAGATAATTTTTTTTAAAAAAAATAGGTAAACATAAATAAACTGAAGAGCCTATATGCAGCAAGTATTATAATGGCATACACAAACTTTTAATTAATTAATTTGGTTAATATTCTTCAGTGAAATAAGACTTAATTCTAATACCACATTACTTAATAATCATTCTTTTTAATTAGCATCAAGATTTACATAACACGTATATTTTATTATATAATTATTCATGAAAAGAAAAATACACAAAAGTCTTGAATTTGATGTAATAAATTTATACACTGAAGACAACAGGACACTCATTTAATTCTATTTCGACTATAATACAATACATTGAAATAAATAATTCAAAGCATAAAATTAGAGAGGCTTAGTATATAACCAACAGCACCAACACTATAAATCACAAAGAATCATGTTTCCCCCACTTCAAAAAATGGACACTCTAATTTACATAAATTTAAATACCATTGGCCAGATATATATACCTCCATTTTTGATCTTAGCATGATTATGAGAACACATTAAGTTCTCAAAAGTGCTCAGCCATTATATCATTATTTTTATCAGCTTCCCTATTGCTGTGTTTCAGTGCATTCAATACATATTACAACTTGTCTAAGGGAAGTATAAAGCATTTATCATTAAATTTATTTATATTTGGCAGTTTTAAATAACCATCTCCTTTTATCAAAAAAAGAAAATGGCACAGTTATCAATATAATTAGTATTCATTCGTATATAATAAATCAATTCTTTTTTAAAATGTATATATTGGGTATTCAAGTTTTATTACACATAAATATTTTGATAAATTTTGTAAAATGGAAATGTATTATTAATAATAAACTAATAACATACATTCACATATATTTGTTTTATAAGATTCACACATACAAAATAAATCTATATATTTGAAAAAATTGAATATATAAATGTCTATTTGAAAGTATTATTTATTATATATTTTGCATAATTATACTATATACATTTATAAATTAATTCCAAAATAAACTTGAAAATTTTTTTCAGGTAATTGAACATTTTCGATCAAGCATAGGATTTTTTTTTTAAAAAACTATTATTATTTAAAGTTTAAAACAGGAAAGAAAAATGCAAAAACACTTGATAATTACAGCTAAATAGTCTGATAAATATTATCTTGTTTTTCCCTATTCTTATGCAGAAAGATCTAAAGAAACTTATGCACTATAATGGGTTATTTAAGGTTATTTTACCATTACCTTTTCTTTAAATACAGACTGGTAGCTAAAATAGATCTTATCCAATAAATATTAGTATAACAAGATCAAGGTCTTTGTGTTTTTTTTTCCATAAGTTATTTCATATATAAAGCAAGTTATATTATGTGTATTTGTGCATATGTGTATTATAAATTTATACATAATTTATAGGATTTGGTCAGAAAAGGTATTCCTCAACATTTTCGAGGCATTGTTTGGCAACTTTTATGCAATGCCTACAATTCTCCAATCAGAGATCTATTTGCTGAGTACATGAAAAGCACATCACCATGTGAAAAAGTAATTCATCGAGACATTGCACGAACATATCCTGATCATGAATTTTTTAAAGAAAAAGATGGCATGGGACAAGAAAGCCTTTTTAATGTAATGAAGGTAAACAAATTTAAATCTGAGATTTTATGATTATATGTTCATCTCTGTATTTTTTTTTTCTTTTTTTAGCTGATAAATTATTTAATATCTCCATATTTTTTATGCAAATTATCCATAAGTCCATATCCATAATCATTAATTGGTTTATTTTTTTAAATGTCTTATCAATGAGTATGTTGTGATTTTTATCCCATATTTTAATACAATTCAATATAACCTGAATTCTAAGAATACACAAATTCAGACTGAAATAAACTGTGAACATAATTTATTTTGAAAATTATTTTGTTGATTAATCAAATTACATTATTTTTTTTACAAAGGAGAGTGATTTATTTATTTTTTTATGAGATAGAAAATTTAACCAAAATTTAAAATAATTTTTTAAGTTATGAATGGTTGAAAATTAGCTTTATTTAATTATAATAAAGAAATAGAAAATCATATTGTTAATATTCAAATAAAATTTTTAATATTTATTATTAAATAAATGGAAAAAATAATAAAATCTAATAAACGAAAGTTATATTGCATCAGTCTACCAAATGTTAAAAGAAAAATACATTTGTCTATTGATAATTATTTAGATATTACTATTTAAATTAAAAAAACAACTACTAGTTGTGTAAATATTGAAGTCATTTCAGCAACTGAGATTGAAATTTATTTCCAACTAATATTTATTTAAAATACTTTGAATTAAATAAAAATCCTAAATTTTGTTTCCAAGTCTATCTTAAAATAGGTAATAAATAATTCTATATTATAAAATAATATCCTGAAGAACTCAGATCAGAAGCCATTTTTGACTAGCATCAAAAGAAAATAGTCTTTTGAAATAGTAACAATAAAAAGCAATACTCTTGAGCTACTAATAATGACATTTATAAATTACTATGTTAATACTTTAAATTATCACAAATAATTAGAAAGTGTAAAAAAAAAATACATTTATTTTAATATTAAAATAATTATTAAAAATACTATAATAGTAAGAATTCAAAAAATTAAATTATGGTAAGGTTTTTTTGTGATGAAATTTGTGTTTGTGATCTCTATTTTGCTTGATTTTTTTGTCAGCCATTATTGCTGATATTAAATCAATATTAATCACTTGAATTAATTGCCTCATATTAATAATAATTAAAATAACTGAAGTAGACTATAACTGTCATACCAAGACAATAATAAAATATGATATATCGGTGATAAGAAAAGTAACTGAATAGAACTTATTCAAAGATCCCATCACATGATCTCATCATTAATCATTTTTTGTCTAATCTCAGCTGTATAGTTAAATATATAAATATGTTTTTGATTTTAGAAAATATCATGTAATTAAAATTTTTATTGATAGTGTCACTAACAAATTGTACAATTAAATAAATAATCTAATTTTACAATTAAATAAATCACAATATAATATAAAATAAAATATCTTTATATAAAAGCAGTAATTGTCTGTATATAATAAAAAATAATAATACAGAAAAGTTTTTTTTGGCAAATATTTATTTTTTGCCCTTTTGATGGAACTATTTTAAAGCTTCAATTTCCATTGCATACATAGTTACATCATAATAATGATACAATATATACAAGGAATAAAAAAAACCTTGTATAAATGTATAATATATAATTTTCCATTCATTTTTTCTTAGCCAATTATTAATTAAATTAATTGATGTTTTATATGTATTCATGTAGTTATGTTAGTTGTAATTACTATAATTCATTTCATATATTTTCTTTCTATTAGGTTCTTTAATATAATTTAAAGATTTTATTATTTTTACATATTCTATTTTATGTCTGTATTTTAAATAATAAAAATATAATGCAGATTTATTATCTCTTATATTAATTGTGTTACTATACTGGGCAAGCACCTGTGTATCTATCACATGAAGGTGCCACCAGACTTTTACTATCCTAGAAAATTTATTTTTGTGATTAGGTACTTATACTGATGAGATCAATCTAACTGTTCATAGTTGTAAATTTAATTATCACCACTAGATCAAATACAGCGGTAGAGATTTTTATTTAGAGAAACAATTGGTAGGCAGATAACAGCAACAATCACCAGGCAATTAATTGTTAATAATATGTTTCTTTTAATAAATTGTAAAACCACACTTAATAAAAGTAAAATAAAAATAAAAACAAAATTTTTTAATATCTATTTAGGTCTAGTTATGACTGAGACATGCCTTCTTTACACATCTGAATTGATTGATTATTCCCAAATAAATCATTTTACAACATAATATAAGATTCAATAGTGAATGAAATAATAAAAAAAAACTTTTTAAAATGGTAATCTTATATGTGTACACACTCTA
Organism: Epiperipatus broadwayi; assembly: GCA_028023455.1. Taxonomy (NCBI): domain Eukaryota; kingdom Metazoa; phylum Onychophora; class Udeonychophora; order Euonychophora; family Peripatidae; genus Epiperipatus; species Epiperipatus broadwayi. The sequence continues at coordinate 4,110,506 of JAQFVV010012402.1, forward strand.
AATAACCTTAGTTCTTATTTCTACTCATGCCAATTCTTGTTAAATATTCAGCTTATACAAAATTGATTTTCATCACAACATGAATGCAGTGTGATTGAACCCAGGCCATAAAAAATAAAATACGAAGATATAATAAAATCCTAAATGACCAGAATTACACATCTGATATTTAAAGAATATATAGGAAGAAGTTTAAAAGCTTGACCTATGCAATCATAATCTAGCCATAATTTAATCAGCTTACACTTCAAAAGTACCACTATAAAACTGGTAGCCATGTAGTTGACCATGGTTCATTAGCATTCACTAATACATATACATAACTATGAAAATAAAATTCTTAATGCTAAATAAATATGCATTTACAAATTGGGTCGTTTTTATGAATACATACATTCATAGCAAAACACTTCTTATATATGTGAATGCTAGGATGATAATGTAAGCTAAATAAATTTTCCTCAAAGAATCTATTGTAGATGCATATTTATGAAATAATGAATTATCAGATTAAAAAATTTAGTTAATAATGAGTACAATAAAAGAATAATAATTTATTGATATTCTCCGCTTTCTTTTCATTTAACAATGAATTTGCTGAGTTACGATCATTAATACTGCCAAGGAAGAAAAGGAATATATTTCTTAAAAGATAATAATAATAAGGTAGAAACAAAAAAACAACAACAAAAAACTAGACATTATAACATGTTTTGTTTTCCATTGATAAATTTTAAAAAGCATATCTCATTCCTACTTAATTATACCATATCTTAACCATAAAACAGAAAGAAAAATAAAAGAGAAAACTTTCTTCTATAATGGAGATATTACTTATGTAACTATATCTTGTACATTAATATAAAAACAAATTACATAGACTTAACTTAAATGTGGATCCTTATTAAGACAGTATATATGTTTGGTAATTAAAAACAAAATAATACCACTCTTGATTTACTAAGTTATATAAAAAATTCACTATAATTTACTGTAAGTTCATGATGAGTAGAAAACATGTTATTACTATAGAAGTTCTGAAATAAGTATGTACTCTTTGGGGATAGTTCAATTGTGTCATCCTTGTGGATATGTTGAGATTCGTCTCTGGCAAAGTTGATAGTTGGTCAGTGCGGATGGTAGCTTTCTAATGAGTTGGTTTCATGTGAAACAGAGAATATTGTTTGAAGAGAGGAGTTTGTTTTTTAAAAGCCTAGTAATGCATATTAGCTAACAAGGATGCTGAAATAGGTCTTTGTTTCATTTTTGATTAATTTATTTACAACTGTAGGAATAATGCAGGTGGCAGGTTTCAAAACTACCTCAATGAATTAAAAACAAATTGGGATAATAGTGTTCTTTTTTTCCATCAATAATGAATAAATCCTTTTTTAAAAAAAAATACCAGCGGTTTTTATAGAACTCTTATCATTGTTTTCCTTTTAATTTCTAGAATCTTCTCAATCCTGATAACAATTTATCAAAAATAGTTCCAGATAAGCCAACATTTTTGTACTAAAATATTGAATTCCAATATAATTAGTTTAAATTAAAAGGTTCATTTATGCCAGTGCCCAATGCAAGGAAATTGCATATTTGTTAGATTCATTATTATCAAATAGATCAAAAACAATTTACATATAGATTATGCATTGTCTTTTGATCTTTAAAAATAATTTTATATAGAGAGATTAGAAAAATAATTACGAAGTTCATTTATTTGACATTGCATTAATTAAATCTTTAGTTAACCAAAATTAAATAGTTTACAGTTAGTGTGTGTGTGCATGAGATATGTTATGCCATCTTTACAAATTACAATTAAATAGTAATAAAATACTAGTTTTCTACTTCACCTTTGAGTGCTTTGCAATCTCCAGAAAATGGTCGTTATAAAATTTGCATAAATTTTACATAAACCACAGCTAAACTTCAGTTAAAAGTAGGCTATGATTATGGAGACTCAAGGTCTCTGAAAGCGCTAAGCCATATAACTTTTTAATAAGATTGAGGCAAGCTTCACTTTTTTGCGTAAAGCGCAATCTAAGTTAATTAAATAGTAAGTGAAATATAAGATAATTAAAATTTTAACTTTAACTAAACCAACATCAAAAAACTATTTTGAGACCCGTTCAAGCATCTCATTATATTCTTTTGCTTTTTTATGTAATTGTTTCTTCATATGTCCATAGTAAATCATATTGTAATTTCCACAATTAATTTTATATACATTTCCTTTATATTTCATATCATCTTTTACTTTATAATTACTTATTATCTTGTCTAAATTTTTACTATGTGGGAATCCTATGTTGATGTTTTTGTTTTATAATAACTTTTATTTTTTAAAAATGTATTATTAATTTTAGAGAAGTATGAAAGTTTTATCCATTTTTTATTAGAGTTGCTATTATTAATAATAATAATATTATTAATATTTAAATTTGGTGATAATTTAATATTATAATTCTTTTTAAGTATCTATAACATAGAACTTTTGAAATGTTAAAATGATAATAGTTTTGGTTTTGAAAATCTACAGACTTAAGTCAGTAGTGGTCATACTTTTATATAAATATAATTAAATATTTTAATTTTTTATTTTTTAAGTATAATTATTATACACTATTTAAGCTATTTTTATTGCAGTCTGTGAAATTGGGTGGATAAGAATTTACCATTCTATTTTAATATCTCAATCATTATATGCTATAATTGTAATTAATGTATATAATATATCATAATATGCAGTTTTATTATGTCTAACAATTAATGCATGAAATAGTTGTGTGATAATAATACTTCACCTAAAAAAAGTTAATATATATATATATATATATATTGTGCCATTACAATTTGGTCACTAGCCAAATTTATAGTAATGTGCATGTAGAAAAGGTAAACCAAAAATCATCATCACAATTTTATATAACCATAAAGGAAGTTGTAGGGCATCCAAGTTTAAACCCTACAAGGTCCAGTTCTAAAAGCTTTAAACAGAAAAAGAATGGGTCAACAATTATATGCTTTATTTGTTTGTGTGTTGATAGAAAGGTAATACACACATTTAAACTATTTAATATTTAAATTTTCTGTTAAAAAGCAAAGTTATAATGCATACATATAGGCAATGTATGTGTAAATTATTTAATTGTTGTATATTTCAAATATTAAACATTTTAACTTTCTTTAAAACTAACCTATGCTTGATCAATTCTAACATTTTATTCTATACTTCTATTTTTCTTTTCTTTAATTATAAGTGGGATTTAAAAGTTACAGATTTAATTAAATAATTGGGTTATAATTACTAAGCTAGCAATCATATTATTTAAGGTTAGTTTATGAATGATTTGAAAGAATGCAGGATGTGTGTACATTACATACAAAATTTTACATTTCCTAAATATTGAAAGAAAAGGAAGTATTAAATCTGTTAAATTATTTTTTTTGTACAATTTTTTTTGTTAAAAGAGGAAATCTGTTTAATCAGATATCGATCTTTGTAGTAAATTTTTTGTAAATGATTGTCACTTTGGAGCTATAATTTTTGAAATTTGTCTTATCAAGATCTAAAGAAGGAAGCTCAAAGATTTGAAGTGTTACCTGGATGTTAAAAAGAAAGAAAAAACAAAAGAAAGGAAATAAGAATTGAGTCTATTTTTTTTTAAAACAAAAGTGTCTGGAAAAAGGATTAAACTTTTCAGTTGAAAAATAATATAGTTGAAAATAAATTAGAGATCTAATTAAAACAAATTTGTCCAAAAATAGCAAGTGATGCTATCTCTGATTGGTTAAGGTAGCTAAAAATTGGATATAAAAAGCTGTCTTGATTTATTATTATTGTGATTGATTCAGATTATTAAACTATAATATTGAACGTTGAAAATAAAAAAAAATGGCTTGCTAGAAAAATTATATGTATATTCCATCGGTTCCGGACCATCTGGGGAAGCTGCACATCACATAGGAAAGAAAAGATGTGTCTAAAATAATATTCTACACCTTTCAACTGACCAGATAAATAAGATGTTTTTAATAGAAGAAGAAAGCATTCACCTGCATTCAAAGAAGATGAATTAATCTACTGATAAATATTAATCATCAAGTCCAATTAATTGTTACAACAACTGATTTTGAACTCAAGAAAATTTACAAATGGGAAAACAACTGCTGTATTTCATCCACATGCTTGACAAGAAGAGAAGAAAATTTACTATAATGATTTCCAAATTGTCCACTAAAGCAAATAAACTCAATAGAGTCATCATCATCAAATAGTTATCCACCTCAAGAAAGAGATTGTTCCCAGTAAAACGGAAATGGTAGCTACAGAAATATAAACATTATACAAGACAAGTTTGAACCCTTGGAAATTCGCTACAAACAAAAGATCGGTAATATGACTTTTTATATCTATTTTCTTTATGATATCAGTCTTAATAAACATTTTAGCAATAAAGTGGTATATTTTATTTAAAGAACTTTTAAAGACTATTCAGATCAATTAAAAACAAGAATGTCTTACTAAAAATAACTTTGAGCTTCATAAATGACCTTGAATGTATGAAAATTATTTGTTTATTAATTTTACAATATTAATGTGTAAAACAATTTTTTTTTTTTTATGATGTTATGATTTTAGTTTTAACTGATATATTATTATTATTTTGGTTTTTAATAATATTTTGTTGTTATGGGATAAAACACGCACCTACATAATAATATTTTTATATGTGTATAATTGTGAGTGAATGTGGAGTAACAAGTAGTATTAGAATATTAGATTAGTTTGTTTCAAGTTAAGTATAGCGTTTCAGAGGTAGAAGAGAGGGGGGAGAAAATAATTTAAAACTCTTTTCTAAAAATTTGCTCTTTCAATTTTACTAATATTTTTTTTTATTCTATTTACATGTTGGATTTTTTAAGTATGTGTGTTAATGAGCAGATAATATTTTTTGTCTTGAAATACTTTTCATGGTCAATGTGACGTCCAACTTAATACAAAATACATTTGAAGGGAAAGGGGGAAGAACTTAAAATTAATCTGAGGATTGTAATATAATCAATTATTACTATTATTATTCATGTCAGTTTTCATATTATCTAGAAATTTTTATGTATATGTTAGAAATGTAGTAATAAATATTAGTTTGTTTTATTAAACGAGGCGTATATATTTCATTAAGTGTAGTCTTGGTTAAGTGTGATTATTCATCATCATCAACGGTTGAATATTAGTTATTTAAGATATAAGTAAATATGCTAAAATTAAGCAATAATTATGAATTTCGTTATAAAAATTAGTTTTATGTTTAGGCTTAGTCCTAGAGCTGTAGTTGAAACCCTTGTCATTATCGTTATTATTATCATCATCATCATCATCATCAACGTTTTAATTAATGAGCTGTTTAACTGTTTAAAGGCCATAAATAAATATTGATTTTATAATATTTAGTGATCTCTTAGTATTATTATAACCACATCCCATCATCTATTTCATGCAAGGATGAGTGAATTGCCATCCTAAATTAGTTATATATAATCTGAGCTAGTGAACTTATAAAAATATTGAAACACATTTGTTATGTTAAGATCTGAGAAATGATTTATGTCTAGTATACTCCACTTTGGTTTATAGAGGTTTTACTTTTACCTAAATATTAGTGCATATAGTGATATGGCTCAAAAAGCAAAATCTTCCATTTTATTGTAAATAAAGTACCAAGAAGGGATTCAAACCCGGTACATGTAAAAGGTTATCAGATATAACCGTGTCTAGATTCAGATAATCTAGTGGCGCCCTGCTAGACCATATTCACTTAGTATTTGTTTAAACATGCACTTAACATCAAACCAAGAAATGAAAGTGGGTAAGATTACTGTTTGTATACCTGAGTTATATTTTATTGAATTACTAGTGTACTCACTTCACGTGATTTCATATAAATACTGGTTATTAACAATTTCCCTACAATGGCTTATAATTGTTGATATTTGAACTCCTTTACTCAGATATAATAATATCTTTTGATCATCATTTAATTTTTGAATTTATGATTATTACTTAATATATTTGGACTCCTTATATATTGTAGACAACTCAGGTATGGTAATTTTTTTTGAACTCTTTATTTATGTTACAATATATATATATATCCTGTATTACTGTCAAATTGTAGAAAATAAGACCAAGACCTTAGCACAAGACTGACAAGGTTAAATCTTCAAAATTATCTTTTCGATAGTTAATTATAAAAGAAGTTGAATAATTTTAATATAAAAATGATTTACATTATTGCTATTAGTAATAATCAGCCATTAAGCTAATGCACATGTGCTTTGTGCATATTTAACTATAAATGAATACTCTCACTTTCCAAACACAAGATAAAGTCTCTGTGAAAAGATAGAATGAATCTATCTATCCTTTCAACCCAAATGTTTAAGTATAGGCAAATTTTAAGCATTTGAAAATGAGAGCGTGAAGATATTAAGCAATCACCTTAAATTACCTTTATTATGCCTGAATGAATGACGCTTGCGAAATTTACTACAATTTACGATATGTCATTCTTAGTTGAAATTAAACATATGTAAATAAGCATTTATTTTATATAGCATGATGTTTTTAAACTGTAAATAGTAAATTTTGCAAGTGTCATTCATTCAGGCATAGTAAAGGTAATTTAAAGTGATTATTTAATATCTTCACGCTCTCATTTCCAAATGCTTAAGATTTGCCTATTCTTAAACATTTGGGTTGAAAGGATAGGTGGATTCATTTTATCTTTTCACAAAGACTTTATCTTGTGTTTGGAAAGTGAGAGTATTCATTTATAGTTAAAAATCCACAAAGTGCATTAGCTTAATGGCTGATTATTAGTATTTACAGTTTAAAAACATTATGCTATATAAAATAAATGCTTATTTACTTATGTTTAATTTCAACTAAGAATGACGTATCGTAAATTCTAGTAAATTTTGCAAGTGTCATTCATTCAGGCATAGTAAAGGTAATTTAAAGTGATTGTTTAATATCTTCATGCTCTCATTTCCAAATGCTTAAGATTTGCCTATACTTAAACATTTGGGTTGAAAGGATAGATGGATTCATTCTATCTTTTCACAATGTCTTTATCTTGTATTTGAAAAGTGAGAGTATTCATTTATAGTTAAAAATCCACAAAGTGCATGTGCATTAGCTTAATGTTTGATTATTACTATTTACAGTTTAAAAACATCACACTATATAAAATAAACGCTTATTATTGATATTAATTTATTATTAGTTTCCAAGACAATACTTCATTATATTTTAATTAGCTTTGATATAATTACTAAAAATTATATTGTTAAACATATAAATAAACTTATTGCAAGTGCAGTTGGCTTGTATTTGCTGCATTTTTCATTGAATATAAAGAATTTGTTAATTTTCATTGGAAAACATATTCAAACTTTATTAGATATAAAAATGTTTTTAAAATATAAACCATTTTAGATATAAATTATTAAAAAAAAAAGAAAAGTAAGCTAAGTCTTTGTAGTGTATACAGATATTTTAATTAATAATAATGATGATGAGTAAAATAATGTAGATGGAACTCTATTAATGTCATCTATAATTTATTTATGGTTAACTGTTCTTACCTTTTATAAAAGTGACTAAATAATCATAAAGAATTTATAAGTGTTATAATTTTTTTAATTTATATTGTAGATCCTTAAAATGTACATTTTAGAAATTAATTATGAAAAAGTTTACAATTAATCTATGAAGAAAAGTAATGATATTTTACTTTGTAAGTGAAATAAGTATTAATCAAAAAAAAGTTATTACTATTTTTTTCAAAATCTCTTTTATACATATTGATTTTAGAAAAAAGTTTGTTCTATCTTTGAACAAAAATCATACATATAAAATTGAGTATATATAAAATTATTATATGTAATCTTTATAGATGAGTCTTGTTTATTTATGAAAATCTTTAGATAGTTGTGATATTGCCAGTTTTTTCACAAATAAATTATTAATGCCTATATAATCTTTAGTTTTAAAAAGTGTTTATTTTGAGTTTATTACTAGTTGCAATGATTTCATCTTGCAATGTCATTTTTAATTGGTATATTCTTTGATTACATTATAGCTGAAAATTATGGAGAAATTCTGCTAAATTATCAATATTTACATTTACCTGTAATATACTTAAATCAGTGTATGTTGAAGTTTACATATATATGGATGGATCATTTATATGTATGTGTGTATATAGTCAAATTACTATATATATATATATATATATATATACAAGTATTGTTAATATATTAAATATATAATTGTACTACTATCATGTGGAAAATTATATAAGCACATTTATGCTGGTATAATTATATAAATTTAAATATATACATGTGTGTCTAGATAACCAAAAACCACACCAGCTCAAATTTGAAATATTGAATAATTTTTGGTTAGAAGAGTCCCAATAAGCAGTTAGGTATCAAATTATGAAGGAAAGATTTTGCATAAAAGGTGGTGAAACTTATCTACAATTTTTTCATAGGTAAGTATCAAAATTAAGAACATTGCCTGCATTTGGCATGACATAAAGCCAGATCATCAGGATTATTTGACATAATTTATCTTTTGTGTCCAACATATGCACTGATCAAAACCATAGAACAAGTGTTTGAGTTTTTTAAATACCATTGACATGAGCTTCCAGAATCAGAAAGGTATAGGTAATGGAGAAGAAAAGTTCATCACACCAAATAGGCAATTAAACAAAAGAATTGATGCATCTATTAAATGTATTAGAGTAAAAGGTTACCAAAGATTTCAACCCTTTAGAAGATAGCAAAAGATAAGAAGAAACTCTGATAACAGAGATAAAATATGCATAATACATTGTTCTAGGAGTTTTTTAGCCTAAGAAAACCAGCACTGTAGAAAAGTTGCCTGAGAATTAAGAATGTCCAGAAATAAGTGCTGGAATAAAAAAAGATAGGAGTAGACTCTGAAAATGGAAGAGAAATGGGAGCCAAATCAGCAAGAAGAAATTAGCAGTGATCTGGAAAATGGCAAAACATATCTCCAATCAACTAGGATGAGAACTCCATTACTACTGCAAAAGTAGCTTGATAAATGTAAAACTTCATGATAGAAGAATAAAGGCTGGCTTACTCTCTGTCAACCTTGGATTTGTTTGAAAGAATAGATGAGTTAAGGAGGAAATTAATTATAATATTTAAAAAGTTAAAATATATGACAATACTAAAAGTGGCATTAAAATTGACAAAATGAGGAATTACCTGCTTGCTTGAAAGCAAGAGTGACTTTTGCTTTGATAAAAAATAAATTAATAAATAAAAATAGTAATCATTTAATAATTCCTTATATATATTATTTAGCATTTATATATTATTGTCTTTATATTCATCTGGTTTATTCTAATTAAAATTGTGTAAATCATATTTGTTTGTGTAAAAACTTATATAAGTACCATATTATAACTAAAAATTATATGGATTTAAAAACCAATTAAAAATCATCAATAAATCTTAACAAAAAAACCTATATATTAGTAAATCAAAAGTAATTGAGAAGAAGGTCCGAAGATGTGGCAATAATATAGTAATTTTATAGAACTACATTGAAAAAATGGAAGCATAAGGATGATGATAAATTCAACAAGAATCTAACGAACATCACAAATAATAAAAATAAACTATAATAATTATTATTTATTTTTAAAACTGTTATTAAAAATTTAATCTGGATTTTTTTAAAAACAAATCAATGCCCCCTTCGTTTAAAGAGTATTAAATAAACACTCTCTCCCACCTATATTGATAAATAAATTATATCTTATGTATGTGACAGAGGTCATTAATTTATTAATTACCACTAGCGCCAGTGTTACCATAATTTTTTTAGAAAAGTCTCATATGAATGTAATCATTTAAGTAATAATATTATTGTTTCTGCAGAGAATGATGGGAAAAAAGATTCTATTAAGGTTTGTTTAGTTATATTTTACTTCTAGTGATTTATTGGAATTTGGTCATATACTTGAGACACTATGTTGTCATTTAACAATTGAAGAGTATATTATCTCAGGTGCTGCCACAACATTTTTTTGTAAGGATCTGAGGAAATAAAATGCAGTTTGAGTGTTTGTTGAATTTATCAGTCTGTAAGACTTTAAACGAGCAAGGCTTATATTTGATTTTTGATGTATTGTGAGTAGCTTAACAGACGTCAAATTAAGATGATTTTTCTAGTGTTCATGCTTCATCATACATCTTTATGTCCTATGGTTAAATTTTTTAAAAATCCTAGAGTTAAAATCTTAATCATTTTTATACAATTTAGCATCAATCAAATCTCTGAACAGTAAAATCATGGACATGTGTATTCTGTAAAACACTATTTATGAAAATGATCAAAATACATTCACAATTAGAGAAATAAATTAAAATTAAATTTTTTGCAGTAAGCATAGAAGTGAGAAATGAAAAGTCATATTGTCCCATTGTTTTATTTGAAAGAAAGGAGATTTTTTTAGCTAAAACAAATCTGATATCAAACTTGATTAGTTATATTACAAAGCTGCCTAAAAAAAAAAAATTGTTTTATAAAGAACTTGTGTATAAATTGAGAAATAAATATGTAAACTAAATCTAAAAAATTAAAAGATAAACTAGTTTATGCATTTAATCTTTTTATTAAATATTATATAAAGTTACTTTGTAATATGCAAGAAGCAATAAAATAATGAATTGCAATGGAAAGGAAGAAAAAAATGTTTATATATCTCCAAGAAGTTTGAATTGCATAGTTTATAAAAATATAAAGCAGTTTGAATCATGTTTGATCTACCTTTTAAATATAAATTTAAATTAAAAAGAACTTGTCAATTCCTAAAGTAAATTTGTTGGCAAATCTAGAGAAATGTTATTTAAAATTATAGATTAATAAACAATCAAACTTTAAAAGTTGGTTACGATTTTTTCTTTTTTCCTATCACTAAATAATGTAAATAAAGTGAGCGAAAAGAAAAAAAATATTTTTTTTGTTCATTCATATATCAGAAAATCATGATATATTTATAAATTTGTTTCCACATCATGTTATGAAAGTAACAAAAAAATGTTTTTCGAAAATGTAAAGAATCACATTGTTGATCAACATCAAATAGATAAATAAGTCTGAAACAAACAATTCAGACTTTTCCTAGTCCACTTCAGCCAAGAAGTCCAGTCTACTCTAATCTATTTGAAGATTCATCTCAAGAAGTAATGTCATAGTGATCCAGTGTGGAATAGAGAAACCATTGGTTAAAACTATTTCTCCCCTAATTTGGATAACTATATCTTGCTGACTATTTTACAGAGTTTTTAAGACGAGTTATAACAGCAAGTATGATGACTTTATTTAGATTATCTATTATGTGTCACTAGATAACAAAAAGCCACACCAGTCAAACACCCAGAAATATATATATATTCTAAGGGATTAAATCTAAAACATTTCTTATTATTTTATTATCTTTAATTTTTGTAAACCTAGTGATAGTTGCAAGAATTTAAGTAAGTTTTATATATTCATTGTTAATAAATTATTTAGTTTTTTTTTTTTTTTTTATTAATCTATTTTGTTGTGTTTGGTTATTGAACTCAATACAAATATTATGCTTTTAACACTTAATATGCTAGTAATATCCACAATCCTGAGAAATTATGCAATGCATTGGGGAATATACAGAGATGGTGGTAATAATTTGTAAATAATGATGATCAGGTGTTAGTAAGTTTTCCAAAAGTAAACGTTAGTGCCTTAAAAGTTTCACTTTTTATTATTGAAACTAGAAAAATAAATTAAAAATACTTTTGGGAGGACTTGTATTTAAGTTATAAATCATCACCATCATATTGGTTAATATCATTATATATATTAAGTTGAATCATTGTTATTCAAATTTTATTAACCATTCAATTTTCACCTAATATAAATATTTAATTTGAATCAAAGTTTACATATTTGTGTTTAACATTGGTTCAAATCCGAGTTATCATTACAGTATGTTTATATTTATATTGCTCTATGTATGAGAGTGTGTGATTTCATTAAAAGTAAAGATAAGTCAGGGACTCACACCATGAGAGTATAATATCTTCACCAGTTGTGTAGTCTATCTTAATGCAATCATATTTTTGCTCTATAATTAATGCACTAATATTAATCTAACTAATCCAAATAAATTTAACCTTTCACTTTTAGTTAATTATAATTAGATATTCATTAAAAAGATCGGAATGATTATTTTCTTGGAGCATTATGTGACATTTAAACATTGGAAAAGACAGACTGATCTCTGCCCCATGAACTTTTAACTCTTGAATCCATCACTCTTCTACTGCACTAAACCACTTAGAGTAGGAAGTCAATTTAGCAATAATTTTGGATGAATAGCTAAATTTTTTATGGACCAGTAATTTTAATCATAAGCTTACTTGTTACCTTACAAAAATATTTTTTTTACTATTTATATGCATTTAGAATCAAACTTTAGATTGTGGTCATGTATGTAGATGTACTAATTACTGTAGTATGTGTATGTTATCGTTATGCTATTATAACTAGGAATTTATGTTCAGGCACATCTTTCTTTGCTAATATAAATACATATCATTCTGAAAGTTAGTAATAATAACTTTTTATTTGTGATTGTATGTTGGATCTTTTCCATCATTTCTAATTGTTAAATGTTTTTAGAAAAATTCAAGCTTTATTTATATCTTTCCAAATATATTCAACTGATATGTTAGTAGTGAACATTAATATTCTATTAGCTTTCGATACTAATCTGTCTTGTATTACTAACAGTGAATATATTTAGAAAAGTTTGATTTTTTTCTAAAAATTTTAACAATTAAATTTAATGATGGAAGTAATGTAACACATAATTACAAATTGAAACATATATGTGTATATATAGATGTAGTTACTATTTATTAAATTATTTCATCATAAAATGCTAATTTAAAAATATTAGGGATTTTGGATAGAATTTGGATACTTTAAAATGGTAATTCCTAATGTATTTATTTTATTTAATTATTAACTGGTTTTTTTGTTTTTTAAAGAGGTGATTTAACTAAAATTATAAAGTAGAATTACATAAAAAAAATCAGAAAGGCAGCATTTTTATTTTATGTATGCATAAATGCAAACATATAGCAAGTGAAAATTATTTTTAAAAAGAAATTGATGTATTGTTTAATTATAAACAGAAATTAAAATTTGAACTGTTTTCATTATATCAAATTTATTGCAATATATAAAATAAAGTTTTTTTTAATTGATAAACAAATTATTACTATAGCAGTATCTTTTTTCTTAATTTGCAAAAGTTGAAATCTGATATGAATTTAAGATTAAAACAATTAATATCTGTCCTTAATTAACATTGTGTTTTTAAGAAAAAAGAATCATATAATTAATGAATTTCTTAGTATAATTAGAAATTAAAACAGTAACATATATATATCACAAGGGTGTTTTTTTTTAGAATTTTTTTATTTTGTTTTGAATGTAGGCCTACTCGCTCCATGATAGAGAAGTAGGTTATTGCCAGGGTAGTGGTTTTATTGTTGGTTTGCTATTAATGATGGTAAGTACCTTCAATTTTTTTTTCTATGCATTTTAATTATCAATACTTTATTAGTTTAGCGCAAAAATATTAATTTTTTTTAAAAACTTATGACATTATAATGAATGTTTTATGATGTTGATAAACTATATATGTATTTGGATTACATTAAAGAAAATGCATGATTTGAATTCTGTTATTCAGAGAAATTTATTCAATGATAATTAGATGGGAAAAGTGACCTTTTTCACAAATCTGTTATTGTGATAAACTTGTTGATGTTTTTAAACTAGATATTTTAAAAAAATTAAATATGTGAATTTGAACAACTTTTTATATTACTAATTGATAGAAATGGTTGTAATTAGTGCATATATATATTTCTTGTGCGTTAGCTCAAAGTTTTGTTAAAATTTATATTTTGGAACTAAATATTGAAATGGTAGAATATATCAAACTTATTATTATTTTTTTCTTTATTACTAAAATTGATTAGACATTATAGCAGTTATTCTTACATCGTTATATAAACATTATTTTGCAATTGGTTTTTTATATATAATTATATACTTAAAATTCTTCTTATGGAGTTATGACATTTTATTGTCAATGTAGATATGTATATTGACTCATGATTATGTCACTACACTGATAAATCAAGGATGCTTACAATGTTAAACTGGAAATAATGTAAATTGTTTATTTTTAATAACATTTAAATAATCCATCCATCTAATTTTTGCCCATAATTACACCCAAATATTAAGGTGGTCAGGCTATAATAACTAGCCATTTAATTTTCCTAGTATTTGTGTATGTTTGTAATATAATGCAAAAAAACCATTTTTTTGGAAATACCAAAACAAAGATCCATTTAGATTTTGAAGAATTAAATAATGATGACACAGTCTTTAAACATTAAATATATCAACAATACACCAAATAAATACTAATATATATTTGATTTCTATATATTTGTAACTATTTAAAATTAATATATATAAGATTTGAAATTATTTAGATTATATAATAGAAATACACCTCTCTCAGGTGTGTGGCATATTTCAATCCCTATTTGGCATGCCATTTGTAACTATAATTTGTAACTATTTTAATATGTCACATTTGTAACCATAATAAATATTTAGATAGGGGAAATTATTAATTATTAGATATATGCCTCTCCAATCTGTACCATTTGTAACTATATTAATTCATCATAGCATAGATAAAGAAATTATAGAATCACTGTGCCACTTGAAAATATCAGCATTAAAGATTCTTGGTATTTATTTATATATTGGGGCAGTCATTTGAACAATAAAACATACTGGCCATTGTCATCAAATAAAAATAATATTAAATATAGCAACTGAATAAAAGTACCCACTGTGAAATTCCTGGAGTGCCTTATGCTTATCTCCAATACTAGGTTCTTCTAACAAAGAATCCTTCCTATTCTTCTTTCCAAATATATAAGACCATTCATGGTCATATGCACACACTGGTGCTATTCATGACAACTTATAAAAAATATATATATTCTATAAAACTAATATTATGAAGTTGGAAAGGGATGATATCACTCTTTATTCAGTTTAGCTAAGTACATGTGTTTTCCCATGAGCGCCACTAGATTGTTTTCAATCTAGATAAGTATCTATTTATAGTGTACTTGAGTTCAAACTCATTCAGTACATTTTTATTACACATGACTTGGATGACTAATGAAAAAAAATGACATTCTTACATTTTATCTATATTGATAAAATTACAAGATCCCAATATTACCAAAGTTTATACTATAGATCAAAGATTCTTATAGACATTGCTAGCTCATTAACGTATATTGATGAACAGACATGTATAATCCTATTAATGGCTTCCAAACAAGCATGTGAAGACCATTATTGATATTGATGGCCATTTAACTAGATTATTTATCACAATAAAGGTAATAATGATGATGATGATAATAATATCATAATAATAATGATAATAATAGTGATATCATAATAATGATTATAATAGTGATGATGATACCAGCCATGGCTTATTAATAAACTCACAACAATAAATTCATCTTTATAAACTTATAGGCATCTATTAAAATTATCCTATTTCATACTGGGATTTAATAATACTAGTAGTGATGATTGATCATCATGAATCTCTTTGCATAATATTCAATTTTCTATAAACCCCTATTTACTAAAACATATTCATTACGCTAAACATTAAATTTAATGATTATAATTTATTAATGATGATTGATGGCGATCATAACTTTTATATAGTATTATTTGAAACATTTTTAACCAATAACCTGATATCCATCTTTGATGAGGATGATCTAAACTCATGGACACAACACAATTTTAGCTTTCCACTATTGAACTATAATTATCAAAATTTGGTTATTCTCAAGCATAATCCTTAAATACTTAAATATCAACATTCTAGTTTACCTATTATTTTGCGGACGCTTAATATTTGCAAGTGATTGCTCAATATATACGAATGGTAATACTTAATAACTGCGAGCAATGATGATGAATTAAAATGATAGAATTAAGACAAGAAAAAAAAACACAATATTCTTAATAATAACTCGGAAACCAATTAAGATATATAATTATATTTTATTAACACTACTACTCTTTCCTTCCTTCTTTAAAGTCAAATCAACAATTAAATAAATGGCCTATTACCATATTAATTCAATACAAAAATTAATATAAAAATTTATATAAGTATAAGCAAATAAACTTAATATATAGGTTTGTCATTTCTTGATATCTCAAAATAAGCTGACTTAAATCAATATTAGAAAAAAAAATACATATTCTATAAATGCTTATTTAAGACTTTTCTTACTTATCATATCATAAAATAAATTTCAGGTGTTACTTGTATATGTTATTTCACTTCCATTCAAATGTAATGCCCTACTTTTTAATTTACCATTTTAAACTAATCATATATAACCCATTCTATGATGTGTTTGGATAAGCAGTTGCACATGCACGCATTCGGTAATGTTAACATATATGTTTAAAATGTATACCCATAAATTACATATATAAAAATATCTTTTTTCTTTTGCAACCTTATAGCGAAAGAAAATAAAATACATGATATTAATTTTTTAATATGCAACAAGATAAAATAAAAATAAAAAAAACATTATAAATGCATATATCTATAGGTTGCTCATTATCATTAACAACTGAAGAACAATTAAAAAAAAAAACATTTCAACATTACAATATATAATAAAAAAAAAAAAAAATTAATGAAAAATTTAAGTTTAAAGATTTAAACTATGTTTGTGCTATGTTGTGAGATATTGCAAATAACTATAGATAAACAAGTCTTTAATGTTTCTGTATCAAAAAAGAAAATTGCTTTGACCAGTAAATTAAGGTTTACTTTTAATAAGTAAAAGAATAAAATCGGTTAAAGAAAGTTCATATTTACCCGTTTACTTTTTACTTCTTATTAATGTCCTGAGTTTGAATTTTTCAGACTGCTTTTCTTTGCTCAACAACAACAACAACAAAAAAAAAGAAAGTTATTGCAGATACTTTTAAGATAATGCTGAATCAATTGACTTGCTTGTTTCTTCAATTCTATTAGTATTCATTGTTGATTGGCTTCCTTCTACCATTTAAAAAAAAAAGTTATTATAAGTACTTTTGAATAAGTAGGTATCGGTGGATTTGCTTGTCTCTCTCCTTTAAAAAAATAATTGCTGTTGACACTTTAGATGATTGAGGTAAACTAACAAAATTTGATTCATGGCTTCAAACTTGGTTCTACATGGCTTTTATAAATTTTCTTTTCCTTCTATTTCCTCTTCTCCATTCATTCGAAGGTAATGAGCTTTTAATAAGCCAGGAACTAGAAACAAAGCATACCATATAGCTTGTGTGGTTGGCTTTAAACTCTATCATTTTGTTGGTTATTACTTGATATATGACTTCATAGACAGATCAGTGATTTTAACTCATTCTGTATTAACCAGGAAGCAGAAAAAAAATGGTTTAGCAATGCAAAGGCATAGTATTATGCATAGCCAAATATGTTAATATCATATTTATATAATTGTTAATAACTTCTATTAAATTCAATCTTGTTCCAATGTTTTCCTCTCTTCTTAATATTGCTGGAAATTGTTTATATAGACGCACATCTTCGTCTATATTGACTTTATACTAGAGTCTTTGACTTCATTCCCTTTCTCAATTTTTAAAGAGTGAATAAAAAAATCAAATCGCTTACTTTTCTCCTTTTTCCCATTTTAACATTAACAACAAGGAAGGACCGACTGAGTTGAGTCTCAAAATAATACTCACTGAGTTACATCTCACTTTAATAATAATAATCTGAGTGATCATCTCTCTAAAAAAAAATTAATGACTAACTGATCATCTCTCTGAAAAAATTAATGACTAACTGATTAAAAAAATTGTTTCAATCATTTATATCGCGAATTTCAACCAAAGAAAAAAAAAACCACCTGGAAACCTTATCTTAAAAAAAAATCAAAGCTTCACAAGTTTGACATCGGTCACAATCAATAAAGACTTAAAATTAATCGGTATCGTTATCTACATCAAAGCATCTCTTTTGTAAAAATAATCTTAAGACACAGACAACAACAAACCTGGAATCTATAGCCATCAGAAATAGGAGTAAAAGCATCTTTGTGTTTGTACAGATGTATTCATTCTTTCACACGTGTACATTTTTTTTATCTCCTAATCTAATAATCTCCATCGCCTTATTTTACACTTTTCTGATCTATTCTATTTTAATAAAACCAAAGTTAAATAATATGACACCTTATTTAATAAAACTATATATAATAAATCATTACCAAATATTATTACCCTCTACATAATGGTTTATTCATTAACTATCTATAAATTTATAATAATAAATACACATATATAAATCCTCATATATATAAAAGAAATTTTTTTTTAAATTAAATAATATATCTGTGTGTTTGAAATGAGTCATATACATACAATATATATATATAACATCAAATTAGATTATACATATATGTAAACAAAGCAAAGCGTAGAGCTATTCCTATGTAAATAATTAGAGATGTCTTATCATTCATTATTTGCATGGAAATAGCCCCATACTTCCCTTTATTTTCATCATAATAAATCCATGAAAACATTGAATCTAACATGCATGTGTATATATATCTTTGTCACAAATTGAATGTAAAAGATTAAAAATAATTTAGTATATGATTATGTATGAAAAAAAAATTATAATATAAATTTTTATATATAAACATATGTAAGAAATAATTTGCAAATTTTACCAGTTCAGAAATAAAAAAACTAGCCAAAATTTCAAATTATATTTTCACAATCATTGGTTTTGCTGAGTTGATGCAATTTGTTTATTTTATTGATTAGTTTAGCTTTTGGTTTTTAATCTTTTATTTAAGAAATAATCTGTTATCACTTTTAGTTTTGAAGAAATTTTCTAGCTAATTAATACATCAGAAAGAGAAAAAAATAAAATATTACAAAAATATAAGAAAGTTAATTTATAATATGTTTAAAAGATTAAATTTATTTAAAGTCTTTGAGCATCATAGAGTACTATTGATTATTTATATAATTGCTTGATTTAGCACTATTACTTAGTTCCAACTCTCTCAGTCTGCATAATAAAATTAAATGAATTTGAACAATTTATTTGAAAAAATTTGAATTCAGCAAACAAGGAAGTAAACGTCTATTGCTTTGACATTTAAGTAAAAGCAATTATAATAGTTACTTTATAGTTTATGATGACAACATATAAAGCCAGTTCTTCCAAAAGAATTCACTCTGCTGAACTCACAGCAGTTGATGCATTATTTATTACAGTAGTAATAATGTGAAAATGCAATTTGCCAATACATGGAGCTGTAAACTACATTACATTTTATTTCAAGCTCCCTTCACATTCAATTTATATAGCACATAATAGCTTATATTTTTTGATAAACATTAATTAGGATAGAATATGTATTGTTTATTGAACAGCAAATGTACAGTACTGTTCAACATACACACACACATATATATAACACAGATGCTTTTTTTATGTATTTTATATAAACAAAAATTTAAAAAACAATAATATAATTATTAATAAAAAAATTTAGGGAATACATTTGCAAATATTTTAATGAGTGTGTATGTTTACTCATACATTTACCAAAGCAAGAAAAATGAGAGGAAAAAAATGTAACTACCATGTTTTTATTTTTAAAATAAAGTAAATAGCAAAATATCTGACTTTCTCACTATTAATTAAATATGTGCTTTGAGAATTTTTTTTTTCAGTGGCGTTTTTTTTTATAAAAATATAATAGAATTGTCTCTGTCTCTTTTTTTTAGTCAGTTTTTATTTTTAAATATGTTCTCTTAGAAAATAATTTATTATGCAAAATATTGCATCTCAAATTCAGAAAAGATAATAAAGGAAGAATAAAATATATGTACTGTCAACATAAATCAAATTAATTTTATTAATATATATAATTGCTCTGAGAAAAAATGACTGCTTGAATATCATAAAATTTATGAATTTTATTTTTATTTTTTTATTTGTTTATTTACATTTTTGTTTGTTTGTTTATGTTTTTCTTTGGATGCATGTAATTGAAGTTGTGTAGTTAGATACAAGCATAGTTTTTGTACTCAGTGATTATTATATATGGTAATGACTTGAATATAAATGTACAAGGGATAAAAGGGCAACTACAAATACATGTAAATGTACTCAAATAGCAACGATATCTTGTTGATCACAGAAGCTTTTTGCTTTAGAGAGGGTTCTCCATTATCTTTCCTTTAACATAAATGAGCTTGTCTTTTTGCACAAAATAAACTGATAAATTTTGTGATAGATTTACTGTATTTTGTTAATATTTTTACATAGTACACATATTTAAAATATATTAATGGTTTATATTTTAATCAATCATAACTGGCAATGAAGATGAGATCTCATATCTGAAATTGAAGTAATAATTTGATGTATAGACAATAACTGTGACATCTATTATTTAAAAAGCATTACTCTAAATATAATTTAACTGTACATAAGGTCCAATAGAATAATGAATATTTAATTAAAGTCTTGTTAAACTTGATTATCTAAGCATGATTTGAATATGATCAAAGAATTTGATCCAGATTGTCTAGGAAGTTGGCCAGTATATCTGAACAGATTTCTATTTTTTATGGACTCTGACAAAATAAAAGCCAAATTAAATTTGATCATGCTAATGAATATATGTGGGCCTGCTTACATATTATGTCTCGCAATTATAAGCAGTGCTGGCTCATCTCTTTAACTTTTCATATGCCATAGATTTGCTAAACACATATTGTAAAGCATATTCCAATAATAAATTTATTCATTAATTTCAAAACTATTAAATTTCATAAAATGGTACAGTATTTGAAACATATAAATTTTATAAATGATAGTTTTATTTTGTCAGTGGCAATTATAGCTCTCCGTGAACAATAACTATTAATTGAATCAGTATTGCTTTACAATATTTTAATCACCTATATATTACTTTATTATAATTTTTCTCTGTAAGATTTTAATCCTCTCCCAATCAGCTTATTTTTTGAGTCTTTAATTTAAATTTTTAAGCCTGTTATATAATTTTGAATTTCTGAAAAAGTTGTTCAAGTCTTAAGACATTTCTTTATACATTAGCAAATGTGATTCTTCATATAGATATAACATTCTTTTAAATTTTGTTACAATTTTACTTTTATAATAACCCATTTCATGACTTGAATTACTATACAAAAATAATAATAATTTCTTATGTCTACAAATACACATAATCTTTAAGTTTTTTTCCTTATTTAATGCATGATTTTTACTATTTCAATTTCCATTTATGTTTCTCTTTTGTTACACTTATATAAGTTTACTGTTCTATCTTTTCTGTAATTACTAGCTCTTGTAATGTTAATGTTATAATATCAAATTTATTTGATATAATATAGTTATTTTAAATCATGCAATTTTTAAGTTTTTGACATTTTATATTAAAATTTAATCATTTATTATAAATATAAAAAGATAAAAACTTTAAAATTGCCCCCCTTTTTATTTTGTTGTTTATGACATAATTTGTATGTTTTATTATTTGTCTTTTTAATTTTTCAATTTAAATTTGAAGCAAAATCAATTTTACCAAAATTAATCAAATATTTGCTACTATTGCAATAAAAAATTTATATTAATTGTTAAACACATATCAATAGGTTGCTAATTTTGAACATTTGCAATTCTTTTTAAAATACAAATATTAGATTGCATGCAAATAGATATTGAAGTAATGTGTAAGTTATTTTTATTAAATTTAATAAAATAAAGCATCCAAGTTCTTAGATTAATGATTGCCAATGTATATTGGCTTTGGAAACATAAATGTGTTTTATACAATTTTTTTGCATTTTATTAAATATGCCTACATTTTTTTTAGCTGACTCTATGTTGCTGGCAATCTTTAGGTTATGACAATTTTACTTGTAAAGTTAATGTATATATGTGTGTTTTTACTCTTCTTTTATTCAGATGCCCGAAGAAGAAGCCTTTGCAGTCGTTGTAAAACTTATGCAAGAATATAGATTAAGAGAGCTTTTTAAACCCAGCATGGCTGAGCTGGGGCTATGCATGTATCAATTAGAGTGCATGGTGCAGGCAAGTCTTTTTGTTTTTGTATTGATTGATGTTTTATTGTTGTGTTCAATAAGTAAAATATATGCATTATTTAATTTCACTTGGCATGCTATGCATTTTAAAACTTTTTTTTTTATTATCATTTTAATGGCTTTGAAATTGAGCCATGACTTTTTTTTAAAAAAAATCTGCTATTATTAAATGTTTTTTAAAATATATTATTTCTAAGTAAATAATTCAACTTCAATATTTAGATTGATTTTCAAATAGAGATGACCTACAATATAATGCAATAAAACCTCCACTCTTTTACACTTTTAGCAAAATATATTTATTAATTTGATAACAGTTCGACTGTTACCAGCAGTCTTCATCAGATATACAAATTTAAACATTACATAAATACAATCGTATTTTATAAATTTATATATAAAGAAAGCAAAACTAAGGAGGAGGAAGAGTCTAGAGGATTATATTAAAAATAATGCAATCAAATGTGAAATAATTAAATATGTTACTTAGAAAATAAAAAGGATGTAGATTTGTTCATTATCAAACATGAATTGCTCATTGTTTGCGTATATGAAATAAATAGAGATAAAAATATTTTATAGTAAATGCTTTTATTCATCATGCACCAAAAAACATGATTGTGTCTTCAACCGAAATTGGAGTTTTTAGATCAAACTTGAAATAGTAGCATGGGAAATCTACTTAGAGATGAAATTAATTAATTTCTGGATCCCTTCCTTCGAATTTTTATTTCAAGTTTAATCTAAAAATCTCAGTTGTGATTGAAGAAATAATTATTTTTGTTTTTTGTGCACAACAAATAAAAGCATTTACTATAAATTATTTTTATCTCTATTTTTATGTTTTTAGTATTGAGATAATAAATGAAAGTGTCCAACTATTTTGTATTTTAAATGGACTGTACACCAGTAGTTTATATGTGTATCACTAGATATTTCTGCAGTAAGTTAATATGTATACTCCTTACGTATATATTCTAGTTAGTATGTGTACATAATTATATGTGTGTATAATAAATTATTTTATTTAAAATTTGAAGCATCTTTTCTGGTGAAAAGTGTTTGACATTTTTTCCCCCTAAAAAATGCTTACCAAGTGTATATTGTAAATGAACTTTTTTTTATCAGATGATTTTACTTTAAATTAATTTAACATTTCTAGTTTATATTGAAGCAATATATATATATGTGTGTGTGTGTGCTTCACATGTATCATTAAATACATTAATAATTATTAAAACACATGTATCATTTAAAAATATGTTAATAATTATTAAAACGAAAGCAGAATTAAAGCATTTTGTTTACTGGGCAAAATGTATACAAAAGTATGTGCATGGATAAAATATATTAGACCTCATTAATTCTAAATTGATTTTTTAAGTAATTTAAACAAAGTTTATAAAATATTTTTAAGTTACCAATTGTAAAGTTATATTACAATTAAGCTGGTGGAAATGACATTGTTTTTATACAATTAATTAATATTGATAATCAGATCCATTAATTAGGAGATGGATATCTTATACTATCTGGCCAAAATGTTATTTTTTATTTTATTATAAACCCTGTTTAAGAGCTAATTTCTGTGAAATTTGTGATTAGTCAATAAGCCACGGACCACAGTGACATTTAGAACTAATCTACAACCAATGGATGGATTTATGAAATGAAACCAGGATGAAAACTGATTTTATAGCTAAGGCAGTTCAGTGGACTATCAAAAGGGGTCTCTCAGGAGATATTATTAATTCTTGATTAATTGAAAAATTAATTAATTATTGATTCTTGACCATTCAATCAATCATTCATTCTTTTTTCTTGGACAGTGTTAAATCATTATTATGGAAGAGTAGAGGAGCATACTATCCATTCCACTCTGGCTAAGCTGGCAGAGTGTGAACTTAAGTTTATCATGAAGTGCAGAGAAGATGCCATAAGTGGCCAAAATTCAGCAAGAAAAATATCGTCATATGCTGCCCACTAAGTAAAATAGAATTAAAATTAATGGAAACACACATTAAAGGATGCCATTTCAATCAGCAAGCACAATCTCAGAAAAGCTTCATACGATATTGACAAATGTTCCACAAAAGTCTACAGGTACCTGAATTTGTACATTGAACTATTGAAGATGAAAAAGATTAAGTTTGTATGAACTTTAATTATATGTTTTAATCTGCTATGTATATTAAAATTTTTGTATAGATTGTTGTGATTTATTTGGCATGAATATGTTTAAAGATCAGAATGATGATGGATTGCCTAATCTAATTATTTCTGATTTATTAGATGTGTCATAATTTAGATGTTGTAATATAAAAATAAAATATCTTAATAAAACAATTGGCCAATCATGGCAAATCTTCACCATTCATTAAAGGTTTTTCTAGTATTATTTTTGTTAAATATTTTAAAACAAGAGTGAATAATGATCATTTCCACTAACCTGAAGTATATTAAGAGTCAGAATAACAATTTGACAATATAACATAATAAATAAGGCTGATTAATGACCTATGGATATAATAAAAGGCTACATAGACAAACTAAATAAATTGAGAAAGCTTGTTATCATAATTATAAAAGTCTACAGTTGTAATTAAAATGCCCTTACAGCTTTAGGATAGGCAGGCATGGGGAGCACATTTATGGGTCATATAAGCCAAGTATTAAACTTTCTTTAAATGCTTTCTTGAGCTTATATTGTTTCTGGCTGCTCTATTTATATATTTGATTGTTTAGAAACAAGTTTAAAGCAGATGCTTTTTCTGTTTTTTAAGCTCTATTACTTAGTTTGATCAGTATTATCAGATAGATGCACATTCTTATCATATATCATACATTTTATATATTCTTTAATTGTTCTTAAACAAGAGTAAAACAGATGCTTTTTGTGCCACTTACACATGGTATATTATTATTATTATCATTATTTACCAGATAGTCCCATTCCTACCATTAGGTTTGTAAATCTTAGTCATTAATGTATGATTCTTATCTGGGCATTTGGTGATATTTATTCAAATGTTATTAAAAGAGATGTTAAAGATTCTCTGGTGCATATAACCCTTAGTTTCATTATTCACTTATAATTTAGTCACTTAGTATAAATTTGCAATTGCTGCAGTCTAAAATGATTTATATTAATCTCGGTCTCTCAATAGTATATTTTATATAAATTATTTTTAGCATATCCTTAAGCTTGTGAGTGATACTGATAGTTCTTGAAACTGGGTTTTGACTAGTTATACTAATGGGTATTAATATTTACAGTTAGTTTGTGCAGTGAATTTGTATCTATCCAGAGACAATTAAGAAGCATATGGATATATATTGTCCATGCATAATGAGGCAATGAAAATCTAATTTGATGAATTTTACATCAAGCTTTCAAGAGCAGTTGAATAAAATCAATGGCAATAAGTCATTAAGTAACAATATGCTGAATTGAGGGTCCAAAAGGTTTAGTCAATTGTGTAAACATAAATAAATTCTGGCATTTATCTCTTTTTACAATCAATAATAGTAATTTGAAAATGACAAGTCTCTTGTATCTAACAAGTTAGTGTGATATAAAAAAGAAAAAATTTGTGATCATGTAACATCAGAATGTGGAACTGCATGCAATGCTAGCTATGCATTTTGATTGTTACAATATATATATATATCAGCTAATACTTTTTGCAATATATATGATTTTACTTTAAATCGATTTGATACTTCTTGTTTATATATATATATTATTAAATATTTTTTAATATGTATGATTTTACTTTAAATCAATTTAACCTTTTTAGTTTGTGCATATCACTAAATAATTCTTTAATATGCATGATTTTACTTTAATAAAAGAATTGTAAAGTAATTTTATTTTATTCTAACTGAAATCAAGCTTTAAATTGGAACAGAAAACAAATCATATGCATTAATTAAAACATTGAAACTCTAAGACTGGCTTTTAAATTTATTATTAAAAAATTCCAAACAAAACTATTGTAAACTACCTTACTTTAATATGTATGATTTTACTTTAAAATAAGTTGTAAATTAACTTTATTTTATTCTAACTTAAAGCAAACTTTCAACTGAAAGAAAAAAAAATCTGTGCATTACTTAAAATGAATTGAGCTTTATTTTAAAATCTCTATATTGCCTTCTCATGTGTCTTACTTAAACTATACCCATGAAACAGACAAACATACAAATATACCAGAAAGTAAGTTGAATAAAAGCATTTAATAATAACAATAAGACTGAAAATTTATTACATTTTTTTATTGTTTTGATAAAATAAAAATATCGTTTGTAATATTTCATGAAATTGAAGTACATATTAGAATAATATAGCTTGATTCAATTGGCATAATGAAAATAATCCTTCATGAAGTAGAGGTGAGAAACAAAATGCAGTAAAATGAGGATATTACATAATATTTTGGAATACTGCTAATATGAAATTCATTGAGTGAAAATAATCTAAAATTATATAGACTTTCCAAAAAAAAAAAAAAAAGACTTGAAAGCAAGTATAAAATTTAAAAATGTAATCAAGATATTTTATGATTTGTGATTAATTTACTTTATATTAAACTACACTAAGTAAAAATGGAGAAATAAATTCATATCAGAATCTAAACTGTTTTCTTAGAAAAAAAAAAGAAAAAAAATCATTACTATTAGGACATTCTAAAATATATCAAAAAGTAATTGATCTATTTGAAATAAAGATAATATTATAAATCATAGCAGTTACATCAATGCTTTTTATATGAAGAAAATATCAAGAACATTAAATACAACCTTAATGGGTTTTTGGTGATGCAAATGTTATACTTTTGAAAAAGATGATCCATAACTAACATTCTTGATACTTTCTTCGGGTAAGAAGTGTTGATATAATTTTTTATAGATTGTTCCATTTCACTAAGTGAGTCTTTATAATTTATTAAAAGTAATGATAATGATGAACTTTTTGTATAACCTTTTCATTGAATTTGATAGAAGTTACTTTATCTTCTCTGTCAGATTTTTGTGAGGATTTATTATTATATTTAATTTGTTTTATTTTTAAAATTAATTAAATAAAATAGTATATTTTCAGTTGATATTTTTTAAATGGTTACTACATTATCTTAAATATGTTAGTTTTTTGGGGTTTTTTTTTTGGTCTAGCTGGATTTTTCACATATTAAGCTTATGGCTAAAATAAACTTATGAAGTTTTTTAATGTAAAAAAAAAAATTAAAAAATTTACAAATTAAAATAAGCTTATTATAATATACAATGGTATTATAAAAGAGAAATATTAAGAAATTTTTTTACATTTGTCTTGAGAAATTTTTTATATTCAAATTTATTCAGAATATCTTTTTTTAGATAGTACTGAATGATCTTATACTTCACACTCGTCTATTAATTGCTGCTGCTGCTGCTGATGATGATGATGATGTGGGTGTGTGCATGTAGAGATTACATTTATGTGATCATTTAATTTTTTTTTGTTGAAATTCCACACTTTTTATTTGTTTTTGTATAATGAATTCTTTTTTGTATTTATTAATTTCTCTTTCTCCCTCTCTCTTTACCTCTATCTATCTATATATATAATTAAGGGGATTTGAACACAGATTTTCAAGCTCTCTTCAACTATTTCCTACAATTGACATATCTGACCCTACACATGTGAAAAAGATAAATCTTTGGTCATGTGTATCAGTTGTATGAGATAGTTGAAGGCAGCTTGAAAGTCTGTGTTCAAATCCCCTATAATTACATCTAAGATCCAAGTATATAAATTATAGCTGTATTAAATATTATATATATACACATATATACCTAAGGCTGTCTTTTAGAACTATACAGCCAGAGAAAGCCCTAATTCATTCAATAAATGTTTTTTAAAACTAAACTGGTAATCCAGCAGTTGGGTTAAGATAATGAACAAATATTCCTTATAGAAAACATATCAGTTTCAATGCAATATATACTATCTACTTTTAGAGTCTAAAATACATCAAAATGTATGTTTTTATGAATCAATCACTGATTACTATTAAATGATCTTATGTTGAAATGCTTATTGTATAGGGATGAAATATATTTTTTGCAGATTTTTTTTTTTAGCTATTACAGTATTGCTAAAAATTTTGAATAGCTTTGTTTCAAAGAAAATCTTCTAGAGCTATCTATCATAGGAAAGACCAAATCCTTCCAGTATCAGAAGTAACATTATGTGTGTATAACTACTTTAACATCTGTAAATAGAACATTTAATTTCTGTCTCACATAAATAATATATTATTAGTTTTTAAATTGAAAACGATGATAGTGAGAAATCATGGCAGCTGCATAAAAAGTTAAATTAGAGACTTTCATTCTGACACCTTGTGCTTTTGTTATTACGTTTCAAGAATTGGCAGTTATGGAACATCAAAAAAAAAGTTCAGTTTTATTTTTAATTATAATAGAGGACACATTAATGTTATATTTATATATTCATAAGTTTAATGACTATTTATTATATATTTGCAATATTATATATATATACAAATATATTTTGGAGTTTTATCATGTATGAGGACGAGCTGGAGATTATTCCTATGGAGAAAGATAAGTTTGGTGAAAGATAATGAAAAGAATCTTGATTACTATTGTGGATATGCATAATGTACAAGATTGCTTACCAACATTTCAGTAACATCAGAATTATCTTCTTGAGTCACTAATGATAATGATCACTGTAAAGTAAAGATCTGATTTAAATGTTATAGTATTGATAGATTTTATTAAATTTTAAATCAGCAAATGAAAAAAGAGAAACTGAAGCAAAATTATGATAATAAGAATTATGACATAATTTCATAAATGAAATCAATGATATGAGCAATAGAAAATCTTTTTTTGGTTTTGTATTTCATTAGCAAAACAATGTGTGTCTATAATAATAATCTCTACAAATAGACATTAAAGTCAGTTGTTACCTTTATTATCCATCATGTCCTTTTTGTTTATGAAAAATTTTGAAAACAAGTTCTGGAATCTATTTTATTTAAACTCTTTGTATAGCTTACATATGTAAATATCATTTAAAGTTGTTTAAGCTCCCTAGAAATGAAAATTTATAGACTTTTCAATAATTTATTTCTTTTAAATGCTAATATTAATTTTATCTTAGATACAAAGGAAGATGTAAATCTTCTATTTTTTATATTTATTTGCAAAAAGAAACCCTGATGATTTACCATCTCATTGTGTATAAAGATATATATATGTACAAGTGGATACTTTTATTTTAAATCTTGTCACTATTGTTCTCAACTCCCCCCCTCCCCCCCATATTTTATAATTTAATTTCTAGAGCTTTGTTAATATCAGATTAAGATAATCTGGATAAAATGAAAATTTTATTAGTCTCTTACAGTATTAAAAGTAAAAATAATGTCATATAAATGAATGTAATCTGGATAAAATGAAAATTTTATTAGTCTCTTACAGTATTAAAAGTAAAAATAATGTCATATAAATGAATGTAATCTGGATAAAATGAAAATTTTATTAGTCTCTTACAGTATTAAAAGTAAAAGTAATGTCATATAAATAAATATAATAATAATAATCATATAGAGAACAAACACAAAGCTTTTCTACCTTATATAAAAGGCACAAGAGATGGCATTGTTTATTAGATACCATTTGCTAGATGGTAAGGGTTTTAGAATTTTCTGTCCTTGATTTAGTTTCCAATTAAAAGTAGTCAGATATTATTTATTAGCCCAATAATTGAATGATTTAGTTTGGCTGAATATAGGTTAGCTTTCTGAAATAAAAAAACTTAAGATGCTTGAAGTCTAAAAATTTCTCAAAATTTTAGCTCTCTTGATTCAAATCCTAGGTTATGAATATGATAAATGTGCTAATCACTGCATTTTAAGAACCTTTATATTATTATGTTATGTGCATATATATATAAACTGTAGCATATTTTGTATTACATGTGTATTTGAGTAAATGTAAAATATCAAATATAAAACATTTTTAAACACAAAATCATGATTGTGAATTTTATGAAGCTATGGGGTTGCAATTCTTATTCATGAATGTTATTTTTATTAAATCCCAAATTCTTAGATTCCCCCCCCCCCTTTTCATCCCCATTGCTTTCTGAATGATTTGAAAACAATCAATCATTTTGTTGCATTAATCATTTAGAAAGCAAATATATAAATTCACATTGAAATAAACAAAAACCTAAACATTAATTTTATTTTTATATTTATAATTTATTTGTTAAGCTGTTTGTTCTTCTATTTTTATTTAATTATTTTTATTTTTATTTGTTAGCCAATCAAGATTAATCTTAAATTGATCATTTCAGGCAGGTATACTGTTTGTTTATGATTTGCCTGTTTAATTTTATTTTAGTTTTGTGAAATTTGTTGCAAAAATTAATAAATATGATGATTGTAATGATACTGTGATTTTACATAACATAAGGAGAAACAAATAACTTTGCAATTTTTAATAATTAAAATATTAATAGTTTATATATTGCTGTGATCATTTGAAAGTTCTTTGTTTATTTTGCAATAAAACTAATGTTATAATTATATTTGGTTTGACAATTTACTTAAAACAAAATCAATCAAATAGAAATAATGAACATTTAAATTATGGAGATATTCATTTGATAAAAATAAATTTGTAAAATAAATATAATTAAAGTTTGAATTTTGAGTGTTTGTTTCTTTGATTTTATACGAGGAACATCCTAAAAAAAACAATACAATGATCATTAAATAAATAAATGAATAAATAAAATAACTTTACATTTCACTTTAGTTTTTTTGAAACTGAAATAAATTGAGATACTGGAAATCTTTTTGCGCTCGTTATAATGCTTATCTGACAGCCAATCAGATGTTGTGATGGCTGTCCAAATGACAATCAAATTGTAAACACCCGACAAAGAATTTAGTGTGTTTACAGTTTGATCGTCATTTGGACAGCCATCATAATATCTGATTGGCTGTCAGATAAGCATTATAATGAGCGCAAAGAGATTTCCAGTATCTCAATTTATTTCAGTTTCAACTATCTGTACTTCTCAAATTAAAATATTATTTAGTTTTTTTTTAATTTATTTTTATAATCACTATTAATATTGAGCCACCTACCTTGAACTTTTAGTGTATAACTTCATCAGCAGTATTTGTAATCATTGCTTTTATTTCGTCAACACTTCCATATAATTGTTGATTAAACGTTTTTGAAATGCATGAAAAAGTGAAAGTTCCTAAATGCCAAGTCTGAATTATAGGAAGAATGGTCAAAAATCCATAATTCATTGATCAATTATATTTTCTTGAAGTTTATGATCATAATTCTTATTATCCAGACATATCGTCTAATGATTTTTTTTTATGCAAAAGAAAAAAGTGTTGGATAGCAGTTATATGTGAATTGTGATGAAGTGAAAGAATAGTAAATATACTGACACTGAAATTCAATTCTGAAGATATATAATAACATTTATTATTTGTGATGACAGTATGATGTAACAAAGTTAATTCATTTTTTTAAAAAAAAATTATGATCATTATATTTATTTTGATGATTCGTTAAATAAAAAATATTTTTATTTGATATATTTATATGTTTTTTTCTTCATTTTTATCTGTAAATACATGTATGTGCAACAGTTTAAAATTATAAGAATTTTAAATATTAAAATAGTGAAGAACATCTTGTTACTATTTAAGGAGTATTAGTGAATAAATAAAATAAGTTTTTCTACAATATGATATTTAAGCATAGAATATTTAGAAGTGTCAAATGCAATTTATATATAAAGCAAAATTAAATACAGTGTGACTTTAGAAATGGCTGTAAAGTAATGTAAAATGGATTATAGCCTATCTCTTATAAAGGCAAGTAATTTTTTTAAACTATACATTTGAAATAGGAGAATAAAAGTAATAAAAAAGAATACTCTATTGAAATTAAATATAGTAAAAAATTAAGAATGAAAAAGCTTTACACAATATTTTATGGTCAGTTTAGAGATTTATTTAATATCCATAAACTTTGACATAGCATAACTCATGATTAATATTTTTATAATGTACATAAAGATTTTAGATAATGCATGTTAGTAATTAGAGATAGAATAAGAATATAATCCTATATAGTAGAGATTATGTAAAATTATTAATTAATTCTATAAATAACCAATATAAACACAAATTATATTGGGAAATAATAAATATAGGTATAATTAATGACATGTAAGTAATCAAATATGGTAATTTACATTATTTGAGTTGAGTATAATATTGCTAATTTAGACCCTAAGTCAGGGTTTTATATGTAATATAACTCATTGTCTAATGTAAATGCTTTGTGTGTGTGTATATATATATTGTAACCATATATTTTAGCATAAAATATAATAATTGATGTAACTTATTAAAAAAATTTCTCTGTCTTCTTTGGTGATTTGATTGGCTTGATTTATGCTTTGAACAGATTACTCTCTTATATTATTTTAATAAATTTAAATTTGATTCGTTCCATTACTAATTCATATCAGAATGTTTAACTTTTTAAAATTTTGACAACACATTAGATTTGGTAAAATAGTATTAAAATATAATATTTTGTTTTATTTGTTTAAAGTAATCTTAAAAATTATTTCTATTGAATGAACAAAAAACCATTTGTTCAATTAAAATAAATTATTAAAAATAAATACAGTAATGACGTATGCGTTTCAATGTAAAAAAAGAAAAGAGCGCGAATTTA
The DNA here is from genome assembly GCA_028023455.1 of Epiperipatus broadwayi. Lineage (NCBI taxonomy): Eukaryota > Metazoa > Onychophora > Udeonychophora > Euonychophora > Peripatidae > Epiperipatus > Epiperipatus broadwayi. Next base: position 4,143,738 of record JAQFVV010012402.1, read on the forward strand.
AGAGCAGATCGTCTGCTAGTTTTGTTTTTGGAGGGGAGAGAAAAGAGGAAAAGAAAATGGTAAAAAGGCAAATGGTGTAATTTTGATAAGCTTATTTTAAAATAGTTAACAAGTAAACGGATTACTACAAATTTTCTATAAACGTAAAAATAATATCGTGGTATTTAATTATAAGATGAATTGCTAAATTTAAAAGTCTGTTCAAGTCGGCTGGCCAAGTGGATCAAATCACCGGTAATAATTTCCCAATATTACATTTAAAATGTCGGAGCTTCCCAGTTTAAAAGAATTAATTGCAAGAATTTGGTATGTTTTAAAATGTTTATTGTTCTACAATTTGGAAAATTTAAATAAGTATTTTAATTACAGAAGTTTTATAAATATGAAAATTTGTTTTTTAAAAAGAAGAAGTTTAAATTAAAGTAAAATGTTAAAGTTATCAACATAGTTTAATATTTCCGTTTCTAATTCTAATAAAATATAGTATTGATTGATATTTAACTTTATAATGCCAGGAAAATATTTGCTAGTTAATTTGTTTGCCATTTGGATAATAAACAGTCTTCAAATAATTGATCAAAGCTATTTTCTAATTTTGTCATCAGTTTGGAATGATTAAATTAATTGCTGTAATTGTTATTCCTAGATTTAAGCGTGGATAAATAAATATTTAGCCTGGATGTGATAAACTTGGAACATTTTAATAGAGAAATGTAGAAATTAATAACTTATGAAAAACATTTTCATTTAAGTTCTGCGTGTCATATTTTGAAATTGTTTCTTGTTTATGGAGCCACGTAAAATCGTTAATCTGATAGTGATTATAATAACTAACACAAATGGATAAAATTGCATGTATGGAATTCAACTATAATTATAGCTATTACTTCGTACATTTATTGTTCGACACATCGTACATGGATTTCACGGATCATATTTGTCATTATAAAATGCTCTACAATCTAATTTGTGACACACACACCTGCTAAAATTCATATATTGAACTTTAAAATGCTATACATTTAATTTATATCACACACACACCTATTAGATTTTATGTATTTGATGAATAATTCATTACTTTAATTTTATCGTTATATGAACTTGCATGTGAAGTTCATAAGTTATATTTTATTAAGTTTAAAGTAATAGGGGTTGGATAAAATATTTATTCAAGAGAATAGCGCTTGCGAAAAAGCTTGAAAAGTACTAAATGAATTCATGAGATGTATCAATTTTTATGAGGTATTTTGTGAGTCTTTCCAGATTTATATTCCTATACTAATATTACTTATATTGTATTACACATGTTTTATTAGTTGTCCTGATTAGTGTAACATTTTATTATGCAAGAACCCACATTTACTAAAGTGTTAGTGTTTTCCGAATGATCATAGTAACTGAGGAGGATGATTTTGCACTTTAATGTGAAGTAAATAGTAATGTTGTTTTATAATGTTGAAAGGCATTAATCTGTGCCGGTGGTTAATCCGCAGATTATTTAATTGCCATTTTTGTATTTTACACTAATTCCAGCGCTGGTGGTTAATCCGCGGAATTGTGTAATTATACGTATTACTTTATGATGGTGTATCAATCCACAAAGCATTTAGTATTATTTAATTCCTATGTGTAGATGAACGCATCCACAGGAATATGTTTTACTTCATAGATATAAGTTGGGCAAAGTATTTTAGTTAATCTGCTAAATCATCTTCTTCCATTTGTAAGCATAATTCATAAGTTAGATCGTCAAATTGTAGCAGGACATTCTATTCAAGTTACTTCATAATAATTAACTGTTGGTTGATTATTATTTACCGGAGCGTAAGTTTAAATTTTCATTTTATTTAATGATTGCATTATAGCCAAATCCTACAGATATAATATTATTTATTATATTACATAAGTTTACGGTATGGATTTATTGAATCTGGAAATGACGTTAAATATTTCATGAGTTGATATTGAATTTAGTATAATTTGCTCAAGATTCATTATATCAAATTGAAATAAGGTATGATTAGGTTTTTAAAACCGTACCTATGATATGTTATTGAAGAAAGTCGATGGAATTATAATTTATTTATTTTATTTGTTTATTTATGTTTTTTAATTATAACATTGGAATTAATTACTTATTATTCATAAATTTGTAAATAAACGTTGATTTATAATTAAACTTACTGTGCCGTTGCTATGTGTCATTCTTAAAATCAGAAATCATAAACCTTGGATAGAGCATACATGAAGTACATACCATTGTCAACATGATATCAGAGTTTAGTGATATTTTGAGAAAACATTTGGATGCTTTTAGTCTTTGGTAGTTTACGATGTGTAGGGTACAATAAAATCCCATTTACCTTTTCCATCATTTTGGCTTTGCATAGTTGATTCTAGTATACAATACAAATTGATTAGTAAACCTAAAAACAGATTTACCAAATAATGATATGATTGAATATATTTACTTAACATTTTAAATTGTCATTTGTCAGTATAAAAAGAGTCTCAGTGATATAGTAAACTATAAAAAAGAACCCAAGTATTTATGTTTATTTATTGCAAAGCTTTACCTGGACTAGCATTTGTATTAAAAATCATATAGATGGTTTAAAATTTCATAATCTTATGTAGTTCCAAAAATTATGCCAACTTGTACATGGTCGGCCATCGGGTCTCATACAATAAAAAATCGCAAATTAAGGTTTGTAACATAATAACATTACACTTATAATTTGTTTACTGTATTTTATCATACTACTATGATAGGTCATCGCGGTACACCCTGGCTGCGATCAAATTAAATCATAAAAGTTTATGTTAGATCATTGGTTTGGTCTGTGGTAAGTTGCTCCAGATGTTGGTTGTGGTCCTTGGTGCATAAAATAGATAGCATAATATGCTTTTGGATACAGCTCTTAATAGCTGACAATGAGTAGCGGGAATTGATCAGTGATCGAGGTTACGATTCTCAGTGCACTGATGTTTTGGTGATATTATGTAGTTGACCACACTTTAGAAGGTTACAATATATATATATGTAACTATTGCAATAGCTAGATTTTTTAGAGAAAAAGATATATTTATATAGGTGCACTATCCTATTTCAGCAAAAGCACTACCATCTACATTCTAATCAAGCTCAGTGAAAATGCATGAATTTAGATCATATTTTCAAAATAATTTCAAGAATAAATTGAGAAGAAAACTAAAAAAATTAACCAATTTAATACAACAAAATAGTGTAAATATAAAAGTTTTCTATCTAAGAAGTGATTATTTTAAATTCTTAGAATACTGATATAAACTTATGTCTATCTTTAAGATATTATATTTAATAATTTATTAAAATATCTGGAAAGTTCAATTACTTTCCAGAAGCACATGGACATTAGGAGCAAAACTCTAAACTAATACAGGAATTGAAATAACATGAAAATCATTATCATGTATGTAATAAGTGAATGGACTAATGGGGTTAGATTAAAACAATTTGAAAATTAAAAATGATTATTTCTGAATGCTTTAAATATTTGAAGTAGCTAATTTTAAATAGATCATATCTTATTAAAATATAGTGCTTTCGGGATTTTAGTCATTGTTATAAAAATTTCTCTCTTGACAATTTTTGAAAAAATTATTGTAAAAAATGATAAAATTTGATTTTTTAAAATAAATGATTAAACTTACATGAATTTAGGATCTCTTTTAGTTGGCATATACATTAGTAGTAATATTTTTTTTTTCTGCTTGTAAATATATCTAATTTTGGTTTCCCGGCATAAATATTAACAATTTCCAAAATAGCTTTAAATATAAAGTTAAAATTCCCACATATAGCTTCACTATAGGTTAATAGGTTTTCATAAATCTTTTTACATAGCATTCAGTAGTGGAGATATCTTGTTATATTTGAATATTAGCTACATATACTAATGTTCAGGATGACTAGAGAACCCTGAAAGCTGATAAACAGTTGATGCAAAGATGGTTTTATATTTATTCATTTATCTTGCAATATCTTTAGCCAACAGAGTTGTTTTGCCATTCTTCAGGTAACCCCTGCTTTACTATTTTTTGTCACAATTGTTTAGTATATGCAATTCTATAATTAATGTATTTTAGAGTTTTTGTTTAATTTTATAATCTTTTAAGTTTCAAGAATGACACTTGTATGATCAGATGGTAACACTGCAATTGCGCTTGCATTGTTTTCAGCAAGTATTTTGGTACCCAATCTCTTGAAACTTTTAAGTTTCTACAATTCTATAATCTTTTGAAACCATCATTTGTATTCTCACAATTTTTTTTTTCAACTTCTCTTCATTATTATTATTTTTTCTTTTCCAGAATTTCTTATTATTTTCTTTTCTTATATCCAGTATTGTCTCTTTTCCCTTTCACTTTTTTTTTATTATTTCTCTATTTTTTTTACGCTACATTTTACAGTTTTTTTCATTTGATTTTAATATATTTAAAATAGTTTCATCAATTCAAATCCCACGAATCTCTTATTTTGTGTAACTACACAAAATACGAGATTCGTGGGATTTGAATTGATGACGTTTGCTTCCGCTTTGTTTTTTTTTTTAATTTAATGGCAGTTGAGGCAGGTTTAAGAAATTAACCGAAAGTACTTCTGCGGATTTAAGGATTGTTTATAATAGTTTGTAAACCGTTAAATTTATTATTTCAATTATAATTACAATTTTGTTTTAATAAACAGACATTTTATTTATATTATATATTGTGCCATTACAATTTAGTCACTAGCTAAATTTATAGTAATGTGCATGTAAGAAAGTGTAAAACAAAATCATCATCACATTTTTATATAATCATAAATGAAGCTGTAGGGCATCCATGTTTAAACCCTACAAGGTCCAGTTCTAAAAGCTTTAAACAGAGAAAGAATGGGTCCACAATTACATGCTTTACTTGTTTGTGTGTTGATAGAAAGATAATACACACATTTAAACTATTTAATATTTAAATTTTCTGTTAAAAAGCAAAGTTATAATGCATACATATAGGCAATGTATGTGTAAATTATTTATTTGTTTTATATTTCAAATATTCAACATTTTTAACTTTCTTTAAAACTAAGCTATGCTTGATCAATTCTAACATTTTATTCTATACTTCTATTTTGCTTTTCTTTAATTATAAGTGGGATTTAAAAGTTACAGATTTAATTAAATAATTGGGTTATAATTACTAAGCTAGCAATTATATTATTTAAGGTTAGTTTATGAATGATTTGAAAGAATGAAGGATGTGTGTACATTACATACAAAATTTTACATTTCCTAAATATTGAAAGAAAAGGAAGTATTAAACCTGTTAAATTATTTTTTTTGTACAATTGTTTGTTAAAAGAGGAAATCTGTTTAATCAGATATCAATCTTTGTAGCAATTTTTTTTTGTAAATAATTGTTTTTCACTTTGGAAGCTTATAATGGGTCAGAACTATGATTTTTGAAATTGTCTTATCAAGATCTAAAGAAGGAAGCTCAAAGATTTGAAGTGTTACCTGGATGTTAAAAGAAAAAAAAAAAGAAAAGAAAGGAAATAAGGATTGAGTCTATTTTTTTTTAAACAAAAGTGTCTGGAAAAAGGATTAAACTTTTCAGTTGAAAAATACTTTGGTTGAAAATAAATTAGAGATCTAATTAAAACAAATTTGTCCAAAAATAGCAAGTGATGCTATCTCTGATTGGTTAAGGTAGCTAAAAATTGGATATAAAAAGCTGTCTTGAATTATTATTAAGATTATTATTGTGATTGATTCAGATTATTAAACTATCAAATTTGAATGTTGAAAATATAAGAAATGGCGGGCTAGAAAAATTATATGTCTATCCCATTTGCTGGACCATCTGGAGGAAGCTGCACATCACATAGGAAAGAAAAGATGTGTCTAAAATAATATTCTACACCTTTCAACTGACCAGATAAATAAGATGTTTTTAATAGAAGGAAGAAAGCATTCACCTGCATTCAAAGAAGATGAATTAATCTACTGATAAATATTAATCATCAAGTCCAATTAATTGTTACAACAACTGATTTTAAACTCAAGAAAATTTACAAATGGGAAAACAACTGCTGTATTTCATCCACATGCTTGACAGGAAGAGAAGAAAATTTAATATAATGATTTCCAAATTGTCCACTAAAGCAAATAACCTCAATAGAGTCATCATCATTAAATAGTTATACACCTCAAGAAAGAGATTGTTCCCACATAAAACAGAAATAGTAGCTGCAGAAATATAGACAAGTTTGAACCCTTGGAAATTCGCCACAAACAAAAGATCGGTAATATGACTTTTTATATCTATTTTCTTTATGATATCAGTCTTAATAAACATTTTAGCGATAAAGTGGTATATTTTATTTAAAGAACTTTTAAAGACTATTCAGATCGATTAAAACAAGAATGTCTTACTAATAATAACTTTGAGCTTCATAAATGACCTTGAAAGTATGAAAATTATTTGTTTATTAATTTTACAATATTAATGTGTAAAACAAATTTTTTTTTATGGTGTTATGATTTTAGTTTTAACTGATATATTATTATTATTTTGGTTTTTAATAATATTTTGTTATTATGGAATAAAACACGCACATACATAATAATATTTTTATATGTGTATAATTGGGAGTGAATGTGAAATAATGAGTAGTATTAGAATATTAGATTATTTTGTTTCAAGTTCAGTATAGATTTCAGCGCTTGGAAGAGAGGGGGGAGAAAATAATTTAAAACTTGTTTCTAAAACTTGCTCTTTCAATTTTACTAACATTTTTTTTTTATTCTATTTACATGTTAGATTTTTAAAGTATGTGTGCTAATGAGCAGATAATTTTTTTTTTTAATACTTTTCTCATGGAGTGAAAATCATGGTTAATGTGACGTCCAACTTAATACAAAATACATTTGAAGGGAAAGGGGGAAGAACTTAAAATTAATCTGAGGATTGTTATATAACCAATTATTATTATTATTATTCATGTCAATTTTCATATTTATCTAGAAATTTTTATGTATATGTTAGAAATGTAATAATAAATATTAGTTTGTTTTATTAAACGAGGCGTATATATTTCATTAAGTGTAGTCTTGGTTAAGTGTGATTATTCATCATCATCAATGGTTGAATATTAGTTATTTAAGATATAAGTAAATATGCTAAAATTAAGCAATAATTAGGAATTTCTTTATAAAAATTAGTTTTATGTTTAGGCTTAGTCCTAGAGCTGTAATTGAAACCCTTGTCATTATCGTTATTATTATCATCATCATCATCGTCATCAACGTTTTAATTAATGAGCTGTTTAACTGTTTAAAGGCCATAAATAAATATTGATTTTATAATATTTAGTGATCTCTTAGTATTATTATAACCACATCCCATCATCTATTTCATGCAAGGATGAGTGAATTGCCATCCTAAATTAGTTATATATAATCTGAGCTAGTAAACTTACAAAACTATTGAAACACATTTGTTATGTTAAGATCTGAGAAATGATTTATGTCTAGTATACTCCACTTTGGTTTAAAGATGTTTTACTTTTACCTAAATATTAGTGCGTATAGTGATATGGCTCAAAAAGCAAAATCTCTCATTTTTTTATTAGAAATAAAGTACCAAAAAGGGATTCAAACCCGGTACATGTGAAAGGTTATCAGATATAACCGTGTCTAGATTCAGATAATCTAGTGGCGCCCTGCTAGACCATATTCACTTAGTATTTGTTTAAACATGCACTTAACATCAAACCGAGGAATGAAAGTGGATAAAACCTACTGCCTGTATACCTGAGTTATATTTTATTGAATTACTAGTGTACTCACTTCACGTGATTTCATATACTTGAGTCAAAATACAATGGTTATTTAATTTGTTTATAATTCTTATAATCATTCTATGGACTACTCAGGTATGGTAATATCTTTTGATCTCATTTATTATGTTACAATATATATAATGAAACAATCATTAAGTGAAAAAAATAAGGTGTAAATAGATTATCTAAACAACAAATATCATTATAGTGAATGAGGCACACCTTTTCTAGTCATTCAACAATCAGTAATAAGAAAATAGCAATCACATTCAAATTGGTTCTTTTTATATTAAGAAAATTGTGTGAAGAAGACAATCTGTATGTACTTTTATCAATATTTAGAGTTTAAGATTCAATGGATTCTTTGGTGATTTTTTTATAATTCAAATGAAGATGTCTAGACTTCAACTAAATTAAAAATTGATTTTTTTAACAATTTATAATATTTTTTTATGTATTTATTAACAAGGTTTTGCTGGTATTTAATTTCTCAAAAGGATTAATTAAAAAATTTGGAAAATATTTATTACCTAATTCCACAAACTCAGTTGATATTATAACAGATTTTAATTAAAATAAGTTGCTAATTAGCCTTAAGACAGACTTTAACTGAAAACACATTTTCAAAATATTATTCTTCATGTAAACAGAGTAGCCAAAATTCAAAAAACATTAATCGCAAAAAATAATTTGTCAAACACTTTAGGTACCATATACCAGAATTATGGCAACATATTTGTATTAGTTATTTATTATTGAAAGTATAATTATGGATTATCAATATCAATGTGATTGGAGGTGTGTGGAGGCCTTGAAGTTATGCAAAGAGATTGTTAAAATTGGTGAGCTGTTAAAGTTCTTAAAGAAATATATGAAATTTAAAGTTTTTTTGAATTGTTGTAATTTTGTTGTTAACCCGTCTATTCATAGGAAAAGAGAAGCCATAGGTTTAATGAGGATTACGTTATTAAAGTTTATTGTAAAATATTGTAAAAAACAATTATATTTAAATGTTGCAAGAAGGAGAAGAATGTTAAACTTTTATTCGATACTGGATGATATTATTTATAGCTGTAATAGTTTGTAAATGTTTTTACAGCATTAATTTGAGAATAAATTTAACTTTTTAGTGATGAACCAAAATGTAATAATTTATAATGAAGTACAAGATAATTTTGTGAATTTATCAAATGCAAATTTGTCAATGGAATTTAAATCTTTATTGGAATGCAGTCCTAGATTTGTTGGTGGTCATTGGAAGGATCCAAATATGGAGATGATTGCAAATATTGAAACAGCGTATGAGTTTTAAGAGATGAAGGAAGAAGTGATTAAGCAGATTATTACATTGTTAAAGGATTATTATTATTTTGCAGAGAGTAAGAATTGGTATAAAATGATTAATAAGTTCAGATTGCTGTTGAAGGAGGAAAATATTATATGTGTGAAGGAAGATAAAGTTAATATATTTGTGTTGATGGGTGGACATGTATATAAAAGGAAAAATTCTCAGCAAATTGTTAAGTTTAATTTTGAAAAAGTGGAGAATTATAAGTTAAAAGTGTGTAAGGACAAGTTTGTTTGTAATGTTTTGCATCCATACATTGGTAAAATATTTAGGAGAGATGAATATTTGAGGATTTATCTGTCAGATGTGATTGTTCCACATTTATTTGAAAATGTTAAAGTTCATAAAGAGAATGTTCCATTAAGATTGATGATGGATTTTGGGGGTTGTTATTATCAGAAAGCATCACAATGGGTTGCAAAATGGCTACAAGAATTGGTTCACTTTAGCAAGTGTACAATTAAATCTATGTTTGAATTTGTTCAGATTTTGGAGTCTGCCAAGATGGTTGGCAATTGTTATATGGCTCATTGGGTTCCAATATGTCATCATGATTCTGATATATGGTACTGAAAACACTTGGCAAATTGTTTTTTGTGATTAATGTTTTTTGAATTTTGGCTTCTCTATTTATCACACTTTATACATGAAGAACAGAGTTTTGTATTATTTATTTCCAAAATATTTAAGTATAAGATTTTATACTGTAACGATATATAAATATGTCGTTACATTAATTTAAAATAAAAACTTAAAAGTTCGCAAATAAAAGTAAAAAACTAAACGCTAAAATTAAAATATTGTTAAACATATATACATTCACACAGATGCCAAACTTTAAAAATATTTAAAAAAAAAAAAAAACAAATAAATAAGTATTTGAACGTACTTTTTTATAAAAAAAGTACAAGATTTAAAAATAAAAACAGGTATTAATTAATTCTTGTAATCTGTAAATGGAAATGATTGTTTATAAATTGTTTGAAAAGCAAGCTAGCCTTGGGCTCTTGTATAATTAAAATGATCTGATGAAAGATAGATAAGAAAATAAAGAGAGATTAGCTTGACCAATGGAAGCACTAAGCCTTGGCTCGGACCCTAACGAAAGTGATGGATTAGTGACATTTTGTTGATTGAATCCGTGTGGATAATATAAAAAGGGAAATACAGTTTTTTCTGGAGTTCCAGCGTTTTGTGTTTGAGAGATGTGGTAGGACGCACATACCACACTCTCTATAAAAAAAAAAAATGAAAAGACTGTGATACCTTGAACCAGCTATTGCCATCTCCAGAACATTATCTTCCAATGGAGGCGTCGCGGGAATTAAAAGCAGAAACCTGGACTCTTCTACCGTGAGCTATGAACTTTACAAATTAATAACAACAACAAAAAAGTAATTAAGAACTTTCGTCATTGTTTTTTTTTTAAAGATTCAGCTAATTTAAATTTTAAAATGAACTCTTATTTGATTTTCAAATTAATAATTGATTGTTTAAATTTATATAGTTAAGTTTTGCTAAAATCATTTCCATTTTATTATTTTTATTTGTAGTAATATTTATTGTAGAAATTATTAAATGCATTTAAATTGGGTATAGACGTTGCATAGATTCGTTAGCGGTTGATTATGTTGTGGTTTTCACAGTCGATTAGAATATATAAGTCAACATGTCACTGCGGTGTCTTATGATGAACACCAAAGGGTCTCCTGTGTTCCCTCAGCAATTGACGTTATCGATTGACTTTGTATTTTGATCGGTTGTGTTTAATTTGGAATGTTTTTGACCGTGGAATCTAGGCAGCCGATCTATACTCGACATTATAAAACAAATTGTATAAAAATAATCTGTGCGAACGTATTTAAATGTTAAATTTAAGTCGGGCGTGAATGGCTATATAGTTTTGTAAAGTTATATTAAGGGAGGGTAATCTTAGGTTATTCATTTCGTAGTTGAATTGGTTCAATGGATTGGATATATTTGTGTAATTGTAGATGTAGTATGAGATCCACTACGGGCAGGATTATATATATACGCCACACACCTTCTGTTTGCCTATGGATGGGTTTGTAAGATGGCAAAGGACCACAATCCATTCCTATGGAGTTTTATGTTTATTGTTCTACTCGCCCACAGATGTAACATTCCTGTCGGTGGAGAGACAATGTCTTCTCTAATTCTACTTACTGATCAGATGTACATTCCTGACAGTATAGTATTTTGTGTTGTCGTATTTTCATGTTACATTGAATACATAAATGTATCAGATGGATTGGCGCCGGTTTGATTGCGAAATTTGTTGCCTAAGGTTAAATCAGGGAAGAATATTTTCTTTTCAAATGCAGATCTATGTAGTCTATTCATACTCGACTCACTAAATAAATATTAAACTCATGGTTGTAATTTACTTAAATGTAAAACTAAAGATTAATAGAAAAATCTAAAATGTTGAATTTATTCCTCAAAATTTAAATGTTATTTTATATGTGCGTAAATAAATATTTTTATGTGTTAATTTCTGGCAGTGGCTTTTATTTATTTATATTTAAGATATAAATTAAGATATAGATTTTTATCTCTGCGTCTCCACTGAGCTAGTGACTTGGGCTAACGATCTGAATATTTAAATAAAGTGGAATCTTAACAGCACGTATCTGCCTACTCTACAAATTTTTCTAGGTTTAAATGCCTAGATGGCGCCCCGTAGAGCAGACACTGTAGTTTGCAGTTAGATTCGATCTTCACTTTCATTTCGATCGTTATAATACCTAATATATGTTTTTCATTTAATCTTAAGAATTTTAACTTCTACAAAAATTTACCATCCAATTTTTTTAAAACAAAAAGAAAATTTAAATTCTTTTTGTTTTCAAAATGAAAAGAAAAATTCAAAGTTATACAAATATTTAAATTTTCACAGAAATCTACTGTCCTATATTTTATATGTCAACCATCATTATATAAAAGTCAAAATATTTAATTTAATTATTACTACTGGAATAACATTAATAGTGATGAGACTATAATTGTGTAATATATATATATATTGTTGGATATTGTTAATACATCAATATCATTAAAAACTGATTTTTTTTTTGGAGGTTGTAATGCACATTTGGCCAAGGTTTTTTGTGAATTCAAGTAGTCTGCTGTTATGGCATTTTTTTTATAATGCATGGATTGATTAACATACATATTGGTTTTTAATGATATTTTATTTAGATATAAAAAAAATCAATTTAATGAATCTTATCTATATTCAGAACAACAATATCCTATGGATTATATTATAGTTAAGGATCAGAATGTAAAAGAAGTGACTTAAAGGTGCAGATTATTGGACAAATCGTAGCTTAGTGTGCTCCAAGGTTTAAAATAAAATTATATTAAAAAAGTTTTATTACAAATGTTTTGTTAAAAAAAATTCAATAAACTGCTGCTTGTGCTAAGTTTCAGCAACTATTAAACACTATTTAGTTAATCAATTCTGTTACATTTTTTTTTTTTTTTTTACAATGTTCAAATTTTATTAATTAACCTCATGTCTAAATTATTCAACAATAATCTTCAAAGACATAAATTCAATCTTATTATATTTATATACCATTGATATAGATGTATATTGAATATATTTAATTATAATCTATAAATCTATTATATTTTAAGCACACATATAAAGTGTATTGTTTGATTATAATTTAATTATACATATAAATATCTAATATATTTGCATATATTGTAATGGTCAAGTTTTGTACATTTGCGTAACAGAATCTAGAATCCAGACAAAGAGACCAAAGCCGACCAGATCAGGCTTGTGATGACCCGAATCAGACCCTATGAACAACCATACTTGAAGTTGACACTAGCACATCCATCTTGTGTGGCTGGCATAGAGCAGGGAGAATCATGAGACTCAGGACTTAAAATTATATTAACTAATTAAAATTATATTAACTAATTTACTTGCTACCAGCACGAAATCAAAGATAACATTTATAAATGTAATTAATGCATAAATAGTTCTGTCAAATATATATATAATTAACTAAAACTGAATTGGATTGAAATAGGAACGAGAAATTATATGAAACCAGAATACATTTCACACATATTTATTAAATAATAGGACATCAATTAATGTGGGAAAGGCACGAATAAATTTAACATATATTTATTAAATAATAGGACATCAATTAATGTGGAGAAGCATGCAGGCTTTATAATATGAGGATTTGACATTTCTCAGCCTTAAATCTTTTAATTGTTAATATGAATAGACACATTTAAAGAATCACTAAGCTGTGACTACATTAGGTTATGCCAATTCCTATTGACATTGGTAGCTACTATTATAAAATGCTGTACAAGTCTTAGGCAAAAACAGTTATGATAACAGTACTAAAGTAGTAAATTATGAGCTTATAAATGAGCTCAGGTTTGAGATTGAACCCAGAAACCAAAGATGTAAATTTCAGTTTAATACTGAATAATTAATTAAATTATGGGACTCAGAATTAGCTATACGAGATCACTGACATGCTACAGCACTGGAAAATTATATTAACAGATTGCCCTGCAGATAGATTGAAGTCAAGGGTTTTCGTGACCAACATCGGTACCCTAGAAGCGAGCATCATGCTGGTCGGGTGGCTAACATGACTGCCAGGAATTATACATCCAGTATTACTAGTGTGCATTCCAAAAGAAAGTAAGATGGGGTGGTCTTTCCCGAGGTCCCATCTTAAGTAGAAAAGGCAGCAAAACATTAAACATTGAATGTGAATTTAATATATTTAATTCGCCAAGCAAAAGTATGACATTAATTATTACAAAAATATGAGGGAATAGTTGGGTCAGTATTACTATTATGAGACAATTCTAATGCTACAAAATCAAGCAACATTAGAGGGATAAAGAAAATATATAATAAAACTCTGGTTTATAGGTTTCAATCAATATATAGAAATTATTATGAGGGGGGGAGATATTTGATCGACTGGCCAAATAATTACTAAATATACTTTCATATTACTAAGACTAGTACATTATTCTCTTCATAAATCTCAATAAGACAGAAATTTAATAGTAAGCCACAATACAGTTAAAATCAAATAAATATAGGAATTCAAACATCAAGAATGTCATTAAGAAAATAGTTATGGGAAGAGATTTGAAATTATATCTTTCGAATATTTATTACGTTAAATTCTTGCTGCTTCAAAGCATTTGCATATAAATAACAAAATAACAATAAAGAAATATAGGCACAACCGCAGTGATAGATAAAGAATTTAGAGTAGGTTACATTTAGTTTACTTAAGATATTATAAAGAGGTAAGCAAGTTATACAAATAATATATTATTTCATTTAACGGGAATTTATAATGAAAACATTTATAGGGTATAGAGATTACATTAGATTATAGTTTGCTAGCTTTAAACTTTTAAGTGGAAAATATTGATTTAGAAAAAGTTCTTTAACACAGAGCTCTATGATTAGAGATTTGGCAATACTGATTAATTGCTGGCTGGATAAGCAGGTGTTGGCTTTCAGGTATTATCATCTTCTTGAGTGGCTGTTACAGGATGGTTTCTTGTGGAAGCTCCGGTGGTTTGCAGCACATCATTCTTCTGTGGATTTAGAAGTAGCATTTGCCTTTCTCCAGTCAGATCTTTCAAAGATCAATCTGACGTGGATTAGTTGTGGCGATGCTCTTCTAAAATTTAATGACTTCATCTTCAAGCTTCAAATATATCCTATTTATATTTTTCTTACAAAACACTTAACTGGAAAATAATTTATTTTGCCTGGAAACCCATTAACTCTAAAAATATCACTTCCGCTTTTGGCAGCCATCTTTGCAACTGGTCTTATAAAAAGCGTCCCTTAGCGATTCAGTTTCAAGAAGACAGGGACAATTGTCCCCTTACCTTTACTTTTTTTATTCAAAGTAAGTCGATTTTAATCATTATATATTATGGAAAGTGATAATATAATCGATAACTCTCAAATTAATGTTAATCCCGATCTCAGCATTCAATCTAGCAATGCAGGCATCGGTCGTAAATATTATAGTCTTAGATCTAATCTAAATGCAACTAAACTAACTTCTACTACAAATAAAAACCCACAAACCAATAAATCAAATGAAAACACCATCGCAAATATCAACAAAACTTTAGAAAATATTCAACTTACCCCTAATATAATCAATAGCATAAATATCTCATCAAGCGAAACTATTGAAATCCTTAAAAACACAAGCAAAAACCAATCATCTCCTCTCTGAAGACTTTACGCTCCCTCAGAAGACTCTATTGAGCAATTTCCTTTGCCCAATAATACCCTGAAAACCATATCTGAAAATAATAGACAAAATTTCCAACAAGATGATTTCGGTGAATTTTTTAAAGTTAAAACTTTTCCACCAGAGGTCGACAAAACCAGCGCTGTCACATTACAGTTTGTCAACAGTAAATTTAAAAATCAAAAAGAAGAAATAAATTTTAAAACTAATAAATCTCATTCCAAAACAAACAAAGATTATAGCACAGAACAATCCATTGCTATATCAGCCAACTTGCAATCTAAACCAATTTCCTCAATTTCAATATTGAAAAATTCCTCTACATACGCAAATATCGTAAGGTCTAAAAATTCTGAGAGCATCTCCGAAAATATTAAGGCTGATAATTTCAATGAACTATATTTGAATATCTCAGAATTAGACACAGAACAAGAATCAAACACTCTGGAAAATGTCTCATTTAATATAAACAATCTTAATGACAACATGTTCCTAAAAATAAATAACGATTTCAACAAAACGATTCCCAACACTGTATAAATCGTTCACAAACTACTACAGCGATAAGTCATTAATCTTAGCCATAACAAATCAACAATGTGCGTTATATAAGTTTCCTCTAGAACAACTATACAGTCTAATCAATCAAAATCAATTAGGCAGAGGCATTCACATGATCCTTAATCATCCCAATGACCGCTATGTTATCATTTGAGTTTAAAACGTGGGCGGACTGTATGAACTTTAAAAATAACTACCAATCTTTAGGAAATTATATACTATGCTCCATAGATATGAACCATCCAGTTACACTATCTGGCAGAATTCAAAACTGCCTCGCCCACTTGAAAGAACAAGAACTACAAGACATCCTTATTAATTATAGTTCAGTTAGCAAATTTAAACACCTATTAAACCCTCACTTTGAAGATCAAATCCTGTCCAATACAGTTATCTTCACACTTACATTAAAGAAAAACATTATACCCACTGACATACCCACCATTATTACTGCAAGAGGCTCTCCTATGGTTTTAACCTTCAGGGGAGTACAGCCACAATGTTTCTTCTGTCTTCAAAGAACACACCTTATTAAAAATTGTGCAGCAAGAATATGCACACACTGTGGTATTAAAAAGAATAAAGTTTACAGATGCCCTGGTAGACCTATTAATACGGCTATCACATCCTTAAATAGACAATCACCACATGGAACTAATTCAAACAGCAACCTCACAAACCCAGACAATCTGATTCAAATAAATTCTCCAACAAACCCTTTCACATCCAAACCTATCTTTCAAAATGAAAATCTTCAAGAAAGAACAAACACCAACCTCTACACTAATGGTAGTGAATCAGAGAACCAAGCAGTAACATATACTGCTACTAAACCAATCTCTCAAACCAATAATACTCAAGATCATTCATACGATACATATTGTACTAATCCCCGAGAAACAATGCTAGGCCAAACTCTTTCTACAAAAGAAGACAATATGACCAAACCATCTAACTAGAGCAAGGAAAACCCAGGCGATGAAGAAAATACACTTAAAAAAATTTCAAAACAATTCATCTATAACAACTCCCACCTAGCTTAAAACCAATGATGCATCATCATTCGGGCCAGCTAAGTCTAACAAACCTAAACAAAGTGATCCACAAACTGTCCTCAATTCTTCAATGCCTGCAATAATTAACCATCCAGATGAAAAGACTTATCAAACACTCAACCCGAAAATCAGCATAATTAATGTTTCACAACAGTTACAGCAAACCGAAAATGACTCGGGTCTAAAATTTAAACCAAATTCTTATAACAATAAAAAAACACTTTCATCAAAAGAACAGGAAAAAGAAAACAACACTATTAAACTTAAAAACCCCCAAAAAACCAACACAACAAATACCCAAAATACAAATAAGAAAATTAAAAGAAAATCAATTCGCTCAGATAAATCAAGCTCTGATGATGACAGCTCCCATCCAATACATTATTCACCACCACCCGCTAGCAAACAAATTTCAGATATATCCAGCACAAAACTTCGCAAATTCATAGAAAAAAAGAGGAAAACCATGGATCCTATAACCATCGATACCATTGATCCATCTGATGAATCTCAGACAGATTACACTACTTCATCAGATACCAAAGACTTCATGGATGCATTTCCTCAACCAACAAATATATCACCAATCCATCCACAAGTTCAATCACAAGACTCTGATTGCCAAATAACATCAGAACTCATTAACATGGAGATGTTCCACATTGACTTGGTATACTTTGCTGAGGACGGTTTGGATTTATCTATCATGTTCTGCAAAATTGCTGGCATTAACATTCGCGGCATCAACTCAATTGATAGAGTTCTAGCTATCAAAAACTGGCTCTCGCTCTGCTCCCCTCATATACTTCTTATGGGTGAAACTAAATATCACCATAAGACTGATCATAAAATATTATCTCTTCTCTCAGCTTCCGGATTTACTAGATTTTCTATAGGCCATTCTGCTTCAGGTGGAGTCGGTATTCTTCTCAACAAGTCAACACCACCAAACAATTTTAGCATTCTATTCCTAGATGCCAATATTATTGTCATAGAAATAGACTATTGGGGTTATCCGATCATCATAGCTTATATATATACAGCCAAAGACACCTCTCAATATCTAAAAATAATCCACATCCTAAATGCCATCAACGCTAACAGAGCCTCCCCTACTATTCTTCTGGGAGACTTTAACACCACATACAATGACTTCAACAACAGATTTTTACATCTAATAAATCTCAGATTAATGTGTGGAGAGGGTTTCTTCCCTCCTGAAGCCTACTCTTTCTATACTAAAACTAAAAAGTCCCTGATTGATTTGGTTTTCTACACCCCAGACCTCCATTTCAACCTTGATGCAGCCTTGGCCCCTGTTGCTTTCTCTGATCATATGGCTCTAATCTTACAACTTACACCATGCGCATGATCACCCAATCAAATATGACCAAAGCGATAGTGTCTGAGGCATACATCCTTTTCCAGAAAAGAAACATTCCTTCCCTTCCTGCTGAGGAGGGCTGGTTTTTCTTCATTGGAATACTTCAGTCCATTTTAAATCACCACACCAGGAAAATCAGAGGACCTAATGGCCTTCTAAATGACCTAACAGACATTAATATACAACTTCAAGCATCACAGCAAAATTTCACAAATACAGAAAAAATTATCTTCCTTAAAACTCTCTACAAAATCAAGCAAAAGTCCCTTGCAGAATATATATCCATCAGAAGAGCCAAATGTTTCTTAGCACAACAACACTGCTGGACGAGAGACTACCTCAGATGGGCACTGGGATACAATAAAAAACAAATCACTCCCTTATCCATTAATACTAATGGAACCAATCTTATTGGCTTTCCAATGATGCAGCACATCAGCAAAAAATTCTGCCAATTAATGCAAAAAGATGGAGCTCCTCCTATAAACAACTGGTTGGATGCTGGTGACCCTGGTGAACATGGTATCACGGAAATCCAAATCAAAAAGAAGATATCTCTCCCTGACGGCATTCATTCTGGCCTTCATGGCATCCCAAATTTCCTTCTCAAACACCTCAGTCAATTCACTGTGCCAATTATTAAAAAAATGATTGATCACCTAGCCTCCGGCAACAGAAACATAACAGATGTTTACCCAGTGGCACTTGTGCCTTTTATTAAAAAAGCAAAACAACTAAACGACATTAACAATATCCAGCCAATTTCCATGACCCCATTGCTTATCAAGATAATTGAGTCTCTCATTAAAGATCAAATCCAAACTCAAATTCTTAGCCATATCTCGTCAAACCAATACGGAAAAAAGGGATCATCAACCTCGCATGCTATGTCCAATGTAACTGCACTGTTCAATTACATCAGAGGACATTGTAAATCAAAACCTATTGCTGTCCAGCTGGATGTTGCGGCAGCATTTGACTCAGTCCAGATAAACATCCTCCTGGATATTCTGTTGGAATGCGACATTCCAGCCGGGATTGTACAGATGGTCAGCAATCTGCTCAACAACAGAGAGATTTTTCTCTCGCTTGATGGCAAGATCACACCAGGCTTCAAGCCATACAAGTCAATCCCTCAAGGATCCCCGCTCAGTGCCCTTTTCTTCACAGCATACATCAACCCTCTTCTGACGGATATAGAAAAAAACCTCCCTGGAATTTTCCTTCCCTCTCTCAATAAAAACTTCAATGTATTTGCATATATAGATGACATCATGGTTGTGCTTCCCACCATTAAATACCTTCCCCATCTCATGAACATATTAAACAGAAATACAGCGAAACTTGGCCTACAAATAAATTTTAACAAATCTTCCATCTGGAAGATAATGTCTGGTAAACAAATTAACTCTCCCTTTTCTGCAAAACCCCAAAGATACCTAGGTTTCCCAATCTACAAAACTCCAACTGCAATGGCAAGAGAGATTCAAGATGCAATCCTCCTTTCAACTGAAGCCATCACCACTTCACTCTCTAGAGTATACCTTTCATTATATGGAAAGGTTGGCCTCCTCAACATGATCATAATGCCAAAAATCTCATATTATCTTCCATTCGTTAAAATGTCTAACAGTTTCAAAATAAAATTAACCGGTTATGCACCAAACTTCTCGCGAGAGGAAGGACAGTTGCTATTAGCTTGCGAGGTATCCAATGACCACGCAGGTTCAATGGACTGTCATTCCACTCAATACAAGCAATTATTTTACAGAAAACCCACAACACTCTACATAATCTGATCCTCTCCTGCGGATACTCTAACATTATTAAAAAAATTACACCGACAGATCGTCCTCCACTCTCTTCCAGTTTGTGGATAGCATCCCTAATACAACACCTACAACTTTATAACCCGATAATACCCTTTAACCTTAACCAAAAAATCACCTTATGGGAAGCATACAATATAATCAACTATAATCAACAACCCATTAAAACCAGTCTAAAAGTAACCAACCAAAGACTCATTACACACTTCAAAAGATGGAGTCTGGAACCCAAATTCCTTGACTTCATCATTAAAATAAATCTTAATGCGCTACCCATGAATTGGTTTCTTTATCACCGAAGAAGTTTTACCAGCATTGACCCTATATGTGGTCTGTGTGCTCGTGAAGATGAAACTATAGACCATATTATACACCGGTGCCCAAGACTTAAAACTCTGAAAGATATAATTATAATCAATTCCAACATAAGACCTGATATGATTTTCTCACTTGAAAATGCCATTCATAATGGATTTTTTTCAATAATAAGGCTTTCTACCTTTGTCCTTTATTCCTTATGGATAGTGAGATGCAAAAGTCTCATGGAATTACCCCTGCCACAAATCATATCATTGTTTTATCAAACGCTCAAAAAAATCAAGAAATGTGACCAGCTCCTTGCCTCCAGTAAAGTCTTTTCTGACACCTGGTCTTTAATTGCTCTTTCCTTTTCCTGATTATCAATTTCCACCTACCCAGCATTATAGAATAGTCAATTATAAAAGAAAATATTCATGTTTATATTAAAAATGCTAATACCACTAAACAAGTTCTTAGAATCTCTTCACTATACCTAACCACATAAGAGTATAACAATTGTGCTCTCATAACATAATCTAGCCAGATGACACATAGAACATTATATAATCATATTATTGTACAATTTATTCATTTATTTACCCTTTATTAGTATGTAATCACTATTTATTGTTAATAAAATTTTTATTGAAATGAACTCTAAAAATATTACTTTAAATTATAAGATTTACCAAATTAACCAAAATGCTTTTGTTTAGGTTTCTATGGTGTCTTAGATCCTCCTCTAGGTGTGAAATAGTGCTACTTCAGTGATTTTAATAAATACAATTTAGCAGACAAATTTGGGTAAAGCAATTATCAATTTTCAAACTTTGATTTAGCCACAGGTGCAGTGGACTTAATGCAAATTTGTTTACGGCTAATTTTTATTTTTAACTAATTAAAAACTAAAAGCTTTTTGCTCTTTTACAAAACTAAATCATGCCACTATATATATTATTATATAAAGTGAATCATATATCCACATGCGAATTTGTATTTAATAAGCTTAATAAATTGATATTTCCATTTAAAATTAAACATAAATCATTTCTTAAAAAAATTTTAAATTATTAAATTCGCTGTAACATTTATTAACCTACGTATGTACAGCGTTTATTCATATGTGCATATATAATGCTGCGCACCCAGCCGCGATAGTACGGTTTAGATGTTTATTTTAATAAAATGAATATTTTAATAGGGGTTGAACCCAGTAGAGATAGGTTTGGTAGCTAAACCGAAAGGTGCAATGAGAAGGGCTTGAACCTGACCATTGCAATATATATATTTTACTACTACTACTAAGATCTTATATGTGTATGTAATCAAATGCAAATAAACATATGCAGATATTTATATAATATACACATAATATACTAATTAAACAATGTTTTATATGTGTAATATAATTAAATGTATATTGAGGTATATTATATAATATATAATGTAAATAAGGATATTTAAATATGATAAGATTGAATTTATGTAAATGACACTGTGTGTAATTTTATGTTTAGATTTTTGAAAAGGGTTAAAAAATTAATAAAATTAGAACATTGTAAAGAAATAAGTTAAAAAAAAAATGATTTACTGAATATTGTATTAAGATGCAATGTTAACAGGAAAAAAGATAATATTATTTAAATAATGATTACTAAACACTAAAATTTCCAGTTTACATTTTTAAAGATTGTCATGTCACTGAGTCAAGGAATTCTCCTTAGAAGTGTGTATGGATTCAAGTTATTCTACTTTTGGTTTCATTAATAAAAAGTCTGACTGTTACTCTGACAATCATTCTACTATTAGTATATTGATTAAAAGGAAAGAGCATTTTTTTATTTAGTAAAATAATAAATTGAATGTGAGGCTTCATAAGCATTATTGGGATTTAAAGGTGGAAGTTCAACAGCTGTCAAGAAAACTTAAAAAACAGTTATTTTCTAGTCATAACCCCATACATCTTTTTTTAATATAACAAATGTAACACACAAATTTATCAAATATCCTATTAAATCTATGGATAGTACTCTTATACAATGATAATGAAATTTTGAACAAGTGGAAAGGCTATAAATTGATCGTGTTTGAATAATGATACAAAAATTGATATGATGGCTTTCGAAAATATATTAATCTAAATTACTCATTTAGATTTGAGCATTATATTTTGATTAATGAAGTTAAAATTAAGTTTTATAATCTTTAAATAAAAAGGCTGTAAGTCTTGATGAGATTTCTGGAAAAGTTTTAGAATAAATATATATATATATATGTTGATACTTAGTTTCAAAACTATTGGAATTTTTTTAAAAATGTTGTACTATAAGGAATAGAAAAGATTATCATAATTATCATGAAGTATTATTATTTTTATTTGCATTATATTAAAAATATTGTTAAGGATTTTTGATTGCCAAGAAAAGTGTCTGGAGTAAAAATGTAATTCATATATTCTTTTAACAACATCAATTAAATGAAATATTTGTGGTTATTTTCGAAATTATCTGATTGTTCACTGAAGTTTATTTATATTATACAACTTGTACATGATGAAATACAGAGGAAAAATTATACTATGTGTAGAAAATCTGAGGTATTTGAAATGAGACTGATGTTAAACAGAAATATATAATAGCTTCAATTTTGTCCTTTTTGTGGAAGAGGTCTTTGGAATACTTTATATGTAGCTTCATGAGTCAAAATGTGATAAAAGTTGGTGGTGAAGTTTTAAATTTGAATTGGTTAAAAGCAAAATAAGAACTTTATATATGTTTTTTAGATTTATGAGTCAAAATGTGATAAAAGTTGGTGGTGAAGTTTTAAATTTGAATTGGTTAAAAGCAAAATAAGAACTTTATATATGTTTTTTAGATTTACAATATGCTAATATCTGTGCTGTTTTTCTTATTCAAAAGATGATTTATAATATTTTCTTATTATTTTACCTAATTTTAAAGAATACTGATTTTTTAATAGTTAGTCATAGAAGAAAGTTTTAATTACATTAAATAAATTAAAAGTTATGCTACTTCATGCTAATGATATAATAATCTTAAATAAATTAGTTGAGTATAGAGCTGTTTTTTTGCCTAATTTGTTGTATGAAAGTAAGGCAATGAGCTATCAATGTGTTGTAAAGACACTAAAAAAGTTTCATTTAAAGACACTTCATAAGATTCTAAAAAGTAAGACCAGCCTATTATTGTAATAACTCAAATCTGTCAAATTGGCAGAGAACTGAGAAAACAGTAATAAATTTCCTAAAAAAAAAAAAAAGTATATGGTTAACTTTGAGTATGGTTAGTTAAAATCAATCTCTGTTATAATGTTATCTCAAAATCATTCTAAATCAGTACTGATTACTTTCATTGAAAAAATATGGCTTAGGATAGAACACAATAGATAGGTACTATTCAGAAAATTATTGAAGCCTTTCAGAAAAAGTTCACAGCAAAAATTAAAACATGACATTACAAGATGTTAAATAGATTAAGGATCACTGTATTATATATGAGAACATATTTGTATCAGTGTGGATTATGGACTTACAAAAAAAAAAATATTTTTATCTTTTTATTCTCTGTCTTTTAATTTTTTTTATTTTTTTCTGGTGTTAGAATGTTCATTCTCATTTATGAGTGACTGATAATGGTTTATATATTGAGATTGCTATGTGTCTCATGGCTTACAACATAGTAGTGTGTGTGTGCACATATATATTGTAAGGGTCACTTACAATCACCAGGAACCCACTTGTCTCAGTCTAACCAACTACTAATTCAATCCATAAGAAATTTAAACTCTATCAATAAAAAATACCTTAATGATGAATGGACGCATAGGTGGCAAATACAGTTTGATATTTTTAAAAAGTATATAATATCAAAAAAGTAAAACCAATTTATTGTAATCGAAAGAGAAAAGTTAACATAATCATAATTCAGAATAATCTTGCCAATCACTTATATATATATATATGTGTGTGTTAATTGAGTACATAAACCAAAAGTGATTGTTTTATGCATCATTGACTGACTGATGACAGCAGAAAAGAGTAATCGCACAAAGTGATGACCTTATGTCAAACTATTGTTAGGTAACCAAACATGGATACAAAATAAAGAATTAATTAGATGATTATTTTAACCTGATAAATCTATAGTGTATGTGTAATAAATAGGTTAGTTCAGCGAGATATGAGCTGCATGTGTTCACGACTGGAAATAACATCAATCTCGATTTGGTTCAGGAAGAAGTTAGAATAAAAAAAAAACTACTCCATCATTGGGAGATCTTTTCTATTATTATTTTTTTTGAAAGTCAGCCTTTGCTAATGAACGTCAACATTGCTATTTGGAACTTTTGAATGCAAGCTGCAGAGCAATATATCTACTTAAACTAACTTTAGAAAACCAAATTGATGATCTTTGAAAGGCCAAGAGAAATCCAAATCGACTAAAAGAAAACTGAACTATAACTGCATGGTAGCAAATTAAATAATAATTGATAGTTCTACATTATCATTAAAATAATGGAAGTCGACTTTTTTTTTTATTAGCTATAACTTTAAATATATATATATTAATAATAACACTCATCTGTGAGGAGAGTAAATCAAAAGTGATGAAGAAGTAAAGCATTAATATCTATCTTAAACTATGCCTATAATAATATTCTACTATGCATCAATGTTACAGTGCAATGTGTAGGGTTTAAAAGGATAGATACGTCATGAAGAAGCAACACCATTCTAATAATTAATATAGTGGAGAAACTCATAAGCAACAAGAATGACCATACAGAAGGAAATACTGAGAATCTACAGAGTTATATCAAGATTTTTATTTTGAGGGAGATCATGTGAGAATAGTCGACCTTACCATCTGTGAAGTTAAAGAATGTGAACTCTTTATGTGGATTTGACCCCAGAAATAATGAACTTGCCTAAATGTTGATATCAGCAAGCTGAAAGACACTCATTCGCTGTATGCTATTTTTAAAGCACCATAAATAAATGTAAGTGATTATTGTAATCTTTATTTTGTTTTTATGTTTGAAAGAAAAAAAAACATTTGTAAATTAGCATAGCAAAAGTGATTTAACCATAAAGGGGAGGGGAAGGTTTTTTTAAAATAAAATTTAGAGTAATGTTCTCAACTCTAATATCTTGACATTGACTGACCAATGGGAGATAGAGGTAAGATTATTTTTTTATCTCAACACATTAATTACAGTCACTGTTGTCAGAATGGAATTTTTGTTGTTTGTTCATTGTTACATTAACCCTTATTTATTTATTTGTTTTTCGGTATGATTGACTAACTTTCTTCATGTGAATGGTCTATAGTATAACATTAGGGACTTACACTATTGAATAGCAGAAAAAAGGAGGGGAGTCCCTAAAGAAGAATTAGGATTTACATGTGAGATGGACAATCATCGGAGTTTAATAATATTAAATTAGCAATTTAATTTTTTTTTGTTGTGTTTAATAAAACTGTTTATTTGTTTATTTTTGCATTTAATGTAAATAGCAGTTATCAAGTGAATGAATTTCTACTGCAGGGAAGGGGGCAGGAATCTTGATAGTATTTAATCACATAAGTGGTAGAAAATCATCCTTGGTATTCAATGCTATCCAAATTAATTATCATTGTTAAACATTTTGTTTGTAAATAAAGTTTATGAATTTGTTTCATGCCAAAGTCAGTCTCTCTTATATATCCAATACATCCTTGTTCAAACTTAATACTTCATTTAAGTGCATACACACCCATATGAGCCCTAACACTATGAAATAGAATGAATTATTATAGCATGTGTGATTAGATCTCCAACCACATAGGAGTATAACAGCTAATTCCCCTAACTGATTCCATCCCTGAAGAGAGTCAAACACTATTATTCTCTGAGTTTGAATACTGGTGCATAATGTGGCTAGAAAAGAAGAGATATAGTTGAACTAATTCAAATCACATCTGAATTTAGTAGAACTGTGAGCTATCGCATTGGAGATGGATATGGCTAAGCATTAGGTACCTTGGCATATCATCATGGGCATCATCCCAAAGATTCAAAATCTGACTGTGGTTAGATATCCCCCCCATCTGTATACAGGTGTCCAGCCCATTATAATGTATAAAGTTGAAAGGAAAAGAAGAAATAAACACAAAAGTTTTTCATAGATATTTTCTATATTACACTGGAATAACAGTTAAGGATTAAATACTTTTCAATTAAATTTTTTTTATTATAAATTAAATATTTAAAAAGATCTAATTAATAGTTTATCAATTCTGATTTCGAAATTAAAACAAGTCATTACAATTGATATACTAGTAATTATAAAATTCCACTATTTTGATTAGCAAATCTTTTTTTAATTAAATATTGTATAACATATTTTGATAAAAATGCTATAAAGTTATTTTTCAAAGGATTAAGTTGAATTGAAAAAAAGTCATTAACTTTTTTCAATCAAGATAAGGAAAACTTATTTTTAATTACTATATTTTCCCCCCATCCTGACTATAAAAGGGTTGAAAAAAAGATTAGGGGGAGTTCTTTAGTTTTACAGATAATGAAAACAAGAACTACTATGAAGTGATAACTGAAGGCAGGAGAGTGCAAGTCCAGCTGCTGCTTCTAGTTCATTATAGTAGTTTGGATTCACATGGAAGCAAGAGCCAACTTTTCTGTGTTCTCTGTAGCTTGTATATACATGTGTTTTAGACAGCTTAGAGACCTGAAGGGAGCTCATTGCAGGTTAACAGTTACCTGAATTATACTTTTTCTGATGATGACAAGAAGCCAGCCTACTGTTTAGAAGAGACCAACTTACCCAGATTGTCCATCAGCTTGCTGAGGAATTAGTTTATACATATACTGTTTTATCTGTATGCAGAGGTGCACAGATAGGGGTATTGCATATTATATATAAAGTACAACTGGTAAGTTACTTTAAATAATTTTTTAATGAAAATGACATTTAAAATCTATAATTTAAAAGTAAAACAAATAAATAATTTTGATTCAGTTAAAAATCTAAAAAAACAAATGATTGATTCATAGACAATTTTATTTTTTTTAAAAAGTAAACTCCAAAAATCTTTTTAGATTAGAAAAAAAAAACTTGCTGGAATATTTTTTTTAAAAAGACATTTATAATTAATAAAGAGTCCCTGTCAAAGATATATTACTTTAAAAAAGAAAAAGAAAACTTGTGGACCATCAAAGAATATTATTTTTTTGTTGTTTGCCATTAGATACGGAATGAATTAATAACTGATTCATATATACTCATGTAGGTGTGAATTTTATGTATACTTTCAACATTGAATTAATTGTGTATTAAGAAAATATAATATGTTTTTTTAGGTTTATATATATTTTTTATAAATGCCAGTGTGTGCACTTATTTCCATGTGCACACACATACATGTTAAATCAGTCATTAATTATGTATTATAAAAAATGAATTTTATTTATAGGTTTATGATAATGTAAATATGTTCATAAATTATACTGTACATCTGTGTGCTGATATATATATATGTGTGTGTTTTATGTAAACCCATTATAAGGTATTTGTAAATCACAATGTGATAGCCTATTTTTTTATTATTATATGACAATTTTAATGTTATGGCATATCTGTGTGCTTATATAGATGTGCATCAGGTAGACACCTGTTAAAATTAATCATTTTATTATTATATGACAATTCAAATATGTTCATTTTATATTATACAGGCACATCTGTATCCTGATATATATATATAGGTGTTTTATGAAACCTATTGGGACATATATGTAAATTATAATGTAATGATGAATTTCTTTTTGGTACTATTCAAAATCAGAGGGCTTAATTTAAATGTATAACCATATTCAGCAGACTTACATTTAATTTTAATTGTTATTAATAAATTTATATTTTATCATTTAAAGCTATTCCAGTGAATTAAATTAATTCTAGAGTAAATTTAAAACATTATATATTAGGATTCTATTTCTTGCTCACAGTAATAGTTATAGAGCTTTAGATTCATGCATAATGGTCTGTTATATAAAAGGGATTTATATTTAGTAATTATAGACATCCATTGATGATGATCCAAGATTGGTGCAAAAGGGATAACCTTCAAAATCCATGCACTATTTAGTTAAGTATTTATTAAAAATTGAATTTATAGTTGGCCAGTACATTAATGGTACTAAGTGAGCAGAGAATTGATGATGATTAGCTTATTTTAGGAACCCAGCATTATTGTTTTTATTATTATATATTCTTATGGATTAGCACCTAAATATGTGCATCCAGATAATTATTGTTTGTATTCATGTCATAGATTTTGCAGTAGCTTAATAATTGGCCTCATCTATAGTAGACCACTTTCAAATCTAGTCACAAAATTGACTTGATTTATTTTTATTGTCGATCATTCATGATACTGTATGATTATTACTTTTATGTAATTCTGGTGTAACTTATAGTTGAACTAAGCTCTTTGATCTCTCATGCGCATTGCTTATATTCATTGTCATTTATTTTGTATTTAATTTTAAATTTAAACTTGGAGTTGATGATGAGTCCCATCACCTGAGATTCACCCCTGAAGACTTCATACCATTACAATATATTTTAGAATTATGATGAAATATCTGAGTACTATCTATATTAAATTTAATTGAACATCTTGCTCACATTATCATTCAATCTCTTTTATTTATTTTGCAATTGAAATGATAACATGAATGAGATGTTTAATTAAATTTTGTGCAGTCAATACTAGGAGATTTCATTATTTCATTAAAATATTACAGATTAATTAGCACTATTTAATTATACTTATTAAACATATACTTATAACATTGCATTTCATTATGTATATTTTAAGGACATGAATGAAGGCATTGAAAAAAGATAAATGACCGATAAGACACTGTTCACACTTAATCAACACTCTTCAGTTGGGCCAAGTCACAACATCACTTCTCGTTATTTTCTTATGTTTAATAATAATACATACATTCATTTTTAATTAGTTATACTATATATCTGTGCTGAGAGCTGAAAATGATGTGATAATTTCTAGCCTAATACATGATTAATAATAATCATTTAATTATTTTCTGGAGAGGATGGTGTCGTAATTGTGAGTCCAAGAAGTTTGAACTTTTTGATTAAATTGTAATAATTTAATAATGAACAATGAAAAATAAAGTTTGTGATCTGAATCAACTAAATAATGCTAGCTTAGCATGAACCTTTCAGATATCTTTATTTGCATGATTAAAGCATATTTGGTGAAATGCAAAATTATAAATGTATTTAAAATATTACACATGTAAAAAAGAGGAATAATTAATTATTTCAGTAATTGTAACAATAGATATATTAAAGTTTAATTAAAGTTTAAAGTGTATATCTGGTCTAAAAATGATATGATAATTTCTAGTCTAATAAATGAGAAAGATGCATAGTATATAAGCAGCAATGACAATTTTATTTTTTACAACTGATATTTAAAGTTTCACTTCTATATAACTAGATTAGTGTGTGACTTAGATTCATATCTTAAGATGTTTATGTTTTAGGTCATTAGCATGGATAAAACAAGCATTTTAAAACTTTTACAGTATGTTAATAGCTGAAATACACAGGCTTATATATACCTGCGTCTATATATGTAATAGACAGGGTATGAGCACAGACTTTCACATGACCCACCACTCTCCACACTATCTCATAACATGTTAATTTTAGTGATAATTTTTTGGCTGAATAAAAGTTGTATATGTAGAAATGAGAGATATTTACTATCTTATGCCCTATTTTCTTTTAAATCTTTTAATTAAATAAGTTATGGAAAACACTCATATATTATTACAAACACATTAGTTATTATTAAAGGATTGATTTTACTTATTCATTATTATTTATTTATCTATTGTTATTGAGTGAAAATTATATTTTATTATTTATTTTTTAGGAATTAATACCTGAGTTGCACATGCACTTTCAAAGTCAGAGTTTCCATACATCTATGTATGCTTCCTCATGGTTCCTAACTTTATTCACTACATCACTCACCCTCAATGTTGCTTGTCGGATTATGGATGTATTTATTTCTGAAGTAAGATTTTTTTTTTTTAAATCTAAATCATTATTAGTTATGCATGGCTATGAATTAGTTTATTATAGATACATTTATTAATCATAAAACAACAACATCAAGAAAAGATACAATAATGCATCAATAGATTAGTTATGCATCACATTAACAAAAATCACTGAATGATATGTAGCAAAGAAATTTAATTCTATAGAAGAAAAACAAATATTCAAATAAGTTTTTTTAGTTTTATTGAACTAATTATTTGCCTATAAGATAAAATGAATATCATATAGAGTGAGAAATAAAAATCCACTTTAATTTAACTCTGCAGAATAAAGATTCTTTAGAATAGTAATGGAAAAGGCATTTGTTTACCAGATTAGGAAATTGATTATTAGTGTGAGTTTTAATAATTTTAATATTTGTTTTATGTTTTTGTGAATAATAACTTAATATTTATTTACTGACCAATAATTGATTGGCTAAAGGGGTTAGCTATGTGGGGATACCTAAAAAAATTATTCTAACTTTTACTTGGAAAAGTTCAATTGTCAGGAAAAAACTTTCAAATTTATACAGGTTATAAACATAACAGATATCATGTAAAATAAAAGTGAATATATACACATAAGTAATTTTATGCCAAAGAATATGAGACAAACTAAGATAGGTAGGTTTATTATTATTATTATTTTTTTTTGTAGTATTTGAAACCTTTTGTATTTTGTAAATAACATCTGTTTACAGAAAAAAAAAAAGAGGAGCAGAGTAGGAAATGCAAAATTAAATAAACTGTCTACAAATTATGTATTAGTATTTCACCATTAAAAATTTGTGGCCCATTCTTATTTAAATTAAGCCCATACATATGTTTTTAGACTATAAACTATGAGTGTACATATAAATGTACACAATGTATATATAAACAGTTATATTTAGAAGGGATTTGACTCAGACTTTCACACTTCCTACAGCTATCCATTCCATCTTATACAACTGATGCACATGACCACATACATGTGAAAAAGGTAAATGATTTCCAATATACTGAACCAGCACTCATCAGCTGGTCCAGATCATCATGGGTATGACAACAATATTGGCATCAACAAGGTCTTTGAGTGTTCCATCATCAGATTTTCAATGATATGAATGACTGAAGAATTGGAGGGTGGAGAAGATTGAAGCCTCCATTAAAGTATGAAGATTTGCTATCTTAATATAAACTAAGCACTGATTATATATATGTGTGGGAGGTAATGATCTGGCACAACTGATGAGTGCTGGTTCAGCATGAAATACATATATTGGAGATCATTTATCTTTTTCACATATATGTGGTCATGTGTGTCAATTGTATTAGATGGAGTTGATAGTTGTAGGGAGCTTGGAAGTTTGAATTCAAATCTTTTCTAAATTACACTCAGTATAGACAATATACTTGCATTTAAATATGACACAAACAGTTATAGTATATTGGGGGGAGGGGGCATAGCCCCTCTGTCACTTTCAATGCCCAACCTCCTGGGGTTCTCTTTGCTTGCCCAAACCCTTTTTGCACAGCTTATGGAAAAAATATTTGTTTCTAAGACTTTTTTCCATACAATATATATAGGATGTTTGTAACAGCTGGATAAAATTAGAAAGTTAAATAAAATTGTCACTTATTATTTTTTGCAAAACTTCTTAGGATAGACATGTATTTTTAAGTTCTATTTCTGAAAGCATATTAATTATTGCCAAAAAAAAAATTGAAAGAATGAAATAACAAAGTATATTATCAATATATTCAAATTATATTTTACTAAAAACAAAACAAAAAAAAAAGCTGAAAGATTCAAATATGTTAAGCTTTTCCTAACTTTAACGACTATATAACAACAATAAATAAAATCATTACTTCCTGGTTACATAGATAAAGTCTCTAGAAGATCATTGTATTTAAAGAAATTTAAAAAAACACACACATTTATGCAAAATTATTTACAAAATATTCTATTTTTCTTGCATTAAATAAGTCATATTTAATTATTTCATAAAGTGCAACTTTATTCTTTCATATATATTTAGTTGGGCCAGAACAAGTTTATTGTTAAATATAAATATTATTAATACTTTATCAGCAGAATATTATATTTTTTACTACAGATGCTCTAACAACAGTTAGTTCTTTTTTTCTAATGATAATCAGATAGAAGAAATTTATATCTGAGATTTTTAATGAATTATGTCATTTAGTTTTATTTCCATTTTACTTATTTTATATATAGAGAGTGTAGATTAGTATATGCTGTCTTTTTAAAAATGTATCCAAAGTAAATATAACAGGAAAAATATTTTAATATGGGTCAGTCAAATTAAAAATATCTTTAAATAAGGGAATTAACAACTTCATGTTCACTATGGATTATTTAGTGATGGAAATGATTTATCTAATTTGAAATGTAGAGAAGAAATAAAATTACATATTTTATGAAGCATTAAAAATTAATACATTGTACAGGCTTAAACCAAGCATTAAAAAGTATATAGTCACAGTCTTGAAATTCAAAGAAATGTTATTGCATTGAAAGTGACAGACGGTTTTGAGCATTCCATTTTCAGATTTTCAATGATATGAATGGTTGAAGAGTTGGAGAGTAGAGAGGATTGAAGCCTGTCCATTAAAAATGTGTATATTTGTTATCTTAATATAAACCAAGTACTGATATATATATATGTGTGGAAGATGATAATCCAAACCAACTGATGAGTACTGGTTTAGCATTAAATGCATATATTGGAGATCATTTATCTTTTTCACATGTATATGGTCATGTGTATCGGTTATATTGGATAGAGTGGATAACTGTAGGGAGCTTGAAAGTTTAGGTTCAAATCCCCTTTAATCCTTATATGTATCTTTGTACATGCATAAATACATAAATACAGTTCAAGATTTAGTTTGATAGATTACCAAGCAAAGAGATTAAAAATTTATATATATTTTAAGATTTTTTAATTCATATATATATATGTTGCTTTTTTTTTCAAATAAGGGAATGGAAATGATCTTTAAAGTTGGAATTGCAATTCTTCAAGCAAGCAAAGATGCTCTTATCAGTTTAGATATGGAGGGTATGCTAAAGGTAATTCTTTAAAATTATATATAAACATATATATAATTTTTGTACTAACTTTAGTCTAAAATGTTTATTTACATTTAAAACCATATTCAAATTTGTATACATTTATTCATCTGCATTACTCATATGCAAATTTGAATTACAAATACAAATGAAGGAAAAAATCAATATTTAAAATCATATATATAAATATGAATTAGTAAGGAAAAGGAATTAGTAACAATAGCAGAGAAATTACTATTAATATTTTCAGACACATAAAAGAAAGAGAAAATGATGGCTTATACAAGCATATAGATGTATGTCTTGTTTAAACAAACTATTATTTTGTTCATCTTTTCAAACAAGTAAAGCAGACATTTTCCCAATTTCTTTTTTTCAATTGTTATTATTGGTTTTTCACAAACATAGCTATAATGGAAATATATTAATTTTTTCATAAAATACAGCTTTATAATACACATAAAAATGTCCATTAAAATACAAAATATCTAATATGTAAAAATAACTATTTGTTTATCTGTCAGACATCTATCCATATCTCTATCTATATATTTGCTTATCTATTTAGCTTGATTATCAACTGCCTCTTGACTAATTATTTATTTGTATGTTTGTTTATTTATCTATCTATCTCTTTACTACTGAAGTTATTTCTTTCTTTTTTTTCTTTCATGTGTCAAAGCATCTGCTCGGAAGCGAAGAAGCATTTACATTTTTTGAAAATTACCAAATTTTTTATGGGTAGCACTCAAAAATTAAAAATGTTTTGGGCGAGCATTTTTTGAGTTAACAAGAATAATCATTAACTAATTGTACATTTTGAAATGTAAATGTAAATTTTTATTTTTGCTTCAAATTAAAAACTATCTGTCAAAACTTATATTGTATCTTTATATCTATATCATGAACTTCTAAAGATCACTGTTTTAAAAAAGAAAATCAAAGTTGAAATTATTTTACTTTATAATTGAACATCAATTTTTATTTCAAATATTTCAGATTTCTATCATTAATAATAATACTTTTTCTCATATCATTATGTATCCTCAATGGATAAAATCATTGAACTCTGTTTTGGACTGTGCCACAAATCTTTTCAATAACTGAGTCAAATGCCATGACAAAATTGATGAAAGTAATATATAAATACTACTTTGGTTGCAACATTTTATTTAGTTGGCATAAAAAAATTAATCTATAATTCTTTTGATTCTCTAAAACTAGATTAAGTTTCTAGAAATCTCTCTATATGAATGTGTTGCGAACTCATCCTAACTCAGAAGAAGCTTAACCTCAAATAGTAGACTAATCTTTACTAGAAGATTATCAAGACTGAATTCAAGATACAACAAAATTAAGCAATGAAATGACAACAAAAGAAAATAAATAGCCAATGGCATAATCAGGCTCTTAAAGATCTGTGTGATTGAATTCAATTTGTTTTCAGTATGGCCAGGGATACTGCTATATATCGAGGTTTATTTAAGAAGGAAAACCAATAACTTTCAGATGTTGAGATATCATTAGAGAACTTTGTGACACAAAATGGCATTATTGCCCACACACAATGTGACATACTCATCTCTGAAATAGAAAACTGCTAATTACAATCATTACTATATTTGCATATGTGGCAAGTCACCCATTGATTGGAAGTATTGGGGTTCTAAAGGGAGGTTACAACATTCTTTCCAAATATTAGCTGTACTGCTAACAATTAGACTTGTAAAGTTCACCAACTATAACTAAGGCAAACCATTATACTTAACATTTGTATATACTCTGTATATAAAATACTATATAAATATTGTATTATAAATGCACATATACAAATATTGTTACATTTATAAATTTTCAGAGTTGTGTGTTATTCTTAAAAGGATTAGAAATATTATTCCTGGCCCTATTAAGATATAAGCACTACAGAATAGAAGCAGTAACCAGTAAACATTTTTAAGTAGATTTTTGTTATGGTGTTAGCAGTGTTATTTTACACTAATTATTGCAGTTTATTTTTTATAAATTGGAATAAAAGAAACAAGATTAAGTTGGTACAAGCTTATGAGTACATATATTTTTTTAAAATTTCAATAGTTTTGAAGCTAATAAATCATTACCATGTTTTAAACCCTATCTCAATATCTCATTACCTTAAATTTAATATTATTTAAAAGATGATCAAAATATATATTCTCCATTATTCAAAATATTATCATTATTTTATAAAAGGGCAAAAGTTTGATTTTTTTAATGGTTTTAATGCAATAAAATTATACAACAGTTGATAAAAAATTTTATTTTCTAATAGTGTAGATCATATCAAGTTAGATCTCACAATGACTTTAATATCATGTAGTCTTTGTTGATTATATTTTTGTCCAAAAAACTTGTAGGCTTCTACTTGTTTAATTAAATTTTTTTCCTTTGGAACACATTTCAAAAAGAGCTATATTAATCTTAAATTTTGCCAGCCTTTTAGATATAAGGTCTGCCTATATTCATGTCTTGAAAAATCCCATTCACAAAAAGTTCTTACATTCCATTTATCTTTATTTAAATAAAAAAAATGAAATGTTTACTTCTTAGTTTACCATCATAACTGTTATTAATATTACAAAAAATTTTACCACTTAAGTTAATAATCTTCCAGACACAGTGAATTAGTCAGATTCCTTGAGAAATACCATTTTTAGATCTCCTTTTCTATGATTTTCCAGATTTGAGAGAACTGGGCATCCCCAGACAATGCCTTTCAAATAAACAATCATTTGTCAGTTGGAAGTTTCTGTTCCAAATCCCTTGATTATACTATCTCATACAAGATGATAATTAAACACTCCAGTCTAATAAAAATATACCGGTCATTGCTTTCTCGTTATTGAAGGTTTTTTTCACTTTAAACATTCATGCATACGAAAAAAAAAAGATTAGTCAGAATTATTGTTATTGTAATTAAATGTACTTTCCAAACACAAAATCTTATTATCACAATTAGGGCAAAGAAATAATTAATGAATGAGAAGTTTGTGATAGCTTGATCTAGCTTAAATGAAAACAGTAATGTTTTATGAACATTTTTTAAATCCTCTGTACTCTTGCTCAAATTTTTCAAGAGACAGAAAAAGAAAGTTAATTACTAACCTTTGTAAATCAATATCTTATCATACAAGACAGCAATAAGTATACTTGGTTGAGTTGTGCTTATTGGTTCTTTGCAACTTATATTTCTATCTGAAGATTATTCCACTATTCTACCATCTGTGATCTGTGTAGTCTTAGTTCTATGCCAATATATGCTTATATATTTATATCCATATATATTAGTATATGGCAATAATTTCTAATTTTCCATCTTTACATATATAAGCTAATTATACATCAATATTTAAATACCATCTTAATAGTGCAAAAAGGAAAGTTTAAATTATTAATTGAAAGAAGACTCATTGAAGTCTTAAAGGAATTAAACAGGACAAATTTCGTAATATTCACTCCATATATTCTTCTCATTATAGCTTTAATACAATGTGATAACTCATATAATAAATGAATATAGATTGGCTGCTCATCAACACACAGCAGCCAGGGTGATGAATTTATTTGCTTTTATCTGAGTTTAAGATCAGTAAAGTCATAGTCTTTTTCAGATATCTGATAATTTAATCTGAATCATCAATCATGTTTTCATTGAAGATAAAATGAATGCATGAAGACTCATACTCATTTATATTTTATTTCATATTAGACAATAATAAATTGTGGTACTCATATTTTGGAGGCTGTAAAGTTGTTAGCCAAAAGCAGTGGTTTGGTGACTGAAAGTTGAACATATTAAGAATCACCATATTGTCATTTGGTTATCTTTTATTTAGCTACCTATGTCTTTAGATTAATTTCATGTCAAG
Organism: Epiperipatus broadwayi; assembly: GCA_028023455.1. Taxonomy (NCBI): domain Eukaryota; kingdom Metazoa; phylum Onychophora; class Udeonychophora; order Euonychophora; family Peripatidae; genus Epiperipatus; species Epiperipatus broadwayi. Next base: position 4,181,550 of record JAQFVV010012402.1, read on the forward strand.
ACAGATTGTATGAATTGGAAAAAAAAACTGTATTATATGAAACATTATTAAACTTTTTTAAAGTTAAAAGAAAAATGGATATATTTATTAAAAAATCAAATTATTATTTGTATAAATGGAATGAGATATATTATAAATAAAAATGGAAGAAATTGATGATATATCAGATAATCTGGCAAGATTAATTGTTCAATTTAATGGAATATATGATAATTTAAAATATATTGTGGAACAAGTTCTCAATTCTAAGAAGAAATCGAGAATTGTTATATAGATGTACAGAATGCTTTTGATTAGACTAAACATTATTTTTAAGTTATCATTGGAGATTTGAATGTTAGAATTAAAACACAACTGTAAGATAAAAGTACTGTAAATTTGAATGTAGAGACAGAAATGAATGAGGATAGATTGAGAAATTTGTAAAAGAAATATACATACAGTATTATGATTTTTTTTTTGAAAAAAATTCAATGCAAAAGTAGATATGGAAGCCTTCAAATATAATATAACTGTTGAGTTGGATTAATGTATACATCAAGTCTTTAATGTAAATTTAATCCAGAAAATGCTTATTGATTAGTAGGATGTAAAAATATATGTATTAATAAAAGATAGAGATGTAAAAGTTATTGAGAACGACAGTATTAATAGTTTATATCCTTAATTTTCAGAAAAACTCTAATAAATTTAAGCTAGAATTTGTGGGACATTTTGAAATATTAAAAAAAACTTCATTGTTGAATCAGATTTGAATGAGTTCAATGAAAAGATAATTAGGCAGATAGTTATTTTTTAAAAAAGCAACTACTTATTTTTAAATTTTCTTTTAAGGTAAAGAGAAAAGAAGGAATATGAAAATTTTTTTAAATGAATCATTTTGAAACATTTTCATATTCCTTGTTCTAATCTAAATGGATCATTTTAAATACTGAATTTTGAAATTCTGTTAAATAGTATAAAAAGATGTTAACTATGATTTAGAAAAATATAACTGGGAATTGAAGAAAAGCTACTAAAAAAAGTAATGAAAGTCTCAAGAGTATAACATAACATCTTAATATTGGAAGGAAAATTGTATCAGCAATAGGAAGAAAAGCTGATCCTATAACTAAAAAGAAAGATGATATGTAATGTATTGAATTCTGAAAAAGTGTAGAAATTATATATATATATATATAAACATCCCCTACAAGTATTATTTTTGAAATGGCAAATATTTTAAATAAAGAGATGAGGCATGTAACTAAATAGAGAAATTTTTGTCAAGCCTTTGTAACCAAATCTAAATACTAAAGGTGTATCAGATGATTATAAGATTGCAGTAGTCATATTAATATTTAAGAAAAGATATATTTTTATAGATGCACTATATTTGAATGTGTGTACTAATATATGCTTATATATTGTACATAAAATATATATTTCGATATTTTAATATGCATTACATAATTGTTTTAATAGTATTTTCAAAAAGACATGCCAGCCATCTTTGAAAATGATCCAAATTTACTGATGAATCTTGCATATCAAGTCAAATACAATGCCAAAAAAATGAAAAAGTAAGTTTTTCAGTAATCTTTATTTATTTTTTAACTTGACAGTATTTAAAACAACTTTTATCTTTCAAACACATTTTCAGATATTGGGGAAAAAATAATAATTGTTTATTTAACTATTGCTATGAAAAATGCTTTCTAAAAAAAAACCTTTGATAAAATAATTTTATATAATAATAAACATATTATAATCTGTTTTAATTCTCATAATCATCCACATAAAATACTAAAAAGAGTGCCTACATTTCTGCAAAATAACATTACTTCATCTGGATAGAGAGGTTATTTCATAGTCATTGCAAAGACATTAACAACTTCCATGAAAATATATTAATAATTTTTTTATTAGTCATTCATTAGACTAGAGATTATCCAATAATGAATAATATTTCTGTAGTGTAATTTTCACTACATCACTCTCACATAAGGTAGGGGCTGCTTTCTATCTGCTTTTAGACTTTGTGGAGGGATGTAATCATAAACATATGACTAAAGACATGTGAAAAATATCTATAATTCCCAAGATGCAGATTTCATGCTGAATTAGCATTCATCAGTTGGTCCAGACCACAATCTCTTACACATATCTTTATCAATGCTTAGTATAAATATATACAGATAGCAAATTATTACAATTTAATTGACAAGTGTTAAATGTGCTGTCTTCATAACTTTTCCACAAATCATTAATGAAAGTATATTAATATTTATTAGTCTAATGAAAGTATATTAATAAATTTTTATTTGTCATTCATTAGACTAGAGATCAATGATGAATAATATTTCTGTAGTATAATTTTAACACCTTGTGGAAGAATGTAGTCATAAACATATGACCAAAGACACGTGAAAAAAATCTATGTTCCCCAAGATGTATATTTCATGCTGAACCAGCACTCAACAGTTGTCCCAGACCACAATATTCTTATATTTATCAATGCTTAGTATATATATATATAGATAGCAAATTACTACAATTTAATTGACAACGGTCAAATGTGGTGCTCGCAATTTTGACACAAATCACTTAATGAAAGTATATTAATAAATTTTTATTAATCATTCATAAGATTAGAAATTATCCAATAATGAATGATTTTTCTGTAATGTAATTATCACTACACTGCCCTCATGCAAGGTAGGGGCTGGTTTCTATCCGTTTTTAACATCTTGTGGAGAGATGTAATCATAAACATACAACTAAAGACGTGAAAGAGATCTATTATTCCCAAGATGCACATTTCATGCTGAACTAGCAATCATTTGTTGGCCCAGGCTGCAATCTATTAATCATATTTGCTTATACTCCTATAGCCACATTTAATGCCAACCTTGCAATATGATCGATGGATGACCTATGAGTCTACCCCTCAGTGGCATCATATCCAGTCTATTCTTAAATTACTTTGTAGACATAATCCTTCCACCACACTTCACATACACCCATGACCTTATCTATACATGCTACGCAGATTATAGATGGACCAGAGCCCTCAATCCACAACATCAAAGCAAATCTCCAGACAACATTCAACCTTATTTGTAACCATTGAATGGGAAGACTCATGTCAAAGTTTGTTATACTTAGACATACCTCTACAAAGAAACATATGTCATCTGAATATTTGATGCACATTAAACCTCCTGAAGTTCATAGATTCACACACCCCAAATGAACTTCCCTTAGTCTAACAAACTATTGGGTTTATCCTTTTTTATATATCATAATCATGTACTATGCAAACATGAATCCTTCCGCAAAGCAAATACAGTCACCTGAAAAGAAAATTCACACAATTCTACTGCAAACTAAATTCAACCCTCCCTCTCCCACTATGATCTTAAACCATGGTTAATTCTGCCATACATCCATGCACTAACAAAAACATTCAACCTTCTCCCCAATATTTCATCTAAGTTTCTCTACCCTTCCCTCAACCAATAGACTAATCATTAATTCTAAGGATAAACTAGAACCCAACCTCATGCCCAGCACCGTGTATAAAATTAAATGCCCCCAAAATTGATGTTTAATCAACGTATTATGGAGAATCTTGAGCATCCCTATTTACTGACAAGCCAGAATTAAATCCAATTTAAATCCTACTTTGGCTGTAATACCATACATTGAAAAAAATGACACAAAGTGTAAAATTAGAGAGACTTTGTGTATAACCAAATACACCAACACTATAAAAACTGCAAAGAATCATGTTTCCTCCTCTCCAAAAAATGGATGCTCTAATTTATGTACATTTGAATATTGTTGGCCAGAAATCTATATCCCTCAATTTTCTTTTTCATATTCTGATCTTGCTATGATTATTTGAATACAATAACTTCTTGAAAGCACTCAACCATTGTATCATTACTTTTATCAACTTTTCTATTTCTGCATTTTAGACTCAACATATATTATAATGCTTGTATATACTATAGCAAATTACTACAGTTTAATTGATAAGTATTAAATGTGCTGCCCTCACAACTTTGACACAAATTACTTAATGAAAGAATATTAATAATTTTTATTATTCATTCATTAGACTAGAGATTATCCAATTATGAATAATATTTCCTTAGTGTAATTTTCACTACACCATTTTCATGCAAGGTAGGGACTGTTTTCTTTCTGCTTTTAATACCTTGTAGACAGATGTAATCAAAAGACATGTCAAAAAGATTATGATCACCAAGATGCATATTTCATGCTGAACCAGCACTCATTAGTTAATCCAGAGTATAATCTCTTACACATATCTTTATAAATGCTTAGTATACATATATAAATAGCAAATTTACTACAGTTTAAAAAACAAGTGTCATATGTGCTGCCCCCATAACCATGATACAAATCACTTAATGAAAATATATTAATAATTTTTATTAATCATTTGTTAGACTAGAGTTTATCCAATAATTAATAATATTTCTGTAGTGTAATTTTCATTACATTACTCTCACACAAGGTTAATATACTTTCATTAAGTATTTGTGTCAAAGTTGTGAGAACAGCACATTTGACACTTGTCTTTTAAACTACTATCGATATGTATGTATATTAAGCATTGATAAAGATGAGTGTAAGAAATTATGGTCTGGGCCAACTGATGAATTTACATCTTTGGGAATTGTAAATCTTTTTCACATATCTTTGGTATTTATGATTACAAATCTGCACAGGGTATTAAAAGTGGATAGATACCACTCCCTACCTTGCATGAGAGTGGTGTAGTGAAAATTACACTACAGAAATATTTTTTTCAGTATTGGATAATCTTTAGCCTGTTGAATGACAAATAAAAATTATTAGTATACTTTAATTAAGTGATTTGTGTCAAAATTTTGAGGGCAGAATATTTGAAACTCATCAATTAAACTGTAGTAATTTCTATATATGTATACACTAAATATGATAAAGATACCATATCAAGAAATTATGGTCTGGGCCAACTGATGAGTGCTGGTTCAGCATGAAATATGCAACTTTGGTATTATAGATCTTTTTCACATGTTTTTGGCCATATATTTATGATTACATCCTTCCTAAGGTGTTAAAAGTGAATAAAAACCAGTCCCTATCTTGCGTGAAATTGGTGTAGTGAAAATTACACTACAGAAATATTATAAACAACTTTTGCTTTTGAATCTCAAGCTTTATTGATAAAGATTATAAACTGACCTGTTCATGGGGATTTAAAATACAATAAGGCATTTGGTAATCACTAATTACTCCAACTTATAGTAGATGGCACAAGAATAGAATTATTGCTCTTGTTTTATCATGTAAATTGATTAATGGGGAATTAAAACAAAAAAGATTTTTTATGCAAAAAGTGATACAATCATTTTTTAAAGTTCAGTGGTGATTTTATAACTAATTATATTAGTAATGAAATAACAGGGGGAAATATAAGATGATTGCTTGTTGATTAAACTTTAGATCTATGACAAATGTCATTGTTGTATGTTGTTTGAACTGCTTAATACTTTAATTATTTTTTTCCTGTAGTAATAAAGCGCCATTATTATATTTTATATGTGTATTCTGTTCATTTGGCTGAGGAGACAGGTCAACAGTTGATTTCTGTTTCACCATATATTGAATAACATTGTCAGAAAAGATATGAAATATTTTTCATCTGAGAGCATAAATATTTATTGAAGACCATTAGAATGATTATATTTAAGTTTAATTAATTATATCATATGGTTTTTAAACATTTTTGCAGCATTATATAAAAACCAATATTTGTTTCTAATTTTATTTTCGTAATGAATATAAATTTCAGCAAGATTTTTTAAACTATTTTATCTGATAATATGCTTAGTTTGGAAGAATATTAGATTCTGAACACAATATATATTTATTAAGTTGTATTATTATTATTATTATTTTCTAGTTTTATAAAGACTCCACAAATGACTGTAATAATTGTCCATAAAATATATACATTTGTAGAGTGTAATAATCATATAAATATTCTGGAATGAGAGTAATTATTAAATTTTCTATAATTTATATATCTATAAGATGATCATTTGATATTCTATCATTTTCTAAAGTCACTTATATTATGTAACATTAATTATTGTCATATAGTAATAATTATCATTTCATTTTTGATATTTTACAGAATATTCTATTCCATATGATTTTACTTGTGAATAGATAATAGCATAGATGCAAAAAAAGTGGGTCCTTTGACAAAACTATCAACTCTCCTCTCAATTTTAAATGCTAAATTTTTGATTTCATACATTTATATTAAAATTTTTAATTATTTATCATAAAAATTAAATTGATAAATACAAGCATTTTAAAAGTTCTTCCATTTCATTTTGTGAAATCATTAATTACTTGAACTCAAAATAGATTATGTAATTATATATTTTTAACTATTTAATATTTACAACTAAATCGTGTGTGTGCGCGCGCGCACACTATTTTTTTTTTTTCAAAACTGCAGAGTTACATTTCTGAGAAAAATAATAAAACATCAAACAAAAGGCATGCAAAAATAAAACAACTAGTAATATTTTTTTTTGTTATTATCATTATTTATATAATATATTGTTAAGATGTAGTATAAAATGTTGTCATTTTGCACTGTTAAAACTATTTAAAATGAATAGTATACTAAAGTTAATTTATTAATCATCTTAGTTATAACTCAAAAAATATTAATATTTTTTACATAATTAAATTTATTATATTTATACTGTTTTGTAGAATAAGTGCTTATGCGTCATTTAACTATGCTTAAATAAAATTTAAAAATAGAATTTAATCATAATATATATACATATATTACATATATGTTTTATTGAGTGATATATTTATTTATACATGAAAACATATTATAAAACTAATCATACTTTAAATTTACTATATTAATAATAATTTATGCTTTATTTAAAGTAGTTTAAGCTGATTATGTTCATAATCATAATTTGTAGGTAAATGTATGCATATTTATGTATTAAATATTAATATTTATTTCGTACTTGAAAAATAGGCATTTATATATGAGTATTGTACATATACATATAAGCAGGTTATTATGGATCTTTTGTTTTTTGATACTGCAAAATAGTAGCCAAATTTTTGTTAAGTGCTTCAAGCAAAGTGTAGTTAAATATGTAAGAAGAAATAAATGAAATACATTCCATCTTTCATATTAATGACTAGCTCTTCAATGGCATTATAGCTCAATTGCTTTTAAATTTGTGTGTATGTATTTTTAAGCAATACACATTTAACTTTTAAATGTGAGAATTATATTGAATATCTTTTTTTTTTAATATCATCTTGTTTACATGTGATAATATGTTGGACTATTTCCATCATCTATCATTAAATGTTGAATGTGTATTGTCTATTCATGTGTTATTAATAACAAGCTGTTTGTATTTGAAAAGTTTAAATAAAGTTTAAAAATGTTACAGTATATATAAAAAAATACTATTTTTAAATCAATTATTAATATGTAGAATGCCATATTAAGTACTTCTGTTTAGTTTTTGGTGATTAAGTTTTGGTTCTAACAAATTAACTGTATTTGTTACAATTAGATTTTTTTAAATCTATTTTGTTTGGTTTTATTATTTTCTTTTATTAAAAAAATTGATTGTTTTGCCTATTTTTTTTTAAATCTTTTTTATTTTATTTATTTATAATGCAATTCTGCTATAATAAAGGTTTTGAGTTTAATATGCTACTTGATGTTGTATTAAAATTAAACTCTACAGTTAAAATCCACTTTTTAAAATTTTTTTAAAATTTATATTTTTAATTTATTTATTCTGCTGCATGTGCTTTTTACAGCCTAATGTTTATTTTCAGTTTATGGATAGTGTAATTGTGATTATGAATTCAATAAAATTCCAACATACATTTGTTTTTAAATCATTTTTAAATATTGTATTATTGAGATTTAATTTCAAATTTTATAACAATATAACTTTATAGACATATATGAGGGAGGATACCAAAATAACCAGGATCGTTCTTTAGTTTGTGCTCCTGTTGTAGTATATACTTATGCTATTGCATTAATTTTTCAGGAACCCTTCTGCATCAATCTTCCAAATGTCATCATGAGTGAAATTGTGGAACCATGTAACCAATTGTTTTGTAAAGTGCATTTTGAATTTTTGTCAATTTTTTTATAATGACTGAAAAGTTTGACAATGTGAAATTCTGTTTTCATTTACAGACAATGACAATGAAAAAAGTTGTAATGCTTGCAACAGCTTATAAGAAAGCTGATCTCATAAAAACGTAAGTTTATTGAGGGTTTCAATTGAAGTGTTCAATTTACCATGTCCCTAAAAAACGTTGCAAGTGAAAGTCCACAGTCAAAACAACACTGATTTTTTTTTTGACTCAAACAACATTTTTCTCTCATATTTAGTTTTTAATGGTAAGATATTTTATCTGTAAGTTCTGAAACATTTGTGTGATGTGGTAAAATGTAAACATCCTGTTTTGTGACAAAGAAAAGAGTGTGAATTACAGCCCCACAAAGTGTCATCTCTCAAAGCCTTGAGTATGAAACAATTTTTAATTAGATTCAGCATGATCCAGCTTATCTATCAGCCATATTTGCTTGCTCTCACATCTTGCCTTTTTTTTTTTAATCTTTCAAATGAAAAAATGTATTTTTTTTTTTTTTGCGGACTTAGAAGTAAAAATGACAGAGACATTAAAAGCACCTTGCAAATATTTCTGGATTACTTTGAAAAATGAAAACACATTTAGACTGATATATTGCATCAAATAGATAGTCATTTGGAAGAGATTAAGTTTATAACACTTAAAAATAATTAAATAATTTTTTATTATAAAATTTTGGTAATTTTTAGGTACCCCTTGTGTATATTTAAATTTACAAATGCTTTTGAAAATTCTTCCTATTTATACTTTACTATATGTATTTTTTATTATCATTGAACTTTAATAAAGTATATTTGATATTTCTTGTAACTGAATTACTTTTTATTCTGAATGCATAGCTAGATTTTTTTTTTTTTCTGTTATATTTCAAATCATGTCTAGTTCAGATTCTAGAACTCTAGTTTTCATTGTTAAGGTTTGCAATAACTATTTCTAATTGTTATGTTTCATTTTTAAGTGAGAATAAAAAAAATTCCAGTTTTACTAGTTTTGTTTTAAACAAAATATATTAAATTATTTTTCAATAGAGTTCATTTTTTTAAACATTTTAAAAAAAATTTGTATTCTCATAATTTAAAACAAATTTTGCATATCAAAATATTTGCAAGTTGTATTATTACAGGTTATAAGGCCATTAATTTGATTATGGAAAATCTATGTAGTGTATGCACCATGGTAAAAGTTTTTTATTTACATTTTCATATTTATGTTATGCTTATTGAAATATGTTAATTCTCTAGATTTTGTGTTTATTATGCATTTGATTTCAGCAATGAATTGTAGCATAAATGCAAGTTCTAGCAATGGGGTTAAATAAGTGTATAGAGTCAAAAAAACAATTTGTTAGATGATGTATTAATTGTTATTTATGCAACTATTTTTTTTTCTTTTCTTCTTTTTTAATCTTTGTATTTTTTTTTCCTGAAGAAAGAATGGCTACATTCCTTTATGAGTAGCTAGCTCTTAATGATCACCAAATATTTATAAAATCCTAGCTTAGCAATTTTTTTAATTTTTATTGATATATTATTGATTAATTGTCCACACATCCTTACGGAATGTAATTTTATATATATATATATTAAAATGATTTTTAGTGGCAACAGATATAAAAAATGTATTGCCTTTATTACACTATTTCAACTTGATCACTCTACCATCAACTGAGTAACCAATATTATTTTTAAAATATTGTAGAGATGTTACAACCAACAATATATGTAATGATTAAAAATGTAAACAAGTGAAAAACAAACTTATAATATGAAAAGGGTGGGGGGTGATGATGGATGAGAACTTGATATAAACAAAGCAAAACTCTCCATACAGTATTGCCACCCTGTGCCAACCAGAGTAATCAATGATTGCCAGAAGGCTTGTGCATAAAATCTCTATCTAATGCCTACTCATCCAATATCCCCAGACTAGTTTCTGGCTTGTAGCCATCATCAGTGAGGAGCTTTGGATCTGAGCACTGCACCTGCTCAGATCCAAAGCTCCTCACTGATGATGGCCACAAGCCAGAAACTAGTCTGGGGATATTGGATGAGTAGGCATTAGATAGAGATTTTATGCACAAGCCTTCTGGCATTCATTGATTACTCTGGTTGGCACAGGGTGGCAATACTGTATGGAGAATTTTGCTTTGTTTATAAACAATTATGTGCTAGTATAAGATAGTGATCATGTGATGCTTAATGGTTTAACTTGATATAAAGTCAATGGGTTTTCTAATTAATGTTATTTAAAAAATCCTACTGCAACCAGTAAATTTTTTTCTAACATGTGATACTGTAATGAGTAAAATTTACGAACACTTTAATTAAGATCTTCACATTCTCATTTCTAAATGCTTAAGACTTGCATATATATATGTTTAGGATAAAAAGATAGGGTGGATTCATTTTATCTTATCAAAAGACTTTAGCTTGTGTTTAGAAAGAAAGAGTATTTTCTAGTCTTATAAATCTATACAGTGCATGTATAGAGAGGGATTCCCATTTTGAAAAAAAAAATTAAAATCCATAAATATATGCTGATTTTATATTATTTTTTTTATCTACTGCTATCCCTCCCCACTTTTATATTTTAAAGATTTTGTTGTTGTTGTTGTTGTTGTTTTATTGATTGAATCTGTAATCTTATGATATGTATTATTGTTGTGGCACCTCTAAAATATTGGGAAAATATCTTTCACTAAAAGATGTGATTCAGTATAAACATCAATACAATAATGTTGTTAATTATATATAAATGAATCCAGTCATCATATTTTTTCTACAAATGGATAGAAACCCAGTGCCTACCTTGCATGAAAGTAGTGTGGTGAAAGTTATCAAAACTGTTAATATGGGCAGAAGTTATTTATCCTTTATGAAAAAAGTGAATTGAAAAGAAAAGAAACTTTGATGATAAACTTTTTAAATCTAAGGCCATCAATATTATGAAAACATCCTTTAATATAAAAAGAAGTCGGTTTTTTAAGTGCATGATGGGAAGACTATTTTGTTATATATATATGTTGTACGTTTTTTGTTGAAAAGATCTATTTGTTAATAGATGAAATTATGGTTGTGGAAGAATTTTAATAAAATTTTGTTTTTTTGGTTAGTATTGTAATGTTATATAAACTAAGAATTTGCTGCTAACTGAAAAGAGAGTATTTGGTTTGTCCTTGAGATTTTAAACAGCCAAGAAAGGCAAATTCCTAATATCTATTCTATATGTTTTTGTCATTGCAGCTGTTATTAGTATAAATGAAAATAGATAAATTGCTCAGCAACATGCATAAACTATCTTGGGGAGTTAGTTCATTGGCCTCTGAGTTTAAAACCAAAAAACAGCACAATCTTCCAGTTGTTTGATAGTTCTTAACTAAAACATCATTTGAATTTTCTTGTGGAGAGGATGAATGTGTATGTGAATTGGTTTTTTTATATTAGATATTTATAATCATGATAGACAAAATGAATCTATGATCTTTATTCTCAGGAGGCAGTAAAATGGTCAGCCAAAGCAGTGGTTGATGATTGGAGCATGTTAAGAATTCCCTAATTGTGAATCCAGACTGCCATTTGACATTATCTTTGTATTTAACTATTTATAACTGCATATCATTTTCAAGAGAAAGGAGATCACATGAGTTAGAAAAAGAACTGTCTAATGTTAGATGAGACATTGTTGGATCTTGTGAAGTTAGAAGAAAAGGTGAAGAAAGATGTACTTTACTTTAAAAACAAAAATATTAGAAGCACAAATCAAGTGATATTGCTCATAATAAAAAGTGGAAGAACAACATTGTCGAGATTGTTGATACATCAGACAGAATGGCAAGATTAAGTATTTCAATTTAATAGAAGATACAAATGCAAATATTTCAAGTTTATATCCAACAAATTATCATTGTGATGAAAAAGAATTTTTATACAGATGTACAAAATTCTTCTGATTGTATGAAAGAACATGTTTAAATTAACATTTTTGATGTTAGAAAAATGCTGAATGGAAATGGGCATTGAAGCATCCAAATGAAGACATAGCAGAATTGTTGTTTTCTTGAAGATTTGTGATGATGCTATTACTAACAGTTGAATATAATTGGAAATTTAAATAAAGTTTAATTTTTCTAAAGACATTCAGTACATAATATTAGATGATGGAAATAGTTCAGTATATAAATATCAATTATAGAAGAATTGAATTGTATTTTGACTAAATGAAAATATATATTTCAGAATTGTAATGTTCTAAATAGATTCAATGCAGGGCATGATTTTGGATTAATGAGATGTAAGATAAATTTTAATGCAAAATTAGGAATCAAAATTATTTTAAAAGATACTGTTGACCATTAGTATTCCTAATCTCTTCAAAAATATTCCAGTGAATTTAAATTATAATTTGTTAAACATTTTAAAATATAATAGACTTTAAAGATGATTCAAATTTAATTGAGATCAATAAAAAAATAATTGATATTCTTCCGATAACTGGGACAAAGGTAGAATAAACAAAAAATAAGCAATTCACCAGTAAATTTTTAATTGAGATAAAGAGAATATATGAAGAAAAAGAGAAATATGAAAATATTTTTAAAATGTTTGATTTGAATATCTGAAATTCTGTAAAATGCTATGAAGAAAGAATTAACACTTATATAAGATAATTTGACTGTAACCTATTGAAATAAGATGGTGATGAACTATAGAAGAGAATAAGAGTTTCAAAAATATAATACAACATTTTAGTAGTGGAAGAAAAGCAGTAAGAAGAAAAGATTGAACAATTACTAAAAAAAAAGGATGAGGTTATGAAATGTATAGAAGAGTTCTATAAAGAAAATACTGCAATCACTATATCCTCTAAATTGTCAAACATTTTATGTGAAGATGTGAGTAATGCATTTAAATCTATAAAAAAGGAAGAAGCTCTAGGAAATGATAGAATTATTATTGGTATTTTTAAAAAAAGCAGGTGTAGAAATAAAAAAAAAATATTGACAAAACTATATGCGAATATCTAAGTGATTAATATTTAGCAGGCGAATGGAAGAATATAATAATAATATTGATATTTAAGAAAGGTATTAAAGAAGATGTTAGAAATTACAGACCAATTATTTTTCTATCAATTCTATGCAAAATTTTAACCAAGATAATTATAATTATTCATTAGCAAATTTTGGATTCAAGCCTACCAAATGATCAAGCTGAATTTAAAAGTAACTTTAACACAATGACTATATGGAAGTGTTGAGAGAAATTATAGAAAGGAGCAACCAATAAGTCTGAATTGTCATTATGTTTTGGATTTGTAGTTATGAAAGGACATTTGATTATATAAACTTTTCCACAATAATTAACATTATTAAAACAGGCAAAACTCTCCATACAGTAGTGCCACACAGTACCAACCAGAGTAATCAATGGATGCCAGAAGGCTTGTGCATAAAATCCCTACTAGTGGTTTAACACCAACCCTGCCTAATGGGATAGTGGTGGCTATGGTTGTTAAATAGCCAAAGACAACAAAATATATGGGTACTGAACTGGGTTCAGACCCATATGACTATGTAAGCTATTGAGTTTAGATTGAAAATATTATTGTGTTTTCAGTTTTATTTTCATAGTTTTGTAGTTTAATAGAGATAAAAGGTGGCTGCTGTAGGGTTGCATTAGGTCATAAGATCTAGGTACAGTGCTCTCAGATCCAAAGCTCCTCACTGACTAAGGTCACAAGACAGAAACTAGTCTGGGGATATTGGATGAGTAGGCACTAGATGGGGATTTTATGCACAAGCCTTCTGGCATCCATTAATTACTCTGGTTGGCACTGAGTGGTACTACTGTATGGAGAGTTTTGCCTGTTTTAATAACAGTTATGTGCTAGAATAAGAAATAGTGATCATCTAATAATTAACATTTTGAATCATCAAGATATAGATTCAAAATACTACTGTATTCTGAAGAATATGTATCAAAATGCATCAGCTGTGATTTATATTACACTAAGAACATTAATATTGAAAAAGATTTATAGCAGGATAATTTCATATCTAAAACTTTTTACATAGATTAAGAAAAAAAAAATTTTGTGGATTAAAATAGAAGCTAGGAGAATAAAAATACATGTATATAATTTAAGTTATAAAGATTTTGTAGTTGATATGGTTGTTTTTGAAAATAATAACTTCAGAGCTTTAGAAATTGCTGCAAGAGTTATGAGATGAAAGTAAGATAAGACTAAAAGTAATTTTTAAAAAAGACTAATATAATATTCAATGGATTTTCTACAAAGAAGAAAATAGATTGATAATCATGAATTATAAAAAGTTAATGATTACAAATGCACTGGTCAGAATATTAATATAGATCAAAACATAATGGATGAAATTAATCATAGAATTAAATTGGATTGGAGTGTTTTGGTAGAAATAACATATTAAAAGGAAATATGCCTATATGTTTGAAAAGAAAATTTTTTAATAGAAGTGTTTTATCAATTCTTACTTATTTATATAAGGTTAAGAAACTTAACAGCAATTCAAAGACTTGATGGCATTCAACAAATTATGAAGAGATATATGTTAGGAATGATATTAATGTCATTTACTTTGTTCATTACATTTTACCATGCTTCATATATTACAACCCACTATTAATGGTTTTGATTGCCCCAGAAATCTTCCTCAGAACTTCTTATATTACAATGCTTTTTATAATTATAACCCACTACTGATGTTTTTGATTGCCCTGGCAATCTTCTTCAGAACTTTTACTTATATTTTCAAATATAAGTAGAAGTTCTGAAGAAGATTGCTGGTGCAATCAAAAACATCAATAGTGTGTTGTAATTATGTGAAGCATTGTAAAAATAATAAAGAAAGTATATGATATTAATATTATATGGATTCAGCAATGCAATAAGAAAGATAAAGTTATGTTAGGAATAACAAAAAGGTTCAAAACAAAATGCATAGAGAAAAGAAACATATTACTCACATCAAGAATTAAGAAACTAAAAATAGAACTGTGTTGCACATACAGCTAGGAGAGTTGATAGAAGATAGACAAGTGAAATCTTAATCCAGATTCCAATAGATTTTACAAGATGTAGAAAGAAACCACATGTGATTGATAGATGAAATAAGAATGTTTGTTGGTATGATGCGAAGAAAAGAGACATTATAGATTAGAGAAACTGAATAAACTTGGAAAGACCATCCTGCATTGGATTGATAATGGTTGAATATGATGATATATATATATAGCAGTGTGTATTTTAATACTTGATGCAAAAAAATTAATATAAATATCTAAGAGTTTAAAGACATTTATTTGATGCAAAAGAAAAATTCATATCAGGAGAGATCAAAAGATGTTTACTAGTTTTACTTTAATGTAATGACTAAAAAAAATGAAGAGACAATTTTCTTCATAAGAATAGTATGTAAATTATCTAGTTCATTTTTTAAAATTAATCTTTTTTTTTACTTTAATAAATTTCTTTTTACTAATTGTCTAATTTCCAAGATAGTGTATAGTAATATTTTTTTATGCTTCTATAATTTATTTTTATATTGTTATTTTTTAAATCTATCGAAATTGTTAATACAGGAATATTGAGGAACTAAAGATAGTACTGGAATAATGGATCATTAATTTTACTTTTTCTATATATAATAAATCGAAACGAACATATATATATATAATGTGATATAAAAAATTATTTTATTTTTTTAATGTGGTCTTTATGTACATATATATGACATAGTCTTACAATAAATCAGCAAAAGAGAATTATAATTAAATATTTTGACTTAAAAATTTTCCAGTATTGATTTAAGCTTTTTTAACAATGATAGTTCAAATCAAATGTTGTGAAATATGATTATTTCTTATGAATATTTTAAAAGGTTCATTTTAATGTTTTTTTTTTCGAAAGTTTAAAAAGACGGAAGCCAAATTGGTTTATTTGAACATGCATATTTTGAAAGTGATTGTGTGTTAAATAAGTAAGAAAGAAAAGGATAAGGATAATTAGTATTTTTTTCTCAGTGTGTGTTGTTTGACAGATGTGACAGTTGTCATCTGCTCAGAGTTTTAATGATAACTAATGTTTATTTTTCATCCTTATATTCAAGACAGTAGTTGTTTAGGTTTTTTTTTTTTTAACTTTCGAAAATTTAAATTTTTGATATTGCTTTATTTAATTATTATAATAAGTCGATAACATACTAAAAAAAAGTTTATAGGTTTTAAAGATCAATAATAAATGATCCTGTATTAATTATATTTGACTAGAAAGGATATGAAGAAGTTGCTTATGATTTCATAAAAAGTTAAGTGGAAAAGAATATATTATTATAAAGTTGGAGGAGGGTGGAGAAATAATAGTCGATAAGTGATTTAATATACCATATTGCTCTAAGATATTTTTAGATTGTAAAGTATATTTTATTCATAAAATAACCTTCGCTTAGATTTAAAAAGGGTGTTTTAAAATATTTCATTAAAAATATTGACAGGAGAACAGGAAATAAATCATTTTAAGATCAAAATTAAATTGTTTTATTAATAATTAACGTTATTTAAAATAGATACACGCAGGTCTTTATCTGCATATATATATATTTGAGAATTATATTTAAAAAATCAGATGTTATTGATAACAATTCATATCTTATAAAAACAAACAAACAAAGAATTCGATTTCCTATATTTTGGCTATTGATTGAACTTTGATGGGGACATTAAACATTTGTTCCTATTCAAGGCCAATAATAGTCAAACTATAGTTCGCAATATACAATTTTTTTTTGCCAAGTATTGTTTTTTATATATTTGATATAAAGATTAAATACTACTATTGCAATACTATGTACTATGGAGAAAAAAACTGCCATTAATCATTCTCAGGCTCTAGATTAGATAGAATATTATTGTGAGCATTGATTTATTTAGCAATATGTGTTAGATCTTGATAAAATTTATTTCTATTTAATATATGAATCACAATATTTAAAAATTGTAAGTGAATTATACTTGTACTATTTGTCTGCATAACTCACATTTATCTGCAAGAGTATATTTTTGCATATCTTTAAAATCCTTAATTTATTTTAATATTGAAGCATGAGATATATCTCTTGTCCTCAACATTATTATTTTATTTATATTTTAATAGATTCATCCAAGAGAATTTCATATCATTTCCACAAAATACATAAGTAAAAGTATAATGGCAAATGAAATTATTTTTCATAGTCATAAATAATTTTACATATTGAATCATTAATTTAGTAAAGTTTTAGCAATAATATTCAAATATATGTATAAAGTTGCCACGCTGTTAATTAAATTTGGGTCACATATAGAACTTAGTATTATATATTTCTATGCTTTTATTTGATTTATTTGACTTGTTAACAAAATTGAAGAAAAGCATAGGCAGCATTTTTTTTAAAAAACGATATTGGTTTAAAACTTCTCACGTCAACCCAAATATCAGTATTACATCAATAATTCTGTGTTTTTTTTAATAACAGGAAAATATGCTAACTTTGCATCTTTTTGATCTTATATAATCAGTCATCATTCAAGGGAAAGTTAGCACATTATTAAAGAGTACTTTATTAAAAGAATCGTTTCATGTTCTTTTATTCATAATGAATAAAATGCACCATAAAACAATTCAGCATTTCAAAACCAAACACATTGCTATCATAACGAAATCAAATATATTTTTAAAACTAATTATATATTGAATTAAAATACTATATGAACTTTAAAATCAAATTAGTGGATTTACCATTATTAATATGAATTGACATTATTCCAGATTATTGATGATAGAGATTTCCCAAAGTATATATCTTGCGAGTGATTTGTCACTTTTCTCAGTTGGTATGATGACTGGATAATGAATGTTTTGTGAATATGATTAGAATTCTCGCTCTCTAGATTTTTTTTATTTTTTATTGAAGAGTTATGGTAGAAATAACTCAATATTAAAAGGGAGAAAATATGCCTATGTATTTGAAAAGGAATGTTTTTAATTAATATGTTTTATCACTTCTTACTTATGGCTGTGAGACTTGGAAATTTAACAAAAGATCAATGCAGAGATTACCCCTCAATAAAGTATGGAAAGATTTATGTTAAGAGTAATAAGAGATCAAAACTGAAATACAAAAATGAGAGAAGAAACAAATATTACTGATCTCAGTAAAAGAATTAGGAAACTGAAGTGGAGCTGGACTAGACATATTGTTAGAGGAGACAATAATAGATGGGCAATTGAAATCTTAAATTGGATCCCAAAGAGTTCTAAAAGACTTACAAAGAGACTACACATGAGATACATGGATGAAATAAGAAAGTTTTCTGAGAGAAAGTGAATTAAATTTGGAAAAGGCTTTCATCCTGCAGTGGATTGATAATGGCTGAAAATGATGATGGTAATAAATATATATAAACTGGAAATATTGATCCAGTGAACTTTGTATTATTGTAGATTACAATTTAGAAGTTGGATATTGTATAACGTGAAATCACATTGCAACACCCTTTCAATCATCATTTTTCTGGATAATTCAACTGCTGTATTTAATTCAGAACTATTTCATATAAATATTATTTTCAGACTCCATAATTTTTCAAATGAGTGTTTTATTTCATTGGTTGTTGACTAACTATAATCTATGTGTAGCTATGGTAGATCCCTAATTGCCAAATGTTCCATAATTAAAAAAGTAGGTATACCATCACATTTAGATACAGTTTTAACTATTCTTTTAAAATAAAGCAAATTTTCCATTGTTTAATTTTTTTAAATTATTGAAATGATGTATAGAAATTTTTGCGTATTGTCTCTCTCTCTGTTTGGACTAAATAATGTTTTGGATGAGAGTGTCTGAGCAAATCTTGTCCATCATAGTTTTATCTATTTCCTGATTTATTATATTTTATTTCTGTTATTGTTTTATTTCAGCTATGGTGAAAATAGTATATTTAGATTATAAATAAATTGAGAAGATGGTGAGTTTGAAGTTGCACATAATTTTGCCGAGACTTATGAAGCATTGATGAAAATAGAAGCTTTCAAAATTGCACTACAATCTATTAGGCACACCACATGATGACAATAATCATGAAAGGTCTTAGGTCTTGAAAGATTCTACTTTGAATTAAGGCATAAAATTAGCTATGCAAAGCATGTTGGAAAATTTATAAAATATCATTTTATTTATCGTTTGTAAATCACTATTGTGAGGATACATTAAACCGACCACACAAAAATCACTCTTCACACATACATCATAAAGACTGAATCTACCAACACAATTAAAAGCATATTTTTGATTATAAGTTAATATGTTTGTGTAAAGTTGTCAGTTAAAATTATATTATTGACAATACTAATTTATATGTATACTAAACCCTTAAATGCAAGCAAGTAAACTTCTCAAAAAAAAAAAGAAGAAATCGTTAATGTTAAATTGTTTTTTTATTATTATTATTAATCCAGCCTAAAATTATAAAAGATCAAAGTAACATTAACAATGAAAGCAAAGCACTAAAAATAAAAACATAAGACAAGTTAGAACACTTTCATTCTTTTTAAGAACAAAGAAAAGCAAATAAATTATATCATCAAGAAAAGATACTTGATAAATTCTCAAAATCAATTTATTTGTCATATTAACTATCCTTAATATTGAAGTTCATAAACAACTACGATTGCAATTTAAGGAAGTTGATTAAAGGATTCACCTTAATTCTATAAAGCTTATATTTTTAATCCAAGTTATAAACTAGAAAGAACAAACCATGCATGGCTAAGAAGTGATAAAACGTGGGGATGGAGCTCTGCTCATCACGCAAACATGATTCCAGATATGATTATCATTTCAAATTAACATCCTGATGATTACGATAGTAAAAAAGATTTACATCACACTACAATTTAAGCAAAGAAATGATCTCAGCACAGGAAAGATAGTTTATAAAAAAGTCTGAGTCACCAACATGAAGATGCAGAATGACCAAAGATTATTCGATGGACCATTCAATTCATGCAAAGGAACTTTTCTAGGAGCAAATATAAATTGCACGTTTCCCAATGTGGATTACAAGACTTTGAATTATGGCTATACTATGCTGGATTAATATCCCAAATTATATTTTATATATCATCAAAATTGCAAAAGAAATATCTTTATGCAGTTCTTCCATAAAATAACAATCAGAAAATAATAAATTCTTTATAACAGCTATATAAGTACCAATGCCATTCTTCCATAAAATAATAGTCAGAAAATAATAAATTCTATGTTGAAACTTCTATATTTTTCATCCAGGATAGCTTGCTGGGCATCCGTGAACCATCACTCAGCTCCCGAACTGAAATGTGTGAGATGAGCTCATGTATTTGTTTTTCTGTATCTCACTACTCCTTCATAACTATTGAATAGCCTTTTCCTGGTCCTTTTTATCAATATCTAGTATTATCGGAAATTTTTGTCTGGTAAAGTATGAGTATAGATTTCCCATAATGAAGTTGCACAGCTACAAAATCTGTTGACAGATTTTGTGTCCAGTTAATATAGTTGACCACCTGTTGAACCTGGTCAACCAATCCACAATGATTGATTTGCATTCAAGTATGCCCTGAATAACCACCCCAGCTCCCGCATTATGCATTTATATGGGTTGTATTGGGGGTTATGCATAGACATTAGTATGTGCTTAATATTCTCCTTGCTGATCCATTTCTTCCAGTCTGCTGAGACAAATGGGGTGCCATGATCAGAGACGATTATTTGTGGTTTTCCAACTTTACTAAAATGTCAGTTTTGAAACTCTTTTATAGTGTTCTGGGTGTTAGCCTGAGGTATGGGATATGTAACTTCTCATTTAGTGAATACATTATACCCAATGTTAAATACTTTCATCCAGCAAAATGGAGGGAAGGGACCATAGTAATCATTCCTAGAAATTTTATCCATCACTGATTCAGTTTCTTGCCATAGTGGTCTTCTCTGGACACAATCCACTCCCATTGAAAGATGTCTTGAAGGATAAAAGATATGATTTCACCTCTGCATCTGAGTTGAAACTTCTTAAAAACCAAGGTGCACTTGTATTCAGTGCATCACATCTGCTCCTACCAGAGCTTCATGTATTAGCCCCTTCATTATTAAAAAGGTGTGTATAAGCTGGGTTTTTTCATCCACATTTGAACCCATATTTGTTTGGATTCCACCCGAGCTTTCTTGTTGTTGGTTAATGTGACTTGGATTGCCTTGATGGGTAGAGTTTTAATGACAGGATTTATCAGTTTCATTTGGCTATACAACTCTTCAGAGAATCACTGACACCTGACTCCCTGAATCCAGCAAGGTTTTGACAATAATGCCCTCTAGCATTATCTTAATTTGGGACATTTTTATACAATATATTGGGGCACTTTCTCTTACCAGTCACAATTTTAATTGTGTTTTTTCTTTTGATTCCATGGCTTATTTCTAGGACCCCTAGGTGAGGAATCATTTATTGAGGATTTTCCTTGTTTAACCCCTCATAAGATAGTCCTTTAGGGTTAGTCTCTTGTCCCATTTTTGTTCATTTCTCAGGCCAAACATCATTATGGTGACTTGCTCCTCTACCTCCATTTTCTGTAGCTCATTGTTACTATTAGACCTCTCAGTCATTTGGGTCTGGTATGGACCATGGATGCTGCCTGTTGACCTCCACTCTTTTCTTCTCCATAGTGGTATGTCATAGTGTAATGTTGTGGAGGTATTTTTTTTTATATGAAAGAGCACTTATTCTCAGGCCATCATTCCTCTTATATTGTGCTTTACTTGGCAGCTTGGACTCTTCTTTGTTAGGTGCCGAGGTACTGCAATTTGTCATATGCTGTTGACAGTTTGGCAACCTACTCAATGGACCAACGATCTGTACCAATTAGCATCCTCTCAATATATCTAGGGAAACTATGTCAGATCATCCGAATGATTTGAAGTCCATCAGCAGAAATGCTGTCAGGGCCCTTAACTTGGCCACTTGTTTTCGGAAGAAGGGGATGTAAGCAATGATGATATCCCAAATTTCCAAGAACTGGTTCTCTAAAGGCAGGTGGTATTTAAGAACCTATTCTGTTTATTTTTTTTCTTTCTAAGCATGGAAACAAATCACTTTGTAGTTTCATACCTAAATTTTTTTGGCAACTTTTAAGAAATTTTGCATGACCCCCCTCTCCTCAGCAGTATACATATGCACTATGATGTACTGTATAATCTCACTTATGGGATCAAAAAGTCTTAAACCATTTTTATAATTGGAAAAAAAAACATTTATTTGGCAAGATATTTCCATATTTACATTCTATTCACATCACATATCTCTTCAGGTTGTTGATGCTTTTTGACTCTAGCTGTGTTGTGATTTCTTAGCTTTACTTGAACTGAGTCACTGCAGATCCAACAATCTAGTGGAAGATCTATCAAATTTATTACTAGAAGATTTGCCATGTTTTTCATTTTGAGGTAATCAAATAAATTGTGTTCATCAGAGAAAACCCTCATTCAGCCTCTGCGGAACTCACAGCAATGATATTAATTATATTTTTAGCTCTTGGGTAATTTCTCATAACATTTTCAACATAATCATAGAAATTTTTAACTGAAATCTCATGATGAAATACTTTGTAAAAAAAATCTGGTAATTTCTCTTCAAATTCTTTTCAGGGAACTTCAGCTTCTTGCAAAATACAAGCATCTGGGTTCACAATTTGATCTATTTGATGAATTTTATGATTTTTATCTTGAATACTATCACAATCCATTCATCTTAGTGTCATATTTGTTGTCACTGCATTCAGTAATTTTTGATGGGGGAAGACTCACATATTGTTGTCTTCAACAAAATTAATATACTGCAATTCCTTAGAAGAGATTTTTTTTGTGTACCACTCTTCTCTCTGAGATATTCAAATGCTTTAATTGTTCTCTTAATTAATTGTTCAATTGTTTAGCATGCAATATATTTATACATCTTCTTTGAAGAGCATCCAACAGCAAAGACATTTCTTCTAATATATCGAAAGTTAAAGCCAGATCTCTCATAAAATATTTGTTGGCAAGATGTTTAGTCATTCCAGAAAATTTTCTTATTAGAAGAAAAAAAAATCATACAATGCTGGATAGGCTTGCCATGTTGCAATTGCTGTTTTATGACTGCATGCTGCCATCTTGGCCATAAACTCTACCAATATTTAGAATTTCAATTCCCAAATGGTTTGAAATTTTATTCAGTGCTATGTGGTTTTTATTAGATTGATGAAAGATTTTGTATATTTCATCAATAAATGCTTTAAAGTGATTCACTTGTTTTATATCCTTGATAGAATCATCCAACACAAGCTGAAGGCAATGACTCAAACAATACCAAATAATAATCTTGGGATAGTGGTTTTTTATTTTAACATTCACTCCTGACTGCCTTCCCAGCATCACAATTGCTCCATCTGAATAAAATCCAATCAAATTATTTTTCAAATATGGATTATCAAATCCTACTGAATGTAGACTTTGCAGTAGAGCAGTGTAAATGGTTTCAGCATCTTGGTTTTGTAATCCATTAAATCTACAAAAATTGTTGGTGAAAAATCTATATCTTCAGCCTTAATAAAAAATTATAAGGATTGTTTTGCATGATATTGTTGATGCCTCCTTAATTATAACACATATCTTTAAATTCTGATCTATTATTTTTTAAACACTTCTTTTTTAATGTATTTTGCAATGTGCTCAACAATTTTGACAGCATGAATTGAAAATGGAGTCTCACTTTCATATCTAACCCATTCTTTTTTTGTAATTCTATCAAATGTTCAATATCAGAAAATGGTCAGTTTAGTTTTGCTAAAGTGTAAACCATAAACTTTTCATGAGTTTTGTCTATGGATTTGGAAATTGCATTTTTTGTACTTTTTTTTAATTGCATCACACATATCTGGTGTGATTTTGATGAAAAGTGTTTCTTCATATTTTTTTTTGAAGAAAGGTTTGTTGAACCATTTTATTTTTTCCACTTGGAACAATATTACATCTCCATTCTTTTGACACATAAGCTGCCTTCACTTTTATTGACTCAATTTTGGTACAGATATAACACCCGTTTTTTTCAATAATAAGTAAACCACAGTATTTTTCCTTGAATTCATTGGCTTGATTCATCTTCCAGCTAGAAAAAAACATCTAATTAATTCAATTTTGAGTGGTAACAAATCATAAAACTGAAATAAAATAGTAAAATAAAAAGAAAAAAATATTTGAAAACGAGTCATGCTATTTGATGAGCCAAAGTTATTGTTATATTTATCATCTTGTCTATGTTGAACTCATTGTTAAAAAAAGACACACTAGTACATCAGATATAGCAAACTAAATGAAAATAATATACTATAAAGTTACTACAGCTGGTAATCCATTAAACTTATCAATCAAATAAAAACAAATCTTGCTTGATAAATATGTAAGTGAAGAAATAAAATATTTTAATAAAAAATATAAGTTAAATAAATATTTATAACAAAATCATTGGTTACCGTGGTTTTATGCTACTGTTTATTTTCGCAATGATAGATCATTTTGAACGAAGTTATTTTATCTTTAAAGTAAAATAACATAAATACATTTGTGCCAAATTTATTTGTAAATTTTTAATTTTAATAATGCCTCCTCTGTTAAACATAAGTAAACTAATAGTTAATTAATTTCTTACTTACCTTGTTGTGTAAAAATTAAATATGGATTCCTTTACCACTAATAAAATAACACTTTCGATAAAGAAATGGATTTAATTACTTAAAACAAAACTTGTGAATTATTTCTTGCAGAATAATTCTTAATTACCCAAATATCATCGTGTATATCACACATTCCAAGTGCAATACATATGCGATCAAATTATATCTTTTCTATCATATTGTCAAATTATTCTGGGAAAAGCATTTTGAACCCAATCTGTTCAAAAAGAATCGTTACGTTAGATATAACAAAAAAATAAAAATGTTTTATATTATTGTTGGAAACAAATAATTTGTTAAGTCAACTCTTTTTTAGGAGAATAATAAATAAATTGATTTTCGGATAATTTAACTACCAGTTCGCTAATTTTTTTAAATCTTAAGAATCAGTTCACGTGAACCGGTTGGATATCATTGGATGTAAGGTTCACCAGGCAGACCATTTTTTCTGTGACTCTTTATTTTTGATGCCCTCTTTACAATGAGTCTCTTTTAAAAATCATTGAAATTGTTGGGCTGACTAAATAGTGATTCCCACCATGCTTATGCTGCATCCTGTAAATGATTACAAGCTACTGTCAGTTTTGCCTCTTTGGACATTGCATTAATGCTAAAATATTTCTCTGGACTTTTCACTCAATAGGTGCTTCATTAGAGCCTCCTGCAAATGTCCATATTTTGAGGAACTGGTTTACAATCCCTGGCATGTAGTTAGTTATTGGTACTGCTTGAATAATTTTGTGGAAGTTTTCTAAATTTTGTTTTGGAATTGTCTCTGTTTTTTCTTTTGCCTGACCCTTGTCAGTCATATGTTGCTGTAACAGCATATGACTGCTTTTTATTTGCAGTTCTTTTATTTGTGTGGTCAAGCTATCCAATTGCTCCTGCATGGATTCCTGGATTTTTTCTATTTTTGTATCCATGCATTCACAAATTTGGCGATCTCGATGTCTTATTTATTCAGAGACACTTTGACTTTTTCCATGACCTCTTCTTTAAATCTCAAAATTTGGTCAGTAATTTGATTAATTATTTGGTTAATTTTTCATTTGACTTTCAATTGATTCTATAATTTGTTTCTCTATTCTTTGGTTTGCTTCTTCAATCAGTTTTTCTGTCTTCTCATTTTGACTTTGATTTGCTTCTATTATTTGTTTATTATTCTCTTCTCTTTGCTGGTCTCTCTTTTTGTTATTTTCTCTTTGTTTCTTATTGTACTCTCTTGTTGGTCTCTCTTTTTATCTTTGCTTTATTTCTTTTCATCTTTTCTTTGTTGGTCTCTCTTTTTGTTATCTTCTCTTTGTTCTTATCATCTTCTCTTAGTTGGTCTCTTCTCCTGTTACCTTGTCTTTGTTTCTTATTATTCTCTCTTTGTTGGTCTCTCTTTTAAACATTTCTAATAGCTGGATTAGCATTGAAGCATCCTCTATTTTGTGGGTTCCTTCCATTTGTTCCCGATCATCTTCTTTTGGGTCAGTTCCTTCTTGCTTTGTTCTTCATTAAAAAGATTCTTTTCAGCTTCCATCTTCATCATTTTTGTCCTTGCTCTAGTTATTATCTATATTTTATTAACTTGTAATTTACTTCTTTCTTATAGTATTTAATTCTTTGACAATTTTCTTATTGATTTCTTTTATTTATCTAACTTTAGTAAGCTTCTTTCTCCCTCCACACCATGATTTAGTTCCAGTTTTTTTCTTATGCTTATATCATTCCTTATATACCATTCATTAATTTAGCTCTCTCAATTTTCATTTATTCATTACATTTCATATCCCTACATTGTGCACTGTTCACATCTTACAGAATCATAATTTACTTCTGCCTTCCATATTTCTTCATTTATTTTTTTTGTCGGCTTTTCTCTTCTAGATTTTTATGCCTATGGTCAGGCCAGTTAGGTTGGCCTCATGATTAGGGTGACAAATGTAACCAGGCTGGGATTTCCATCACCTTCTTGTAGGTGGTTTGTTTTCTGATGAGAATATTGCAGGAAAGAAAGAATGATTGGCACTACTCATTGCTGTCACCCTCTACAACAATATTTCCTACTCATCAGAGGATGTAGCATTAAAGAGACTGATAACAGCTAGAAATTTATGTTTGGTTTCCCAAACAGTGTCATTAGATTTCCAGGTCACTACAACCTTACTCACCCAAATCAGGTTATGCTGGACATAGCCCAGGAAACATGAGATTCCTGTGAACAAGTACACTGAGAAATGGATGACATGAATTAAAACTGACAAGATATATTAATTTTATGTAATGGCAATTTATTTAAATAACAATAATTTGGATAATAAATCCTTCTTATTGCCCATTGGAATGGAAGTTCACCTTCCCATGAATGAATTAGTCCATTTCATTCGTAACTTCTCTGATGCTTGGTTCCATCGATTACCCTCATACAGTGTCCAGCATTTATTCAATAGGAGTATATATGTGCCTCTATATCTTCATGGTAAGGCTAAGTTCATATTTCATGCATCATTTGGTCAATGATCCCCCTGGTTGGCCAATATTCATATAGCAGGGACTTACATATTCATGTGTACATCACAGATACCTCCCTTATTCTTCCACAAGTTTAAATTCTCATTCTGTAAGTTTAGATTCTCCTCGTATGCACACATATTTACATATAATTTGTAAATATGTCCATTAATTCCTTATTGCCGTATCCTCTTTGGCAAGCTTGATTTATATTTGAATTAATCATTTTCATTCAATTATTCAGTAGTCAATAATTATATCCGAATATATTCATGTATTTGATTCATTTATATAGATGTACATTCCTTTTTACATAAACAAAATATTACTCTTTCTTGGTTCTTGGTTAAATTTTAAGCATTTATGGTATATACATATATCGGGGTATGTCTATTTTAAATTAATTCTTACATTATAATTTCTATATTTCATTTAGAGGTTGTACTTTAATAATTTGACACATATTATTTTATATTCTTTATTCTAGAGTCTAATTTCGAGTCAACATTATTAAGTTTTAACATGTTGTCAAGTTAAAAAAAGATCAGTGAATGGAAATATATTCATTACTGTGTTTCACC
Source organism: Epiperipatus broadwayi (assembly GCA_028023455.1). NCBI lineage: Eukaryota > Metazoa > Onychophora > Udeonychophora > Euonychophora > Peripatidae > Epiperipatus > Epiperipatus broadwayi. Next base: position 4,209,680 of record JAQFVV010012402.1, read on the forward strand.
ATTTCTATCAGCATATCTCAGTTTCACCTTCTTCATGCTAATAACAATAGTAACAATTATATTATTCTATCAATAAGATATTATTTCAGTTCATAACTTTTCATATAAAAACTGTGTTTTATCCATCACAACATCTGTTTCTAAATTTATACTAACATCATTTTGTTGAATTAATTATTTTAAATAACTCTACATTTTGCTTTATCCTTCCTGAAATGCCTTTCTCACTGCATTTTTCTAAATACCTTTAAATATTTCAAATGTCAAAACAACAATTTCATTCAATAATGGAAGTTCTTCATTATTAAGTAAATAAATATAGATAATATCATTACATTACAACACAATTATGTAAATCTTAATTAAACACATTTCAATAACTATCTAGAGTTTTATTACAAACCTCCGTGATGGTTTTTATGTTAGACATTTCACCACTGGTAAAATCTTCACATTAAAAAGGGGATTTGTTTTTAGGGTTGAATGGTTTATATATTTTTTTGTGGTCACTTAAGCATATATTTTCATTTTCATGACTTTTTTCATGGTGTGGGAAGGAGAGCGAGCTAATTTTTACTAGCCAGACATGTTAGTGTTTCCTGTATTGACAATTTGTTTCTTCAAATCATGGTTTTATGGTAACTTGGGGTTTTCTTTACTTAATGGCCACAGTGGTTCCAAACTTAGTTTCTCTATAGAATGACTGAAGACTAAACTGCGATTGTCTGATTCCTCTATTTTCTATTCTCCTACTTCCCATGATATTTTTCTATATCCTCCTTGATCTCATCCATGCTAACCAACATGTTTTCCAAAAATGTGTTGACTTTTGCCTAAAGCAAGAAAGTGGTGCCATCATTTTTAATGAACTAATTACAACATTTTTGTACTTTAATTTGGAAAACATTCAGCTCCAATATATATATATATATATATACATATTATATCGGTAACATTTTAATTTGAAACCACAAATTTTTTTAGTGTGAAAGATTCATTAAATAAATGTATAATTTAATTTTTAACCGTAAATTTTAAATATTGGTTTTCTTTTCTTTTTAAAGAATTTGAATTCACATATTTGGTTTTCATAATGTGAATGAAAAACTGATTTTAAATCACTGTCAGTTATTTATCTATTTTTCTAAATTTCACTCACTAAAACTGTATCAGGTTTTATTTTAAATTAATCCATTTTAACCTTTCCGACATTCACTCACTCATATTTCAGCATTTTCTAACATCTCACAAATCAACATAAAATATATGATTAATTGATTATTCCTTATCTGAAAAGAATAAATTTGATTTCATTTGATAGATATTTTTGTTTACTACTTAAATAAATTTTACATGTTTACATTTTGTTTCTGTAAATATTAAAAAAATGAGATTGTATGAAAACAAAGAGTTTAAACATTATCGTTTCTAGAAAGATTATTTTCAGTTTATAAAATCAACAAAATATTTCTTAATTAAAACATGCGAATGAATAATTATTTATTTCTCTTATATCTAACGAATTATGCTTTAAAAGTTTAAAATTTTTGAATATTTATTACAAAATTGCAATATTTTCATACTCATAAATATAAATAGATTGCTGATGTAGAAACTAAGCTTGTAAATTGCTTCAGGTCATGCTTAGATTCGCTGCTAATATATTTGTGAAAATAAAGTATTTCAAGTCAAAATAAGTTATTAATAATTTATATTTTTTGATATCTAATAAATATAGTGTAAATATCTAAAACCATAATAAATTCACAAATAAACAAGTTTTTGGTCATTTGAACTATTTTCTTTAAACAATGTCGTAAAGCACCGAAGGTTTTACAGCCTTGGTAACAGACAATGGCTGAACATGTTAGGGCAGGGCTTATATCTATTGTAAGAGCGGGAGTTTTGAATTTTCCACCTTTTACCACAAATTTTTCAGCAAAAATTTATTATAATAAAATATATTGTTTACATGCATTTTAATGTATAATACTTATGAAAAAATTCACCAGGGGGTGAATTGGTCAAAAAACTAAATAATTCATGACAATCAATCATGAGATTAAAATGGGGAAAGGGAAGACTTCATGATATATGAAACAACATATCTGTTTCAATATATATATATATATTTTACATAATGTGTTTTTGTTAATATATTTGGTCCTATTACATTTCAGTTGCTTAAGATCATTTTTACTATTTCTAGGATGGTATACTAAAGAGGCTTATGTGGTGAAAGATCTGATTATCTCCAATTACATTTTTTTTAGCTAACCTATGCATTATTTATGTATAGGTCTGTTTAATGGGACCAATCCTGCTCCTCAACCTTAAGACTGACTGCATTTTTTCCAACATCCATTAAACATGTTAATTGTCATTCATTCCTGAATTGAGCAACTTGTTAAAGTCATCAGTCTTTATTTTTATGATAAGTATATGGGTTCTTGAAATAAAGCTATGATTTATTTCAAAGAGTTTGAGAGTGGGTCTATCCTCCTTAACACTTTCATTCTTCAATCTAATTAAATATAATCCTAATGACTTCTTACATGAATTTAAATTCATATTTTGTGGATTTTTGTTTAGTCTTAATAAGATCTACTTATATTAAATAATTTGGGATTATCCTGTTTCTAGTAATTTGGCTTTTCATATCCTTTAGGTCCATTTTTACCATAAGCTTATCAAGCTTTTATATTTATATATTTAATAAAGGTGAATGGACCTTCATATGTATTACATAGTTTATAGAGTATAGTATTGCTTTTTTGTATGTGTCCTTGTAATTTCAAGCACTATACATTGATTACTTTTTTGATTTCGATCATCTCTGCCATTGTTTGCTTCATTTAAAGTTTCACAAATTTTATTATAGTTGTAACATTTCTCTTCTATAATGGTAGCCTGATATAAAAGTATTCTATCTTGATAGCTGTCATTTGGTTTATAAATATCCCTAGAAAATATTTCAAATTTAATTTTATGATAAATGTTGTTATACTAGTATGATTCCATATATTCACCCATTTTATTTACCACTGGTATTTTTGTCATGATATCTCCATTAATATTTTTAATATTTCCATGGGTTCATCAGTTAACTCATGATTAACTTCAGATTCTTGTAGATTTAATTCCAATTCCAGTTTGGATTTTTTACATTTGCTTTGTTTCGATGGCCTTGGTATCTAATTCTGCATTTGATTTTCAAATTATCAATACTGTTTTCAATTCGTTTTCTGAGCTTAACAAATCTTGTTTGCCATTTATGATCTCTTTTATCTTTATCTTTTTTTATTTCTTGCATCATATCTAATGATAGTTTCATCATATTTTTCATTTCTATTGTGAAATCATCATTTTATTTTTTCATATCTTTTTTAGTGACCTTCATCTCATGTTTCATGTCTGTCGACAAATTTTGTATCTTTAGGATCAATGGGTTGAGAATGGGGTCATTTGATTATGTTCCTTCCTTGCTTCATATTTCTGCAATCATTGGTGTTTTTTGAGGTTGGATTACTCCTGAGACAGTCCCCCCCCCCCCCAGATATTTCAATATTCTGTTCAACTATTTTTTCAAAAGTAGAAATTTCTAAGCTATCCCTAATAGGATTTTATATTTGTTCAACCTGTACTTCTTCTTTTTTAATGTCCTTGCTAATTTCTTTATTAGTTTCCTATTCCATTGCTTTGATTTTACTCCTGATTATTATCTAATGCATATGTTATGTTATATCATATTTATTTCATAAAATAATATGTGATTTTATCTCAAACTAATTTTTTTCTATGTGTATCAAGTAACTTGATAAACATCATAAGGACTTTCCTGCTGTCATACATTTAACATGAGTTATGATTTAAATTTTATTTGATTATTACTTCATTTATTTATTTATTTAACATGCTACTTTATCTCTCATTTTATACTTTGTTTACTTGGTTGACTACATGACTATTTTATTGGTATCTGTTTATTGTTGTTTATCATTTGTCTAGTTTACATAAATCACATATTAAAACTATTAGAATATTACAAAATAATCATGATTTCGAGCCCCTAAAGTTGGGCACCATATGTAACAGGTGGGTCATTTATATGTGCTCAGATTTGTAATGAGTCTTATGGTTTTGAAATTGCAACTAATCATTATATTGATTTTACCAGGTACTATATGACAATCATGTGAGTTCATGCTTAACACATCAGTTATTTGATGACTTATCTAAGTTCTAGGAAGTGGTCCCATGATGATTAATGATTGAGAGGGATATGAATCACACTTGCACAACTTCCCTTACTTCACCTCTCTTGATCCTCATTATGCCACAGAGTTCAAACTTAGGAAGAATGTATTATATGCATATATTATTCTTATACACCTGGGTCTTGTTTTACACGTATTTATTTAATGATTTTGAAGTTACACGATTCATGTTTCTTTGGAAGTCGAACTCCGATAATGCGCTATTACTTTAAATAATAAATTTCGCGCACTTACATCATATTGAAAGTAATAGCACATTATTAGAATTCGACTTTCATCTTAGTAATTTCAATATTTTCAGTGCTTTATAATAGTAAGATTTTATGCAATAATGAAATTAAAATCATGATTTCCACATTTTATGTATACCCACATTAAATTTTACAAGATTATAATGTAAATTTGTTCAAACATTGTGTGTGTTAATTTTGCATTTTAAATCACATTCTGTTTTTGCTTTTTAAAAAAGAACATAATCAATTATTAATAATTTAGTGTCTGCAAGTTTATTTTTAATAATTTTCTTATTAATGACACTAATCATGAACGTGCTCTTAAATTCCAACGAGAGCTAAATGGTTGTATGTTTGGATATTGCGAGCTTCATAAACAATTAATAAAATCATCATCTCAAAGATTAATTACTAATTATGTTGTCACCAGAAAACCATTAACACAACATGAGAGTGAAGTTGGCCCTAGTTGTATTTCCTCTTGTGAAGAATCTGATTTTTTACCAGTTTGCAAATGAACCTGTTTATCAGCAAGTAGCAATAATAATTAAAACGTGTATAAAAAATGTCGATTACTGTACTGTAAATTATGCATAAAAATATATTGTTTTGAATAAAATTAAATATTATAGTTAAAAAAAGTTTGTCTTGTATCAATTTTTTTCAAATTTGAAATTTTTTATTAGTCATATTTTATTTCCTTATTCTTTTTGCACGAATTTTAAAATAATTTTACGTTTGTGCTTTGCTTTTATGCAATTTTTGAAAAATCACAGTCCGTATCCCCCCTTTTTCAAGGTAAGTTACGTCTATTTTTGTGCGATTTCTTTTGCGCTTGTTTTCTGAGGAATCTATCTATTATGTAAAATGAGACCCAGGTGTAGTCTTAACTATTATATTGTTATATTTGGCTACCTAAACAAGGCCCCACATAAATGTCTCTTCCATTATAATATATATAAAGTATGAAAAGATATATAACATTTGAAGGAGCTTCTTATTATTTTGTGCAAAGATAAGAGTTTCAAATTCCAAGGAAAGGAAGGAAAAATAAGATAAGGATTTGAATGGATAATGTAGTTTATGTGGGATTATGAGGGAAATTGTATTGTAAATAGATAAAACATTATTATAAGGGAATCAAAAATTATGGAAAGTTTTTATTTGTTTAGATCATTGAACAAAGAATGGAAAATATGAGGATAAGTTACTATAATGAACAAAACAGTTTTTATATTGAGTAAATCAACTTTTACACTTATTGGAGAAAGGAAGTGTCTGAAAAAAAAATGTTGAACAATGAAAACATAAGATTAATTAATAAAATTTGAAATTGGGAAAAAAATCTATATAAAAGGAGATGATTTAATAAATATTATAAAATATGCAATGTTAATAAAAATGAGAATACTGTTTAAGAGTAAAACAATTTTCTATTAAAATGGGATGGCTTTAGAAAAAGAAATGTATTATTGCTGTGAAAATAATTTGGTGAGTGAAGATTAGAAGGGTGTAATAAAAGGAAAGAAGTAAGTTTATTTTTTGAGTATAATAATTTCAGGGAGAGATGGAGAAAGAGAAAATTTAATTGAGTTAATGTTTTTAAGTATATAGTCTATACATATAAACTGATTTCATTTACAGGGAAATCATTTTACATCATATAATATTTATGATATACCATTATCATTTTACATCATATAATATTTGTGATATGCCATTTGAAATTTGTTTTAGTTAATATTTTGGATGTTTTTATTTTCATATTATGGACATATATTTGTTGCAGTCAAATCTAACATTATAAAAATAAAATTATAATTACAAAAACATTTATATATAAAATTGCCTTTTTAATCTATTAACTATATATGTTAGGCATATAGTTAATGCCAACCAGATGCATATTAAGAGATTATTTTTTGCAATCTAATCTAATACAAAAATAAAATATGTTTACAAAAAGTATTTATATATAAATTTGACGTACTAAGCAACCATTACTTATAACAGACATGTATAGGTTCTGCCAACTAGATTATAAGAGATTGTGAATGTATTATAATCATAGATTTTTTTTTTTTTATACAATTTTATTTATTGATAGCAAACTACACGTGAATTTTTACCTTAACAAATTTAATTGGATATAAAGTATTGAAAAAATTAATACTGAAGTGGAGTTGGGCTGGATATATTGCTAGAAGAGATGATAATAGATGGACAATTGAAATCTTAAACTGGATTCCAAGAGATTGTAAAAGACCCAGAAAGAGACCATGTGTGAGATAGATGGATGAAATAAGAAAGTGTGCAGGGGTGATGTGGAGAAGAGAAGCTAAAGATCGGAGATGGATTGAACTTGGAGAGACCTTCATCCTGCAATGGATTGATAATGGTTGACGATGATAATGATGATGAAAGCATTGGATAATAGCATGAATACATATAATATTTGAATTAATACACTGTAGAGCCATTATTGTCATTAGAAATATCTTATAATTTATGTGAAATGGAATATTTTAATAGTTTATAGGAATATTGTATAGAAAAAAAAATCTAAAGTTTTCTCAGAGATGTCAACAGAAAATATCAATCTTTTACTTGTTCAAAAATAGTCCATAGGGGAATGATCAATAATATTTAAATCGCAAGATTGGACAAAGTATAGTAGATATATAACATTTTTCTTAATATTTTTCAAAAAAATATTTTTTATATGGATTATATCATTTTCAAGATCAACATTGGTGTTTGGAAACAATAGTTGTATTCAAGATGAATACAATCTTCTTCAAATGTCTGCAGCTATGATTTGTTTATATTGAATAATGATTGCACCAACAACACTGTCATATGACTACTCAGTACTTGACAGTTCTACCATATTATTTTACATTGGTTGGAGAAAAAAGTTTGGTTGATAACTTCTTTTAAGAGATTGACAAAAAAAATTCTGTTTGCTGGTAAAAATGTTTGTTTAAACAGATATATCAATTCTCTTAGTCATACTTTGTACAGTTCTGATGATTGTGATACCAGCATTTTATATTGTACATTTATGTCTGATTGTAGTTTTTAAATGTTCTGCTTGTAAACTTAAATGGATTGTTTTGGTAATCATTCAGAGAGAGGTGTTAAAATCCAGGGATTTGTTCTGCTGTGAGTTTTGTGGTTTTGACTACAATCTTTTATGATATTTATTGGTCCTCTTTACATTGATTTTTTGAACAGATTTGTATTTTAGTAATGTTATATACATATATAAAATAAGTATAGAAGTAAATAGAAAAAATTACCCCAGAAGTAAAAGTAAATAATGTAAAATATGAAAAGTAACATTTAAATCTGAAAGAAGAAAAAGAGTTAGAAATAAAGAATGTAAAGAATTTTAAGTAAAAGGAGATAATAATGATAATGGAATGTGTAAGTAAAAAAAAAACTTTGTGAATTGTTATATTTAAAACATTGGACTAATTAGAAAGGATTACAGATAAACATTGATCAAAGAAATAAATATGGAGATGATATTAAAATATCCGGTATGTGCATTAAAAAATCTGGAAAGATGGAATTAAATTAATGTGTAGCTGAAGGGAAAACAAAGGTAGGGAACTATATAAACTGCATTTTGATGAACATTGGGGGTTACTTTTTTGTTGCTGCATGTGTAACCAGTAGAAGGAGCTCTTAGGGTTCAGCATTTTGGAGTTCAACAGTTTTGTGAAGCAGATCAGCAAGGAGGAGAACCCAGAGACTCGGATCTGAAAGTACCAAAAACCAATTAGGATTTTACAGATCATACCGATCTTATTTTATGTAATTCCTAAAGGCTACCAAGGGTATCATATTATTTAGGGAGTAGAATGGTTAAGAGTGGCAAATTTTATAAAATCTGTTGAAAGACTAATTTGCAGGAACTTAAGAGAATTGAGAAATGTAGTGGTAACAGTAAATGCCGAAATCTTTTCTATGTCATTATTGTAAATAAATCTTGATTCTCTAATCATTATTATATGTATTTGATTTATGTTGTTTCTTTCCTTCTGCAACTGTTGTGGGATGGGAATACACTATAAGTAGATTGGATCTATATTTAATGAATATAATCATCACTTTTTAGATTGCTAATCATTAAAAATTAAACAGTTCTGAAGTTTTCGGCACTGCTACTTAAGTTAGTGGGACAACAGTAATTTGATTTCATTTAAATTCAGACAAGTCAGATAATTTTTTTATCAAGGACCTGTGAGCGCTTTTTATCATTATTTTTTACAACCTCCTTAAGGTTCTATCAATAAATAAATATTCTGATATTTATTGTATATTACATCAATAATATAATGTTAATTAATGAAGGAAACAAGATTTTTTTTATATAAATTTTTTTTAGAAAAACACGTATAATATGTAGATGGGGGGCACTATTGGGTCTTCATTTTTTCTTTTTTTTAATATAATATTTTCTTTACATAAATCCAATATTTATTTTGTTTAAAAAAAAAAACTTTGTTTCTCATTAAACATATATATATATATATATATAATATAGTAATTTATAAACTTTAATAATATGCTATCATCTTTCCAAAGTTTTGCCCACTTTTTTCTGCAGTCATTATCAAAAATATATATATATATACATCATTATTATTATAATATATATATATACACCTTTCCCATCATAAAAACAATATTTTTTTTCATCTCTCAATATTATTATTTTATTTGGTGGCCTAGCGGTTAGCATAGCTGCCTTCCAAGCAGCTAGCCCGGGTTCGCTTCTCGGTCTACGCTTTGACATATGGAGAAAAAAAAGGAGATTTATTGTTGTTGAAAAAGTTATTCAATAGTGATGATAATAATTTTAATATATATATACTTTTTTTTTTTAAGTGATTTGAGTGATAAAATTAATCTGGTCTTCTTATCTTTTTTATATTCCTATATTAGTTTTGTACAAAAACATTCCGTGACCAATTTAAATGTGTAATTGGCATAGTCATTTGCTGGGTCTTCAGTATAAGCTTTTGCTAAATCTATTAGAATTTGGTTCTATTTTCAATATAAAAATCAGTTAAAACTTACTTTAATTTATTTTTTTATGCTATGGTTGATAGACAACAAGTAATCAAAACAAAAAAGTTATAATTATTAAACAAATGCAAGTAATTACCTTTAATGAATATCAAATTATTTTAAAATGTTATTGATTATCTAACAATGCTTCAGAATTATTGAATCAGTTTAGGCTTATTTAAGGTTTTGTTTATTACTTTAATCAGTCAAAATCATGTCATTAAAAAAAAAAAAAAAAAGAAATCATTAATTGTTTGTTTAAAAGCTTCATGGAATTAATAGGTAGATGAAAAAGAAGTATAATTGTTTTAACTTGAAAAAAAAAATGTTATAAATAGATTTGTAATCAAATCATTAAATCACCTGTAACATATACTTTTTTTAAAAAAAATTATACCACAAAAATTGTTTATCTAATTATATTATGAACCTAAAACTTGTTATAATTTAATTGCAATATCTTAAATAGGTAATTTTTAATTGAAAATTTAATAATATGTGATTGTTACAGACTAGTATGTTATATTTTTATACTTATGAATACTACAAACACAGAAGAATAAAATGAATTACTTGAATACATGTATTCATTTTAAGATTCATTGATATATTTTGTTATGTTTTATATGCCAATTTAATAGTTTTACATGTTTTGAAAGAGTATATTACAGGTATGTTTCTTTCATTATAATATATATATATATAATATTCAACTATAGGTATATTGTCTATACCAAATTTAATGTAATTATAAGAGACTTGAACTCAGACTTTCAAGCTCCCTACGGCTATGCAATCCATCTTATACAACGGAAACACATGACCACATACATGTGAAAAAGATAAATGATCTCCAATATTGTAATTGATCAATAAAATTAGCCTTTTATTATTTACCTAAAATATTTGATTGAATAAGGATTATCATATTAGTGATTTATAGATTTTTAAAAATAAACATCTTATAAGAATAATTAAAACTACTTAGAAAATATAGGTACAGCTGTCAAAGGAGAATTATTATTTATCAGGATCTTTATTGCCAAAATCTAATGTTAGTAATAATTTCATACCTATAGATACATAATTGTATAACAGTGTGTGATAAATACATAAATTAATGATAAATTGGTTATTTTATTTATAATTTAATATAGTAAAATTAAATGAAAATTGATTGTTTTATATATGTCTAATGTTTAAGTTTTTGTGAAATGATATTTCATATATATATATATGTATGTATGTATTACTTAAAAGTTTATTATAATGTATAAAATTTCACACTGAATGCATTTAAGCTGGTGTAAATTTGTGTTGTTTATCTCTTAAATGAATATAATTAATCTACATAATTTCTAATATCGGGTAGTTATGCTTTGGGTTTTGTGTCAATTGAATCTGATTTTTCTTGAATTAAAAAATTTTAAGTAAATAATTTTAATTTAACTAGTACTTTATAAATCATGATTTTAATTTTTATTTAATATTTTTACATTATTATATATATTAATAAATATTTTTGTTTGCACAATTTACATTCGATTGCTAAAAGGAGGTTGCCTTGAGAACAGTTTGAAATTCTTGATTGTTATCTATATTGGAATTGTCTGTGTTGATTGATTTCTAATTGTTATTTAAAAGAAATGTATGTTTTGCAAGATTTTGACATTATAGATTAGCTTTGATAATGTCAATAAATGAGATTTCTGCTCATACAAACAGATTCATTATTGGGAAATTATATTGATACTAATACTTTTATCTCTTTTATCTTTCAAATACATTTTATTTGTTCTATTTTACTTTTTAATTCTTTCACCTCTTTCTTTAAAATATTTATTAATGATTTTCCAGAAACAAAATGCAGGAAATTTATCTGATGACATTGCTTTGACTTCATAAGAAATTCAGTCCAGAAATAGAAAAGTCTCTTAATAAGGATATGAAAAGTTTGGAAATCTTTTTCAAATGACTCGTATCTTATTTCTAATACAACAAAGATAATATGCTCAACTTTTTATATAAAGAATTTGTCTAGATTAAATCTAAAATAATTTATAGGTATAATTTTCTTATTACTAACATATTATATGGGTAAATACCATGCCCTGTTTGGAGAAAAAGTGCACACATATTTGTATACTCAATTAAATATTACTAGAATTTTCAAGACTACTTTCATGCAATAATTTTCTTTTTTCTCACATATTCCCCCATCAGATTTAATAATTTATCTTGTACAAAAATGATTTTAAAAAACAGTTAAATAAATCAGATTTACTACTAATTCACAGTGTAGTTCTTTTATATTTTTACAACAGATATCAGAAGATTTAAGTTGCTTTATAGTAAAGATATAAAAAGCTCTTAAGTAGATTAGACTTACCACTAATTCCTTCTGGATCTTCAACCAAGAAATGGAGTAAAAATGGATTTTTTATGAAATTCAAAGTTTGGTCTTTTTAGTTGTTGAAATATCAGAAGATTCAAGTAAATTTAGAAATCACTGCACTATGTAGATATGCTAGACACTAATTACAAATTCCATAGTACTTAACTGTCAAATTGTTAGATATAGTGAAAGAGTTGGACAATAAAACCATTAGTGAATTTATCTCCTTGTTAAAATCTGTTTGGTTTTCTTTATGTTATTTTATTAATGGTTCAGCTATAATAATAATAATAATAATAATAATAATAATAATAATAATAATAATAATAATAATAATAATAATAATAATAATAATAATAATAATAATAATAATAATAATAATAATAATAATAATAATAATAATAATAATAATAATAATAATAATAATAATAATAATAATAATAATAATAATAATAATAATAATAATAATAATAATAATAATAATAATAATAATAATAATAATAATAATAATAATAATAATAATAATAATAATAATAATAATAATAATAATAATAATAATAATAATAATAATAATAATAATAATAATAATAATAATAATAATAATAATAATAATAATAATAATAATAATAATAATAATAATAATAATAATAATAATAATAATAATAATAATAATAATAATAATAATAATAATAATAATAATAATAATAATAATAATAATAATAATAATAATAATAATAATAATAATAATAATAATAATAATAATAATAATAATAATAATAATAATAATAATAATAATAATAATAATAATAATAATAATAATAATAATAATAATAATTTACTAAGGCTGTAACCTTAGAAATAAGCGTCTGAAAAATACGAAGGGATTCTCTCTTTTCTTCATAGCGTAAGCTTGTGTTTTAAGACCTATAGAGGTCCCTACCTTCGTATTTTTCAGACGCTTATTTCTAAGGTTACAGCCTTAGTAAATTATTACTTAATATAATAATGGGCGTTTAATAAAATTTATAATTACAATAATAATAATAATAAAATTATATGTTATTTAATTTGAAGGAGAGGACAATCCTTTCTTTTTATCAATTGACATATTTTGTTTGATTATCAATATATCTCAATTATTCATTAATTTATTAACAACAACAAAAAATCAAATAGTTCCTTGCTTGTGAGATCATGCAATGTTTGAGCAAAACTTTGGGTTTTTCCGCCATTAATTCACTTCTTTCAAACTATTTTTGGAATATAATTTAAATATATTTTATCACTCTTATTGGAGATTATATAGTATTAGTAATGTCAAAAATTTTAATATTCTTAGGCTGCTTTTATGATACTGTCACCAATTGAAGTAAAATATTCTTTGTTCCTTTTTTTTTTTTTGTTTTATGCTGCTTTAAATTTTTATTATGGCATATGTTTTGTTTGTTTGTTGTTATTTTTTTTTAGAAAATTATTTTATAAATTACTTGCTTGAAAAATCTTTTCGCACAATTTACTATGAATTAATCAAAGAAAAAGCATTTTGGAAATTGGGATAATACAGTAATATTTAACAAAATGCTTCTGTCATCACAGATAAAAAGCAAATGATTATAATTTTATTAATTTTTTTTTTCTCCTGATATATTATAAAACAATGGACTGTTTTCAATTTAGAAAATCGTAGATTCTTTAATATTGAAGCAGATGACCTGATGCTCAGATCGTGCTTCACAGCCCACTTACAGTCTCCTATCACCAAACCATGTTTAAACCCATCCTTACGCATGTATACATATTCACTAACATATATTTTCCTTTCTTAAACATTTAAACATAACTGATGTAGATATTCTTATATCTTAATGCAAAATAATTTAATAAATAAATATTTAATATTATTTTAATGTGTATGCGTGCATAATGGATAAATATATATATTTTCAATGTGGGGAGTTTGATTATAACTTATATTAATAATTATATTATTCATGTATTTAAAAGTCATATATGAAATTTATTATTTTTTATATTTAATTTAGCAGTCAGAAAATGATGCAATTCTTTTAAGAAGTTTCTCGAAAACAATTACCCGGAAAAGCCCATTAGTTAAAAATAAAAGATTACAATTTGTAATAGTAAAATAAAATCCATTAGTGGAAATTTTATCCACGCCAACTTGTTTTAAAATCATAAGACTTATTTTAAAACAATCGGTAGAGAAACTTGTAACAGAATGGCATTGTTTCAAAAGACTTATAAGACCAAAGAGATCCGGTCAGCAGATTTTAGCTTTGCTAAAGTGCACAAATCACCTCAGGTTCAGCAGTTAATTGCTATGCCACATCACCAAAAAAAGAAGTATAAATACTGCTGGATTTGATTCCAACAAGGAGGAGACAACCAAAAATTAACGATGGTCAACATAATCCATGCTAGTTTGAATCTTCATCCAATGTGCATGAGTAGGGGAAACTTCACCTTCCCCTTTGTTCCAAAATGCTCATTCCTGTAAGAAAATCTCCGGATCCCGTGCCTATGAACTTTCAAATGTCTAATAATTAATCATTAAAAATGCTACCTGTGATGCCTTATTCCAAAACTAGATCTAGTGTATTAACGCCGATGAATACTCCAAATATCAAGGACCGCTACTATTTACAAAAGGTAAAAAGAACTTTAGCTTCTCTATGATTCTATTAAATTCCGCCTTCTATAACAATAATCCTGACACTCTACTTTTAGTATCTTATGTAAATGTTTATATTTTGTGTAACTTTATTTAATATAACTCTATATAACTTAATCTATTCTATCATTGAGCCTCTATTTAATATGTTTTCCTTTTTTATTATTTCCATGCAGCAATCGTATTTTAAAAACAAGTCCTATTCGACTTATGCAAATGCTCACAAGTTTGGAACAACAAAGTAATTATCCTATAAATTGTTGTAGGAAAACAGATCAACATCTGTTTTCTAAAATGTTTTTATCTTTTAAATGCGCTAATCTCAACCGTAAATATATCTTATATATGTAAAATCTAATTGTTATCCCGGTTATTTCCACCACCCCAGTTGTTTCCATATAAACATATTTATTTCTAATAATAACATTATTTTAACCAAAATTTGTATTTATTAAACAGTGTGGGAAGTTATTAATAATTTAAAGTAAAGAGAAGAGGGAATCTTTATGTCTTATATTTATGTAATTTAATTAATTTAAATCATCCATGCCTGTTTAGTGATTAGATCATACCATTACGCAGGGTATTCTATAATTTATGGGTATTAAATAATTAAAATAGTCTTTAAAGCTATATATTTTATTATCCCAAGTGTTGCGTGCATATTGGCACATTCGTTCCTAGATTATATATTTGTGCTTCTCTTTCCTATGGAGGTATCGCAAAGTCGAGCCCCATCATCATTCTCAATGTCCAAGAACCAGGCTTAAACCCCCTGGGGACTCATTTGGTCACTAATGCATGCTCTATATGGGGATCGCTTTGGAAAAACCAGCCCAATAATGCATAGCCGACCGCTCTTCATTATAAACCGATCCTGCCAACGTATGCAGAGTTACATTGGTATTTTCTCTTCAAAATGAATTCCATGAAGCACATGTTCAGATCTGTGACTGGATCACATCAAATATGCTGCTATGCACATACCGCCTTTTGATATATTTTTAGTAAACCCATGAACATCCATAAGCCGTAATGTTGTGATTTTTGCTAAACAGATATTTATGTCCACTATTTAGATGCGCATCATTGCAACGATCTTATTATTATTAATATATATTCATTAGCTATCCCACACACGTCTGCCACTTTATAAACCAAATTAATAACTATATTTTTGTACAAATGTAATGTTTTGTTATCAAAGTATGATTATCTTTCAAGTCGATTACATGCTATTTTGTTCTTTCTGGGGGTGTAGTGGCACTTTAATATTATATTTCTTAATAGCGCTAAATATCATATTCATTGTTATAGTACATATTATTGGCATAGCCGCAATTATAAATAAAGTCATCTATTAAATGTAATTCTTAATGTATCAACCAAACGTAATATTATTTTCTATGACCTACTGTTAATGTAATCTTAATGAGGCCAATGATCAATCAATGATGACATGCATTTACGTATGTTTTGTTAAAATAATAAACCTTAAATATATATATTATAACATTTCCGAATCATTGTATTTTCTTTTATCTAAGTTAATATTTTTATTAATAAGTTATGCTCCTATTGACTAGATGATCTCCACTAATATATAATTAATATGATAGGTCACGATCTTTAATTGTTTCTAAATTATGTTTCATACTAAATATCCCACCATTAAACTTTAAATTAGAGTCTTTTTGTGTCTCCGATGTGCGATGCTGGTGGTGAGAGATGAAATTATATCAATATCATTGGGATTGTTGCTCATAAGTTGGTAGATCTGGAAAATAGGCAAATAGGACAGAATTCATGAGTGTTCCTGACTTATGTATCTTGTGCATGATTGGGTTCGTGGTATTTTTGCCTAGATGCTAGATCTTGTTATGTGAACATACAAAACCGACCAGTACAATATGAAATAAATAAAGCAATAAATTTATTCACATAGGAGTGAAACTTACATATTTACATTCCTGAATATCAAATTTTAAGGCAGCACTCTAACCAACTGAACTATTCTGTCATTTATTTATTTATTTTTCTTCTATAATATCGTGTAAATATTTTAGTAATTATACATAGAGATATTAGAAATATATTTGATATTTTCATATATCAATTTTTCATCTTTGTGTTCATTTCATTTTGTAATATTAGTATCATTCTTGCATGCTTAAGAATATCTTATCATATAATCCTTATTATTTTAATATCTTTCTATTATTATTGTTGTTTTTATTTCAACATTAACACCATCATCATTATTATTATATTTATTTTAAAAATGTTGGATATTAGATAATTATTTGAATTATATTAGATGTGTAATACATATTTATGAAACACTATATGTTCTACTTTAAGAGTAAATAATTTCATTTTTTGTTATGACTAATTTTTTTTCTAAATTGTTTCCAATATTTTTAGAAATTATTTAATAATAATCAAATTATTAATTCTCATATTTTATTTTAGTACATCTTATTTTATCATCCCTAGTGTAACGGGCACAGATGACGTTACATTATTTTTTTATTAGTAAACATGAAAAGAATAAAAGTTCGCAAATAAAACTTCCTTTTTAAGAATTAAAAATTGAAAATTAAAATTCTATACTAAACTCATATATATATATAAAATCGCACAGATGAAAAAAAATTATTAAAATAAAACTTTATTAAAAATAGAAAAAGTATTTTAAAAGCAAAAACTTAAAAAAGATTTAGAGATAAAAATATATCTTTAAGTTTGAAAACAAATTAATTAATGTTATTGAAAAATGGAAATGATTATTTTAATTAGTCAAAGTGAACTAGCCTTTGGGCATTTAAATGTATAAGCAACGGTCAGATAGGAAAACAATAGAAACTAATAGCAAATGAGAGAAATCCATCGGGAAATCGGACCTCAATGGAAGGATCATCATCATCGATGACGTAATGTCCATTGGATCCTAAAGTTACATATAAAAGAAAAAGTTTGATAATAAAATGTTTTAGTGAGTAAAGAAAATAGAAGAGATGTGACTATATGTTTTAGTGCGGAGTGAAGGAGAAGGGATTGAAAAGACGCACTCTTCAATTCCTTCAATCTCGTTAAAAAAAATGAAAGAGAAATGACATCGTTTTCCTAGATTGAGGACCATAGGACATCGAGGGAATTAACGCTGGCTCCAAATGGTAAGCAACTGCAAGAAATTAGAAACTATGGACTTGTTAAAACCGTAAGAACTTTATAAAATCTAATGAACAATATTAATTTGAAACACTAAGAACTTTAAAATATAAACTTTCCCAGTATTTAATGTATAGAAATAGAATCCTATCTGACCAAACTAAATTCTTTATTAATTCTTTTTATTTGATGTATTTCTTTTTTAAAATCATTTCCATTTATTTTTTTTTTTTTTGTTCTTTTAAGTTTTATTTATGATTGTTGTTTGTCGCTAACTTAAGTTGGGCGTGAATGGCTATATAGATTTGTAAAGTTTTATTAGGGGAGGGTAATCTTAGGTTATTCGTTTTGTAGTGGAATTGGGTTAATGAATTGGATATATTGGTGTAAGTAGTAGATGTTGTACAAGATTCGCTATGGGCAGAATCGCTTTATACACCGCACACTTCCTTTTTGCCTACGGAATGCGATCGTAAGTCGGCAAAATGACCGCAGTCCTTTCCTATGGAGCTTTTTTTTTATTGCTCTTCTTGTCAGATAGATGTAGTATTCCTATCTGACGAGAGGCAATTTCTTCTCTTAACCTTTTGTGCTGCCGTATTCGTATTACATTGAATGCATCGATATATCAGATGAATTGACGTTGGTTTGACTGCGAACTTTTGGCCTAAGGTTAAATAAGGATAAAATATTTTCTTTCAAATGCAAATCTATGTTGTCTATTCATACTCGACATTCTAAATAAAAATGCATTAAATTTAAGCTGGGTATAGACGCTTGCATGGATTCGTTATCGGTCAATTATGTTTTTGGTTTTCATATTTGATCAAAATATATAGACATTCAGTAAATAATGATACCTTACAGTGAATATCTAAAATGTATTTATTCGGATGTCATTTAAGTTATTGGTGTCAATGTGGCATCTTACGATGAATGCTATTGGGTTTCTTATAAATTTCCCTCTGCAATTCCACCAATGATTTTATATTTTGATCGTTTATATTTATATTGAAATGTTTTTGACCGTATAATCTATGTAACCGATCTTTACTCAACATTATAAAACAAACTTTTATAAATCCATCTGTGCGAACTTATAAAAATTAAAATGTAAATTTATAAAAATTAAATGTAAATTAAAATCAAAAATCAAAGTTAAAAATGTAAATTAAATTTTAAAATGTAAAACTGATATTAAAACAATTTTAAATATTATATATGTGCGTAAATAAATGTTTATGTGTATAATTACTGGCAGTGGCTTATTTTATTCTTTCTTATATATTCTTAGATAAGAATTTCTTATAAAATATAAATCTCTGCTATTTCACTGAGCTAGTGACAATGGGCTAACGACCGGAATCAAAATAATTAAAATAACAAAAAAAATAATTTTTTTTTTACTTACGTATCTGCTACTTTATAAATTTTTTAGGTTCAAATGCCTAGTGGCACCCTGTAGTGTAGATTACGTTAGTCTCGTTATTCTCCGGATCGTTATACTAGTAATCTTTTATATTTTTTTAGGAGATGGGAATGTTATATAATTTAACATAAAAGTTTAATAAACATTATTTAAAATAAATATGTATTAGGATATAATAATAGAAAGGAGAAATAAGATTTTAATAGTTTCAAAATATGCTTAATCATATTATAAATATTTGAAAACAAAATATGTTTAGAGATCATTTCACAGACATCTGATTATAGAAAATTGTATTATCCTAAAATGTTTGTAATATCTGTCACAACTGTATATTTTATGTAATTAGTTCAAAATCCTTAGTTTTTTAGGTCTTTTTGGATTTAGAAATATAAAGAAATGAACAAAGTCATTTTAATAAATGTCAGAATTATAATAATAAAAATTGAAAAAATATTTACAAATTAAACATCATGTATTAGCACTGTTTAATTATAACTTATTAGAAAATATTGCTTAAAAATTGTTTACAATAAAAAATAAATGAAATTTAAATTCATTACTATATTTACTTTGTTATAATGAAGGTCTGCATTGCAAAATAAAAGTTGCATTATTTCTTGTGTATTGTTTCATAACTGCTTTCTTTATTTTAGCTTTTTTGTAAATAACAATTTTTTTTCTTTTGTAAGAAATGTTCCTTTAGGTTAGGTTTTTTTGGAAAGTAATTTAATATATTTGCAAAATGTTCATTTGTTAACTTTTTTTTCACTAATAATGATTTGATTATTTCAAACATAATTTTAGTTTTGGTTGATAAACAATGCCTCAATAAACAATTTATTTTTGTTTGGTAATAAATGTTCTCTTTATTTTATGTTTTTTCTTTGTAAACCGGAATTTAATATATTAGGCAATAGAGACAGCTTGAACAAATACTTTTTTTTACAAGTAGCCATTTTTTTCACCAATGCAAGTTCTCACAAGATACAAGACTTTAGATTCAAGTATGCCAAATTGCCACGTCCTAATTTGAATGCATTTACAGGGGGGGGGTTACATTGGGTACAGTGTGACAATTTGGAGGACCTTATAGTAATTCACCTAGGTTTGAAAAGAATTACTTATGAGCGCATATTGGTTCACTTTCCATCATTAAAATTATTCACACCCTATCATGATAAGTTAGCGATATGTTAAGCATCAGCATTTGTATAGAGGGTAAACAACATTTATCAGAGCTAGCTGATACGATAGGCTAAGTGTGAATTGCAAGAGCAATTGATCGCAAAACATGCTGCAGGCCGCCGTTAGCCAAAAGACTCAATTTCTAGCACTCAATTACTGCTAGCAATTGAGAAGTTGTGCCTGCCTGATAAATGGCATTTTCAACTACTTTTGGCTAGCAACAATGCCATCAAGTGGGATGGATTGCCATATGTCTCAGTGCCAAACAACATATAAGTGGTTGCTTTTCTCATAATTATCTGGTAACAAATGCAAATTTACTATGCTTCTTGATTCTCATAAATAACATTAAAATTATTTTATGTGATAATACTTAAGTTCTTCCTATCCTTTTTATTTTTATAATTTGAAATAACAGAATTTTTAAGTCAGATGGCACAATTTCATGGGTCATATATTAAATAAACCAACTCTTTTCCAAATGTAAATATCCAACAATAATAAAAATAAATACTAATTCACCAAGCACTTTCAGTATTCTATACCAGATTCATGACGATTACTTTAAACTGAACGGTTAATATTACAGTGCATACTCAATACTCATATTATGTTGATTAATGACATCATTAGACTTAGCAATAAACCAAGCCTCTTTCAACTTCCACTTCCTATCATTAGGCTCATTGCAAACAGCACTAATCATTTGAGAAAACGTTCATGCCCATTAATTTTCTCATGATTAAAAAATACTGAATTATTCTCAGATTCCTTGTTGATATATTAACTTTTGTTTCCCCGTAATAAATAACATTACAACCAGATTCATGGCTAATAATTGACTTTGGTGGCTGTTATTATCAGAAAAATCTCGGTTGGTTGCAAAATGGTTGCAAGATTTTATAGACTTTGGCAGGTTTACAATTAAATCTATGTTTGAATTTGTACATGTTTAGAATCTTCTAAAAATGTTTAAGATTATTATATGACTTCATTGGATATTTGTGAATTATATACATCTGTGGATTGTGAACAATCTATAAATATAATTAAAAAACTTTTGATAGATTATGATGTAAATGTATGTAAAACAAAATTTATTATAGATGTTTTGGAATGGATTGATAGTGATATTACAAGATATGAGGAATATAAATATCAAATGAAGAATAGTTGGCTAATGAGTTTGGCACTAAGTGGTGTTATTTGTAATTTGCATGTTTCAGAAATAGAAAAATATAGTGTAGAGCCATTTATAAATGACAATGATAATATTTTGTATAGGAAATATGTGGATGATATGTTTGTGTATGGACCAAGAAAATTAATTGAAGTTAATTTGAATAATAATTCGGGTTTAGTATGGTCTATGGAATTTGAGAATATGTCTTTGAATTATTTAGATATTTGTGTATAAAATGGATATTAAACCATTAAATGTAAGGGGTTTTATACATCCATCATTACAGATATTGTTAAATTATAAATTAGCTAAATTGAAATGTTTTTTGAATCATAATTTATATTTGTGTAAATGTGAGGCAGATAGAAAAAGAAATATTGAAGGATATATTAATGATTTAATAAGTGTGAGCTACATTAAACATTTATTATATAGACAATTATATTTATTTTATAATAAAGCCAGGTTTAAATAATATAGAAGTATTAAAACAGGCAAAACTCTCCATACAGTAGTACTACTCAGTGCAAGCTAGAGTAATCATTAGATGCCAGAAGACTTGTTCATAAAATCCCTATCTAGTGCCTACTCATCCAATATCCTCAGACTGATTTCTAACTTGTGGTTTTCATGTGTGAGGAGCCTTGGATCTGAAAATACTGCATCTAGATCTTAGGATCTAATGTAATCCTCCAGTAGCCACCTTTTATCTCTCCTTAACTACTAAACTATGAGAATAAAATTAAAAACCCTAAAATATTTTCAATCCAAGCTCACTAGCTTATATAATCATGTAGGTCTGAACTCAGTTCAGTACCCATACATTTTGGTGTCTTTGGTTCTTTAATAATCATAGCCACCACTATCCTATTAGGCAGGATTGGTATTAAACCACTAAACATCACATGATCACCATTTCTTATACTTGCACTGAATGATACTACTTTATGGAGAGTTTTGCCTGTTTTAATAACAATTATGAGCAAGCATAAGAAATGGTGATCATGTGATGTTTAGTGGTTTAATATAGAGGAAAAGAAGAAAACAGATAAGGAATGGATTTCATTGGAATATGTGGCATCTCTAAATATAAAAATTGAGTGAAATAATTGGTAAAGATTATAGTGTTGGTCTTAGATCACCATTATGTTTAAATAGATTGATAAATAATTCAAAAGGTAGTATGGATGGTGATGATAAATATGGAGTTGTTTATTCAATTATTTGCCATGAGTCTGGTTTTAATACTATTTATTATGGGAAAATGAAAGCTAATATATTAACAAAGTTGCAATGGAATTAATCATGAGAAAATTAGTGGGCACGAATGTTTTTCTCAAATGATTAGTGCTGCTTTCAATGAAGCTAATGATAGGAAGAGGAAGTTGAAAAATGATGTCATTAATCAACATAATACATGTCCCATTGAGCTTACTCTTGAATATTACCATTCAGGTGAAAGTAGTCGCCTGTTATAGAGTACCAAAAATGCTAAGTGAATTAGTATTTATCTTTATTTTTAAAAATTTTGTACTCTGGGTCATATATTACTAAAAATCCAGAAATTTTGAAGTTGACACATTTCCATAATTAAATTTTTTTTTTAAATATCTTATCAAAGTTTACAACTTTTCTTTAAGTCTAATATCTTTGCCTAAATATAATAAATCAATAAATTGTATATGTTGCTAAATGTCATCTGAACGAATACTTTATCATCATTCTAAAATTAATCAGAATAGTTTCTTCATCTGTTTAAAGTATCATCAAGAAAATAATCTACTAATTAATTATAATATTATTTTTTAATTCCATATCTTATTTTCAATACATCAAACAAAATTCTAAAATCTTGCAAGATTTGAAAATAGCTATTTCATTTGCAGCTTTGGTTCAGCAATCATTATTAATCTGCAATGGCTACAGCTAGTATGTCAGATCAATATAAATTTATAAATGTCATATAATTTTTAAAATTAAACAGATATCCATCTCAGTATTTTCCTGGATATGTATTTTGAAAAAATCAAATTAGTTTGAATTTAGCTCACGTAGTATAGGTTTTATGCTCTTTTTTTTAATTTAGCGGTATGTCATAAATGGAAGTCAATTTTGTTTATTATTTGCAAATTAACATAATTTAACAGATAGATATTATAATACTTAATGTAATTAATGCTTACATTAATAAAAAGCTATTATAAGCAAAAGCAATTTTATTTATCTATTTTTGCAGTTTTTTGGCTGTATTTTTTTAATTTTGTTATACAAATATTTTAATATCTACTGTAAATGATGCTTATAATAAAAGAAATGAAATTTGGAATGATAATTATTAAAACAAATATTTTTCGTAGGATTGGTATAAGATACTGTTTATAACATTTATGTTACAAAATCACATCATAGCCGTTGCAGGTCAAATTTTCTAATCAATCATTGAATTTCTTCCAAGAAATCTATATTGTTCATGAAGTCCCACATTTAGGGATTTGTTTTAATGAATACAAAAACAGACATTCATATTAATAATTTTTATTAATCATTCATTAAACTAGAGATTATCTACTTAATGAATAATATTTCTGTACGGTAAGTTTGATACTTATCAATTAAACTGTAGCAACAGATTTATTCATATCTATAATTTATTTAAAAGAATTTTATGATTCAATAACATATCAATAAAGCAATTTTATCTATTTAACATCAAATTATATATATATATGTTTGAAATAAGACCTTTTTTTAATGCTTTGGTCATTTTAACCTTTAACTATACCAATCTGTGGTCTCTCCAACAATTTGAATCTTCAAATGTTTATCTAACATTGTCTTCTTTTGCCTTCTGTTTCCTAAATATAATATAATTTATAAACTATTATTATTTTGTGGTTTGTGGGAAGGGGGGGGGCAGTCAAAGTCACTTTATAGTGATTTTTTTTATCTAAGAATATTTGTGATAATTAATTCTTGAATTAAGTAAAAATTCAATATTAACCCATTCAAGTTCATAGAGCCAAAACTATTATTTTCTTATAACTTTGGGTCATAGATTACTCTTATTTGTAACCTGTACATTTTGAAAAGGAAAATTTTGTTTTCTATTGGTTTTGGTGTCACATCCCTATCTGACAATTAATAAAAGTTTTTTTTAAGATATGAATTTTTTCTTTTTGCAAAATTTCTGATTCTAAGGAAAGAGCATTACACTTGTAATCAGCCTTTCCAAAAAAAAAAAAAAAAATTAGAAGCAGGTACCTATTTTCTGGAAGATGGTTTTACTGAGAACAACTATGTCTATCTCAAACTTTACCAAATTCTTAGTTTTTATTGCTTTCTAACATTCTTGTCATGAAGAATCCACAGCACACAAAGTTTATATGTTCTATTTACACACAGAGCAATAATCTGAAATCCATACTTTTAATTCTATTTTAAAAAAAGTTTATTCAATGTTTGAATATGACTAGGAGTATAATTCTTTAATCAAGTACCTATATTCTATGTAGATGTGAATGAAATATATATTTTTTTATATTTAAAGCCTTGTCTTTTTCACATTATGGGATATATTATTAGTATTTGATAAATATTCAGATAAAACTTTTCTGATGATTGAAAATGGTAATTTCAAATCATTTTATACAAATAGAATGAAATAGAAAACTAATAATAATGGAAAGAAAGAATCTTGGTGACTTGAGAACTGTTGCACTCTTCAGTTAACCTGATACTAAAAATAAGAAGGAAAGGAAGGGAGAAGTGATTATCAAAAACAACCATAGAAAATACAGAGGAAAGAAGTAGGAACACTGACATAATCAAAAAATTGATGTCTGTTTTTAAAAACAAATAATGAGGAGCAAGTAAAAATATTCAAATAAGGATTATTATCAATTAGATACCAAAAATTAAAAAAAAACAAAAAAACATATATTTGGAAAAAATTATAGAAAATATTAAAACTCTCTAACTTAATGTGGATCATTAAGAATACAATATAAGACTTTTGATTAGCAAATATTTCAAAAAGGTGGAAAAAAAGTGATGAATTAGTGAAATTTTATGTGAATAAATCTCAACAAAGATAGATTGACTTAAAGATTGTTAAAAGATTAATTTCTAGTAACAATTTTAAAAAAGAATATTTCAATGACTGTTTCAATTGTAGGATTATTGTTCTAATTTCCCACCAGCAAGATTCTGCTGAAGATAGTACCAAAGAGATTAAAGTACTACATTGACATAAAATGGCAGTTGAATAAGTTAATATTAAAAAAGGAATGATGAATATTTGAGATTGTATAGATAACATCACATGGATGATGATAATGCAAGGAAATACCAGATAAAATTGTAGTTTTGCTTTATTGATTCTTTGAAGGTTTTTTTTATCATGTTGATCATTAAAAAATTTTTTTTTATTAAGTATCTTTATAATTATCAGGAAGCTATTGTAAAAGCAGAAACTAGTAACACAGAATGGATTTATCAAAAAAAAAAAAAAAACTCCTTGAGACTATATACTGAAAATGTTTTTTGATATGCAAATCTGGAAATAGTAGAAATGGAAGGATTAGCAGTTTATGGCATTTGTTCAAAAATAAGTAAGATCTTTCAAATCTTATTTTAAAATGAAGTAGCTTGGTCATTTCTAAACTTAAAAATAAATAAATAATAATATCCAGTTATAAGATAAAAGAATTTTGAATAGATAATGAAAAGGTAGTAGAGTATGTTGTTATTATAAGTTCTAAATTTCGCAATTGCAACAAAGAAATCCTGCATATCTCAATGAAGACAAAAGTGGGAATTGTTCATACATCAGTACATTTGATTGTGAAAGATTGATTTAAAAACAGATAGATGCCTTTGAATCATGTCATTAGAAAAGACTCCTTAAAAGTGCACTGAATAGCAAAAATGACCAATGAATCAATTATTCAAGAAGTTAAATCTCGATGCTTATGGAAGCCAAAATTTTAGGACAAGGTTTTTGTATTTTCACTGCTATGAAAATTGATAATTTATTGGGGGGGGGGGATTAACTCTTTCAAAGTGGATGGAATAGTGGAGACTATTGGGATGCTTTTGCAAGATTCTTCACTACATTATAAGGAATAGAGGAGAATGGAGAGTCTTTATACATAGAATCACCTAGAATGATATTGATGTATTGTGAAGAAGAGAATTATTGAATAGTAGTTCTGGAATGAATTTGAGACAGATCTTCATCATATATTGATAATAAGATCACTCAATTTATCTCTATTCATCGGTGCAAGGCAGGCATTTTCTAAGTGTATAAATATCAAAATTACGTTTTTAAAATATCAATGATTTTTATGAATAATTATATATTTTCATATAATTGTTTGTGTTTAAATATTGAAATTATATATCTGATTATTTATAAAGTGTGTTGAATATATATGGTTGTTTTATATACTCGTTTTCTTTTATTATTATTATAAATGATTGTCGTTGATTTATTCATTATTAATGAATTTTTAAACTACTTGTTCTTAAAATACTCTGTTTTGTCGTTATCTTTGTTATCATTTTGGTTATGTGAGGAAAAATAGCATTTAAATTTAAATTGACCTTACTTCCTCCTAATTTATTCATATAACAAATAATAGTCTTCGTGACACAGAATTGAAATAAAGTTACAATTTAGCGAACCATTTTATCAGTGATATTACGAAACTATATGGAACAGCAGATATTTAGGTAGTTAATTTATTGTATTTGAATTGAGAATCTGACTTTCATGAATAATTGATCTCACCTAATAATAAATACTATAATAGTTAGTTATTTTGTAGTAAATACTATTGAAAATCTGTAAGTGAAAGATTGTGACTGAAATGTTACAAAGAAATGAGAGAGAAGATATGGTGTTTTTTTTTTTAATTGTTTGAGTTATACGTAATTTGAGTTGCTAAAATTGTTTTGCCGTTTGATTTATTAAAGTATTCATATAATTATCAGCTGAAAATTTCTTGTTATTGAAAATCATTAAATATACTTTTTTTTTTCTGTTAAAAAAACATTTTTAGAAAAAAAAATTTATAACTTTAAAAAAAGCAAATACTGTTTTTTTATATATATTTTAAGTGAAAATTAGCCTGAATAATTTTGACTTTATTCTGCGTATTTTATTTCTACTTTTATATACAATCTGATGTTGCTAATTAAATAAGTTTTGTTAAAAGTGAAAGCCTTTGTCATATTAAAGGTGTTCAGCTGCTTTGTAGTTTTTCTGAATAATGATGAGCTTTTGTTGGCTATGGAATTAGAGTTTCATTTGCTCTCAGCAGTTTTATAAATCTTAGAATAAAATACTTTTGCCTGTAGCTGTATGATACTTCAATATATTTGTTAAAATATTATTTTAAAAAAAAGCTAGAAATGTTATGGATGAAAGATATATTCACTTTTATCTAAACAAAAGCTACTTGTGCCAGCTTTTGAAAATAGATTGAATTAAAAGTTATAGAGAACTTAGCGAAGAATCAAATTAACAGTGTTTGAATTGTTGATTATACACTGTATATATTATGAGAAAATCTTTTATATTATAGGAGAAAAAAAATTAAAAATTTATTAAATTATAAATATATATTTTTGAAATTTTATTAATCTCATCATAAAAAGATTGGATAAGTAAGAAAGTGTATATAAAATATCTGTCTGCCTTGGGAAAAAGTGCAATATATAATTTATACTTTAAAAAAAAAAATACTAACTAGTAAAAAACTAATAGTAATACGCTTTATTGTGAGTATAATGTCCAATTTCTCTGACTCTGGTTATAAGCATATAAACACACATAAGTTAATTTCTTGCACGTAGTCTTTTTTTTATATTATTGATAATAATTAGCACACACATTTATAATTGTCCTGATGTTGATTCTGTATCAAATTGTGAAAGAAAACATTATGGAGTGTTTTAATCTTCAAAAGTAAAACATTGTTTAACTAAAAGATTAAAATTTGATTAGATTTTGATTTCATTTCATTACAAATTGCAAAATGTTATGCTATCTCTATTTATTGATATTTATCAGGAAAACTATCTATTACTGAAGCTTTCTTTTGATTTCAAGAATATTTTTATAATATTGCTATTAGTATGTCCTTATTGTTCTATAGAATTTTGTATTCATTTTACTTAAATATCTGTATTTTTTATTTTTTTTGTACTTTTCATTTCTCTCTCATTTTTACTATTATTTCATTTTTTTTGGCAATCATTTGATTTTCCTTGTTTGTTTTACTCTACTTTTTTTTTTATTTTAGATTTCTCTTTAATTAATTCTTTTACATTCATTGCTGATGTATTTGATTTACAGTGATTTACATTCAAAATCTCAAATCATTCTCTGATATTATTTTTAAGTGTGATGCATACATTCTTTAGCTTATATCTAGATTATTAGATGAGTGTGTATTTTTTTTTCAATTTTACAAATAAGTAATCTGTTTCTGCCCATACTTTTTTTTTTGTTAGACTGAAGTCATTCTTTATTGTCTATCATCATGTAATCATTTGATTCTTGTGAATTTTATTGTATGATGCTCATATGTACATTTACTAAATACTTTGACTTTTTTAAACAATGTATCAGCAGTAATTTTTTTGTTATTATTTTGCTTCAGAGTCCGCATTTAGCTTTTTTTTTTTTAGTTCCAACTTTGGCTTTCTGATCACTAATCTCTAAAAGTACATCTTGCTGATTTGCACCTGATTAAAAAATTTCATTTATTTATCTTTTGCTATCATGGTTATGTTGTAATATTTTTATAAGCAATGAAAGCTCCATCATTTTTTAATCTTTTTTAAAGATTACTACTACAGTGTAGCCACAATTACACACAACTTGCTTTTGTGATAGATTTCTTACTGTTTATTGAAATACTGCATTGAATGTCCAGGATTTTAAAATTGTAACTTTTTTTAGTTGTGTGTTGCCAGCGAAAGAGAATTTGAAACTAGTTGAAAACGTTTATAGAGGAAATAATGTAATAATAACACTTTTTACTAATACTTGGTGTTTTGATGATACATTTTATATTTTCACAAAATAGCTGAGTTGTTTATTATATTGTACATTTGCATTTCTCAGTCATGTAATATCTCATACTAGTATACCATATATCTATATATGCAATTGTATAGAATTAGTGTAATATTATTACTAAAATTGTTGATATGTGTATTTGAAGCAAGAGATAATATAATTTATTGTTATATTTTTCAAAACTATTTGCATATTTTTTTATTATTACTAATTTTACCAAGTTTTATCTAAAACCATTATTTTAATGTTTTTTTTTAAAAAAAACAGGCAAAACTCTCCATGTATTTCCACTGTGATCATGTGATGTTGCTTTTAAAACAATATATATATATATTCATCAAATATATCCCGTCCTTATTTGATATTTTTTTCATTGAGAAATTTGGAATATCGTTTTTCATTCTTTGATAAATTTTCTTTTAGAGATATAAACATTTCTTAATATATATTTATTACTTTTACAATTATTTTTGTTACTCATAGATCAATTTAATTAGCTACTAACAAACTTTTTATTAAAAATATGAACTTTTTAATTTTCAGAGCCATCTTTTAATATTAAAACATGACAAACTTTTGCTGACAAAATTTTTTCCTGAAATTAAAATAACTTTTTTAGAGAGAGAATATTTATATTATCTCACTTCTAAAAGAAAAGATGTAACATAACACTTTATTACTATTTTGTGTTATTGTAATTAAGATTACATTCTTGCCAAAGAATATTTAAGTTGCTTATTGTACTGTATGTTAGTAGTTGTTCAACTAATTTGTCGATATATATTTTTTCCTTTGATTTCTGCCTTATATATAATATGTAATTGTTAATTTAGCTTTTTTTTACACTTAACATATATATATATATAATGCATTGTTGATGTCTAATATATATATATATATAATGCATTGTTGATGTCTGGATAATGTTATTGTGTTATTACAATTACATTTTTCTTTTTGGGGATATTAATGAACTCAAGAATAGGTTTACTCATATCAATAAAACACTCCTTAAGAGAATTCCATGTTTTTTGTTACACTTAACTTATATATATCCATATATAATGCATTGTTGATGTCTGGATACTCTTATTGTGTTATTATAATTACATTTGGGGGGGGGGATATTAATGAACTCAAAAATAGATTTACTCATATCAATAAAACAATCCTTAAGAGAATTCCAGTTTCAATAACATGGCAAGCCTGAAAATCAAAATTAGTATTTTTAATGTTTAACAAAAGTTGATATATTGCTTTGAATAGCTAATAATGATAATATTACTATTATCTTGATTAATATATATATATTATTAGTCTCTGCTTGGCAGAATAATAAAATTACAGAGAAATTATAATTAATGTGGAAGTTTAAAAATAGATGACTTATGGGTATTTAGTGAATTACAATTGCAAAGGAATTTGTTATTTGTTGCTGATTATTTGATTTTTTTTTGATTGATTGAAAATAGTATATGGATCTGAAATAAAGTATAATATCTTGCAACCTATTAGAAAATATTTAATTATTATTTGAGTATTTATTGAAGGATTATTATGATGAATAACTGTTTGCAAAAATATATATATATTGCCTGCATAATAAATATATACACTATATATCAGAAAATATAAAAACTGCATCTGGTATTTTGGGAATTGTGTATTATAACTGATGATATTTGGCTGGTTTAAATACTTTTTAGGCTTTTTGACATTTTTTTTTTTTTTTACTGATAGTTGTATATGTGAAATGTAAAATTGAAATAGATTAGAATATATATATATGAATATATATATACATAGTAATCTTTATGATATTAAATTAGTGTAATAATAAAAAAATAATGGTGAATTTTTTACTAAATATTGAAATCTTAATTTATATTAAGCCAAATATTATTATTATTATTGAATTTTATAAATATTTTTATTATAATTTTATAATAAAAATCAAAAGTTGTTGAATTCTTTTATAAAATGAAATTTATTGAAACCATAAAAACTTTAGTTGAGATAAAAATGTAAAAACTCAAAGAAATGATGCATTGTGAAATGAAATATGAAAAGTTTTGATAGAAAAAGTGAAACAAATTGGAAAACATTTTATAATTTAGTTAATAGCTTTGCTATGTTATCTACAAATATTGATAATTTTGTTATTAAAAAATGAAATATTATAAATTATAAGAAGAATGAAATAGTTGCTATAATGTCACATGCTTTATACTAATGTTAAAGATTTTAAGAAAAGAATTTCTCATAAACTGGAAATTCTTAGGAAAGTATGAGAGATGAGAAGTATAATTCACATAATGTAATCTATTTTTGAAAGATATTTGAAAAGATAATATTTATGTTACAGTTTTAGAAAAAGTATTTGAAAGAGTAAAATAATATTTCAAAGATAAAAAATATAAAATCCAGAAAAGTTAAGAATAATTTCATGCTCAAAAAGAATTGTGAAATTAATATAAATGATATTGAGATTTAATCAGCTTATTGATTTGCTGACAGCACTTGCAGAAATTTAGTCTGAGGCTAAGAAAATGATGATAAATATATATTATATCTGGATGAAAATTAATTCATTGAGTTAAAACTTTACTATGAAATATTAATATTACGATAGCAGATAAGAAATTACTAATATAGGAGTTATATGATGAATATAACAAAGAGATCGTGGTAAGAATTACATTACATAAAGATTAGAAGGGGAAAAATGTGAAACAATTTTTAAAAATCATATTAAGATATTCATTTGAAGATTATTAGTACTTTGAAACAAACATGTTGGCACAGGATGCAGATTTGTGAAGAGTGAGAGTGGAGAATACAGAAAGGCAATAAAATGATAATTAATGTGAAAAAGAGTGTGAATGTTGAAGTTATTTTTGAAAAAAAAGGCAAGAAATATAAAGTGAATTATTTTTGTTTTAGAGTTTATTTATAAGTATTCTAGAAGGACTATAATGACTATTACGGAAAATATGTAGAAGGAAAAAATACTGGATATTAAAAATTGTAGTATTATTTTTAAAAGAGAAAGTAATATAATCAGAAGCTTATGAAGAAAGTGGATATAGTGATTTTGTCTTTTGAGTAATGGTCATGAGAAAATATTGTGCTCGTTTGATATGCAGCTCTTTTTAGTTAAGATAACAATTATTTAAAAATGTAATTTCTGCTTTATTTTTTTGTTTGTTTGTGTTACTATCTTCAAAATTATGCACTGTAATAATTTTTGTTTTGATATATATATATATTTTTCAAATTTTTTTTTTCATGTGTCATAGCATCAGCCGGAAAGCGAACCCGCTAACCCGGGACAACTGCTTGTAAAGCAGCTGTCGCTGATCTCTCGTTGAAAAAAAAAAATTAAATATTTTTATTGTTATATTTGGTTAAGTTTTGTATTTCACTATTAGTTTTTGTAATTGTGAAAATAAAATAATTTTAAACTGTGATGGGAAAATCCTTTTAGCATGATAGCTATAATGAACTAAAAAATTCTCTTGAGATAATTCTAGTGCAAAAATGTTGATTTAAAGTGTTTTTAAAATTTTCATTTAATGTTAAGTTGTGTTGTTTTTAATATTTAAAAATAATTGTTAGTCTTAGATTAAATTATATGCTAAAGCACTTTTTCAGAAGTCTCTAGAGTCTTTGATTGCTCTTAATTTTCTCATTGCTGTTCGTTAAATGTACTAATTATTATATTTTCAAAGTTTTCATTTGTGTGCTTTAATTAAATTACATTTAATATACTTAATTGTTCTAATTGGCTTAATATGATAAATGCATGCTTTATAAATAAATATAAAAACCTTCCAAAATTTACAAATTGACTATAGAAAATAAAAATAAAAAATTACATCCTTTACTGAATATTTCATATGCTTTCCTTTGCATGGTTTCATGTATTATAGATAAATTTGCATGTAGAAGCTTAAAAAAATAAAAAAATAATTAGAATTTTTGCAGAAGAAATTATAAAACTACTAAATATTTTAAAGCAATGAATAAATATTTTTATAGATTGTCTGTGTTTTATTTATTAACTTATTTTTTATGAAAAGTCTGATGCTTTATTAGTGACTTAACTTTAAAAAAAAAAGTCATTGGTATACAAATTTATATATAAATTAAAGCTTTTATTTTAAAAATCAATAACAGTTTCATTTTAATTTGCTTTTCTTTTGCATAGGCAGAAAAATTAACTAATTACAAAAGATTATGTGGTCTTCACTTTATTTTTTCTTTTAATTTTTGTAAATTGTCTATAATATGCAGCAAATTAAAAATTTGAAAAGCAATATATATACACACAAACATTCAGGATATAAGAAATTTTTCTTTAGATTTTTTTTTTTTTAATGTACGTTTTTAAAGTAATTGTTGAATAATTATACAGTAATAAACTCTCCTTACAGTAGTATCACCCGGTGCAAGTCATAGTAATCAATGTATGCTAGAAGGTTTGAGCATAAAATCCCTATCTAGTTCCTATTCATTCAATATCTCCATACGAATTTATACCCTCCAACAGCCACCTTTTACCTATTTAGTTAACTATAAAGCTATGAGCCCAAAATGAAAAGAAAATAATGTTTTCACTTCAAGCTAATTTGCTTTTGGCTTTTTTAAATAACCATAGTCACCGTCATACTATGGGAAGGATTGGTTTTAAACCACTAAAACATCACATGATCAGTATTTCTTATGTGTACACAAGCTTCCAAAACAATGGCATCACTGTATGGAGAGTTTGCTACTGTTTTGACAACTCGTGTAAGCATGGGAAATGGTGATCACGTGACGTTTTAGTGGTTTAATAAATATACAATTATGGCTCATATTATCTAGAATTTTCTAGAAATTTATAAGATGTTTTTTTTTTTTTTTAAATAAAAACTTTATTTTTTTTTTTTTTTTATTAAAAAACATACCTTGTTTAATTGATCCCAGAAAATTTAAGAAGTGTGTTAAATGACTTGTGATCAATGATTTTAAAATTGACATGAGAACAAAATACTATCTTACACATTCCCATGTTCAGTCCATTGTTCTTGATATGCCGATTTTAAAACACCATGCATTATTAATAGATACATTTAATATTTATAATAAAGTTAAATTATATATCTGGGTTAAAGAAATATAACTGCTAACTTTAAAAATTATTATTAATTATTAATAATGAGATTTTTTTTAAAGATAGCAATTACCTATTAGTCCATTTTATTAATTAAAGTAATGCTTATAAGTTAAATTGATATAATATATTCATTAGATAAATAATAATGACAATGTTATTGGCATATCTATAGTGATTTCAGCCAATTAATGAGACTGGTTTAGTTGAAATACATCTTAGGGATATGTTTAAAGAAGTAGCATAAATGTCTGTTCTGTACTTTGAAAAATGTATAAGATTTAGCATATTGGTAAGAAATGTTGATTAAGAAGTTAGATTTTAATAAATATTAGAAATATTGAACTTCTAATATAAAATTAAGTATATATCTGTTATAAAAGAAATATTATCATTTCCGATTTTTAAAATGATTCAAATTATTAATAGTGAAATTGTTTAAAGTTGATAATTATTTAGGAGTGTTTGCAATTAAAATGGCATTTGTCAGTTGAATCATGCAGTTTTTAATTTAAATATAACTGAGAAAAGAAAAATTGCAATATTGCAAGTTGGGTTATAAGTTTCTTGTCAGTCCTTATTATCTCAAAAATATTTTAAAATTTTTTTAAAAATTATAAATGAAATCTAAACAATTTTTAAAAAATCACTATACTTCAATTAGCTATAGATTTTTTTTTGTATTAATAAAAATAGTTCAAAAGATTTGTGGATCTGATTTTCAGTTACATACAAATGAACAGCATTATTTGTGCTGATCAACCTGCCACTTGTGTGCTCTATTGTCACATGACCCATGGCACAATTATCATGTTTGGGTGCTCAATTATTCAACTTAGCAATCAGCCAATCATATTACATAATTGTATGAATCTAGATAAATACTGTTTGTTTTGATAATTCTGTAGCACTGAGATACAATTAGTCTATTAAGTATTTCACATTAAATGTGAATTTAAAATGTTCAAGTTTATTTGTGTTCAAGCTAAAAATTATCTTTTTATGATTTACTAATTATAAAGTAAAATAATAATATGATCATTATTATCATCTCAGGAAATTATTATTTTTTTTAAACATATAATTTATTTTAATAATTTGCATAGTCAGTTTCAAAAAAAAAAAATTGTACCAAAATATATATCAAGCTTTTTTTTTTAATATTACATTTTTATTATTATTATTTTTCTTATTTTACTTCTATAAAATATTTTTAATTCTAATAATAATAATAATAATAATAATAATAATAATAATAATAATAATAATAATAATAATAATAATAATAATAATAATAATAATAATAATAATAATAATAATAATAATAATAATAATAATAATAATAATAATAATAATAATAATAATAATAATAATAATAATAATAATAATAATAATAATAATAATAATAATAATAATAATAATAATAATAATAATAATAATAATAATAATAATAATAATAATAATAATAATAATAATAATAATAATAATAATAATAATAATAATAATAATAATAATAATAATAATAATAATAATAATAATAATAATAATAATAATAATAATAATAATAATAATAATAATAATAATAATAATAATAATAATAATAATATAATGAATGCGCATGCGCATGTATGCCTAAGTCATCAAGAACGAAGGTCTTATTAATAATCTTTTTTTTCCCATATTCTAATCGTTTTCACACTTAAAAACTGTGATATATATCTGTGATAGATAAAGACAGCGATGGCTGATTACTGAACAGTTGTTTTTCTAGCAAAAAGTAAGTAATACGGTCGTTCATAACAAAAAATAATTCTAGCGTCATAAACAAACATGGCGTCGCGTCAAGAAGTAAACGACGTAAATTGCACTCAAACAAACGGCGATAAAATGAAAACTGCGACTATCGCAAAAACATACGCAAACGTAACAAAAATAAACCAGCAGCTTCACAGCATCGAAAAAAGTCCAGCATTAACACAGACAGCAAGATTTAGGAAGGTAAATCAAGCCGACATAAATAATTTAAACCTCGTGGAAAACAATAATGAAGAGCCCTCCCCAACGATATGGAATCAAGATGAACTGCAAGAAATAAACGTTAATTTCAACAGTACCATCCCAAAAAAATTATTCGCAACTTTCCAGAAATTTTTTTCACCGAGATCATTAGTGTTAGCTGTCACTGATAGGAATTTAACACTCTATAAATTCCCCAGAGAGCTTCTTTACGAGGAGCTGACAGCAACAGCATTGTGGGATACAGTCTCTAGTATTGGAGAACACCCAAACTCGCGATACGTTGCAATTCAGTTTTTCGATGAACATCAGCGTGCAAGATTCCAAACTAAAGTAAAAACTTTAGGAAGCTACGCGCTAATAATAGTCGATCAAAGCTTGCAAAACTATTGTAACGGAATAATTAAAAACACTTACTTCGGATATACCATTCAGGATTTTCAAAAATTAATACAGTCATTTGGCAAAGCTATTTATATAAAACAAATCTACTTATCCGACACCCCCATACCGGTTTTCAGCAACAACTTTCAGTTCAAAATAAAGCTGAATGACAATGTAAACCCGGAGGATATTCCAACACAAATAATTGACCAGAATGCAATACTGACTATTCACATAAAAGGATTAAGGCCGAGATGTTTTGCGTGCGGTGAAACCGGACACTTAGCAATCGATTGCAACACCAAAATCAACCAGAAAAACCAACCGAGCTCTGAAGATCAACCAACAGAAGCTCACCAACCGGAATCAAACAGTACAAAACAGATAACGAAAACAACTAATAAACAAGAAAAAATTAATAAAAAAACCACAGATCAACAGCAATTGAATAATAAAAAAACTGCACACACGTTGCCAGCACCTGAAATTCTGGATTTATCAACAAAATCAACCAATAGAATTCAAACCCCTACTAATAAAAAAACAGAAAGTCAACAACCTCAAGACGCTCCAATAGAAAAAATAGCGCACAATCTAAGTCAGCCTACCAAAAATACTGACGAAAAAGAGATAATAAAAGAACAAATAAACTCACACAGTAATAGTGATCAAGAAAAAATATATATAACACACCAAACACCCAATATTAAAAATAATACAACAATGGAAATTATGGAAGCTATCACCCCAAATATGCCTCAAATCACCAAAGCTGACACAGAACAAAGAAGAAGACCAGGCCGCCCACCAAAGAAAAATAGAGGGCCCAAAAAAATCAAAACAGAATCCAACCTTAGCCTTTCTGATCACAACAATACAACTACAGTGGAAACAGATGAAGATCTGGAAATGGAATATGAGAATGAATGGGAAGAAACACCAGATCAACCCTAATATTTAAATCTCAACCAAAAAACATATAATGAAAATAAAAATTGCGGCAATCAATGTCAGGGGTTTGAACTCAACCTCAAAAATTAATAAGTTAAAACATTGGATCAAGGATATACAACCACACTTGCTTGGTATACTTGAGACAAAAATTTATGCTGGATCACAAACTGACCCAGCCAAACATTTAAATACAGAAGGTTTCTGTGCATGCTCCAGAGACTCTTCCTCTCCCTCAGCTGGAACTGGACTCATAATTGCTAGAAATTGCCCATTCACAACGTTCAAAATAATTCACATTGACATGAACTTATTAATTGCAACCTTCAACCAAAAAAGCATAACAATAAATCTGGTTTTTGTATATATGCCTTTACAGGATAAAAAAATAGATACCATAATTGCAAACATTAATTCAAGGTTAGCTACAACTTCAAACCCAACTATCTTAATTGGAGATTTTAATTTAAAATATCAGGAATTTACCCAACATTGGCTTCACAGAATAAACATACCACTAATGAGTGGCCAAGGTTTTTTGCCAGATAATGCCATCTCTTTCCACAATAATCGCTTCTCTTCACTTATTGATCTGTGCTTTTATTCTCCAATGCTTCACCACCTTATTGAAATAAAACTAACTCCCTCAACTTTTTCAGATCACTCAGCTCAAATAGTCACAATTGACTGTACCCAAATTCAAATATCACCCTTTCCACTTACAAGAACTATAAGAGTTTTACTCCCAGAAACAACCCCTGAATTTCTGTTCTCTGAGACCTACATAATGCTAAACAAAATCAAAGATATGACTTTGAACCCGGTCCAGAAATATCTAGCATTTATGGGAATGTTGTCCTTTAACATTAACCATATAACAAAAAACAACCTCCACCATCAAGAATTTTGTCTCTGGCAGATCAGTTACACCAGAGAATAATCATGATTAACCCATCACACTGCACCCAGCAGTATATATTCAAGCTTACACATGCATACAATAAAGCATGTGAAGAACTCAAAAGCTATCTGAAGATAAAGAAAAGCAAGGTATGCCTAACCAGGCCACACACTTGGACAAGAGATTATATAAGATGGGCGCTGGGGAACCAACCAGATGTAAAAGTGCCAATGGCACTATATACAAATAGTGGAACATATGCAGGACACAATATGATTATGCCAATTTTTGAATATTTTAAAGAAAAATTACAAGAAAGACAACCATATAAAATACCACATAATCTGTTTGGCCCACCAGAGACAAAAACCCCATTCACAAAAGATCTCTTCACAACAAAACTAAATACTATTCGAAACGCTTGCCATCCAGGTAGTCCTGGAGTTCCATTGTTTGTATTAAAGCATGTAAGTAAATTCACAACAGAATATTTATGTCAATTAGCAAACCATCTAGCACAACAAATTCAACCCATGGAGGGTGTCTATCCAATAGCCATAGTACCCTATAATAAAAAGAAAGCAATTATTCCACCTATTACAGACCTCAGACCAATATCTATGGGACCTTTGCCAATCAAAATTCTGGAGAAAATTATTAAAGATGAAATTGAACCGTATATAATGCCACTTATCTCCGAAGCACAATATGCAAAGAAAAACTCTTCAACAACAGAAGCAGCTTTATTCTTCAAAGCAATTCTAGCAACAGTAAAACAGCGGAAAAAATACGGACCCGTTGTTGTGCAGCTTGACATAGAAGCTGCATTTGACTCAGTCAATATATACACACTTCTAAAAATGCTAAAAGACACA
The DNA here is from genome assembly GCA_028023455.1 of Epiperipatus broadwayi. Lineage (NCBI taxonomy): Eukaryota > Metazoa > Onychophora > Udeonychophora > Euonychophora > Peripatidae > Epiperipatus > Epiperipatus broadwayi. The sequence continues at coordinate 4,249,704 of JAQFVV010012402.1, forward strand.
GAAATTCCTAGAACACATCTATATATAATTGCTAACCTGCTTCTGAACAGAGAGATCCATATAACTTTAAATGGAAGAAACTCACCATCTTTCACGCCCACCAAATCTATATCCCAAGGATCCCCTCTTAGTTCACTATTGTTTATATTTTACATCAATCCCCTTATTAAAAGCATACAAAATGCATTTACTGGGATCGAGATACCAGACACAACACAGCGCACTACTTGCATTGCCTATATGGATGATGTTACCATATTCCTAACATCAAAAAAACAAATACCGCAACTCCAAAAGATATTACAAGAATATTCACAAAAATATGAATTATCATTTAATCCAGCAAAAACCACAGCCTGGTCTCTATACACTGGTAAACCCTGTACATCAATTTACAAATCAAAACCAAACTCTTTCCTTGGGTTCCCATTTCATATGGGAATTACAGGAATGAGATGTCATATCCAAAATAAACTTAAAGAAGAAGCCACAAAAATTATAAACTCCTTGTCCAAGGCATATCTTTCACTATATTCCAAAGTACAGTTAATTAACCAGCTTATCACAACCAAAATAACTTACTATGTACCGGTTATTTCATTCTCAAAGGGGTTCATTTCAAAAATTAAAACCATATATAATAAACTACTTTGGGCCAGAAAAACAGTAGCAATTTCCACAAAAAAACTTAGCCAACCTCTAATAAAAAATGGACTTGGCTTGCACAACATCAATGTTTTTCATATACAGAAGTTAAGGAACTCAATAATCACAATACTTGCCAAATACCCCAAAATTAACCACTTGCTAGAAGTTACTCCAACAGATAGACCACCTCCAAAAGGTTCCTTTTTCACCAACATTATATACCAATGCAAAACCACAGACAAGATTCCAGAACAGTATTTGCATAAGTATTCATACTGGGATATTTATGGTTTAATAAACAGAGAAGCAGATACTAATGTTATACAACCTATGCTAGGAATTAACAACAAGAGACTACTCAAGGAATATAAAAAATGGGCTCTAGAGCCCAAATACTTTGATTTTATCATGAAAATCAATCTCATTGCCTTGCCAACAACCCACTTTCTTTATCATAAAAGAATGTATATATCTATTGACCCCTTCTGTGGACTCTGCTCGATGAGCAGAAGAGACACTGGACCACTTTATGTCTCAATGTGTCGCACTTAACCAAACACGACAGATGATATGTAACACCTACAGAAAACCGGGTACAATCATTAATCACATAATAGCTGCTTTTCAGGGAAGATCAATACCTAGCATTAGGGCAGCCACATTTGTTCTATATGCGTATTGGTGCACCCGATGTACTTTCTTAATTGGCAATAACACCAGACGACACCCAGCTACATTTAGCAACAAACTGCTACACATTCGAAATAGAGATAAAATAATAACCAACCCCCACTTATATGCAGCAACATGGTCATTGTTAAAACAACCATCAATGCTGTAAATGCTACAAAGAAAAACTATCATACAACTAACATTCAAAGTGATATGCGGACAAAACTGAATAAGCTCCTCAAACTTTAGAACTCTGATTATTTTTGCTTGTTTAATTTTTATATTGTTATAGTCCATTAACCACAAAGTGTAACCACTAAATTCATTTATATGTGTTTACCCTAATATTATTCATTGTATGTTAAATTTCAAAATTTTCTAGATGTAAACTTATGTAAACCATTGAGATCAATAAAGCCTTTATTGAAACGTAATAATAATAATAATAATAATAATAATAATAATAATAATAATAATAATAATAATAATAATAATAATAATAATAATAATAATAATAATAATAATAATAATAATAATAATAATAATAATAATAATAATAATAATAATAATAATAATAATAATAATAATAATAATAATAATAATAATAATAATAATAATAATAATAATAATAATAATAATAATAATAATAATAATAATAATAATAATAATAATAATAATAATAATAATAATAATAATAATAATAATAATAATAATAATAATAATAATAATAATAATAATAATAATAATAATAATAATAATAATAATAATAATAATAATAATAATAATAATAATAATAATAATAATAATAATAATAATAATAATAATAATAATAATAATAATAATAATAATAATAATAATAATAATAATAATAATAATAATAATAATAATAATAATAATAATAATAATAATAATAATAATAATAATAATAATAATAATAATAATAATAATAATAATAATAATAATAATAATAATAATAATAATAATAATAATAATAATAATAATAATAATAATAATAATAAAAAAAAAAAAAAAATCTTTCTCTGGAATATGGTATAATACTATTATATAACAACAACAACTCTGTATATTTATTATAACAATAATACAAAAAAAGCTTTTTTTTTGCCAAATATGTTGTGTCCTTCTCAATGGAATTTTAAACTTTTTTAATGCTTCAACTTACATTGTATGCATAGTGACATTTCTAGTTATTTTATATAAAATTAATTTGAATCAAAAATAATAGAAAAAGCTAACAAACAATCCAAATATTTACAAATGTGTTAAACAACATATAGCAATTATACAAAATGTACAAAAATGCACTATATAAAGATATATAACTTTCCACTCATTTTTTATTGACCAGTTATTAATTAAATTAATTGATGTTTTATATATACTCATACAGTTATGCTTATTATAGCAAATATAATTCGTTTTTTTGTTTTTCTCATTAGGTTTTTTTAATGTAGTTAAAAGGTTTATATTTTTTTATGTAATGCACATTTAACATTTTTTCTATTAATGCATTGTTATATATTTTTAACTATTTCATCTAATTGTTTCCCCATTTGTCCATAGTAAATCACATTGCAATTTTCACATTTTATATATACTTTCTTTTTTAAATATTTTATGTCATCTTTTTAATAATTACATATTAATTTGTCTAGATTACTATTTGGCCATTCTATATTTGTGTTTTTATCTATATAATTTTATTATTTGACCATTCTATGTTTATTTTTTTATCTCTATAATTATAGCTTTTTTATTGTTATAATAAATGTATAGAATTATTACTATTATATAATGGAATATTATGTTCTAATATTTATTTAAAAATTATGAAATACCAGCATAATAGATTAAATTTCCATTTTTGATAATAGATATACAATGAAATTTTTTAGAATGCAATTGTTTTTAGTATGAAGTTTCTTTTTAAAATAATATAATTTGATTAAGAATGCACATTTCATAAATTGTTAAATATTACAGATATTCTTTTTTAAATATGAACGGTATATAGTAATCTAAATAAACCCTATCCTTATGTTGCAGTCAATCTATTGATCATCATTGACCAGACAATCACAAAGCAATTACCAGTCAGTTAATTTTTACATTTTATATACTAAACTATGATGATGTAAACTAGAAGTAAAATATAAATAATAATGTATAGAGTTGCTGAAAAATATTTTTTGCTTATGATTTTATGATTTAAATAATAATACCTAGTATCATTTTTAGGTAGCCAAAAAACTTGTCCAATAAATTTATGATATCAAATTCACTTTTCCAAAATCAGTTTCATTTCTTTAAAAAATGTTTTTTTATTATCTATTCTAATAATGTATTACAGTTTGTGCACGATTGAATCCATTCATGATTTTACTAAAATCATCACCACCTCCCTCTTTTCTTTTTGATCTTGGATTGGTCTAAGTTAAACTTTGACTTAAAAGATGTTTTTTTGAGGCTAAGTCTTGAGTATTCCAATAAAATTCAAAGATATATCATTCTTATCAGGAAAAAAAGATGGATTATTTTTTTACAATGTTTGATGGAAATAAAGATTTTCCTAAAAATTCAAAATTTCACAAATCCAAATCAGAATTTTAAAGAATGAAATTTCTGCATAACAAAATATGTTTTCAAGAAAAACAAATCACTATCAATCATTGTTGCTTCTTTAAAAGTGTGCTATTTATTAGCTAAGCAAAAAAGTCATTTAATGATGGAGAATTGATAGATATCATTTTTGCAGCAGCAGAATTTTTAATTTCCAATTTCAGAATAAAAGTGAAATAATTTCTAATATTAAAAGTTTATAACTTTCCAAAATAATATTATGAAAAGAATTGAAGCTTTAAATACTGATATGAATATTCAATTAATATCAGACATTCTAACAGGGTATTGAGTTTTCATTACAAATTGTTAGATCAAGTAATTTTTTTGATACTTCCCAATTGATAATATTTATTTCTGTAGAATTTTATAATTACTTATAGAAAAGAACTTTTGAAAATAATATTATTATTGGGAGGACAAGAGAAAATATTTTTGTAACATTTGATGAATTGATGAAATCATATTTCTTTTTTTAAATTAATTACTATTATTACTAATGGAGCTGATTAAATGGTATATCTTAGTTTAAGTTTCATTTCATTCTGCATAAACAATAACAAATATCCAGATTTTTTAAAATATATATCACTCTAATATCCATCAAAAAGTCTTATATAACATATAAGATTAAATACATAAGATGTTTTGGATAATTGCAGGTGAAAGGAATGTATACTGACACAATTAAAAGCTTGATGATAATTTGTGAAGACACATTACTGGGGTGGGGAGGGTTGGTGATAGCTTAATGTAAATAGCTATTAACTTTGATATAAATAATATGGGATATTAAACTGCAAAAAGGTATAAATAGTATGTGCAATAAAAAGCAGTAGCTTTTTCTTATTCTGCGGGTGGTGATGCTGTTTCATCATGGGACTTTAGGAAGAATGGACCCAAAGAAAAAGCTGTTGGAAAAATTGTAGTGACTTTTCTTCTATGAGGAACATTAACCCATAGACCGAGCCTCTATAAGTGCAAACAACTAGATAGGGAACTTAAATACACTGCTTCGGTCTTATTTTTATTTGTGTATGCCTGATAAGGCTCATGAGGACTATGCAGAGTCAGTCTGTATGTATAAACAATTTTTTAGTTATTTACTCAGGTCTGAGAATAGTGATGGCAGTGGTTAGTGTTTAATCATGGGAGTATTAGCATTTAGTGGGAAATAGTCCTCCATTTCAAGGCTGATTGGATCACGTTAGTAAATGCAGACTTAGGAAGGTATATGTGCGGGAATAACTATGGGGTAGTCAGTTGTTAGTAGTCATTGGAATTTCTGAAGGTGCATTTGTATATAATGAGTTATGTATATTTGTGTAAATAAATATATATTCATCTTTATTTTGATGTTATTCTTTAAAACTTATAGTTTGTAATTTTTGTGATTTTGTTGGCATTCAGCTTCATGATTGAATACGTTATGTATAATACAAACAATATACCTGCATTTATACACACACTATCCATATTTTATATGTTTTTATAATTGAATATTTATTTATATCTTAATTTTTATTAATTATTTAATGAATTAATTTTTTAATATTAATTTTAAGTCTGTTTATTGTGACTAAAGGATTTTTTTTTTTTAAAAAAAGAATATAATTGGATGTTGTATATAATGATATATTATAATGTGTATATATATTTATAGTTAAGTAAACTTCAAATATGCATTAGCAATAATAATTCACAAGACAGAGTTATTCTAACAAACTTGCAAGGAATATCCTCTCTCATATCAATTCTAATTTATTAATTAAATAAAAAATAATCCATTTTTATTTATTTTCTATGTTTTATGGTTAACAAATTAATTGTTGAAATTTGAAGGATAGAACTTTATATTAGTGGTAAGCTTCATATAATATCAGTCAAATTAGTTCACATTTTTAAATAACAGTTAAAATTAAATTTCTAATACTGTTAATAATTTCATAAATAAACAATGAGTATTAAATATATAATATTAAGATTTTATAATAATATTTCACAAGTTGGATTTACTAGAGCCATTTTAACAAATTTCCAAAGAATGACTTCTTTCATATCAATGATTGATTTTTTTATTTGTAAAACAGCATTGAAGTTAGGTAAGAATACACCACTTTTTTATCCAACTAATAAATTTGTATTGATACAAGAATAGGCATTCTTTGCAAATTTGTAAAATATCTTTAGTAAATCTGACTTGTGAATTTCTAATGTGGTATATACATTTGGAGCTTTCTTCTTTATAAATATTATATATTCTCATTGCTTCATATTTAATAGTTGTTGTTTATATACAGAATTATTAAAAGTATTAGAATAGATATATACTAGTGTTGAATTTGTATAAAATATAAAATTATGTTTTAATTTTCACATTTTTTCCTAATTGCTGTAAAATTTGAATTGATAAATCTATATTTAATCTGAGTTAAAATTATGTTATATTTTATAATGACACAATGTATAATGCTTTGTTTAGGTCTTTGAAGAATATTATTGAACAATCAAAACATCAATTGACAGAAGTGAAATTACTAAATAAATGACAATCACTAGCAGTAATTTTAATTATAAAAAATTATAATGGATAATATGCCAAAACATATAAAATTGTCTAATTTTTTGTTTTTTTTAGATTAGCTAAAGAATATAATGCTATGAAAAGTAAAGAAAAAGAAGAAATGATAGAACTCAGGGTGAGTTGTTTTTATGTGATTCTTTTTTTAACTGTAAAATTGGATCAAAGAAAAATTTTGATGTGTACCTTTTTAATTTATTATTTTAAGAGAGGGAACTTTCAAAACTCATTTGTTAGAAAGACTAAGGTAAAAGGCATGTTACTCTGTTAACTGTCAACAGGTATTTGAGGAAACTCTTCTCAAAAACCTATCTTAATTGATCATTATATTTTAAAACTAATTATCTTTATATTTTAAAACTAATTAATTGCAACTAATAATAGATATCTTAATAGAAATCTTTTACTATGAGTTAAAATATATTAAAAAAATTATTGAAATAAAGTTAAATTTACACTTAAATTTTTTAGAAAGTTGATTTTGTCAATGTTTTTCTGAAAATGAATTAAATTTTTAATTATATTAATAAGTAAATTTAATAGCTTTTGTAAGGCATGTAGTATTATTGTTGTAACTTCTGCATTCAACCTAATGCATATACTTAAAGTAATTAACAGCTTAAAGAAACAATTACTTTAATTGCAATAAGAATTATTAGGAGGACAAATGAATGGAAAACCAAGCACAATTATTTTTATTGTTCCATTTAACTGATAATAAATATGTTTTTTTTTTTTAAACTGGAAATATATTAATAATTTTATTAGTCATTCATTAGACTAGAGATTATCCATTTATATTTTTTTTATACTTTTTTTTTTTTTTTTAGTTGAGAATTGATTCAGGAACATTCAGTACCTTCTATTCATTAGCTTTTTCTTATTGGTGTGTTGTGAAGTTTAATATACTATATGCAGCAGTTATCATTGTATATAAAAAAGAAACAGCAATATATTGTTTGTTATATAGTTTTAGGCATATAATGTGCATGCACTAGTTACATTCTGCATTGTGCTTGAATATTTTCTAGGATTAAACAGTGGTTTGGATCTATAGTTTTTAAAATATTTTTTGACTGCATTGCTTTGTTGGAGGGATAGACTGGCAAACTTTTGAGCTTAAGATCCATTAATCACCATTCATCATATCCAGTACTCAAACTTCTTATGAAGTCCTAAACAATAAATTATTTGTTTCTTTTTTAATGTATTTACAGTTTGGATTTATCATGCCCCCCCCCCCATGTTAATAGTATTAAATTCAATACTACTTCAGGGTAGCAGCTATGATTACATGGAATAAAAGAGAAAAGCCATTCATGGACTTATGCCATGCATGAATTGTTTTAATCTATACATTACTTGAATTTTATAGTACAAATTTACATATATCTAATTTTAACTGTAAAATATTTTTAATAAATAAAAAGTATTAGTTTAGAAATCTTAGAAAGTTTGCTGGAAGTTTAAAATCTTCCTATTTAGCTTTGATAATAAATATTTCAACAGCTGGTGAAGCCATGTCATTACTTTTTAAATTTAAAAACTGTAGATTTAAGTTATTTAGGTTATTGTGTTTAATCCTGATAAATAAAATTTTTGTTGAGTCAACATTTTTTTTTTGGCATCTCCCAATACAGTTTTTTAAAGCATACTATAAAATTGATCTTACCATTTTGAAGCATTAAAAATAAATAACTAAACGTATATATAATCAACTGCATGCAGTTATTATGAATGGTTATAAATACATATATACATATAAATAAATTTTCATAAATCCACTATGATAATAAATACTTAATTGATTACAAAACAAAAAAACTAACAAATTTCATTTATATCCATGTATTTACATTTTTTTTTTTAAAAGAAATAATTTGTTATAATTCTAAACTGAAAATTGAAAAAGTTAAAATTCCAAAATATAATAATAATAATAAATCATTAGTAAATTAAATCTTTAAAATATAATAGATGAACACATATTAAAATAAAACTAAAAAACTTAAACCACAATTTCATCTAGCTTTTCTATAATATTTTTTCATATTTAAACTTTAAGATTTGTTTTTAGTTTATTTCTTTTGTTGTTGCTGTTGCTATTTTCGCTACTTGAAATCCTTTTTTTTTTTTTTAAATTAATGTCTAATTTTTTTATGATTCTCTATAGTATTAGAAGAAATAATTTTTTAAAATGAAATTTGAAATGTTTTAAAAAATTATGTAATTTTTAAAAAAAAAAATTATGTAATTTTTTAAAACTCTGATCATAATATTTTTTTTTAATTAAAAAAATCTGTTATAAAGCACAACATTTAATATACTTTTATTATATATGATAAATATTTATGTGTGTTTGTGTGTAAATAAACATGTAGAGAAAATCTTTATTATTAATTGTGTAATTTTTTTTTAAAAAGTTATATAATTTTTTTTAAAATTCTAATCACAGTATTTTTTTTTTTAATTAAAGAAATCTATTATAAAGCACATTTGATATACATTTATTGTATATGATAAATATTTATGTGTGTGTATGTAAATAAACATATAGAGAAAACCTTTATTAATATGTCTAAACAGTATAATGACCTTTTGTAAAGAAAACAATCAAGAAAAAAAAGAGCAAAGCAATCTCAATTTAGTAGAAACGATTACACTTAACACAGATAATAATACACAACAGCCAAATTCACACCTTCAAAAACTCAATTTAAATAACATTAATATAGCAATAGAGAAAAATAAAAATGCAAAAGCTTCTACATCTGTAAACACAGAACAAATAATTGAAATGGAAATAAGAGATAAAAATGAAGTCTCACAGTCTAATGGAAAAAAAAATCAAGATGACATAAAAACAATAGAAAATAAATCGAATATCTTTGGCCAAGATAAACCCAGAATTCTTAACAAGACAGCTACTGAAATTATGGCTAAAATTGCAGAAAGCCTTTCAACAATTGAGAATATAACAAAAGAAAGCAAAAGAAAACATCAAAATGAAACAAAAAAGAGAGAAATTAAAAAAATCAAAACTAATGCAAAAGAATTCCAACAAGCAGAGAGGAAAATTCAAGAAAAAGAAAATAATATAAAAATGGAAACAGATAATGGATGACCAACCAGTTCAGAATATGACAGTGAAAGTGATCTTTTTAAACACAGATACATACAACCCACAAACAATACCATGATTAAAAATCAAAGAAGCAGACACAAAGACAATAACTACAAAAATAAATAAATAAAGTAGTAAACATAATTCAAAGCAAAAAATTTATAAATCAAAATCCAGCATGATTATAAAGATAGTTGCAGTTAATGTAAGGGGTATAAACTCCAGGACAAAAAAATACAGAACATAAAAAAATGGATAGAAATCATACATCCAAGGGTCTTAGGGCTCCTTGAAACAAAATATATAGTGGATTCAAAATTGACCCAGCACAAGTTATGAGTACACAAGGGTTTTGCGCATGCTCAAGAGACTCATCTGCACCAACCAGTGGGACAGGAATATGGAATTGTCCCTTTACTACTTTCAAAATAATCTACATAGACTCAAACTAATAATTACAATGTTTTACCACAAAATCTCTCAATCAATATTATTTATGTACATATATATTTCTCCAGGACCAATTATAATCAATAGAATAATTGCAACAATAAACTCAATGCTGGCAAACAATCCTTACCCAAGAATACTAACAGGGGATTTTAACATGAGCTACCAAAAGTTTGTTAAAAAGTGAATTCATCAATTAGTAATAGCACTTATGAGAGGAGAAGGATTCCTACCACCAAATTCCATATCCTTCTATAATAGCAGATACAGAACTCTGATAGACCTGATGTTCTATTCCTCAATGCTACATCAAGCAATAGAAATGAATCTATCCCCTACACCCTTCTCAGATTGTGCAGTGCAAATAATAAAAATAAACATTAGATATGAACTACAACAAAAAGTACTACCTACAGAAAACCATAAGAATTCTACTGCCAATCAATATGCAGGAGGTTTTTTTCTCAGAGATATACATAGCAATAAACAAACTAAATCAAATGGATTTTGACCCAATAATGAAATATATACCTTTCACAGAAACCATATCTTATAATATCAATCATATGACACACAAAAAAAACCCCCATCAACAAAACTCATAATGTTGGCAGAAGAAATACATAAAAGGATTATAGCAGCAAAACCAATCAAAAATAACCAAGAAATCTTTATTAAACATACACAGCTATACAACCAAACATGTAACCAATTAAAACAATATATTGCCATCAAAAAGAAAAAAATATGTTTAACAGAATAACACACTTGGATCCATGGTTACATTAGGTGGGAATTAGGATACCCATCAACCAATAAAGTACTTATGGTGATTAAAACAGGAAATAAAGTAATAACAGGCTATAACATGGTAGAATCCATCTTTCAGCACTTCAGAAGTAAACTCACAACAAACAATCAATGGAAGATCCCAGAAAATTACTTTGGAAAGCCAGAAAATGAAAACACTTATAAAATAGAAGATTTTGCAAGAATACTCACAACATTACAAAGCACTTGTCACCCAGGACCGCCCTGGATCCCAAAATTTGTACTAACTCACCTAAGTCAATTTACAAATAAATTACTATGCCAACTGGCAAATCAACTTTCACAAAAATTATATAATATACAAGGTCTGGTCCTGATATCAATGGTCCCTTTCATGAAAAAAATAGAACCCATCTCGGAAATTACAAATTTAAGACACATTTCAATGGAGCCTTTGGGAATCAAAACACTAGAAAAAGTACTAAAGGAAAAGATAGAACCCTACATTTTATCAATAATATTGGAACATCAATATGCTAAAAAAACATCTTCAACAGGGCAAGCAGCTCTAATATTTAAAACAATAGTAAATTCAATTATATATAAAAAATAAAAAAAATATGAGCCCATGGTAGTATAATTGGATTTTGAGAGTGACTTTGACTCTGTCCCCCATCAACAAACTAATCAATCAATTAAAAAAAAATACTAAGAACAATTTTATACACGATAGCCAACCTACTCCTAAATATCACCTGCTTTCTACCCTAACCAATCCATTTCCCAGGGATCTCCACTAAGTACACTGCTCTTCACACTCTACATAAACTCTCTACTTGAAAAAGTCAAGAAAAAATTACAATGAATACAAATACCAAACACCAATATTTACATGCCCTGTATAGCATGTATGGATGATATTACAGTTTTTCTAACTTCAAAGAAACATCTACATACATTCCAAAAAATAATAGAAGACATTCCAAAAAATAATAGAAGACTATGTTACAAAATTTCATCTGAAAATAAATACTTATAAATCAGCCATGTGGTCAATCTTTACTGGGAAAACCAACACACAAATATACCAAGGAAAGCCGAGTAAGTTTCTGGGTTTCCCATTTCATTTAGGAATGGGGCAGTTGAGAAGAACAATACAAGACAAAATATTAGCACAAGCAGAAAGAATCATAGACTCACTTGGTAAATCATACCTTTCTCTATACTCAAAGATTGCTCTCTTCAACCACTACCAGTTGTAAAGTTTACCAAAAAATTTATATCAACAATAAACTCTCTGTGCAATAAACTATTTGGAATAAAAGAAGGTAGCCATCTGAATGAGGCAATTAAGCCAACTCACAAAACTAAATGGGCTTGGATTATATTATACAGTTCCAACTTTCTACACACAAAAAATAATAAACCTGCTAATCATAATGTTTACAAAGTTTCCAAATATTCAAAAAATAATAGATATAATACCCACTGACCGACCACATCCCAAAGACAACTACATAGCCACACTTTTAGCTAGCATAAAAAATCAAAGGTGCAAAATAACCCTGACTAACCCAGTTAAATATACATACTAGCACATACATAGCCTGATAGTGCAGACACAACAACAAAATGGTCCTTTGAAATAAACAATGCACATCTCCTAAAAAAATATAAAAAATGGTACCTGGAACCTAAATTCTTCAACTTCATATTCAAAGTAAACCTGAACGCCTTGCCTACATCACATTTCATCCATTTTAAAAGGTTCTATACGAAAATAGACCCATTGTGCAGGTTGTGCCAAAGAGAAGAAGAAACACAAAATCATTTTCTAAATTATTGTCTGGGATTGGAAAGGGTAAGACAAATAATGATAAATAACTACCGTCAGAAAGACAGAACAATGGCAAAAATTCTCCAGGTATGCAAAAAAAATGCAATCCCAACAATAAGAGCAGCGACATTTAGCTTGTATGCATATTGGTACACCAGATGTAAATTCAATTTTGACTACAATGCAAAACAAAACCTCAACATGTTCCACCACAAGCTAGACAAAATAAAAGAAAAAGATAACATGCTAGCACTGCCGTATATTTTTGCTGCAACTTGGTCAATATTTAAACTAAAATCGGCACTATAATTGAAAAACAGAAAAAGAGATACAAGCCGAAACAACTTTCGATGCCTTAAAAGTAGCAAAACACAACATAAAGAACTCTCAAGAGAAAGCTTACTTTTCTTTTTCTATATATTTGTAAACAATTTTATTGCCCACAGAACTTTATAGACACAAGAACAGACGGATGCCTACTATGTAAGCCCAATCTTACCGATGTAATCATTGTTTTTTTTTTTTTATTATCAATAAAGTATGCTTTGAAATATAATATGTATAAACAGATTAGATTATTGTTAATGTATTCATATTTAATTTTTTTTCATATATAATATAAGGACTTTTATATATAATGATTACTAGTCTTGATTATCATAAAATTTTTAGAAACATTAGTATGTGTAATTTTTTTTTATTTAAAAAAGTTGCAAATATAATTATTATATAATTGTTTAAACTCAATATCATTCTACTTCTGACTGAGCCAACTTTTATTAATCTTTTTGACCCCCCCCTCCCTTTTTTTGATAAACATTAAATGAATTTTTTTTATATATAGAAAGCAATTCACATCAATACTAATCAATTTTTAATGAATATTAAAAAAAAACAACAACACTGCTAGATACTAAATATAATTCAAATCTATTTTTGGAATAGCTCATCTGATTTTAAGTTGGAATGTCTTAACCAGTCATATACTTTATCAGTTATATAGCTTGTTTTTATAAAATTGATTATGATCATATTTCTGAAATTGTAATATATTTATATTGAGTTTAATTTTTATTATTTGAATATTTTTATTATTGTTAATTAAATTTATTTGTTTATAAGTTAATGAATTAATTTATATAAATAAATTGATTGCAGTTTAGTCAGAGATAAAAGGTGATTTTAGAGAGGGTAAGCAATTCAATTTTTTTTTTTGTAATTAAGTAATTATTTATAGGATAGTATTTATAAATCAAGCAATACTTTTTTTATGATTTATAAAATCTTTGATTACCCTTTTTTTTTTGATAAATATTTCTTCATGAATTATTCTATTAGCTAGTCAATTGTATACATTGACATTTATAATATAATACATTTGTATATCATCACCATTATTTTCAACCATTGTTATCAATCCATTGCAAGATGAAAGTTTCTCCAAGTTCAATCCATCTTCTTTGATCTCTAACTTTTTTTCCCCATATCACCCCACCACACTTCTTTATTTCTAGATCTTTTACAATCTTTTGGAATTAATTTTAAGATTTCAACTGTCCATCTATTATCATCTCTTCTAACAATGTGTCCAGCCCAACTTCAGTCTCTTAATTTTTTCAATAATGTCAGTAACATCTGTTTGTTCTCTCACCCATGTATTTTATTTTGGATCTCTTCTTTTTATTCCCAACATACATCTCTCCATATTGCTCTTCTGTTAAGTGTCCAAGTCTCAGATCCATAAATAAGAACTGGTAACACATTTATTAAAAACTTTCCTTTCTAAACACATAGACATATTTTCTTTTAATATTAAATTATTTCTAGCAAAAGTATTTCAACCAAGTTTAATTCTATGATTAATTTCATCCATTGTCTTTCCATCTGTAGCAATAATCTGACAAGGATATTTCTATATTTTATTGCCATTTTCCCAAGGAGAAATGAAAATCATTGACCACAAAGGCAGCTTCTGGACATTAATAAACAGGGATAAATATCCAAATGTTTGGAGAATTGCATGAATCAGCATTTTACTGCATTAATGGAATAAAAACTAGATATAGGTCATAATTATTGGATCTACATTTGGAATCATGTTTAAGAATTAGTTAAGTTCATATGAGCCAAATTTTGACAAACTTGCTGAAACTATGCAATGCCAAGTGTTATCAAAAAAATTTTTAAAAAATATAATTTTTTTTTTTACTTTATAATTATTATTTTTTTTTTTTTTTGTAAAATTTGCATCTAATTTATTTTAATACGATTCTAAAACAATAATTTTCTTTTTTTTTTCTCTATATTTTCTTGAATTTTTTTTAAAATTTAGGACAAGCTTTAGAAAATAATTATTCATAGGTAATTTAATAATTGTAATTTAATAAATATTTTATAAAGCGACATGGATAAATTGTAATACTAGAGAGAGCTGAGGTAATTTAATAGTAGTCATAGTAAAATGTCTTCAACAGTTTGTATCTTAAAGAAAAAAATTCATCAGTTCGTATCTTCTAAAAATGTTACCAATATTTGTGAGTACCTAAAAAGCCTTTATAAAAAAAAACAATTCCTAAGTAAATTCTAAAAAAACCAGGACTTTGAACCATTTTTTTTTTCCATTCCAGTTTTTGTTCCGGCAAAAATAATGATTTTTTTCTGGTTTCTGGTTCAAAGCCCTGAAAAAACATAGTCACTCTCAGGTACAACTTTCACCAAAAAAGTTGCCCCCAACATCTAAAAGTTTGGCTGCCCCTGTTTTATATTATAGAGAGCATAAAGTTTAATATAAATTTATGAGTAATTATCTGATGTTTGAGAACAATGAGACAATTACATTAATAACTAGAAATTGATGGTCTTTGAGAAGTGAAGTCAGTAATTTGAATTAATAGTAACTTTTGACTTGTTTCTTAGTTACCTTTTTCTGTTATTATTCAATTTTTTTCTCAATACTTCTAAATTTTCTGAATTGTACCCTTCAGAAATTATTATTTGAAATTACAATATGTTCTCCTAATATTATTTCAAATTTATTTTGAATCAAAATGTAATCTATTTGATATATATTTTATTATCTGAGCTTTCCTTGGGTAAGTTGTTTTGTGTGTGTGTGTGTGTGTGTGTGATTTGTAATCAATATGTGTTCTACATGTAATTCTTTCCTATTTTTTTTTTTAAATTCATCAATATTCTTCTACATTAAGAACCGTGCCAAAGTTGTTTACTGTTCACTTGCAAAAGACAAATCCATTTTTCCTTCCATTTCTCTCTCAAAAAAAAAAAAAAAATTGGGGATAAATTCCAGCAAAGACAGAAATTTAATTCTAATATCCAACTTAAAAATAAAATCTTTATCATATGCATAAAAAAGTCATTAATATAAAAATGAAATATTATTGACTAAAACAAGTTATAAGAAAGGTCTAAACAGCAAAGCTTATTGTATGGGATATTGGAATATTTGAATACACTTAAATTAAGTCAGCCAATTGTTTCTGGAATAGTAGCTCTATATAGGCATTAAAAATATGCAACATACTCACAGACATATTGAGATACAGTGCCATTTATGTATCTATTTAAAATGGTTTAAGATTAGGCAAATCAGAAACATTAAAAAAAACAAAAAAAAACCAAATAGAACTAGATATCTTAATCTAATGATGTCATGATTTCAAAAAGAATTTTTTGCTTAAAAAAAAAAGTAAGATCAATTTAAACGTGTATAATGTTCTCCATATATATATGTTTAAGAAACAATATCCAGGCATAAATTGTTTCAATGAATTATATGTTTACTAGTAGTGTTTATTACATCTTCAACTTTAGAAGTGCAATAACTGTTTTTATTTTGTTTTTTAAAAATAATAATAATAAACATTTCCTAAAAAGTAATTGTCAAGAAAGTTGAAATTAGAAAAATAATACTTTTATTTTTACAAATCGTGCCAAAATAATGATAACAAT
The DNA here is from genome assembly GCA_028023455.1 of Epiperipatus broadwayi. Lineage (NCBI taxonomy): Eukaryota > Metazoa > Onychophora > Udeonychophora > Euonychophora > Peripatidae > Epiperipatus > Epiperipatus broadwayi. Next base: position 4,266,396 of record JAQFVV010012402.1, read on the forward strand.
TTTACTTATAATTTTTCTAGAAACAGTCGTAAATAGGCATGTGCAGTGCATTAATAGTCACTTATAATAAATAAATATTGATATCTTAATTCCAGGTGAAAAACAAACAAAAAATTGGTACAGAAATTTATATATATATAAATGCAAGTTCTTAGAGATATATATGAGCTGACTCAAAAGTCTGACTTGATTAGCATAGTACTTAATTGACTTTAAAAATATAAATTCTTAATAATGATTGTTTCATTACGAAAGTTGACTTGAAAAATATAATTTCTTAATAATGATTATTTCAATATGAACTTGTCCATATTAATTTTTATAAAGCAAAGTATGAAGTCCAATAATAGAAATTAAAAACCTGTAAATAATGCAAATTATAACAGTTGTAAATCATTCAAGATTTTTGGATCATCCTTTATAATCTTGACTCTGTGTATGCAAACACATATGTCATCTTATATAAATCATAAAGATTAATAAATATAATTTTTAGATTTTGTTTTTCTTTTATCATTTATCTATTGTGGAAGAAGTTAAAAGGGATTTAAACCCAGACTTTCAAGCTCCCTATAGTCATCCACTCTATCCAATATAACCAATACACTTGTAGTTCAATATTACTATCATTAGAAGAATAAATTTGCATTATAAAAACATATTATAGATTAAATAGGACATTTGTAAACTATGATGATGTAGTGCTTTTCTGTTGCTTGATCTTAGCACTTATTGCTAAAACATTCTTTTAGAATGACAGAACTTTTTAAAACAAATTACTTATATTTATATATAATGATATTCATAGACATAATTAATTAAATATAACTCATTTAAATATTCATTATTTAAAACAATGATATTCATTAAAATTGTGTAAGAATAGATAACTAATAGCTATGCAGTTAAACAGGCTATAGTCCAAACCAACAATGTTCTTGGATAATTTTAACAGCTTCTACAAGTCCTTTTATTTTTAATGTTTGGCAACATTTTTTAACAAAAAACAACTTGTGCTTATATATTATTAAATTAATTTGAATGAAACTTATAATTGAAGTCACTTAATTTGTTTGAAAAGCTATAGCTTTAATAATTACAATTAAAATTGTCTTTTAACCAGACAATTGCACATTTGATTATTTTTTTAATGGTAAATCAATCTAAAATCAGATCTTTTTGCAGAGGTATCTTCTATCTAACTAGGAAATATTCTAAAATTAAATGAACTATATCACAATCAAAAGTGGAGATTTATAAAATATTAAACAATAAAAATAATGCAACTGCACTATATGCACCTCATCATTCCTCTAAAATCTCTTGGTTCATATTGGTTAATGACTGAACACATGCTAAACATGTTGCTGCTACTTATGTTTTAAATCAAGCAAATGACTATCATTGTTGACAAATCTCCCACAATACAAAGCAGGTACGTTATCTTTTTAAAAATTGTTCTATATCTTTTATATTCATAAATAATTTATCAAACTCTAGAATGGATACTTTTAAACAACTTGGATATACTCTATGGTGCAAGCCTGAATGAATCTTTCATTCATACTAATGAATACAAAAATGATTTCTGATCTATGTTTTGTTTCAGTCTTTAATGATCCACTATTACCTGCTGATTTTTTAATATTGAATTCTAATATCATAGATAATATAAGCTAAATCTTATCACATATAGAATTTATACATGCATGGTTTAAAACCATTCAGCTTTAAGATGTAAATTTAAAGAAAGTTGATTAGAATGAATGTTAATAGAAACAGTCTTATTGTTTCTTGTACAAAAATTTAACAAATTCATAGTACCAACTGCCCAAAAATCACCCTCTCAGGATATTGGAAGAAATAATCAATATACAGCTACTACAAACTCAGTATTTTCCAATAAACCCATAAAGTATCTTTGATGAAGGAAAAAGAAAAAGTTCTTAAAAAAATAAAATTTGCAAGATTAATTTCTAAAGACCTGTTTTCTGTGATGTAACTTAGTGATTAAAGAAATACTGTTTATTCTTTACAATCAGTGAAATTTCCAGTTTTATGAGTCACTTTTCTAAGCTTAAAATTTGCAGAACCTTAAAGAAATTTTATAGCACAACTAAAAATTTTATTTTCATAATGTTCTTTTAAACCAGACCTGATAAAAACTGTTAATAATACTGATTTTATGTATTGATAATATTCTTCTAAAGTTTTTTTTAAAATGTATATGGTTACATTTGATTGATCATTTACTAATATCTTTTATGTAGAAATGATTAAAAAAAATTGGTACAAAAATAAACTATTACAATCTTAAAAGCAATAAAATCTAACTATAATATATAAAAAAATATTATTCACTATCATTATTATGTATTTTCAATAAAATCTCTGAAAGAATAATCTTAACAAGAATTATGTTAATGGCATAATGCTAATTATCTTCAGAACAGACCAATATAAAGTTGCTATGAAGAAGTTGTATTATCACCTCTATATTGATTTTTTATCAGAAATAGTAATCTTCTTAAAGGCCCTAAAATTCTCATATACAGGAAAATCTCAGAAAAATTACAATGATTATAAATAAATCATACTATAAAATTGGTGGATTTCAGTTTTTTTACTTATCTTAAATATATTCATTAGAAAGAAGACATTGCATTAGTTTTTCAAGAACAAAACATACTGAAAAGTTTTGAAGTCTTTAGCAAAAATGAGATCTTATCTTTAATTCATTCAAGATAGTTTGTTAGCCTATAATCTAAACATATTAATAAGAAAGGAAATCATGTAAATTTTGTATAGTCTTCTGCAGACCGAGAGTGATTTTGGATTATTATTATCAAATTTTTGTTTTTTGTCTTTATCTCTGAAAAATTAAATCTTTCTTTGAAAGCTGATTATCATTACTTTCACATTCTATTACTAGATATTAGTTATGCTAAACTTTTGGCTATTCACTTAAAAATCATATAAATATTGCTACAATCACATTCACTATTCTGAAATGAGTTTCCATTCTATAATATATAAAAACTCACGACATAATTTGACAATCTAGTTCCCAAACAATTTTTTATTTCTCTGAACCAATAATAAGGCCAATTGAATTTGATTTTTTTGAACATTGTTTATACAATCTCATCAGAAGATTTAGGATTATATAGTTAATTACTGTAATTATCTCTTTCAGAAATGGAATTTATATAGTCAAATATAAAACAGGGATCACAAAGTTTATAACTTTTCTATTGATACATATAGTGGCAGAATTAAAATTTTATGAAAATACGAATGGATTCATATTGCTCTTAGAATCTGCAGATATCTTTCTAAATAATTCTGAATAATTCAACTTATCTTGCAATAATCCATATGTTAAATAAAATTAAATAATGTCTTTCATATTTTCAGAAAATCTTAGTATGAACTGTATAATGAGTCTCACTCATTGTTTTATCCACACCATACATTTGAATTCTCATTATTGCTATCAAAAATAAAACTTATTTATTAAATGTTTAGGATGCCTTTTTTTTTATTTTGTATTTTTGTAAATTTAAATTATTAAATAAATAATAAAATCAAAAGTTACAGCTAATTTTTTTTTTTGATACACCATTAGGCTAAGAGGTATTTATTTCATAATAAAACTATATTTTATTAAATGAAATGATTAGAAATACTTCTGTTTCATAGTTTGAGGGCATTGAATTAGAAAATATCAATAGGAAACACTTTTTTATTTATTAGTTTTGTTCCCTAAGTTGATTTTGGTAATGTGTATCTTACTTATTATCAATTATAATGAATACATTTATAGGTTTTTTTTTTTTTTAATAGTAGTCTTGCTTGATTAGATAAAAATTTGGTTAATTATGAAATTTGATCCTTCATTAGCACCACCCTCCAAGCAACTCTTTCACTTTATTCAGGAAACATCCCTATAGTAAATAATTTCAGATTGTGCCTGCGAATGGAGGAAGTGATTCAATTTTAAAAAATAAATAAAATTGAAAAGAAAATATGAAATATAATCACGTTGTTAAAACTTCCAATTTATACCAGATTTTTTTTTCCCACCTGAATATGTGATCAGATTGACAAAACAATGTCAGTAAATTAGATTTCTAAATGGGAACAAAAGTTGACAAATTCAAACTTTTGAGTTCGGAAAATCATACCTTTATTTTAAAATGAAAGCATTGAAGCATACAATAAAGATAAAGTGAATAGCTTGTTGGGTGGAGGAGCAGAAATAAGATTGATTTTTTTTTTCCAATTATCAAAGTTTTGAGTATCACATTTACTTGAATAATAAATTAGATAATATAAATAATTTACCTTTTGTTTCCTTTCTATAAATTGGTATGTGTATAAATATATGTATTTTAATTATATATATATTAGGTTACTTTAAATTTATATAATTTCTATAAAAACATATTTGATAATGAAATAAAATTTTGTCTCAAATGCAAAGGATTACTTTAAAAAATTGAAATAATGTTCCAATTTTTTTGTACAAATTGCATGAAAGATGCTATATATTTTACTTTATTCCAATTAGATTGTCTCATTCTAGTATAGTACATTGATTAGATAGTACTAGAAAAGTGATTTAAGTCAGATATAAAAAGGCATGATACTATAACTCACTTTGTACTTCAGATTTGTTTGAATTTCTATCATTTGCACCTGTCATTGTTTATTTATAACTTGTATTATGAATTCTGTAACAAGAGCATTTGATATATAAAATGACACTAATATAAATTAAGAAATCAAAATGGCGCTTATTGACTTAGGAGATTTCACTAGTTCTTTTATGAGATGAATTTCTAAGCTTAATTGTGTTTTTTGCAAGACTTTGAGAACCATTAGTGAAGCATGATCTTATTTATACAGACTCAATTATTAATCTACTCATGGCTAAATATTCTAGATCCATTGATAATTTATCAATGTATACTTATTTAACAGGAAATCTTAGAGTATTGACGTGTGCAAATGATATGCAATAATTTTATTGAAAACATGCATTTTGTTGTTCATATATATAATTAAAAATTTGAACATTTCTTTTTAAATTTTTTTTAAGTATGCCTTTGAAAATTGAGATTTATATTATTTAATTTTAAAAAATTGTAAAAATAATATTTTAGTGGAGTTTAGGATATAACTATTCTCTAATGAAATTTGCTTATATTTTTATAGGCATCTAATAAAGATCTTTGTTAATATATTCAGTTTATTGCAATTTTTTTTAACAATATTCTCAGTTTTAAAGGCATATTTAAATTAAATTTGAAAAAATATAAGTTTTCGTATCATAAATTTCTTTTTTCATTTTACAAATATTAATTTAATCTATTAATATTTCAGTATCTATCACTTCAACATAATAAACAAATGCACATAAAGGTAGACTTCTGTTTAAAGCCTAGCCATTCAATCTCTAGAAATCTGCTGATCTGAAAGTTGATATTATTGGTTTTGATAATCTTAGTAAAGTTTAGTTCATTAATGTATTTGAATGGCTCTGTAATATATAAAAACTTCTTTGTAGTTAGATATTTAAGAAATTCATTGTTTTAATATGCAATCAAAATATTGAAGATCATAATTAAGTACAAGTTATTAATTCCTCAGCCTACTGATTGATTAGAATCAATTCTGATAGCACTTCTATTGATCTAAAAACCTTTAATAGCCAATATAGAACTGTAATATCTTTATATTAAGCATTAAATATTAATTTTAAATTTTTATTCTGTTTTGTTTCTAAATTCATGGTATTATGGATGAATGTTATAGACCCTTTATTTTTTTAACCAACATTCTATTTTACATTAGAATTTCTAAAATTAAGAATTAAATAATTATATTTTTGAGTTTTTAGGTTATGTTTGACTATCTTGGTCTTCTCATTAAGCATTACTTAGTTTATCTCCCTATAATAAAAAAATACGGAGGTTTCTAATCTGGATTTCTTGAAAAAGTTTGGTGCTTTAATAGCAGTACTCCACTTTAGACCATGTATATAAGAATGAAGAATCATTTGCAACCAAAGAATATTGCTTTCATTGATGTTAACTTTATTTTCATACTTACAGAATGATATCAAGAATAACTTATAACAATTTTATTATGCAAATAAATATTTCAAGTTTTTTAGTTTTTGTTGCAATATTAATCCTTACTAATGATTTGTTATTAAAAAATTTATGTTCAGTAAAGTATCTATTTCTATAAATCATTATTTATTTAAATTAATCCAAAAGCCTGATTTTTTTTCCCCAAGACTTACTACCCAAAAGCACTGTTGAAGACTTTTCTTTTATCTTTGTTATTCAGAGTATGTCTCTATATATTTTTGATGAAGAATGGAGGTCCATCTTTCAAGAGATGGTGTAAATTGCAAAAAGCCCACATCCTTAAAATAATATGGTCTGATTTTACTTTTCTCTCTCTCTCTCATGCACACATACAGTGACACACACACAAAAAGTTTATTATAGCTTTTATAGTGTTTTTTTTAAAAAAAAAAACTTGAAAACATAATTTGTCAAATTTTTACAGATTTGTCTGATGATAAATGTTCCAATTTTTCATCAAAACCATAAAATTTTTGAGATGATTTCTGTTTTTTTTTTTTTTTGGTCATATCTGCTTTAGAGATTCTATATTAAAAAAATTTATGACTAGCTTTGATTTCTCATTCGCATAGAAAAAAATCTAAATTAGTCAAAAGGCAAAAAATTTATACTATTTCACTTAATAGTAACCACCATTGAAATTGTTATTAACATTAAAAAATTTAATGCATGCTTCTTAATAAAACAAGCTCAAATTCTAATTCTTTATATCCTTTTTAATATTTTTATAATCACAGAAATGTTTTTTTTTTTTGTGCTTAACATAAATACTTTTCTTACTAGCTGATTTTATGCTACTTTCAAATGTAATTTATTGTCATATGAAAATATTCTTTTCATTGTAAATTATCTTCTTTTCATTATCCAGTTATTATTGTACAGATTCTTAAAATGAATGCCATTAATATCTGTATTTATTTTTTTCAAGTTATTTTCAAAATATCTTATATATAAATATCATTATTTTTGATTATTGTTTCCAAGTTTAATTTAATTTTTTTGATCCATAGTTTTTTTTCCCCCATATATTTATCCAACAAACTTTCTTGTTTCCCATATTGTTTCATGTCTAGGTCTAATTCAGGACTTCAACTGACCTTCTGCTATTATCTCTTTTAGCAATATATCCAGCAATTCTTTCAAGGATGTTAATAATACTAATTCATTTTTTCAATATATATTTTACTTTGGATCCTTTATTGATCATTTTAATATTGAAACAGTAAGGTCTGCTTTGCAGATCTTCATTTCACCTTTTCTCACCTATTTCCTACCTCATACCTTAGTTTGAACCCCAATCTATTGTAGTGTGTCTGCAATACGCTTATATACCGAAAATCCTGCCTAATTTTAAACCACGAGTACAATGCTCGTATTATATATATAAGTCATTCCCAAATAAATAAAAGATTATAGATTATGTATATGTTCACATAATTTTGATTTATTAAAAAGTAGGTTATATAAGTCATAATTGCGCACACACTATGATATGCATTTTAAAACATATCAAAATTATAAATTGTTAAAGTTATTTTGTTTGAATCTATTTACAAATATATTACTGTCGTAATATATTTTGATTTAAAATAAAATTCATTTAGTAAATATTCGTTTAGTAAATAGATTCAAATATTGCAATTTAAAAGTAAAATCATTTTCTTTAATTTAATAAAAGTTATTCCAAATATTTCTGTTTAAATAAATCAGGGACAATAGTTTAATTAGTTAATGTTCTATAAGTTTATCTAAAAACAGCAGATGTTCACTTACAGTTTTCTTTAATTAATAAAAGTAATTTTTAATTAAATCTAGTTTATAATTCGAATGTCGACAGGGAAATTAACAAAAGAAATTAATTAATGTTGAATTCCTTTAGACATTCGGATGATTTAATTACAGCTGATAAGTCCGATATATTTTTGTCATGCGCCAGGGCAGTTCTATTGTTAAAGTTTACTATAAAAAGAAGGGTTTTTTTTGTCCTGAAGTTTTTCTAATGTTTCTAAGAGAAATCATTCTGAGTTCTATTCTAATAATTTGCTAACCTTGACATGATAGAGTAGAGGCATTAAGATGGCTATGTCCCCTCGGAATAGCTGGCCGCTGCTCCAGACCATCGGAAGCTATCGCATAAGGAACCCCGGAACTGCTGCTGCTGCAAAAATATGAACATTCCAGATTTTGCTGCTGAATTATAAAACCTGCCAAACATCTACCAGAAAATGCGTCTCCAGAGGTAACCTAAATTAACCCAAGAGCTCTTGTGATAACTAACATGCTATAGCTATTTAAAATTGTTTTTCTTATATCTCACATAACTTCATTATGTATTTCTTTAACGTGTTAATATAATATAATCAACAGTTTTGCTCTATCCTTGGGTTAATATTTTCTATTTATAAAGCTTTCTTTTATTTTATTATGATAATGTGTCAGAATCGTCTTTGACCGAGTGAACTATTCCCTTTATTGAAAGTAAGACGCCGCTATTAAGGCATATTTTAAATTTATAATTTTCCAATTTTATTATCTTGCAAATCACTCATTCGAGGGCGATTCTTTTCTTTAATATAATATAATCACATAGTTTAAAATCTACATGTTATTGATTTTAATCTAATATAAGAGTATGTGCGAGATCAATGGTTAAATGTGTCCCTTAATGCATGATTGCGTATATAAATCTATACTTACTTTTTAAACCCGCAAGCATGCATTTTCCTATTTTAATTACCGTGTTCCACATTAATTACTAAGTTCATCATTGATGTCGAGAATGTGCGGACCCTTTTAAATGAATTTCTGGGAATTTGATTGGGCATTTCTCTTAATCCAAGTAAAACCCATTCAGTATGTTTTGTATACACTCGTCTCGTATTGCTGGTAATGAATTGGTTGTTGAGACCGCTTTGTTTTATTTTTCTAAGGATTCTTTACACGGCTAAGGCCGTTCTCTTCGCCTTTTTTGCGATTTTCAGGCAGAGTGTGTCCCCAAATGACACACCTGGGAATTAAACGCAATCGTCACACAGTTGCTAAGTTTCGGCTGTTCATAAAATACTTTCCTACGGGTTAGTGGTGATATGCCCTCCGTAATCATTCCAAATATTCCATTATTGTTTTATTTTATATTTATTTTACAAAGCATCCATGACTTAAACGTGTCACACCCTCCAACTTTAATAAATTCATTATCAGCAATACTGACCTCCCAATGCAACTCTATTAATATTATTATCAAATAAATGCTTTGATCACATTCCCACTTTGTTGCTTAGTAAGCTTTAGTCCGTGCTATTCTCGAAATCAATAAATATTTTAGAACACTTAATTTTCAAATATTTTCTTAAACTTGTATAATTGCTCAAAGCACCTTGCACATGTTCCTATCTCGTCAAGCACATTATCATAATGCTATTAGCCTGAGGAATAGAATATATCACTTTGTCTTAAAACCTTTTTGTCATTTATTGAAATATAATGCCCACAATTATTTAATACGCGTCCCTGTCTCATATAAGCAGACAGTGGCGTTATATATATATTTTATTTAAATAAATTTTGTGAAATTATTTAAAACTAAATTTGATCTCTTATTTTATTTGATTCCTATCACTGTCTCGGTCTATATATATATATATTTTCTGCATTTCTTTTGTAAATCCATAGACGTTAATTAGCCACCCAAACTTCTTTTAGTATAGAGTCTTTTGTTTCTCCCTGACTACCAGGCACTGGTCAAAGGTCATACTAGTAGTGGCATCAGATGCGTTGTCACGTAGATGGTGCTGTGAAATTTGGGCTTTAGATTCGAACTTAGTATATCTAGAAGGCAACCCCTCCTAGAATGTTCAGTTTCGTGTCTGGGGTTCGAATTCTGCAGTGTGTTAGCGAGATAGACGATTCTGACTGTTACAATATATATCTTTTCATATTTTTTTTGTAAGGCCTGAAGTTTTTTTATTGCTCTTCTGTCCAAATTTCTGATCTATATGTAAGATCTCCATAAAATCTATATATTAAAAACTTTCTTTTTCAAACACATAGGTATATTTCTTTTGAATATTAAATTATTTTTACCACAAGCACACTTCTGTTTAATTCTCTGATTTATTTCATCCATTAACTTTTTATCTATATTAATAATATACAATTTTAATGCACAAATCAGCGCATAACAGCAGAACTTCTTCAAATTAAATCACAATTTATTATAAACTTAATATAAATTATAATACATAATAAATAATGCCCGAGCGCTTTCAAGAGAACTTAGCTCTCATAATCATGGGTAACAAAGAGTAAGCATAACAAGGTTGCTATGTGTAAATATATGCAGATATATGTAAATTAATTGAACTATATGCGTAAATCTAATTAACCCATTTCTTAGAAATTTTATAACACGTATCTTTCCTATTCATAGCCTTATCATCCATGGCAATAAAACATGCCTCCTTCACCTTTCTCTTAACATCATTTCTTTCCCTACAAACTATTCTTGGATTTTCAGGTTCACATGAATGACCAGTTAATTTCTGATGCATTGCGAATATTGAGGTGTAAGCTGGGTCTGCTTGGGCCTTTCTGTAAGAATATCTGTGCTGGGACAATCTTGTTGAGAGAGTTGCTTTCGTTTCTCCATAGTATGATGCCATGCAGTTATTTTCTGGGCATGAGATATTATAGACAGCCTGAGAAATGTTGTTGGGTGTTACAATGTCTTTTGCATTGTTGATAATTCTATTGGTATTAGGGGGTGTGTGCAAACATAGTTGAAAATCTCTATTAAACACTGAGTAAAGTTTTCTATGGGCGTTTGCAAAGTATGGCAACAATATTCTATTTTTCTGCTGCTTAATTGCATTGTTATTTAATTTACTGTAAAATTGTCTAATTTTCCCATCAATACTATTTTGTTTGAAACCGATATTTAATAAATCGTTTCTATATAAAATCAAATTTGCCCTTTTGTCTGCTTCAAATCTGCAAAAGGGCAAATTTGATTTTATATAGAAACGATTTATTAAATATCGGTTTCAAACAAAATAGTATTGATGGGAAAATTAGACAATTTTACAGTAAATTAAATAACAACGCAATTAAGCAGCAGAAAAATAGAATATTGTTGCCATACTTTGCAAACGCCCATAGAAAACTTTACTCAGTGTTTAATAGAGATTTTCAACTATGTTTGCACACACCCCCTAATACCAATAGAATTATCAACAATGCAAAAGACATTGTAACACCCAACAACATTTCTCAGGCTGTCTATAATATCTCATGCCCAGAAAATAACTGCATGGCATCATACTATGGAGAAATGAAAGCAACTCTCTCAACAAGATTGTCCCAGCACAGATATTCTTACAGAAAGGCCCAAGCAGACCCAGCTTACACCTCAATATTCGCAATGCATCAGAAATTAACTGGTCATTCATGTGAACCTGAAAATCCAAGAATAGTTTGTAGGGAAAGAAATGATGTTAAGAGAAAGGTGAAGGAGGCATGTTTTATTGCCATGGATGATAAGGCTATGAATAGGAAAGATACGTGTTATAAAATTTCTAAGAAATGGGTTAATTAGATTTACGCATATAGTTCAATTAATTTACATATATCTGCATATATTTACACATAGCAACCTTGTTACGCTTACTCTTTGTTACCCATGATTATGAGAGCTAAGTTCTCTTGAAAGCGCTCGGGCATTATTTATTATGTATTATAATTTATATTAAGTTTATAATAAATTGTGATTTAATTTGAAGAAGCTCTGCTGTTATGCGCTGATTTGTGCATTAAAATTGTATATATATATATATAGTAGGCAGCTGAGTGTGAAATAATTTCTTTTTACTATATTAATAATCTGGTTTTTTTTTTTCCAATTTATGTTTATCAATGTTTATTTTCTTACTTTCATCTGATAACTTTTGCAAAATTTCCTGAAGCTCTAAAACATTATTTACAATAATAATCATATAATCTGAAAAATCTAGATGACTTAAATAGGATCTATTTATTTTTATTTACTCAGCTTTGTAATTTTAATTTTGAAAATACTTTCAATAAAACAGGAGTAAAAAGTTTTGGTTAAATGAATTCTTCTGTCATATCTCATTATCACTGTTAATAATATTAGTGTCATCTTGTAATATAATTACCGCTATTGCATTTTGATAAATGCTCATCTCCTGACTCTTTATCTTGATAATTCAAAGTTTTAATTAAGATTGCTTGTAGATCTAAATGCCTTTTATAGTCTACAAATCCAAAGCATAATGGTGAATTATACTCACTAGTCTTTTCTTAATTCTCTGATATGATCTACATTTTACAATCATTTTTAAATTTGACTTGTTCTTTTAATTGATTTGAGTTCCAATTTCTCTGTAGGCAGATTATAATGATTTTAATAAAGATCTTATATAAAACTGGTAAAAAACTAATAATTCTATAATTTATAAAAATCTTTTTTCACATTTCTTAAATATCAATATCATTACTATATTTTTCCAATCATCTAGTACATCTTTATCATTTACATATTTGGTATATAGTTTTATCAAAATTTTCTCTATTTTTTTAACTGTTTTTTAAAGATATTTATAATAATTCGAATATTTCTTAGATTTTTTTCAATATCCATGAATTTGTTTGCATATCTCATCTTTTTTAAAAATTCCTTTTGCATTTTCAAAAAATGTTGTAATTGTAGTGGATATTTTGATTTTATTTGTAGAACTTTTTTAAACATTTCTACATGTTGTCTGTCTTTATAAAAATAGTTTCTTTTTTTTTTTTTATTGTTGAAAGATTCTTCCAATATCTTAATGTTGTTATATATTATAATTTGCTATCAAACTATTGTTTTAAAAGTGATTATTGTCTTCAATTTAATTTTTTTTTTAAATTTCTGTAAAGATTTTAACTAATTACCAATCTCATTTATGACTTTCAAGAAGATTCAGTAATTTTGAAATCCTTAAGGTCTTTTATATTCCATAGAGAAACCTTTATTAATTATCATTACGAGTTGTTGAAATAATCATTTTTTCAATATACAAGTTGGTATCCAAAAATAATTGGAATCTTCCCTAGAAGGTGAGTGCTTTGCAGTACATGCTTCTGGTACTAGATGTCTCTTATGCCCCCCCCCCCACACACATCAGTCCACCAACCATTGTCATCAAGAGAAATCATGGCACAGTATAATAAATGTTTTTATGTCTCACTTATCTGTCCATATTTGTAATGGCTAAAAATTTAGAACAACATAAAATTCTGTTTTTTTGTTAGGGAAAATGGCAGGGGAAACAGTTCATAGTGCTTTAAACTGCTTGCAAGCAATCATCTCTGAGAAAAACAAGTTTACGAGTGGTTTTATTGTAGTGTCAAATTCACCATGTCTCAAAAAAGCATAGCAAATGAAGTCCAATATCAAGATGATGCTATTTTTTTTTTTTTTTAGATGCAAATGGCATTGTTCATTCAGCATTTGTAATGATCAGGCATTTTGATTCAATTTCCAAAAAGCTTGTGTTATGTGGAAAAATGGAAATATCATGATTTGTGGCAAAGTGTGGAGTACAAGCTTTATCACAACACAAAGCCTTGAGTGTGATACAATTTTTTAATTAAAAACAGCATGAATCAGCTTACCCATCAGCTATATTTTTTTTATTCTTCTGAATGAAAAAACGTTTCCAAAAAAACAGTTTTATGGGCTTGGAAGTGGTGAAGAAAAATATAATGGTGTTGAAAGGCATCACATTGCAAGAGTTTCGGGACTACTTAGAAAAAATGAAAAAAACTCATTTAGACCAGTACACTACATCAAATGGACAGTATTTTGAAAGAGATTCAATTTATAACATCTGAAAATAAATACATAATTTTTTACTACAAAATTCCAGTTATTTTTGAATATCCCATTATAAATACTCATATATTTAAGATTTAATTGGATACAATTTATTTTGTATATATATATTGTAACATGATAAAAAAATGATGATGCTAGGCAAATTGTCAATCTAATCTGAATAAAACATAGCCCAATCATTGGTCACAATTTTGTAAGGAACTATTGATTATAATATGGGATGACAATACAAAAAACTTTACTATATCTCAGAATTGAGAAGTTATTCATAATAATATAGATCTATCCTAAATGTGGAATGTCATTTTATAACAGCCCTAAAGTTGATTTGGCATTTTGTAATAATTGCCACATGTATATGATCATCATCGGCTAGCATTGGGAAGTCATAATAATAATGGATTTTCTATCTCACTATCTCTCTACATTTATTCAGTCAACATTTGTTATAAAGAAAGGTCCTTAAGATTTATATTCTTTATCACAGAGCAAAACATGTATAAACAAACAGTAACTCTGTTAGAACCTGTGTAAAATTATCTAGCTCAGTTATTGATCACACTAGGCAATAACTATTTCCTATGTATAATTATTTAAATTGTCCACTACACAATCATAAAGTATTAACAATCTCTACTAAAACCTAATTTATACAGATTATATTTAAAATGAAATAAAGCAAACAAGATCATCGCCTCAAATATCAACAAATCTATTCACGATTCCAAAATAAAACGCAATAACAAATCATATATCATTGCCCTAAACAATGATGCATGCTTAAGACATCTATTTGATTGATAGTTAAATAAAACTAAATTTGAATCAATCAATAAACAACTAAATTCCAACATACTTTACTAATCTAATATTATTTATAGTAACTAGTTTCTAAATAATTATAATTACATTTTGAAAACGTTTTCTAAACTACACAATATTTATAATGTTTAAATAAAATAAACCTTTACTCAGTTTTGTATCTATTTTAATAAAAAGTTAAATATAATATTAATATTTCATTTATACCATACATTAGATCAATATACAATTATTGCTTCAGTTATATTCTAAAATGAAACACCCCACAAGAATTTATTATCAATAAATATATTAGGTAATCTCACATTTTACAGTACCCAGTCACATTATATAAAATATACCATAGGTTTCTATTGAATATTCACTGACTTACAATCATTGATATTATTCATCTACTTAAATCTCCAATCAATCGATTATAAAAATGGATTTTATAACAATTAAACTATATATGATAATAATTTATAGTTATCCAAGCCAAGCCAAAGATAGTATTATGTTAAACTAGTCAATAAAATTTATGATCTCCACATTAAAGAAATTTAAGAAGGTAATTAAGACAGGTCATTCTGACTAATGAGAACAAAATCTTTTAAGATTTTTGTAACTGGACAAGATAAGCAAATGAATAATCAACTCTGAACTAATGAAATTATTTCTACTAGTAATACTGACTTAGATAAGTAAACAAATATTTAAATGCAGTAACAAATATAAAATTTATATGTAATCGGATTTAAAAATGATATTTAAAAATATACATCTATCTAATTCTATTTCACTTACCAAAATGGATTTGATCTTGGATCAAACTTTAAGTATCAAAATTACCTTACATATTCAAAAGAAATAATTAGACAGATGCACTGGATTTTAAATCAACTCTAAATTTATTGGTTTATAATAAAAAATTATAACAGCAATAATAAAAATATAATAGAACAAACAATCAATGTTTGCAATAGCCTAAAATCAATAAAATAATAATAAAACCTATATGTATGGAATTATAAAAAAATGTGTTGCAAGACAATAATACTATGTATATAAAATGGAAGGAGAGATTTTAAATAGCATATACCATGATATGTAATCTCTAAATAATTAAACAAACATAAAAAAAAATGATCTCTATTTATCCATAATGTAATCTCTAAATAATTAAACAAACATAAAAAAAATCTGTTATATTTAAATCTTTTTCTATCCAAATCTTCAAGTTAAATCTTGAACATACAAAAAAAAATTAAATATTTGAAAACATCGGGTCATATTAATTTATATCATCAGATAAGAGTTTAAATAATAAGAACAAAAATGAATCTCTCTGATCTTTTCATTGTGTGAATTCTATCATACTCATATATATATATTATTTATCTATGTTTTTAAAATAAAATATACTCTCCTTTTTTAAAATATATATATATGTATGTGCATAGAAATCATACCACTTAAATGAAGATCTGTCCATTTTCACTCAGGAACCATGGATCCATCATAGCTTCTGGTTCTTTATTTCCGATCCTAAAGCATACAGATGATTTTCCTTTAAGTAGAGAAAATAAGCATGGATAATAACTTTCACAGATTTGGATCCAATTATTTTCACATTTATATTCAGATATTTTCTTTTAAATATATAAAAGTATCCCAGCATTTAAAACAATAGATACCTATTCAATGCAAAATCACATATCACTGGTTTTAATTTTCCTTTTTTATTGACAATCATGTGCAAAGAGAATTTCTTTAATGACTCAATCCAGTTATAATCAAGAGAAGAATAACTTTTTCTTTCTGAATTACAAAAGTGAAGTTTAAATTGCTTAATATCACACATAAATTGAGCTAATCGATCTTGTATAATTCCTTTATCTGAAATATGACATCTATGGACACACAATTTGGTTTATATCCATCACAAATAAATAAATGAAATTCTGGATTTTTAACCACAGAATATCTATTTATCTGACCTGCTATACAGTGCATTTTGATGGGTTTTTCTTCCACATTCTTGCTATTTCCCCTGGAATTTCATCAGCGAGCTGCCCCAATTGAATGGGCAGATAGTTAAAATTTTTATTTTTCCATACTTTTATAAATTAATCACCTAAATAACAAAATTTAATAAATTTTCAGACATATCTAAATGCATCTGTTCTGGCAATCATAAAATTATAACCAAATTACCATATCTTCCTACTATTTATAAGATACTCTTGATGATGTTACTGTTGTCATAACAACTGTTGGAAATTGCTCAAAATTCACTCGGTGATGAAAAATTTGTTCAAGAAAATTTTGCCTTTAATTAGTAAGTGAAGTGGAGATTTTAAAAAAAATTAGATACAGTGAGAATGAAACCCTGTTTTATGAGTTCAATATTATTTTTCCATTTTAAACCAAAATAAAGTATTCCTATTATAATTCCAATACATTTTAATGGATATAAATATTTTTACATATGTTTTTTTTAATAACAATTTTTTATAACTAATTTATGGACAAACATATATGAAACAAAACATTTAATTCTATAATAGGTTTTGCTATGGTGATTGTAATACCAGAAATTGAAATGTATAATACTTAATAATAATACTAATTCTATTCAAGTGATCTGTCTTTGACTCACTTAACTATTTCCAAAATGTATTTATTTATTTCCCTGTCTATATTTTTCTCTGAAATTGATCACAACAGATTTATAAATTGATGCTAAATATTAATAATAAATAAGAATGTTATTTGAATATTATAGTTGCCATAGTTACCTGGTTAATATTAATACTTCAACACCTCCATTATCCATAGATCAAGTGAAATAAAAATTAAACAAGACCAACAAACTTCTTTATTTTTTTAAAATATTGTGACATACACCATTAATCTGGTTACTTACAATATATATATTCTTTATAGTGTTATAGTGTGGATATTAATTATTTCCACATATTAGGAAATATAAATACTGAAGAATTAATGGTTTAAATACCTAATGCTAAATAAGGATTTCTCATGAAATACATGAATAGTAAGTGAGAGATTGGTCTGGAAGATTTTATATGCAGATGGTTTAAGATTCTATTATGAGTTTTGGAGAATATCACAAATCTGAAATATTTGATTGATTACATATATATTAAATCCTAAATAAGTAGTAGTTTGTTTGAAGATTGTGAATTAATTGTTTGTTAATTTATCTTCACCGTGTAACCTGACCTGTTTAATGGAATTTATCTAAGATATCTAAACAATTTTAATCTCAATATGTTTAATAAATTGTTGTTATTCATTGTCTATTAAAGACCATAGAGCTTGATAATAAGTGTGTTTCCATTTATTATCAGAATCGTGCCTTGATACAAATTGATGATATTCTATTAGTTTATTTTAAGTGTTGGATATTTTATTAGTTTATTTTAAGCATTGTTATAGCATACATATCTGCATTTTCTTCATGGCAAACAAATCTAGGTGTTAGACTGAAATGAAAAAAAATTAGAATAAATTTAAGGATTTTGTCATTATTAAAATGTTTATAGGGATTCTATATTTCAGTGATCAATTAAATTATTGCAACATTATTATAGTGGAGCTGCAAACTATACTGCATATATTTGTGCTATCTGAAGAAAAATGTAAACAAAAATTTAAGTAAACAAAATAATTTAAAATAAGCAAATTTTATAATATTTGAACAATCATTTTTCTATTTCATTTATGTTTATTAATAAAATTTCTTCTGTTTATGTTTAAAACAACATTTTATTATTTCCATATTATCTTTTTCAAATTTGATGTCTAGTATTTTGCATAATAAAATATTTTATGAGCATAATGCTAAAAATTTTATTAAATTTTAGAACATGTTACAAATAGATACTGATTTAAAGTCAAAACAACTAGAGAGATCCTGTTATGTTTCTATAAGAGAAAAACGTTATTGAAATAAATGTTGCCCTGATGCATATTTAATAGTGATGAAAGGTAGACTTTCACTATTTCTTTATTTTAACAATAAAAATAATGGCAGTTAGTTTTTTCTTATTTTTTTAATGCTTCAATAAACACATCAGTGAATGCACATTCAATAAAAATGTGTCTCCCCTCAAAATTTATTATTTTTAACTGTCATTATTTTTTAAAAAAATGGTTTATATTATAGTCTTAATTTATATATGTATTGTACTGGACACTCCACTTCTTTTGATCACTGAGGTCGCCACTGGGCCACTGTTGATGTAGAAAATTTAATTTACGGTGATCAAAAAGTTGATGGTGATAAATGCTATCAGCTAAACTCAGGGAAAGAAAGAGATCTTTAACATTGTTCAGACAATTTAGGGACAAAATACAGTAACAAATGTTCACAAAAAACAAATGTAATTATTGATAATTTTAAAATTTTATTAAATTCAAAAATAAACTTTAGTCAAACAAAATATAAAAGTTTGACTCAAATACCCCAACTTTCTTTGTCAGAGAATACACAAGAGTATCTTAGCATTAAGCACTCAGCAGATAACTTTGTTTTCTCACCTAAGCATTAAAGAGATTTAAAAAATTTTCTGCCAGTGATTTATTTAAACAAATTCTACTTTCTCTTAATTAGAGATAAAAAGAAAAGGATCTTGTATGGAAGTCATGAACAGTGCAGAGCGATCTTTCTCTAAAACCTGGTAAAACATTGGGACATAATAGAGCATGTCATATGCCTGCAAACACTCATAAAAAGATCATTACAAATACGACTCTTAAGTTTAACTCCGACAAGCCAAGAGAAAAGATTACAATTTTATGTAATCTTAAATAGAAAGCACAGTGTCTATGGTTTAAGAAAAAGAGAACTATATAATTGATACGCTAGCCAAAAGATTTACGGTCTGCATGAAACACAAACACACATTGAACTAATTTATTTTTAAATAAAAAGGGGATAGATGATCTAAAAGAAAACGACTCTTTTTTTTTTAATGATATAAGGAAAAATAAGTATAAAATATAAATTCACAATACACTCTCTGACAAGTAAATTTAAAATATAAAATCTTTAAAACTAGGACTATGATTATAAATTCCATTAAAAATAATATACAATAAAAGAAATATTTATCTAAATTATTATGAATAATTGTTCATATTTCTTGTGTATCAAGCTGAGACTTAAGCAAAAAGATTTAAACAAAGAGAGTTAAGCCCTGGTTAAGATATAAAACTATTCATTTATCTTCAAGGCATAATGTTCTGTCCAACTGATTTCTTCTAGCAGAGTGTGCACAATTTATGGATATCTAAAGTTTATTATGAAGGTTTGGATCTCCTGTAATCTGGTGGGGAAGATGAAGGCAATATTCGGGATCAGTTCTGGATTAGAACTTAGGATGTGTTCATAGCAATGCAATTTCAAACTTCGGTGTTCGTCTTTTAATAGCTTAATAGTGCATATTTTTAATAGGATTCTTTAAGGTGCATAGTTTCTGCATTTTTGAAATGGAGGGTGACTAATTCCAGTATTAAATGTATTCACTTTTTTTTTCCTTTAGCAGTTGGCAAACTGCAATCTTCTCTGAGTGGTCTTAACTTCGCAGATAACAGCAAAAGAAAATAGCAATGCAATTAGCAAATATAAAAATCTATAAGTCAGCTGTTTTCCATTAGCAAATATAAAAGTTATATACCTCTTAAATAAAAACAGAGCTTTTATATGAAATTGTTATCTCCCGCCTAATACAAATTAACTAGGGCTCTTATCTTCTTTCAAGCATTAATTAAATCTAAGTACATGAGAAAATAAGTCTCAACTTTTAAAATCGATTAAAACCAAAACATAAAAGAAAATAATTATTTTAATTAAAAGTCTTTTCAAATTAAAATTATATAATTTGGAAAATATGATTGACTATGTGAGTTATCGCATGTACTTACTCAAAATAAAATAACAATACAAAACTTTTAAATACAATTTTCTTTTAAAATCTTTATAACTTATACATTTTGGTTTTGATTTTCCTATGGTTGTTTTTGAAGCAGATAAAGCATTTTGGTTCATTATACTACACATATGAAAAGGGTCTGTTATACATGTGTGTGTTGAAAAGTGTGTGTACTTGCAATTCAGTAAACAATATATGTATGTTATTCTAATTAATGTTTAGTTTCAATAATAATTTATTATTTCTAATGTATACAGTGATGTGTAATCATACAATTGGGGTTTACATTGTTGTTCTAACTATCTTGTTATTTCCATTTGGGTTCTGATGAGTCTATGTTGTCCAATATGGTGTGAACATTAGATCTTTCACATATTTGTTATCTGATTGTTAGCCGCCCCCCCCCCTTTTGCCTTGTTGTTAGTTTGGCGTATTGTATAATGTCCAAGTGTCTTCAAATGTTTTCGACGATGCCAGGAGTTGGTCTCTCTTCTGGATTTTAATCATTGTTTTGGAAAAAACCTGTTTTATATTAGGTTGTGGGTGTTCCATGATTAGTTTACAACATGTAACCCATATGGCATAATTCAAAAACACTGAGAGATGTATTATTGGATAGGTTTTAGTATTGATACTATCTTTCAGAGATGAGATCAGTTGGAAATCTATCTTGGTGTTGGAGAGTATGATTTCTCGGATCACTCTGAATCCCATACATTGTGAGAAAAGGTGTTCCAATGTCTCATCGCCATTCATGCAAATGCTGCAAGTAGGGTCTATGTTGTGACCACGTTTATAAAAGAGGAAGTGATTAGTAGGTAGTCCATTAATGTTGCATTTAATGAGGAAGTTTAGGTATTTGGCCTCTAGACTCCATCTTTTAAAGTTGGATACCAGTTTCTGATTATTGTAATAAAATGTGTTGATTATAGGATGTAAGATTGGATGGAGGATTGTGTATGCTTGCCATAATGATATTTTAGAATTGAATGTGGAGTCATTTATTGGGCAGTGCTGTTTGATAAAGCTTGTGTTTCTAGTGATCCATGTTTGTCTGTCTGGTGGGGGTCGGTCAGTGGGTGTTACCTTTTGAAGGAAAGTTTTTTAGAGAATTGTGTTAAAACCATATGATGCTACCAAGTTGTGTATGACATTGTGGAATGGAGTGGAGAGCAAGACCATTTAGCTTTCTTGGTCGCTGAGTGCCTTTGAGGCTGATCGCGACCGTTTTACCTTTCCAGAAAAGCCTTGAGCACAAGCCATTTATTTTATTTATGAAGCTTTTGTTGCATTTGATAAATGGAAGAAAGTATGCTATTTTTGGCATCACATTCATGTTAATTAGTGCTACCTTGTCAGGGAGGGAAAGGTAGACTTGTGACAAGGAAGTGATGAATTTGTTTGTTGTTTCTAGGATGTTATCCTGAATCTCTTTGGTCATTGCTGTGGTAGATTTGAATATGGAAAACCCAAGATATCTCTGGCTTGGCAGAGAAGAGAGTGTTAATTTTCCTTCCTGAAACAATTTGCCAGGAGGCAGACTTGCTGGGGTTGAATTGCAGCCTGTATTTCTCAGTATAGCAGCTTAATATTGTTTGTAGCAAAGGAATATGTTTTCTTGATGGTAGGATGATCATTACATCATCCATGTAGGCAAATGTGTTGAATTCTCTGCTTAAATTGGGTATAAAAAGACCTGGTAGATTTTTTTCCAAATCCATCAGGAGAGGATTTATATATGCGATGAAGCATAGGGCACTGAGGGGGGAACCCTGAGGGAGAGCTTGTGTTGGTTTAAATCCAGAGGTGATGTTACCATCCATAGTGATAAAAATATCCCTGTTGTATAGTAAATTGCTTATGATCTGGACAGCAGCTGCAGGAATATTCTAAGTAATGTTTATCAACAAAACTTGAGCTATTATATGCTATATACATTTGTACATAAGGGGTTGGAGTGAAATACAATATAGCAGTTCATGGCTCTACTGTATTATGAAATAAACATTTTTCATTTTTATTTTTGTGTCTTTTATATTTAATTATGCAAGGATATAATTACTTCACAGTATCTCTTGTGAGAAATTATTAAAAACTTTAGTCTTTTGTCTATATTGTGTTTTTGATAGTTCCTAATTGTGATTCTAAAATAATCTATTTGAAGAGATTTAGTATTTATTTTAATGATTTTAAATGGATTTTCAGTTTGAATGATTAAACATTGTTTCTGTATCCCATTATAATTAAATCTATTATGTTAAATTATCTACAATTAGTGCTACTTCAAATATCATGATATTTTCTAACTGCAACTTATACAAATGATATATTCTATTTACTGTGAACTAATTTCAATTGATGTGTGAGAATGCAAATAAATTTACTAATTAGAGTTTCTATTTGCTATAATATTACTTAATACATTCATATTGCATATACTACTTCAGGCATTTTATTACATTATCCAATTTTGTTTTTTTAAGTTTTTAAAAAAAAATTTAATATGGCTCCTACCAAAATAGATGTAATGAAAAATAACTTGAATGGTAATACTAAGAACAAAAAAGAGAGAGATATTGTCATTACATTAGAACAAAAAAAAGAAATTTTAAAATACCAATAAAGCACTTTAGATCTACATAACATATATAAGACAATTAAAAAAAGAAGACAGTTGAGAGATGCTGTTGTTAAGTTTTAACAGTTAATGTTTTTTTTTATGAAAATAATTTTTATTATTATTAATTTTCTTTTATTTAATTACTTCATTTCTTTATTTAAAATAAAACTTAAAATAATACTTATTTTGTGTTGCTATTTAAAGTTATATTAGTAAATAAATGAAAAGGTTTTTTTTTACATCGAATTCCAAACAATTAACAAATTTTACATACAATTGTAACTTTGTGTAATGCAAATGTGAATACTATGACTTTTTCTTTATATGTATTGCATTAATTGTGGTTAACCTATGCATGTATTTACAAAGAAATTTTATTTACATCTTACTGAACTTATAAATTGTAATTATGTATTAGATTTACTAAATTGTTGTATAACAAATATATATAAATAAGTTTGCTAAAATGCTAATTCTATAAAGGCTGATTTACTTAAATTTTATTATTTGTTTAATTTTTTACTTTGAATAGATTCAATTTACTAGCATTGTGCATTCAATAAGAATCAAGTTTTTTTTATTCTGCCAAAGAGGACTTGCATTGGTGGTTGAGAGGTCAGCGCGACTGCCTTACAAGCAGTTGCCCGGGTTGCGGGTTCGCGTCCTGGCCGATGCTATGACGCTTGGAAAAAAAAAAGAAGAGGACTTCTTTGACATCCTCATTAATCATTGATCTTGATAAAATTATTCAACAGTGCTTGCTAATTTAATATACATTAGTTTTTACAAAACAAAATCTTGCCTTTAAAAAATATAATTCCACTTGATAAGGCTTTTAGAAGTTGTTAATTTTTATTTTATTCTGTAATTAAGAATAGCTAGGTACTTGTTGGTTGATGAATATTGCTTGGCTAATTGAATTAACTACAAGCTGGCTACCAGAAAGAAAATCTTAAGCCTGAAAAATGCTCAGCTCAGATGCACTAACCATTATGATATGAGATAATTCTTCAAATTTTCTATACAACTGGATAATTTTTTTTCCAATGATCTTTGTTTGCATGATCATACTGTATATTTTCTTTTGTCAAAGTTTTTTCACAGAAACATGATGTTTATTTAGAGTAGATAATGCTTTTTTTCACATAGTATTTTATTTTATATAAAGCTCAAATTTATTTATTTATTTTTAGTGATTAATGTTTTTCATATCTAAAATGGAACACTATGAAAACTTTTTATTAAATATCAATTTGAATAGGGTGATTGTTGATTTATATATTTTTTTATAAACACTATTTTGAAATTGCTTCATTATCTCTTTTTGTTCTTAAAAATTAAATATCCTATTTGATATATCATTGTTCGATATCTTTTTGTTATTCTTAACACACTTCCTAATTTTGTCTTTTTTTTTTATGTTGCTTATTCCTCTTTTATATAGAATTTATTCTTGGTCCCTCTTCTTGTTGGAAACACTATCATTATTTTTTATTAAGGAAGATATGTAATATTGTAATTTAATTGATTATTTATTATTTGTATTTTTTTTATTTGGAACTTTAATTATTTTTTTCTTAACAAGTGTAAAAAAAAAAAAATTGCTGTAAATAATATGAAGAGAATAAAATTGAATTTCTATTTATAATATTTGAATTTTTTTTTCTATGCAAAATCTTTTCTTGAATAATTAATTATCATCCAATTTATGAATTACTTGAATTTACACACATTGTTAAAGAAATGTGTGTGTATATGTTTTTTAAATATAATATTTAACAGTTTTGCTTTTAAGTAAAAATAATCTTTATTAAAAAGAATCATATAATTAATATTTTATTTTTAATTGTACATAATTTGCCACAATTGTTATAAGACTCATATACATCATTTTAAGTCATTAAAATAGTACTTATTATATTAATTTAAGAATTGCTAGTTATAACATTCACATGTTTTTTGCTGTATTAGTTTAACTATTATATTTAATTTGAACAAGCAATTAAATTAATTATAATAAGACTTGATCAAATTGGTGATAATTGGATATTGCTTGCTTTATCTTAACATAATTTATTCTAGAAGCTCAATTTTAGAAATATTATATTAATACATTCATTCATGTTCAAAACAGTGATATTTTATGGATTATATTATGGTTAAGAATATGTTACATGAATCATAGATTAATTAGTTTCAAATTTAAAATGATAATTTCATTAATAATTAAGTCACATATCAAATATTAAAAAAATTTGATATTTATTATTTAAGAACAACTATTACTCATATTATATTTCAACATCTATTTAACACCAAAATTGTCCATTTGAATATCCAAGCTTCTCGTGTTACTGAGTCATAAAATTCTGCTAAGGGTGTATTATGGATATGTGCATTTCTTTTTTTAGATTCACTAAAAATAATTCTGGTTGATTCTCTGATAATGATTATATTATTAAAGTCTTCATTAAAGAGAAATCTGTTTTCTGCTTGTTTGAATTATGAATTGAATGTAGAGCTTCATAAGTTATGTAGAGATTTGAAAGCAACTATAAAAAGGCATTAAAATGATTGGTAAATTATGGTGTCTAATTTTTTTTTTTTTTGACATTTTGAATTAATGTATGGTTCTGATAAACAATATACATAATCTTATTAAAGCTATATAGCACTCTTTTATATGATAATGATGATATTTTTAATAGATGGAGAGTATTTTGATAGCTTTATAAATTTATATTTATTTATTTAAATTAGTTTCAGTGATTTTTAGACATGATTTTCATTATTATGAAAATGCAAGGAAAATGTTGCATGCAAAGATATTCATGGATTGTTTTACTGATTTGTTTCAAGGCATTTGATTATTAATTGAAAGAATTTGTGATAATTTGTCAATTTAGCTGATTACCATTTAATTTCATATTATATAACTTCTATATGGTATGAAAGAAAGTATTATTATTAGCAGTGGAAAATCTAAGGCATTTGAAATGAAAACTGGTATTTAAGCAAGGATGAGCACTAGTTCCAATTTTATTTTCTATTTTTATAGCAGTGTTTTTCAGAATAGATTATAGAATTCATTATAAACAGGCATCAAGATGCAAGATGTGAAATGGGATTGATGGTGGAGTTTTAATTTTAACCAATTAAAAGTAAAAAACAAAATCTAATTTTTAGTATGCTAATTCAAAAAATGATTTAGAGGTTAATCTTAATATTTTGTTTACAATCTATAAAGATTTTGATTATTTAATAATTTATGTTAAAAGTACTTGAGATTCAAATTTTTTATTAGATAGTAATAGAAGAAAAATCTTTTGTAGCTTTTATGGTTAGATGATTATCAGTTTGAGAAAGTGATTCAATTAAAATATCTTAGTAGCTTTTTAGATAGAAAATCAGATTCTTATGTTTGGTTGCAATATACATTCCAATGTACTGTTGCTACATTTAACAAGTTAGAAAGAAGATGGCATATTTAATTGTAAGTGATATAACTACTGTAATTAAATGAATTGTTTATTGGTCTATATTTTTCAGCATTTATTGTCTGGAAATAACATGTAAGAATTATTGAAAAAGATTTCATTTAAGGATACTCTGTACAATTCTAAAAATATTATTACATTTTTATAAGACCAATTCATATATTCCCCAGTTTTCTAGAGTAATACTATTGGATCCATTACTGTAAAAGCAAATGATCATACAGACTTCCTATTAAAGCATTTATGATCATATTAACAACATTTTTATGAGAGAGGCAGACGATATTTACATTATAAAGATTATATCAAATTTATTCTAAATGGTGCATTACTGGAATATATAGCTGAATATAGAATTCTGTGTGAGTTACAAATAAATGTTTAAGTGTTTCAGGCATACAGTTCTCTGTGGAAGAAGCCAAATGAAAGTATTTCAAGACGTCAAACAAATAGTCTAAAGGAATAGTGTATGATGTATGTGGATTTTGTTTTTTGCCTTTTATGGCCTGGTTCGTATATTCATAGCAAAACTCTAACTTCTTCTATTGTAGTTATCGTATTGGTTCCGAGTAGCTGCTAATGATGATGACATCCTATTTGAATTTTTTTATAGACAATGTATATACACAGATTGATATTTAACAAGGTGCTTCTACTGATATTTTTTTTAAAAAAAGCTTGAAATAAATATTTCATTTGCTTATTTACAAATAACAATTGAATGAAAATTTACATTTTGTTTTCTCATATGAAATTTTTTTAAAAGTATTTCTTCAGTATCTTCTTCCGCCCCTGACTGAGTGTTTGCATAATTTTTTGAACTGTTATTATTAATAATTTTAAATATGAGCGGTCGGAAACAATTCTTGACTTGGAGATTCTAGGTGTAATGAGATAATTACCTTCTCAGCGCTCCCCCATTTAGCTTACTGAGTGATGAAGTTCACTTCCTGCATAAACCTCTTGGATCCTGCTGTACGGAATGGTACGCCCATTTACTAGTTTATAAAAGGATCAAACATCAATTAAGAATTTATTGGTTGGTAAAGGTAAAACCGGGATTACTAAAAGAACTTGAAAAAAAAAAATTTTTTTTTGTTTGTGCAAAGGAGATAGCTAATTTTGAATAGATGAGCAAAATATTATTAGTAAATCTAATTTTTGTTTTCTTTTAGGTTCAAATTAACTGCTGTCTCATTTAGATTTGATTTGCATCTTTTACCATAATTGAAGAGCTAAAGCATTAACAGTAAATATCTAGTAATATTTAAATAGTGATGATTTGATGAAACTCATTTGCTTAGGAAAAATAAGAAAGCTTTTTTATTGTGTTAAAAAAAGAAGTTTAGTTTAAAATATCAAAAAAGAAAAGTATACAAGTTTTTTTTTTTTTTAAAATTATAATGAACCCCCCCACTGTATAATAATTTTTTTTTAGCTGAATACTTATATTTCTTTCTCTGTGTGTTATATTTATAACTTTGTATTAAATAAAATTCATTTATTTTTCATTTTTTCCCATTCTGGTGTAACTTTGTTTTCCTTTATTTTTTTTTAATAATGAAAATAACTTATTATAATTCTGCATACAATATTAAAATAATAAAACAAATTGTATTAGAGATCTTATCACATAGTGATAATAGTCCATTTTTTAGTTTACAATTCATCTAATTATAGAGAACTTAATATACATCATTTGTTTATATATTCTAGTCTACTTTAAATTCATGTATCTATATGGATAAGCATAAAAAGTATTAATGCAATATCTTTTTTTATGATTTTTTTTTTAAATTACGGATTTGTATCATGATTTAGATCTTAATAAGACCATGTCAAAAAACAAAAAAAAAAAAAATTTTTTTTAAAGTAATTTGCTAAATTGATTTTAAAAAATAACCATATTTAAATTTTAGAACCAAGCTGTAAATATATATGTCAATTATGATTTTTTTTTTGTAGTAATTATAGCGAATATCTAAAAAATAGTTCATATTAAATGAGTTATTTTTATTTAAGTACAATGCTTAATAATAATTTTGAAATTATTAGATATTGAGTACAGCATAATTGCAGACATTTTTATACATTTACATAAAACTAATTTTAAAAGGTCTTAACTAAATAAGAAGAAATGTCAGAAAAATTATCTAATATTTTATTCAACTAAACAAAACTCATAAAGAGGAGAGGTTATTGTTTAATGCATTTATTTAAAACTTATAAATCTGAAATTGAGAGATAAATTGGAGAGAAATTAACCTAAAAATAGATATATTTAGTCTGAACATTATACAAAAATTTATATAATATCAGAAAATATAAACAACACCCGCAATATATATCTAGAAAATTAAAATATCACCTCCTTTCATCATTTTTCACAGAAGTAGAAACTTAAGAGATATATTTGTTCTTTCAAATGTTAGTTATTCCTCTACCTAATAATAGTTGTTGCTCTGTAGATAGAAACAGTCTTACACATAAACATTACTAACACTGCCTTTGAAATGATTATTCATTAATTTAAAACAAATGATAATATATTCACATGTAGAAGTGAAAACAATATATGTATTGAACCAGAGATTTCTCTGCTTTGAAAGTCCAATATTTTAAAATATAAAAGAACAGAAAATATCGCTATAAAGCCTTGTATCTTATAATTTGTTTTTGTGTTTTAAGAGTATGTGCAATAACACACATACTTGTTTATATTTTGAAATTCTGTGATTTTACTTTTTCAATATTTTGTTTGAAAATAATTTTCTTTTGATGCTTGTTTTTTTTATTACAGTAATTAAAAGCAAGAAAAGTTTTAATCTATTTGTTAAAGCATTTTAATTTTAAAAAAAGTTTTGATTCCAATCAAGTTTCTTTTTATTTTGTTGATTGTAATCTATTTTAAAAGCTGAGACTTATTTTCTCATTTACTTAAATTTAATTAATGTTTGAAAATAGATAAGAGCCTTGGTTGGATTTTGTTTGTTTTTTTTAATTAAGATTAAGCAGGAGTTAGAGATTTACCCTGGTCAAAACTTTTAATTAAAGATTAGGCAGGAGATAACAATTCACATAAATAGGCCCGGGTTTTTGATTGATGGATTATTCTTATGCTTATTTGGATTCTTATTGTGATTCTTATTTGGATTGCTGTTATAATTTTTATATTTGATATTTGCTCAACATGAATCACCAAAGTGGAATTTTTGCTGACTGTTGATAGTATTTGTCACTTGCAATGTTCAGAAAGAATTGTTTAGCTATTTGCTAATAGAAGAAGAAAATACACTAGGAAATAGTGACAGTCCACCCAGAATGCAGAAAATACTCACTATAAAGAACCTTAATAATTATATGCAGTGCTAAATCTACTCAAAGACTAATCCTGAAGCTCTATAATTGTGCATTCAAGAACATGATCTAAAGGCCTATTCTAGAACTGATCCCAATCATTGCCTTCAGACTCCTGAACAGATAAATAAATGGAAATCAAAACCTTCAAGATGAACTCTGGGTAGAAATAAACTGTGCATTATTCTACTAAAAGAAATCACCTAGACAGGACATTATGCCTCAAGGTAAACACATTTTCATATTACAACCAGGGCTTAAATCTCTTGTTTAAATCTCTATGTTAAAGTCTCAGCTTAATCTAAAAAGAAACCTGCACCTATAATAAAATAAATATTAAAATATATATTCATTTAAATATCATTAATTACTTTATTATGTATTTTTCTTATTATTATATATATTGAAGTCTTAGTTTTAAGATTTCATATTTTAAATTTATTAATCTGAGAGTGTATTGCAAGTTTATATTTTATATGCTTAGTGTTTTTCTCTTTTTATATTACTAACCCTTGATAAATGTTTGCACTGATTTTAGTAATTTTCTTTTTAACTTACCTGTCCCTTATTTTTTCGTTATGGTTAATTTAGACAATCTTGGTTTGCATTTCCCGCAGACTGCAAATCTTTTGGCTAGTGATTTATTAAGTATATTGTTCTGTTTTTCTTAAACAGTAGAGATTTTGGTTTTCCTATCTTTCAGATTACAATTATTAACCATAATCTTCTCTTTTTTTTCTTTTATCAGAATC
Source organism: Epiperipatus broadwayi (assembly GCA_028023455.1). NCBI lineage: Eukaryota > Metazoa > Onychophora > Udeonychophora > Euonychophora > Peripatidae > Epiperipatus > Epiperipatus broadwayi. Next base: position 4,297,441 of record JAQFVV010012402.1, read on the forward strand.
AACCTTGATGGTCTTAAACATGACCATTCATGACTGTTTGCAGGCAAATAACACTCCTATAATATTTCAAGGTTTTGTCAGGTTGTAGAAAAAGATCACTCTGCAGTTCGTTGTATTCCATACAAAACTGTTTTGTTTTGAAATCTCTTAATAAAGGAAACTGGAATTTGTTTATATAAATCACTAGTAGGAAGACATTATAAATCCCTTTTAATTCTTAGGTGAGAAAATGAACTTATCTGCCAGGGTGTTTAATGTTACTCTTGTACACTCTGATAAATCTTCTGGAGAAATTTAGGTCAAATTTTCATGCTTTGTTTGACTAATATTTATTTTAGATTTAATAAACTTTAAAATTGTTTATAATTATTTTGGCTAATGTTTGTCTATGTGTCCTTTTCTCAATTGTCTGAACAATGTTAAAGATCTTTCCCTGTGTCTAGTTGGTATCATTCATCATCATTAACTTTTGGGATCACCATAAATTACATTTTCTAGGTAGTTAGTGACCTAGTGGCTCCCATGATGATCGAAAGAAAATCAAAGTGACTGGTATAGTATATTATGGAATGCTAGAAATGTAAAATTTAATAATGTATGTGAAATGAAACACAAAATGCATTAAATACTAATACTACCAATAACAGATTTGACATATATACTAAATTTATAAACCTATTTATATCAACAATCTAATCTTGACAATTTCCAGAATATTTACAAGGTACAAAAATAGACTTTTTAATGACTAGAGAGGAAGTTAATTAAAGAAAAATTTGTTTGTATTTTATCTAATTCAAAACATTCTAGAATTTTTTTTCCAATTTTCCAATTCTTAATTGTTTTATTATTTATAAATATTATAAAAATAATATGCTATTGAATATTATTATATGAATGTATTCTTATGTCTATTGTAAAGGTCCAATATTTTTGAAGATTTAAACCATGCCTATTAATTAAGATCTTCCTTTTTTTAAAAAAAGAACCTTGTATAAATTGACTGGAAGACTTTAAATCATTCATTAAATAGCTTTAATCAAATAATTTTGCCTCTAATAAGTTTAGTAATTCAAGCATGAAGAAGTACTGAACTTTAAAAACATATTTATAAAATCTACAATTTATTAAAAATTCATAAAAATGTAAAACGAAACTGTCTATTTAAGACATTTTGTAAAACTTTATAAAATTACAAAAGACAAAAATAAAATATATGTATATGAGATCTTAATTTCAATAATAATAATAAGGTATTCTTAAAATTTTATATAAAACATTATATTAATAATCTCTATAAATAACAATTTATATTAATAAAACTTTGTTCTTTTAAAAAATTATGTTTAAAAAACAAAAAAAAAATCAAATTACATTATAAAATAAATTTCCTTTTATCATTTTTGATCACAATAAACAATAGAATCTTTGACTTCTTGAAACTGTGGATTAAAGACAATATTTAAGATAGCATAGCTTAAAGTGGAGGATCCCCCATATGAAAAATTAAATTTAATTAATTTATGGAATATTATTTTTTTCATCTCACAGAATTTATTTACATTGGAGTTTGACACCTTTAATAATTAATTCTTTTTGTTTTCGCTGTCACAAATTTTATTTTAGAGGTAACAAAATTCAGTCTTTAATGTGAATAAACTTACTTGGCGAGTGAGAAATTTGTAAAGAATATGCTTTTACATAAGTTCCATAGCAGGAAGATCTGTTGTCAATTTAATATAGAGATGACAACTTTATTATCTTAATTTAAATTCTGGCTTTCAAAAGATACAACAAAAAATCAAATATATTTTCAATTTATTTTCAGCAACATCAAAAAAAATTTATAACCTTAAATTCGTCAATACATTTCCTTAATTAAATGCTATGTTCTAACAGTGGCATGATTCTTTCTAAATCTCTGAGATCAGTCAAAATATTAAATAATCTTTGGTCAGTATGGTGCTAAACTATCCTGCTGTCATATGTTTTTTTTTTTATCTTTTTTTTCTAGAAAACCTTCTCAAAAGCTTAATTCTAAGAGAAAAGATTGGCATGACTTGCCTTATTTTCTTTTAAAAACAATACAAAAACTCATTACTGATCTATCTGATATAACATCTGCTTTATTGTAATAATAACTGTGGAATAAAAAAAATTAAATTCCAAATATAGAACTGATGTTGCAATGCATATTTAAAAATAATGAACTAAAAACAGAATATTAAACAAATATGATCCAATTATAAAATTAAAAAAAGCAAAAGTTATTAAACTAGTAATATACTAAATTATTCAATCTTTATCTCCAAGGGGGGGGGGTATTTTAATGATTTTAATTAATTTTGCCCTTTATGGCAATGATGTGTGATTTGGTATGAAATAAAAGAACATCTGTGATCTAAAAATGTAATTACATATTCTGCTTGGAAACATATAATTTTATGACTATTCACTCATCTTGACTCCTTACTCATTTAATGCTGAAGAAAGATTTTACACTGTCACACACACACACACACATATATATATATATATATATATTTAATAACATTAATTTTAATATTCTCATAGATAAATAATGAATTCATAGTATTATTTCCAGGAGCTTCCATGTAATAAATATATAATAGTTAAATAACTGACATTTCAATATAATAACAAATACTTTTCTTCAGAGCCTTTTTCTCAAATCATAAGAATGTGTGTGTTAAACAGTAATTTTGAAGATGGAATAGCAAAATTAAAACCTTTATTAAGAACTTTCAGTTCACTATCCAATAATTTCTGATCTGATAAATTTTTGACAGCTTGTATTTCCAGACAATGTTAGCATTTCTTGTTTCTTTTTAACAGTGTGTTCAATTTATTTTTTTGCCTTCAACATTTAAATTCCTTTTCTTTAGTGACTCTAAAATTAGTTATCTTATCACAAATTGACCACAATATTGAATGAATGGTACTACTTAAAGAAAAGCAGAGTTTTACATTTTTTCCTTGTATTTTTAATAAAAAGTAATTAAAATATCAAGACTTGTCTTATTTAAAATTTTTTTTTTTTTTTCATCTGCAATATAAAAGGAGAGTTTACACCAGTTAGAAAACAGTCCATTTCTTTTACAATTAATTAAAAATTGAAAATCACCAACAGATTTTTCTTTCTTCACAAATTTTTTCAAAACATTTTTATGCTATAAACAAATCTTTCCCACAAAAACTAATAATGTTAATTCTAATATTCTCATGGATAAATGATGAATTCATAGTATTATTTCCAAGACCTTCCATGTAATAAAAATATAATAGCTAAATAACTGACATTTCAGTACAATAACAAGTACTTTCCTCCAAGCTTCTTCTTTCTCAAATCATAAGAATGTAATATTTTTATTACATGGAAGTTTCTGGAAATAATATACATTTTTATGATTTGAGGAAGAAACGGCTGTGAGGAAAGTATTTGTTATTTTACTGAAATGTCCGTTATTTAGCTATTATATTTTTATTATATGGAAGCTACTGGAAATAATACTATGAATTCATATTTGATAACATTTCCATATCTCTGCCATTCTAAATATTAGTGTAAAATAATATTCATGCAGAGTTTTATAAATATAAAATTTTAACAATATTTATTGTACTAAATATACTTTCGACTTTCTCAGCAGACTAACTGATCATGAATATGACGTGAAGATGACATTGAAAGTATACTTGGTACAATGAATATTAAACCACTAAACATCACATTGATTGCTCTTGTTAGCACAAGATGGCATATGGAGAGTGTTGTTTTGTTTTGAATTGTTTAATTACAATGAATATTGTTAAAATTTTATATTCAAACTCTGTATGAGTATTATTTTGCATTAATATATACATAAAGAGAGAGGTCATGTGACATATGACTTGATTTCTTTGTAATTAATATATATGTAAGTTTATAAGTAATGTCCTAGCTAGTAGAGTGAGATTATATTATACAATGTATATTGCCTTTTAAATTATTAATTATTTAAAAATACACGAATTTCTTGTAAAAAAAAAAAAGATTATTGATCAATATCTTTTTGTTGACAAGAAACTATTCTTGTGACATATTAAAAAAAAAAAAACATATGTATGTTGTAGCGTTTGTAAAAATGGCAGACATTTTTGTGCACTCCAGAAAAAACTAGAGATTTATTCGAGCTGTTGCTTTTAGATCGCGTGCTGATAATGGAGGAGGTTAATTAACGTAATGGTGGATGATAATTCCAAGAGATATTTGCTGATTGCAAATATCTCTGGATAAAAGACGTTACCTGATTGGACAAGGATTAATTGCTACAGTTATCAGCAAGCAATAAAAGACGGTGTAACAACTATGCAGAAAAAGGCAGTTTGGGTCAAGCAGTATTAGAGTAGACGTCGGTTTAATACCAGTGGAGATATCTTGTGTCAGTGCTGGCGGTTAATGTCCAGTGCCCAGTGGAAATGTAGTCCACGGTTGTAGCTGAAAGAGCCCACAGAGATGGGGAGACCGCAGTGGAGATATTGAGAAGCATTATTTGCAGAGTAGAAGCATTAGTTGCAGAGTAGAAGCATTAGTTTCAGAGCAGAGCATTAGTTGCAGAGTAGAAGCACTAGTTGCAGAGTAGAGCATTAGTTGCAGAGTAGAAGCATTTGTTGCAGAGCAGAGCATTAGTTGCAGAGTAGAAGCATTCGTTGCAGAGCAAGGCATTCGTTGCAGAATAGACCATTTATTGGAGAACATTAGCGAACGTTATTGGATAGCCGCACAGTCAGACTTGTGGATATAACATTGGCACAGGATATAACATTGGTGCAGTTGCATTTTGAACCTGTGAGTAGCGAATAAGTTTTTAATTACATCAAGTTTAGCTACAGTTAGAGAAATCTGAAAAATAGAAAGCCCAGTTAGTATAATGTTAATATCGGAAGCTGAGTTCCACCACGCTCGCGCAATCACCATTGAATGTAACTGGCGAAAAAGTTTCAGCAGCAGTTAAATCGTATATTTCTGAGTGAAATAACAGGAAAGTTACCAAGGAATCCAAACAAGGGTTTTTCTGGAGAGGAGGGAGGTGTAGTGTTTGTAAAAATGGCAGACATTTTTGTGCACTCCAGAAAAAACTAGATTTATTCGAGCTGCTGCTTTTAGATTGCGCGCTGATAATGGAGGAGGTTAATTAATGTAATGGTGGATGATAATTCCAAGAGATATTTGCTGATTGCAAATATCTCTGGATAAAAGACATTACCTGATTGGACAAGGATTAATTGCTACAGTTATCAGCAAGCAATAAAGGATGGTGTAACAACTACGCAGAAAAAGACAGTTTGAGTCAAGCAGTATTAGAGTAGACATCGGTTTAATACCAGTGAAGATATTTTGTGTCAATGCTGGTGGTTAATGACCAGTGCCCAGTGGAAATGTAGTCCACGGGTGTAGCTGAAAGAGCCCACAGAGATGGGGAGACTGCAGCGGAGATATTGAGAAGCATTAGTTGCAGAGTAGAAGCATTAGTTGCAGAGTAGAAGCATTAGATGCAGAGTAGAAGCATTAGTTGCAGAGCAGAGCATTAGTTGCAGAGTAGAAGCATTCGTTGCAGAGCAGAGCATTAGTTGCAGAGTAGAAGCATTCGTTGCAGAGGAGAGCATTAGTTGCAGAGTAGAAGCATTCGCTGCAGAGCAGAGCAATAGTTGCAGAGTAGAAGCATTCGTTGCAGAAGAAGGCATTCATTGCAGAATAGACCATTTGTTGGAGAACATTAGCGAACGTTTTTGGATAGCTGCACAGTCAGACTTGTGGATATAACATTGGCACAGTTGTAAGTGCGGATATAACATATGTAAAATCCTTTCTGCGATATATTATTTGATATGGAAGCTCTTTCAAATTCCTACACAACTGCCAGCCTTCTGAGTCCCTGTTGCATAATTAAATATAATGTATATGACTGACATGCTGTCAGTTCTAAATACCCAAAGATCAAAAATATATCCTTTGTTAAAACAATTATATAATTATGTACACCAATTATAAACCTTAATAAAATTGATTTTAAAATAAATACTTAGCCCCCCACCCCAATCAATTTGTAAATAGATTTTTATTACATTTCAGATGATTATTTTTTCATAGGGAAGAAGATCATTCTGCTAAATGAATTATAATTTAGAATTTTTTTGTTTTGATTATTTTTTATATTTTACATGTTTCTATTTTTATTGAAGTATGCAAGTGGATAGTTATATAATAGTTATGCACAATGAATAATTTGTATCAAGAAGTTGAATGTTTTTTTTCTACATGACATACATTCATACACTATAGTCATAAAAATAATAATATATAAAAACAAAAAATAGGATATAATATTTTATGACATGAATATGCATATTTCTCTGAAAGAATATTTGCATCATTTATCACTAAATTCTTATATGATTGTTCATTATTTTTTTTTACAATAAAAGTTATTGATACAAATTTTAAATTTAATAAAAATTCAAATTATGTTTAATATGTTTTATTTATGTATATGATAATCTTTAACTACCTACTTCTTTCTTCACATACTCCATGATGTATAATATTTTTTTGAAATTATGATCTTTCTCATTTGTATATTTTAAACATATGGGTGTAGACTTAAAAGCCATTAATGTAACTTTCCCACTTGAATGTTTATAATCACATGTTTGAAATGTAAGAGTGAAGTTGATCGTAATTTATCAATAATTAAGACATCTTAATGATATAAAGTAGTTTCATAATATTATAAAATTTAAATATGAGAATTTTTAAAGTTATGTCATAGATATATTAATGTGAAATGCTATATGAAATTATATTAAAAAAATCACGAAATAAAGATAAATCATAGATTCAGCACCCATAACAATTATGATATTTAGTAAAATAGGCAAAACTCTCCATACAGTAGTGCCACTCAGTGCAAGCCAGAATAATCAGTGGATGCCAGAAGGTTTGTGCATAAAATCCCTATCTAGTGCCTACTCATCCAATATCCCCAGACTAGTTTCTGGCTTGTGGCCTTTGTCAGCCAGGAGCCTTGGATCTGAGAGCACTGCATCTAGATCTTAAGATCTAATGCAACCCTCCAGAAGCCACCTTTTATCTCTACTTAACTACAAAACTATGATAATAAAATTGAAAACACAATATTTTCAATCTAAGCTCATTTTCTTATATAGTCATATAGGTCTGAACTCAGTTCAGTACCCATACACTTTGCAGTCTTTGGTTTTTTAATAACCATAGCCACCACTATCCTACTAGGCAGGATTGGTATTAAACCACCAAACATCACATGATCACCATTTCTTATGCTTGCTCATAACTGTTATTAAAACAGGCAAAACTCTCCATACAGTAATGCCACTCAGTGCAAGCCAGAGTAATCAATTGATGCCACAAGCCAGAAACTAGTCTGGGGACCTTGGATAAGTAGGTACTAGATAGGGATTTTATGTACAAGCCTTCTGGTATCCATTGATTACTCTGGCTTGCACTGATTGGCACTACTGTATAGGGAGTTTTGCCTGTTTTAATAACAATTATGGGCATGCATAAGAAATGGTAATCATGTGATGTTTGGTAATTTAATTATGATATTTAATTCACCAATGTGAAAGCTGCATCATATTACAATCATTTTTTGTTTCATAGCAAATGCACTGACACTTGTCTAAGCAATCCTAATTAACATGGAACCTTTACTCACCAGCTAAGAATAATTTAATACTTTTTTACCAATAATTTTCTGAATTAACTATTGTCATTTAACTGGAAAAATAAATTCTAGATTTCTTTAAAAATCTCTATTCTAAAAATATTTTTAGGTTCAGATTTGAACTGTATGGCAGAGGTATGATAAACAAATGCACTAAATATTATATTATGAAAATTCTTTAGAATATTGATAAAGAATATAACTGATTTGGTCATAGTATCATATTAATTTGTGGTAAGCTGAATCTGTCTTTAAGCAAAAAATATGCATAAAATATTTCTGTTAAAGTAGCAGATTTACAAATATATTTTTAATTAAAATGCATAACATAGTAAATTTCCAGTTGCTTTTATTTTTTTATATTTATTTAAATGAATTTTTATATTTAATGTATCTTTATATTAAACAAGTATTTACATACTGATCATATATATATATATGAATCTCATGAAAAAAATCTGATATTAAAGGAAGTGGTATTTGAAATGAATTATGGGAGGGCTATTTTGTTTTGTATATATATGCTATATGTTTAGTTGGTTACGGAAAAATTTTAGTAAAATTTTGTTGTTTTAGCTAATATTGTAATATTATATGAATTTCTATTATATATATAATCTTTAAATATAACACTAAATTGGTACATTCATTACCCACAGTGGTTTTTTTATTCCTACAACAAAAGATTAATTCTGCCAATTTTATCACAGTGCAAGACATTAAGACTGAGTCTAATGTGAATTTAACTCAAAGATGAGCTATTAAAATATGACAGTATGTTTCTCTTGATGATCATTTTTAGATTAATTATTGCTGTATGCAATTTCAAATTATGTACAATTTTAATAACTAATTTATCCAATATATCCAATTATCAATAGTTTAATTACCCTTATATTTTATCATTATAACTTTTATCATTTTTTTAGTACTAGCCTATAATTTGGTATAATTTATCATGACCACACCAATTTTCAATATTATTATACAACTGTTTTTGTATTATTCAATTTCTTTATACTTGATTTTTAATTCTTTATCATCACTTTCTCTTGGCATTGCTTGCAGTTTAATTATCACTGACTTATCATTTACACAGATTTCTGGTTGCTTATAAAACAATACCTACATCATTATGTTTATTGTTATTTCTATAATATATGTCTTAGAATTCATTCTTTTTCCATTTTGTGAATCATACAATATTTTCTTTTTATTTTGATCAATAAATTCTAGATAACTTATTATAATATTTTTTAAAATTCCAATGACTTTAGATAGACAATTCAGTTGGATTGTTATGCTTTTTCTTGGGAATGAATTAGTGTTTCAAATGTTTTTTTTAATAATTTCGATTTAAAACTCATTTCTACAACAATAATTAAGTGACCCCTCCCCATCCCACTCTTTCTTCTGCTTACTACATATTTAATATGGAGACTTTGTATTTACCATCCATTAAAATTAAAAATGCTTTTTGAGAAATTCTTTGGGGGGGTGGGGGGTGTATAATATAAATTGATTTTTATGGATAATATATATATCACCACAAAGTTATAGCAATTGTATATTTGAAATATAGAAAAGTAAATGGTAATTTACAAGCTCTAGATATACATATACATAAGAAAAACATCTAAATTTTACATTTTAATAAATTATGAATTTAAAAAGATTGTTAATTTCTAAGTTTTTTAAGAAAAGCATAAATATAATTACAAAACTCGAAAAATTTATTAATTAAGACTTGCAAAGTGTTAATGTATAGTGATAAATTATAAATGAGATTTGGATGTGACTAAATCTAAACGATAAATTTCAAAGAGCTATGAATATTATACTTACATGAAAAATAAGGAATAATCATTATTGTATAGTTAATTACTTAATTTCCAAAATACAGAATTTTTAAATAAATTGTTATCAGAAGGATGAGATATGTAAAAAAAAAGGAGCTACTTATCTGTATTGGAAAAATGCCTAATAAGGTTTTATAAAATTAACTCAATTCTACAAATATTTAAATTATAGTATTACGAAAAAGTTACCTTTGAAATTATGGCAGTGAAAAAAAAAAAAAGAATTAAGTAAATCTTGAAGAAACCATTCAGGTATTTTAGTAGAACAATGGAATAATTAGAAATGTAAAATTATAAATTTTAATAAAATAGCTTATCTATGTTAATTTATACTACAGTTTAAAAATATTAATAAATTACAATTATAAGAATAAAAACAAATTTAATAATTAAAATAAGAAAATAATAAACACAAATTAATAATTCTAACTAAAGCAAATAATTGTTGAACCTAACATTATTTTAAAAAGTTTATTTATACACAATAAAAAATTTACATATAATAACAATTATAATAGGAATATGAAAATATATCCAAGTTCTCATTAGATTATAACACATAAACAATAAATTAGGCTACTAATACAGAATATAAATTGCATAAAATAATATAATTATCACAAGGAACTAATTATGCACTCACATATATATTTACACATGCCTGCTCTCCATACCAATTATGTTTGATTTCATTTAGAAAAAAAAAAATCAAATGCTTTTAATTTGTCTTTCAGTCAACAATATATTGATTATTGGTGAAATAGTATAGACGATGCCATATTTAAATTCAAATTTAAACAGTATTTATGTAAGCATGCTTGTATTTTCTTAAATGATACTCTTTTTGATTATTTTAATTCTTGTATGTAAAGATGTTCAAAATTGTTGGAGAAAGAATTTGGCTGTTATTTAAGCATAATAACTTTCAGATGTTCTGAGCAGGGAATAAAGTAATCTTCATCATTTCCTGATTCTTCTTATCTGATTTTTTAAGATGCAGTTTATTGTCTTATTTATTATTTTATTACAGAAGTTGGTGTGGGTATAATCAGGTTAGTAATATTTTATTTTCTTATTTTAGCTGTGGTTGTAAAACCACATTTCACATCAATTTACAGTAGTTACTAAGGGCAAAAAAGTCCCATAAGCCTTTTTTTTTTGTAAATGAGTGAGAAGAAGACATAGACTCATTGACAGAATTTCTATTATAATTCAAAAAATGCATCAATAGATGGAAGAAGATTATAATAGAAAATTGACTTAATAGTTTGTTTTCTTGATCTCTCTGTAGTTCTGGCTTTAGTAACTCATTCCAATGTATGAATTTTGTTTTATATAACTATTGTGAAATTTTATTAAATTTTTTTATTTTGATCTGTAATAATTATAAAAATCATTTTTTGGAAGAGTCTATTAATGAAACGCTATTATTTTAAATGCAGAAAGGAATAGTGTTGTTTGATTATTTTCTAATGTTGAGTTAGAGGAACTCCTGTTCATCTCAAAACCTGCTGAAAATTTTTTTGTTATATTCTCTTGTTTTCATTTATTAGTCTGATCCATTTTCTCAAAAATAGAGCCTATGGTTTGATCTTCTGGTATTTGCAATTTCTCTTTATCTTGTCACTGTCTGATATTGGAAGATCTTTTTTTATTATTTTATAATAGTACACATGTTATGAAATACCACATTTTCTCATTGGCAATTAGATTAGCATTTAGAATGTAATATTTCTAACAATGTAAACAACATAATCGTTTACTTTTTAAATGCATTGTTTATACATAGAAATTGATGGAATATTGTCTCTAGTTTTATTTTGTGCTAATTTTAGGCAAATCAGACTATTTATTTTGATAATCCATTCTCACATGTGATATTGGAGTAGTTTAATTCCAACCTTGTTGCAATATTTTCAAGAATGCTAGAAAACATTGATAAATTTGAATCTTGTACACTTATGTACGATTTTTCTAGATATGATAGAGTTTTAAAAGTTTTTAATATGTAATAGTTTTTGTCAATCTTCAAATATTTGAAACTTTTTTTTCCAACTGTTTTTATATTCAATTGTAAGAAATCCTCAGGTGTTAATAGGAAAACAAAATTAGTGGAATCTTTAATATTAACACCCTTCCCTGCAATATGTGTAAATAATCCATGTATTGTGATCTTACAAATAAACACTTCTGTAGAAATATCAGATGAATAAATTATTGAGAAGGTTGACTTGTAAGGTACAAAATGAAATGCATTATGCTAATACTTATTTAATATTACAAAAATGAGCAATGTATTTTTTTTATCATATGTAATCGATAGTTGCACCAATTTCAACAATAAGCAGTCTCATAAATTTATATATTTTTGATTAATTTTTTGATTAGTATGATTGAGTGTTTTATTCTGATTAATTTTATTAGCTTTATGGTCAATAGTTCTTTTCTTTCCAACTTTTTTTGCCTAGAAGGCTTTTGCTGATGTTGGTGATATCATGCTGGGTTGACATTTTTTTAAAGTGAATTTGCGTTTGTTTTTTTGAAATATTAAATAAGAACCCACTTTTAATGCAATATTTTGCAAATGAAATATATATATATATTAAGAGTTTTGGGGAGGGATTTCATTTCTTTGAAAGATTTTTATGATTGCAAAATGTTGACTGTTATTATTGATATGGTTACTATTTTGTCTTATTGCTTTGTTTTCAGATATCATCTTTCTGAATTGAGGTGTTTTATATTACCATAGTATAAAATTATATATCCTGATACACAAATATAATTTAAAAATTTTGAAAATTTATTGCCAGTAATTCAAAAGCACTTTATTTGCAGAAATTGATAGCAATTTTAATCCAATATTATTACAATATATTATAATGAACATGCTAATTGGGGATGGTGGAGGTGGGTGGGTAATAAAGGTATATGTGTATTGTACAAATTTACTTTATAAGTATGTATTTTTTTTAGCAATCACTTATTCACAGCTATTAGTTTTCAGAAATAAATAAACGATCATTAATTATTTTTTATTAGATTAGAAATTGTTAGATTTCATTTAATGTTAATTATAATCTATTATATATGGTAATCTCTATTTTTTAATCTTTTGTCGTTTTGAGTGGTATAGATCTTATACTTTTAAAATTTATAGAAATTACTTGCTAAAAAAATATACAATCTTATCACAACAAATGGTTTATGAATATACACTTAAAGTAGCATTTTTTTTTTTTTTAGTTTACAACCATATTTTAAAATATAACAATTATAATTTATACTGTATATATAAACCTTATGTATATAATTGATTACTAAAACATTCCAGCTCTAAATTTAAAATGTTATATAGAAAATCATATACTGATATCATTTCTGTATGGTTGTTTAGATATGTCAATTTTCTGACTCATCTGATGAGTGAAGGCAATAGTTTGCGTTTTAATAACAAAATTTCAGAAATTATAGAAAGCATATTTAAAGAATGTAGAATAGGTTATATATAAGTTTATGGAACTTACAAATTTTGCTTGTTGGTGTTTCTTCAAAATCTGAATGTAGAATAGCAATTGCAGTTAAGGTATCATCAAGATTTAAAATTAATCTAGCTATTCTTAATGAAAATTGTCTTCCACAGAAATTTTAATTTAACAGATAAGCTACAAATTGTTTTCAAAAGGACAGGCCATTGAATGAAATATTGAATTTCTTGCAAGATCTATTTGATATTTTCTGTTTTTGTAATTTTTAATCAAAAGTGCAGCTAAACCACTAAACATCACATGATCACTATCTCTTTTATACTAGCACACAATTGTTAATAAACAAAGCAAAACTCTCCATACAGTAGTGCCACCCTGTGCCAACCAGAGTAATCAATGGATGCCAGAAAGCTTGTGCATAAAATCCCTATCTAGTGCCTACTCATCCAATATCTCCAGACTAGTTTCTGCCTTGTGGCCTTCGTCAGTGAGGAGCCTTGGATCTGAGAGCACTGCACCTAGATCTTAGGATCTAATGCAACCCTCCAGCAGCCACCTTTTAACTCAACTATAAAACTATGAGGATGAAATTGAAAACACAATAATATTTTCAATCTAAGCTCACTAGCTTATATAGTCATATGGGTCTGAATTCAGTTCAGCACCCATACATTTTGGTGTCTTTGGCTCTTTAACAACCATAGCTACCACTATCCTATTAAACAGGATTGGTGTTAAACCACTAAACATCACATGATCACTATCACTTTTATATTAGCACATAATTGTTAATAAACAAGGCAAACTCTCCATACAGTAGTGCCATCCTGTGCCAACCAGAGTAATCAATGGATGCCAGAAGGCTTGTGCATAAAATCCATATCTAGTAACTATTCTCCTAATATCCTCAGACTAGTTTCTAGCTTGTGGCTTTCGTCAATGAGGAGCCTTGGATCTGAGAGCACTGCACCTAGATCTTAGGATCTAATGCAACCCTCCAGCAGCCACCTTTTAACTCTATTTAACTACAAAACTACTGTATGGAGAGTTTTTCCTTGTTTAAGTGCAGCTAAACTGACTATTATATAAACTAAATAATTACTTGCTAAATAAAGTTTATACCCTCCTATCTAATCTCCCAATCATCATTAAAGAAATTACATTAAGATAGAAACTGGAAATCTTATTTTTTATCCCTCTATCCCTTATACAATTACATCTAAAACTACATGTATATAAATTATACTTGTATTCAGTCAAATATTATTAAATAATATGTAAATTAAGCAATGATAAATAATAGGCTAAATTTACAAATTAGCTGAGAAATTAATGAAATTTTTAAGCTAATTAATTGGCTTAAATTATATTTTTACAAGGCAGAATTAATTCCTATGATGAAATATGCAATATACTAAATGTGCCAATAGTTAAACTGGATATTTAAATAAAATCATTTCTCACTAAATATTTCCATTTTTCATTCACATCTTGCCAATTCTTATTAGAGCTAATTATGTTAAGATAAAAAATAGTAATCCTGCTTTCCATCTTTACCTAGACTGATAAAAAGATCATAAATTAAACAATGTAATTCAAAATCAATACATATAATATATATATATATATTGTGCCCTTTTGTATGGGTCACCATTTAAGTTTTGTGCTAATCTAGTAGAAAATTTTAAATTTAAGAAGTATTTTAAATGTGTGATGTTGACTTTACTTGTGGTAATGTTATCATAAGTTTAATTAGAGCAATCTATGAGTATTTGATATGTGAATTGTATTGATATTGAGAAAATATTTAAAATGATGATGATTATGATATAATACTGCATTAATATGTTTAATAACAAATGTTTAAAGCTAAAGTATTTAAAAGATTTAGTTAAAATTAGACAAAGATATTTATTTAATTTAAAATATATGTTAAAAGTGAATAAAAATATTTTAAATTATAAGTATTTAAATTGAGATTAATATTTGATTTTAATCATATCAAATAATTATTTTAAAATCTGATATAATATCTTATTTATTTTAAAAAATATTTATTTTAAAAAATGCAATTGTTAAGTTATTTTTAGACGACGGCAAGCGTTTCTTTTATTGTAAAAAGAACAGATGTTTGTTAAATTTACACACACATGCGTGGAAGTTGTCTAATAAAGTTGCATAATTATTTTAAAAAATCATGTTATAAATTTATAAATAATACGTGAGTTATCACGAGATAAAAATAAAGATAGTAATGTAAAATATTAAATCTGATTTTTAAAAAATATTGTCTTAAAAATATTACGTATAAAAAAGATTTAGTTTATTTTAAAATGATCTTATAAAAGTTAAGATTTAAATTAAGTGAGAAATAATATTTCAAAAGAATGTTTAATAGATTTAAATAAACGATAAATATTGTTTTAAAAGAATTTGATAAAATATTAAATATTAAATAAGTCATTATTTTATTTTTAATAGTGTGTTAGTAAATATGTAAATAAGCTAGAAATTTTGATTGTTTAAATATACCAATCAGATAAGGAGTTTCTGGCAGTATATAAGCTGGATTCAATTGTTGAGGGGGCTCTCTCTGTAATTAAATTTCTAAGTTAAACGTGCTATTGAGAAAATAGCCAAGTAAATTTATAAACGCTCTTAAAATCAGTTGTAAAATCATAAGAGTGTTATTGAATAATTTATAATATTTTTAAAGTAATGAATATGCAGTAGAAACTTAATAATTCCCTATTGTCTTCTCAATATCGAAACTCAATTTACGTACAAATGATCATGGAAACATCGCGTATCGTAGAAATATATCAGAAACTTTATGCTAGAAAAGTAACAGACGCTGGATTAGTACAGAAAACTATAAGATGGAGAAAAGTAGTATTTTGGACTATAAATAGTTTTAAAGTTAAATTACTATTGTCTGTTATTAATAGATATTTTAAAGAAATAAAAATACTTCTGTAAAAAAAGTATTTTTGACAAATTATAGAATTAAAGAATATCTTAAGTAAAGATATAAGAAACAGTAGTAAGTTTTAATAAATACTTGCCTTGTTAAGTCTTTGTGCTTAAAAGACTAAATATTGACGATTTGAAAAGGCAAATAGATTATAAATATAATTATTTAAAATCGTAATATAATAGAAGTACTATATTGAAGTAATCTAAACGCTGGACGTTATAGATGGAGAAATTAATTCTTACCTGAATATGTTAATTATAAATGCGCAAGTAATACATGGATGTCCAAATCAAGTTTAACTAAACCAAGCAAGCCAAGTTGATTAAAGTAATTTAATGAAAATAATATATAAACTATAAATTAGTTTAAAAATAATAACTTTAAAAATAATATTTTATGAAGAACTGGATCCAGAAAGAACTTATAAACTATTTTTTTTAATTTTATTTGTTTTCTTGTGGAACTTATTATTTTTAAAAAATAAACGTTATCATTTTTATATAAACTTTCAAGAAACACGTGATACAACGGAACAGGAAATAGTGTTCTATTGACTTTATACGTAGGATATTTGTTAGAACTTTTATGGTAGAACAAAAGTCATCGCTGGAATCCGTAATATAAACTTTTATTTTATTTATTTAACATAAAATTTAAAATATTATTAAACTATTAAAAAGTAGGTTAGGTACATTTATTAAATAATAACTTAAAAATAATATAATAATTAATTACATAAATTTATTTTTATAATTAATATAACACGGAATATTTTAGTGAATGTTGTGATTATGAATGTGTATTATTTTTTGTTTTCTGAAGCTGCAAAATCCGAAGAATACTGGATAGCAGAACGGACATTACTATTGTTATGGTAAAACATTATATAATAATTTTGATGTATTTAATATGTTTTTTTCTTTAGATCAACCAAATATTATATTTTGTGGAATGAATGTATAGATATTTTAAGAAAACACATACATTATATTGGCAACGAACTTTATTAAAATATGCATAAGTTTTGATTTATAATATCAACATGATACAACATTACGTAAGAAGCTTAGAAATAATTATATGATTCTTTCGTAAATAATTTTGATATTTTATTTATGCTTAGTATTGAAATGATGTTTATTATTTATCTTAATAATTATTTTATTTTTGCAATTTAGAAAAGGATTTTAAAAGTCTATATTTTTGTATTTTGTTTTATTAAATAAGTTAAGTTACGTTATGGGTAGAAGCCTATATTTGGATTGAAGTTTATTAAGTATAGACAATGTAGTATAGGTAGATTAGATAATGAATATTTTATTTAAAATTGATATTTATTTTCCGGAAATTTTTAGATAAGTTTAGAATATATTTTATAGATAGAAATTATTAGAAAGGATTAAAATAACACATAAAGTAAAGTAGTGATTTTTACATAAAAAAAGAATCATAGAATTTATCTAATGTAATGCTTTATGAATTTAGAATTGATAAATGATTAATAATAATAATATTTGAATAATAAAGATATGTAATGCATATTTGATAAAACGTATAACAGGAATTATATTAAGTAGAATATAATTATAGTCAATTAATTGTTGTACACTATAAAGATACATTAATTTATATAACATTATTAAGCAATGCTAATAATAAAGTGAATACATGATAATACATTATAAATGGTAATACTTAAATAATGTAGCTATTTAATTAGTAAAGCTTCATTGTTTACACATGCTATATAAATAGTCTTGACATATATTATTATTTGTACTAATTAAAGTTTACTACCATTTATTTTAAAAATCTAAGTTTTTTGTAAAAACACTGTAATATTGTTAATACAGCATTTGAAGGAATATGTAATTGCTTATTGAGTACATAGATTAGTAACAGTATAAACTTCTTATATTTGTAATTTCTTATTTTATTTTTTATTTATTTTCTTAAATTATAAAACTGTAAATAGTGTAAATAAATTCTTATTTGACGTTATTATAAATAAATTTGTTCATTTGTTTTAAAAGTGTGTCGAGTTCATTATTTTTCACCACAGTATTTTGACATCAGATGATTTGAAATAAACATAATATTTGCACAAAATGAATTTGTTATTATTATTTAGAATTGAATACCATATTTGCTTAACATTATTTATAAGAATTGATTGACATGAACATAAATATTACAATGGTCATAAGATGATTATAATACACATTATAAGAATACAATATTGTTTATTGCCACAGATTATTAAGTATAAGATTTTGATCTATTTTAAAATGAAGATACCATATGAGATAAAAGATATACATATGATTGTTTATTCATTTAATGATTGATTATATCATAGAAATATATGAGATTAAATTACACTCTAAGATTAGTATTATTTATTATTATTATTTAAATAAGTTAGGTGTATTTAAGTTTGATATAAAATCCCACATCATACTTATTTACATGAGTTATTATTATTTTAAAACAGCTTAGAAGAACCTGAGATTATTTAATTATATTTTAAGTTAAAAGTTAGGAATTATTTTAGTATTATTAAAGATAATTTATTTCATTTAAAAGTCATAAGAATGCTATAGATGTAGTGATAGGATGATAAGGTAGTGGTAGTATTCTTATGCCATTGAGACGGTATCTTGGGAGATATTGACTCAGTGTAAATCTGCTTATTACTTTGTAACTTTACTTCGCAGTCTCATAGTTTTATAAATACTTATTTAATTAGTATAATCTAGAACTATATTGATTTTGATGATTGATAATAAATTTAATTAAGATATGATAATATAAAAGTATATTCAAGATAGATATGCAAATTTTAATGAAGCATAATAATGTAACTGAGCTAGTTGTATTTTAAACTATTTTATATATCAAGAAGTAAGGGTACAATATATATATATATATATATATATATATATATATATATATATATATATATAAAGAAAAGGTTGGTTAAATACGTTAGCAGCATGGTATGATAAGCACACTTTCAACTAACTGATAGTCATATTCATAGCAATAGTTGTCCAAGAAACTGACTTTTATAATAGAATAAACAAGGGTGGAGATTTGCATAAAATTTGAATATAGGATATAAATAAGTTAATTTAAATGAGCCATTTTTTTTGATAGGGGGATGCACAATTTTTTTTGTTGTTGTTGTTGATTGCATGTATGTTGTTGACAATATGCCAGGCCTTTTTAACTTTAAATTTAGTGTCATTTCTTTTGGAGCAGACAATGTTGGCAGATATAGGTTCAAAATTGTGACTATATTTAGATTCATGATCAAGGAAAGTGGATGTAACTTTGGTATTAGTCATTGCCGATTGTATTGATATTTGTGTTGTGCAGTTTTTGTACAACTATTGCTATGAATATGACTACCAGTTAGATAAAAGCATGCTTAGCATATTATGCTGCTAAAGTATTAAATCAAGCATTTCTTTATATACATTTTTATGTATTTATTTTGAATTACATTGTTCTGAGAAAAGTTTTTAAAAGACTGAATTTAAATTTAATGAAATTTTTAGCTAATCAGTTTAAATAACATTTTTTCAACACAGAATTAATATTTATTCATTTTAACATCTTATAAACACATTGTACTTCTATAAAATAAGTCACATGTGCCAATAGCTAAACTGTCTTTGTATATAAAGCAAATCACTCTTCATCAAACAATGGCTATATTTTTCCAGTCAAATCTTGCTAGTCATTATCAAAGTAGTATTTTTCATCTTCTATATTAAAGTAATTAGCTTTGATAATGATTAGTGAGGATTATGCTGGAGAGTTTTAATATTTTCTGAAAAGTGATTTGATTTATATTATAGTCATTTTAATTATTGACACATTTAATTCATTTTATATATATATATATATATATATATATATATAAAATATAAACATACTCTCCTCCTATAATATATATATATATATATATTATAGGAGGAGAGTATGTTTATAAGATATTGAAATAAATAAATATTGACTCTGCCTTATAAAGATTGTAACTTCAAGTTTTATTAAGATTATAACTTTAAGTTTTATTAACTTTTTGATTTATAAATTTGACCCATTATTTGGCATTGCTATTTTATGTATTTAACAGCCTAAATGGGTTTTTCATTTGCCTTAATGTAAGTAGCTTTGATAATGATTAACAGAATTTAACTGGAGATTGTTAACGTTGTTTATGAGAAGAATTTGGTTTTGTAATTATGTATGTAACAATGAAAAGCTAATGATATTAAAAATTGTTTCACAATGGTACTTATGCTTTTTTTTATTAGTACTTACTTATGTTTCTATTTTAGATGTAGAAAGTTTTGAGTTTTTATTTCTTGCTGGATGATCTATTACACCAAATTTTTCTTTTTAGAAGCTTTAACACACATATTAATAAAATCCTTAAACCATAGCATAAAGTTAGTGGAAATAAATTTTAATTCAAGCATTCCTACTGATGTTTCTTTATCAAATTATTGTGTAATAGTAATTGCAAACTGAGTTACTATGTTCCCAGACTTTATTAAATATTATGATAAACAAACGTTAATTAGGTAGCAAATAAAAAGTACATTGGGGAATATATTATGATTATTATTACTGTCAATAACACTGCTTTCTATAAAACTTAGAAGGTTAAATTTAATAGTATTATAATAAACAAAGTGACAATTTAATTTTTGGAATGTACCTTTATAAAATATACGTGCGCTGAAGTGTACACTAGTGGTTTACTATTATTAAAGTAGTTTCCTTGTGCATCTATACACTGATTAATATCCACCTTATTTAAAATAGATTTTAATAATACCATGCACATTATAGTTAGTTATAATCTGGTGTTTAATGTTTAGGCTTTGTCGATTTGAATGATAATTTGTTACATTTAGCCAGCTATATTCATAAGGTTATTAACTAAGAATCTTTCACATATTTTATGTTGTTATGATTTGCTAACCATAATTTGTAGGGCCATTGAAAGTGTTGATTTTACCTTTTATATCATTATAATGTATATTTTATTTTGTAATAGTTTTAGCATTTTAAACATTTTATTCTATTAAAATTTGATATGGTAAATTTATAGGGCATTCAGAGAGAATCATAGGTGTTGTAACAATTATAGGCTGAAGTGCGCAAATCAGTAGATCATAGTGAAATTTCTTATAATCATCTTATATATTTTTAAATGATTGTAATTTGGGTGTTGAAATTCATCAGATGTATTGAATAAAAATAAGCCTTGCATACCATTTTTGTATCATTATAATTTGGCATTTCTAATGAAAGGATTGAATGTGGACTAGTTGGCTGATTTTGCACACCTGATCATCATTACCATTTTTATTCCATTGCAATTTGGTGCCTCAATTTGTGAGGCAAACTAAAGTCTTTCTTTTTTATCCCTATATTACATTAGATGTGATTTTTTTTTTAAAAAGAGGTAAAAGATTTTATAATATAATTGTATTTAATAATATATCTAATGAGATAAAATAAGCATTCTCTTGAACATTATATCCTTGAAAAATAAAAAAAAGTTTATATGGAAAACCAGATATTTTATACTTTAATTAACTCTATGATATTTTTCCAACTATCACTTTCATCATATAAAAATTTAATTTTAACCTAAGTGATCTCTGTTTTATGTATGGCTCTAATTCAAAAATGAAATGTTTAATTATGTATTTGATTATTACTCTTTCTTTCAGAATCTTAAAGTATCTTTACATCAAGTAATAAAAGGAATTATGTAAATTAATAGTGATGGAGTTATGATGTGCAATATAACATTTTATATTTGATTGTATTTACTGAATACTATTGTTTTCTTTTTTTTTTTAAGTTTCTTATCCAATACTTATTGCAATGATGCTTTTCACCTCACAAATTTAGCTATAAGGAATTACTCATGCCTTGATCATTGAAATAATTAAATTCCTTAGTTCAGATTTTAGAAGTTTTTATGGAATGTTGAATTGAGATCTGAATTTTATGATGATTTTATAAACTAATCCATGAATCACAATTATGTCCACAGCTATCAAAACATATCTTGCAATGCTATCTTTTAATTTTTTTTTGCATCAAATATACTTCAAAGAGATTCTTATAGTCAATTCGCAATTATATTTTTCCAATGAAAGTAATCAATATTGCACCTTTTTAGAGTGTTTTTGAAATAATTTTAGTAATATGTTCAAGTTAATCATAAAATACTTTTGCCAAAAAAAAACACTCCTTGTAAATGTTTTTTTAACACACACATATTTAATAGTCATAAAGTTTTTGTTAAAATAAAAAAGAAACGTATTTTTATAGTAGAAAATAGGCAAACTTTTTAACAATTTTAATTTAATTATAATTGTGCTAATAAATTGTTTAGCAAATGCCCAGTCCAATAAAAAAATGACTTTATATTAATAGGCTTTACATATTCAACAAGTCAAAGAACTTACCAATTGATCTTATGATCTTCCCATCATATTTTAAAAATATTGTGGCTTCTTATTAATTTTTTTTAATGTCTTTATATTGTGTTATGTTATATGTACATACAATAAATTGAACAAAATAACAACCTTATATACAATTAATTTAATTTAAGCAATTATATACTATCTTTTAATTTGTTAAATGCAACAAAGACACGTAGGAATCTATATTAAATTCAACATCTGGCTGTATTTCTACCTAAAATACCAATCAAGTCATGGGAATATGAAATTATGAAGATATTTTTTATCACTGACTGATAAAGTATTTGAGTTTTTTGAACATTCTATAGATCAATGATTCTTATCTTGGAGTAAATGTAAGCTCAGAATTATGAATTAGGATATTTAAAGATATGTAAAAAAAAAATTGAATAGTAATGGGAAAATATATATTTGTCGACATGGTAATAACAAGAAATATGCCAAAGGTTATTATTAATTCATATTATTAATTTCTTAGTGTTCTCTGTTTCTAGCTATTAACATAATTGCCTTATTATTCTTTTCAAATTTGAAATATTAAACTTTATTCTTTTTATAATATACATTTCAGTTAAATTTAAAAGTGAAACATATCATACAACTTTATAAATTACTCAGATACATAATCTTAATATATTTCTTTTCACTCATGCTTTCTCTTTATAAAGAAATATATTTTTTAATGCACAACATTAACACTCACTCTTATTTCTATAAACAATCTGAAAGAATTTAGTTTAAATATGTAAAGACAATTTACATCTTTCCGATGTCTTAAACTGATTGTTCATAAAAGTGATTGTTAACATTCTCAAGTTAAAATTGTGTGCAATTAATGTTATGAATAGTGGCAGTAGCTATCTTTGGCAGTATGTCCCTCATAGACTGAAGTTTCATTTTTCTTCACTTCATAAGCATTCATGTGTGTCATGCCAATGATAGTGTATTAATAAATGGAAATCATAATTCTTCATATGAGATTATTCAGTGAGTGATCCCATGCACCATTAGTCTCTTTATTATCATTTTAAATTAATTTTTCAGTTCCATATATTATCAAATATGGTTCATTGATAGAAAACTGATTTAGTAAAAAGGGTGAAACATGATATATATTATGATTAATCAACAGAAATTTCTCTTAGCACAATATTGCTTTAGCATAACATGGGCAGACAGCATAACTGTCTTCAGATATTTAAACAGATAAAAGAGAAAATACTATATTGAATATGGAAATATGGATTTCTATTAAGTCTTTAGAAACAAAATGCTTCTGCTTTTCAAAAAAAAAGAAGGAATATCAGGGTTTTTTTTTTTATCACCTAATGAAACATCAAAATATAACATCATTCTTGTCATCAGCTAACAAAGTGAATGAAAATATGCTTTGAATCTTCTATTGTATTAATTAATGTATTTCTAGAAATAGTAGAATTATACTGTGGTTGAGAATTTAATTTTTTCTTATGTAAAAAGTGCTGCTTTTTTGTGTGCTTGGAGAAGAATGAAAAAATGAACACTACACTGCTTTCAAATATTACAATCTCAGAATATGCCTCACAATGTTAAAGTTACAGGAATAGATCAAATTAAAAATAGTAAATTCTTTACTATTCAAATTGATAAAAGCACAATTGTTATTAATTTCACAGTCTTTCTTGTCATTGTGAGATAGCTAAAAATTAGTGAAGAAAAGAAAATATTTTGCTTTGTCATTTTTTTTTTTTTCAGAATTGCACAAAAAAAAAGCTATGGGTTTTTAATTGCTATTTCAAAGAAAATAGCTCAGGACAAATTTATATCAGACTTTTAACTCTGGACTTCCATGTTGATGTCATGAAGATAACTAAAATGGTTATTTTTATAAAGTCAAAGTCCGAAAACTCTAGGATTTTCAAAACACTGTGTGAAGAGACAGTAAGTATTTATTCCAGCATGCTCCTCTATACAGAAGTAAGATAGTTTTTTCATAATAAAGTTTTTAATAATTAGATATGAAGTCCAGATTTTTTATTAAAGACATCTTTTTTTTAACTTGATTCCAAGCTCCATGATTTCCTGAAGTATTTTTAATTCTATATAGTTTTTTTTTTTATTATCTGAAAACAAGTTACAGCTCTCCCAGGAAATGAATGAGAGAAATAACTGACACTAGAAGAGCTAAAATCATATGATAAATATTGCTCAAACTGTAGAGAAGAGAACAATTGGATTGTAAATTCCTTTGAAAAAATATCTCCAAGCTGCCACAATATCATTCAGGCAAAAAAGAGAGATTTTAATCAAAATTTCAACTGATACTATTTTAAAAGTTGAATTATAGGGAAAAAATCTTCTCATTAATGTTTGAGCTAATATTAGCAGAAAATATGAACAGTAGAATCCCCCCCCCCATCCTAATTTTAGTATCTCTATAAACATACCAAACAATCATTTCTCAGATGCAAGCACATATGTGTTAAATAAATTTCCACAAGACATTTTGAAATTTCATTGTATATATTATAACTGATCATAGCTATGATCAAGGGAACATACAATATAAAAAAGTTTACAAGAATAAAAGATAAAGTTTGAATTGTTTTTAAGTCTTGAACTATTTTGGAATATTTCTGACAAGACACTTAAAAGCTGGTGGAGATGACATTCTCTTTTTATACTTTTATTAAAACAAAAAGAAAATAAACATCATAAAAAAACTGACTGTAATTTCAAATTTAATACTGTATGTGATCTCAGTTGAATCTAATTTCAAAAAACTATATCTTTTTTTTTAAAACAAATTCAAAAATCAGACTGAACATTTCTTACTTGTTTATTTTGTAAGTATTATTAAAAAATTAATTAAAGGTTTTAATTATTAATAAATTAATATAACAAATATACGTATCAATTAACATAATTGTCGTTATATATATAATATGAGGTGTAATTACTTGAATTAATTTAGTTTTTTTTAGTTTTGAATGTAAATATATGCATTGTCTGTTTACCTTATTCCATTTATTTACAGTTATAGCCTATAAATTTGAAATAACAGCAATTTTATTAATTACAAACATTTGGCTAATGTGAAAGATATTTACGGAAATAGGCAGCCAAGAAATATTCAAGAGAAAAAAAGTTGGGAACTACTACCACATATCGTTTGGACTGTAAATCTAGAAATCAAGAAGAATTTTTTTTGTTTGTTTGTTTTTAATCAGTTCACTTTAGAAAAACTCCATCATCAAATATGTTGTTCATCTTAATGTTTTTTTTCACGAAGTTTCATATAAACTATTCCAATGACTATTGTCATAAAATGGAAAATAAAGTTGAAATTAATACACATTTTTGTTTTAACACTAGTTTTCATTTCAGATACCTCAAATTTTCCAACAATTGTAATAATTTTTTTTGATATAATTTAATTTAAATGCTATGAATCAATCAATAAAACAATATATAAATCACAACACTTTTTTTTTCTTTTACCTAGTAACAAAAATTATTTTCTAATTCTTGTTGATTCTTTAAAACCACATTGAATCTTTTGATGCTATTTATCAATGAATGGTAGCAACCCATTCAACAAAATCCTTTGCTGTATTCACTAATAATATTTCATGATAATTTTTATAGTTTTATTTACTCCCTTTTTTATATATAAAGTGTAATAAATAGAAGCATCCTTAAGTTTAAATGGCTCAGTTTCGTAGGTTTATATATTCCCAAAAAATCCAATAATTTTTAAGGTCCTCATCATCATATTTTAAAAATCCTCCAGATATCTCATCAGAACTTAGTCATTTTTTTTTTTAGATTAGTAAGAGCTGCTTTGACTTCATTAAGTTGAATAACTTGATCCAAATCTAAATGATTAAAACAGTCTATATATTAAAGGCCATTATATTAATTTTTGTATTATTATTCAAAAAATGATCAAAATACCCCACTACTATCTTTTTAAAATCCAATTATTATCATATAAAATAGAGTCATTCCTGGGTTTATTAGATTATGATATATATTTTTTCAGGCTCATGTGCATCAAAAAAGTAATCATGATCAGAAAATGGCTATCTTGTATGCAGTTTTAATATACTAATTATTTTTAAGCCACCTTGTTAGTTGTTGAACTTCTGCATTTAAATTTCTATATCATTTATAAAGTTATGCATTCAATGTATTATTCTTTAGAGAATAGAATGATTTTTTTTTAATTAAGTCATAATAATTAAAGTTATGTGGAGGGTGTGAAATTAAGCTTCTTTATGCAGTTGTAAAGATTTAATTTTTAATGATTGAATCAATGCATAATTTTATATTATTGATTGATTAAAATGAAATGACATTTTAAATCTTTTGGTTAATTAACAGGTCTTAATAGCTAATCTAGCTTCTTACTTTTGTCACTTTTGTTTTTTTACACCTATTTGTAGCAATATTTCTGTATATGCTTTTTTAAAAAATACTATAACTACAATCTAGTGAATATTGATTTATTAATTTAAAAAATCTAAAGAGGTCTGTATTTTGCAAGTGTCAATAAACTTCAAAGTGGATTTGGTCTATTGTCCATGTCTTTAAAGTCTGTCCTCCAAAGCATTGACTGTTTTTTTTTTCAAGTGTCATAGCATCGGCCAGGACATGAACCTGCAACCCGGGCAACTGTTTGTAAGGCAGTCACGCTGACCTCTCGACCACCAATGCAAGACTAGCATTGACTGTTTTGAATCTTTGTAATCTGGTTTCCACATCATTTGAGAGATTACTTCGAGAAAATGTTTTGAATAAAAAAATATGATTTTTTGCTAGTTTATTAAATATTTATCATTTTTACATAAAAATTGTATAATAATTATTTTAAACCAAAAGAATATACATATATATTTTTATTTTATTCATATATGTTTTATTTTTTAAAATTAGAAGTTAATAAATTTGACCATAATATTAACAAAGAAAACTATGATGTTGTGTTACAGTCTTTGAGATATTCCAAAAATTATAAAGCAATTGTAATATTTTAAAGCAGAATTTGATAAATTTATCAGAGATTAATATTTATTCATTTGTGTTTAAAAATGTTACATTAAAAAGATTTTATTAATTTTCCGAAGACCATGTCAACTATTTTTTCAATATTTGAAAAGTTCAAATATGATTTTTTAGAATGTTTTTCATATGTAAAATTAAATTTCTATGAAATCAAGTCCAATTTATTTAGTATAAAATAGAAATTTTGTACTAAAATCAAAGGTTGAAACATTAGGAAAAACTGCCACCAGAGCATTTTCTGCATATTTTTTTAGCTCGTCTGTTTCTCTTCACTACAGTGGATATATCACACAATTGATATTTACAAAAATAATAATAAAGAAATGAAAAATAAATAAGAAAATTTTAGTAATTTATTTGATTGCTCAATGTTTTATCTATTATACTGAATGTTTTTTTAATCTTAAAATTAAAAATTTTAAATAGTTTAATAAAATTAATTTAATATAAATCTAATAACTTGCAACAAATATCTTGGTTTTGCAAAACATTATTTTAATAAGTTCTTGTTAATTTCAGATTTCTTTTTAAATATTTTTAATGAAGTTTTCCTATTCATGTTTATTAATATAAATTTATTTTTTATTTGAAATGAAATTGGATTTTTTAGAAAAAAATTTAAGGTTTTTCAACTTTTCTGTTTATTAAGAAAATGTTTTAGCAGTTTTAGATTTTGAATAAGAACTTATTTTACAGATTTTAGAAATTTTTAGCAATTTCAATTTACATTAGCCTAAGAACAGTTTGTTTGTTAACTGTTAAAGTGTTTTTAATTTTTATTTTTTACAAACTTCATAAATTATAAAAATATTTGAAAACAATTTTTTAAAAATATAATTCATGATATAGAATTAGTATCACATTTTTTCTTTTTCATTTTATGCTAAGAATTGAACCATATATATATATATATTGGTTCTTTTTTAATTGGTAATTTATTTGTAGATTGTCTGCTTTGAGTATCTAATCTAAAATTGGAATAATTTCCTCAAACCAGGGTCTTTTTTATTGGACTTTAACAACAAGAAATCTATAAGAAGAATGTGTAAAACTTAATACCTTAGCTTGACAATTTTGGCTTGAATATCTTTTATTTTCTCCACTAATAGTAACATGTTTAATTCAGTATAGTAATATTCTATAATTAAATTTAATGAAAATTAATATTTTTAATATTTTAAACAAATTATTTAAGCATAAAAAAATTAGCTATTCAAGCAAAAATATTTATTACTGATTTTTGTTTGATGTTGGTTACTATAATTTTTGTAATTCATGCAACAGTAACTATTTATAATTTAATATAATGTTAATTCTTATTTAAATAATTATATATTATTGTTTTTACATTTATTAATTTTTACCTTTAATTAAAATAAATTACATATTCCTTCACACACAACATTGATGCATTACTATACAGTATTTAATAAAATATATGTAAAATATACATGTTCACATTAAATTTTTCACTCCTTTAAAATAGTTACATTTATTAAATTGACTTAATACAATGTTCTTTAAATTACGAATATACATATGTATTTTATTACACACACAAACTATAACAACAGGTGAAAATTTTTACGAACGTATTTAAATAATAATTGGACTGCCCTCTAGCTGCAAAGTTCGATAGCATTTTACAATAAGAGAGTGACCCTCTTATTGTTATAGTTATTCATTATTAAAATATTATTTATCATTACACACATATATATAAAGCTGACAAGAAGATTAGACCTTCAATTTTATGAGTTTCTGTGACTGTTTTTATTTTAATTTTTCAATAGTTAATCATAATGTATGAGCTTAATAATAATGTATATAATGTTGATATTAATTTTAAATCTTTATTATAAACTAAATAGAGTATTATCAGTGTGCTCATATGCATTTACATACATAGTATATGGATTTATATAAACCCAAGAAATGTTTGACATACAATAAGATGGATTTTCAAAAATCACCAACTGGGCCGTCAATAGTTTTATTTATTTTCAGATTTATGATCAGTGTAAAAATAGTGTTAAATAAAAGAAATCACACTGCTAGTTAAGATTCTTATTTTGGTTTAGATAATACTATTGGCATATTTATCAAGGACCTGATTTGAATTAAGCATATTTCTTTTGTTATTCTTTCTCACACATTATCAAAATTAAATTCACACCCCATTTTCCTTTCATGACTTTAAAAATCTAAAATATAATTAGGATTTGTTTTTGAATGATTAAATTGGTGTATTTGCTGTTTAAATTTTCTC
Source organism: Epiperipatus broadwayi (assembly GCA_028023455.1). Classification (NCBI taxonomy): domain Eukaryota; kingdom Metazoa; phylum Onychophora; class Udeonychophora; order Euonychophora; family Peripatidae; genus Epiperipatus; species Epiperipatus broadwayi. The sequence continues at coordinate 4,327,370 of JAQFVV010012402.1, forward strand.
TAGTTTTACTGTATTGTATTGACTAGCAAGTAAGATTTTTATGTTTCAACTTTAGCCTTTTAATAAAGTCAACATGGTGTGTAAGGAAATAAACCATCAGAAATGAAAAATAAAAGAAACAGGATTAATTTTTAATTCAAGTCATTCTTTCATTTAATTCTCCAATAGTATTCAACTAAATTAAAATCTTAATTAATATACAATTTCTTATATCTAATGTTATTTTAACACTAGCTAAAGTTTGAGAGTATATCTTATTCCATATCAAACATTTTTTGAATTTATTCACAAATGAAAATGGAACTGTTCACTATTCATCATCATCATTTTTAACTATTATCAATCTATTTCAGGATGAAATTGTCTCTAAGTTTAATCCATTTTCTATAATCTGTGTCTCTCTTTTTCAAAAAATTCCTGCAAACTTTTTTATTCTATCCATCTATTTTACATATATAATCTTTATTCTAGATTTTACATCAACATGCTTTGAATATATAATTTTATTTATATGTATAACATATGTTATCTTTAACCCTGATTTTTTTATATAATGTCTTTAATTCAAAATCTGGTTTCAACTAATTGCAAATTCAAATTTATGTTCGGTGGAATTTTCAATGAATGTTTTCCATATGTATGTTATTTGTACCTAAATAATATAAATACACAGTAATTAATTGAAATACTTTGTTTACATTAAAAGAAAAATTATTTTTTCCAACTGGCTCATGACAAAAAGAAGCACAATTTTTAAAAAATCACAAATGCCCTCAATAAAATATATAGCTATATCTTTAAATAATTCAAGTTTATCCAAAAAGAAAAACAATTAATTTGAGAATTCAGTTATTATATTCTAATTCTTTAATAAATAGAATAATACATTTTGAATTACATGTAAATAAATTTGAAGAGATGTCAACTCCAATCTTTATGTGGAAGATATTTTTTATTATGGCTACTATTTTACATGAAAAAATTGCTCTGCAATATACATGCGCTTGACATACATTAATACTAAAATAATATTTGACTTGTTATTAAAGTAGGAACATTTAATGCTACAATTCATATTATGAATTAGCCTATTACAACATGTCAATGTGCTAAGAATCGGATATTCATAGCATAATTAAAAAAATCCAACATTAAGATGTGTGTATATAAATAAATTATGGAGCAATATCAGGTCCAATTACAATATGTAATACAGTTTTTACTGTAGCTGCCATACTGTATGAAAAATTGACAAATTTCTTGCCGTATATTTGCATTTTCAAAAATAATTTTTTCATTATCTGCTTTATAAGACTACCAATAATTCATAGAAATATTACAGTATTAATACTGTAATCAGAGCCTGAATATTTATGATCACTTATCTCTAAATTGGTTTGTTCCAACATAGCTATATGCTCATCAAGACAGAATCAAAGATTCGTATTATTAAAATTCTTAATTAAGATATCCAATATTGAAATATGTAATAAATGGGATAGCACATCTTGAATTAGATAATAAATTTGAAAAGTTGTCATCTTCAATTATTATGCTTTTTTTTATACAGTGACTGCATACTATGTGGAAAAATTGATGAATTATTTTTCAGTATACCTAAGGGAATTTTTGGTACTGTTCCAAGGCAATTTATCAATTTTTTCATTTACTATGGCAGCCACAATAAAAAATGTATTAGGCATGACAATTAGAGCTGAAATCTCTTCAAATTAATTTACATCTAATTCAAAATGTAATAACTTATTACACCTTTTGATGTTGGATTTCTTAATTAAGGTTTTTAATAATGTGAACATGTCTGCTGTGATGAATGTATGGCTGTGTTGAAATACTCTAATTATAGTAAGCAATTATAACACTAAATATATATGCTTTAACACTAAGTTGATCATTATTACAGTATTAACATAGTAGTGATTTTTATAGGGAACTGGTGAAAAAAATTATTCTTCAAATGTATGTTTACTGAAGAACAATTTTTTAATGTAGCATAGCAGCTGTAGTAAAAAATGTATTATGCATGATAATTGAAGTTGACATCTCTTCAAACTTACCTATTTATAATAAATATATTTCAATGTTGGATCCTTAATTAAGATTTTTAATAATTTGAATCTCTGATTTTTTTGCCTTGATTAGTATATGTTAATTTATAATAAGCTTATTAGTGCTAAATATTTACATTTTGATAACAAGTCAATGCTATTGTAATAATAATGTATGTCAATAGATTGTTATATTTGTGTGAATTGTTGGCAGTTACTGATAAAGGATTATTCCTAAAATACATATATTGTAATGGTAACTCTTGTCCATATAAGCAGAAGCAGCAAAATATACAAGTAAAATAATATAATAGTAGTAGTAAGTAATTAATTAGAGCTCATTCTTCATACAATTATTCATTTGCTTTAGCTACCATATACTCCAAATATAACACCTAGAGAGCATTTTCTAATAGCTATTGTTGGGGGGGGGTATTCTATGGGTTGTTTGTGTGTGTGCTAATTGCATGTATTTTATCAGCAAGTATTACATATGAAATAACAATTAATAAGTTTGTAAATAAAGAAATCATTTATTAATGACAAAATAAAATAAATATAATAATAAATAGCTAATAGAATTAACTAGAATCTTCTTTGGGAGATTTTCTTTCTTGAATGCTTTTCAAGTTAGAAATTATAATAAAAATTCAAATATTTTATCACTTTATAACTTTACATGATTTCTCACATAAAAAAAAAACCATGATGATCATTTATTGCTATGTAGCTTTTTTTGAGATAGTTTTATTTTATTTATTATTAAAGATTATAAATCAGTTCATGCTACAAACAGTTCAAGTTCAAATATTATATGTTTATAGTACCTTCATGAATAAAACATTAATGTCCTTTTGACAAATTCAAAAATAGTTTTCATGCTTTAGTTTTTTAAAGTTTGCAAATATTCTTTTTCTTTATTTGTCTTGAATATTCACAAATAAACAATATCAAAGCATTAAAAATTCTGGGTTTAAAATGTCTTACAGTTTACTTGTCTTTATTTTCTTCCTTTAGATATTTTTCTTCTTTTCAGTATTGTTAAGTAAAGTATTAAAGGCAATTACATAAAGTATGAGTATTCTTATTTCTTCTGTGACAATCCATTTGCAAAATTGTATTTATCAAAAGCAGTTTTTAAACTAGTTGATAAGGAAAATAGATTGGACAATTGCATTAAAGTCAGAACCAATGAGCTATTTACTTTAACTTAGCACTTCATCTTCTATATAAGTCTTTGTATAAAAAGTATCTCCATCACTTTAAGTCAGTAAAAAAATATAATTAGAAGTTTGCACTTTTATATATATTTTCTTTTTTCACTTAAGAATATAATTGATTTTGCTGCTTTTTCTTTTTTTCTTCTACTTAAAAAAAAAGATGGGGGAGAATGAAAAAAAATCTCATTTTAATATTTTTCAACTTTTTTTTCTTCATATGTCATAGCATTGGCCAGGAGGCGAACCCACAACCGTCTGCAACCAATTACTTGCTGACCTCTCGGCTAACAACACTTGACACTTTATTTACATATCAACACTTTTTGTTGTATTTGCACAACTTTTTGGTGTCATCTCCATAATAAATTTAGAATATCTTTTTTTTTTAATAAATGGAAAATTAATTAAATGGATATATCACATTATTTTCCAAAAATATAATAATGTAACTTTGGCATGGCCAATATAACTGTTACAATATACTGCAAAACAATTTATTATTCATGATGATTAATACTGGCATTTCTTCAAATTTATTATCATTTAACTCTTGTTTATTTTTTGTATTTGATTACAATCTTATTTTTAAATCCTAGTGTATCTATTAACAAATTATAAAATGCTAATAAAAATAATTATTTAACTAAATTAACACATATCCGTATTTGCTTTTATTTAATCCAGTTTACTGTTTTGTTTTTTTTTTGTAAGTAATTTTAAATCCATTCAATAAAAATTATAGCCTTTCCTTGATTTTGAATTATAAGTTGTTATTTTTTATAATTTTTCAAAAAATTAAAGCAGACTTCCAGTTAATATTTTGTATTTAGCAGTTTAAATTTTCTATATTTGTCACTGCATCATTATATATGGACAAAAACTTACCTTTTATATTATTATTTTATTTTAGTAATCAATGAATTTGTAGACTAAAACAGTGTCTTTTTCATTATGGCATTCCAATAATAAAATACTTTATTTCAATTCAAGCATAATTTCATGTAAATGTTCATCTACATAATCTATATTTTCTTTTCTTTCAATATTTATAATATTATTTTTCATCTTTTTTTTTATTAATACTAATTTTTAATAGAATGTTTATGGCAACAGTTTAATTAGCCAAAACTAAAATATAACAAACCCATCTGGGTTTTTTTTTCTTCTTCCAATACAGAAAAGTATTTATTTAATACATAATCAAAAGTAATTTAATAATTATTCTAAATTACGAATAAACAATTTTAATTTTTTATTTGACCATTTTTAATTTTAATATTTTCAAAGTAAATCTATTGAATACACATAGTCCATATTTAAATGTATTTAGCCTCTTTTTTATTTTCCTTATATATGCTAAACTTATATATATATATATATGTATTTTTTCTATTTGATTTTTCATAGTTTTGTTAAATGATGAACTATAGTATAACATATATAATAAATAGATAAACACATCTTAAAAATATGTAAAAAAATTCTCATCTTCATTTATCGTGCGTTAATCATTCCTTGTCTAGTTGTCTTACAACGTGAAAATGGTGACAAATCACTTTATATTATATATACATTTCAGGTAACAAACTATCATATTTGCTTTAAAATGAGTGAAGTCAATCAGTAAATATAGCAATTTCTCATCTTATATGGTGATTTGTCAATTTTTTTAATGTTCTGTGGTAACTGAACAAAAAATATTCAATGTAGAGTGCTTATAACATATACCTATATATGTATACTATAAATTTGTTCTCGCATTTTAACTATCTTTTTGTTGGATTGTCTATTGAAATAGGATTTAAGAAAGATATTTGTTAATTATTTTGTTTAAAAAATAGTTATAAATGAACAATTACAAAATGGAAGAAAGATAATAAGGCTTTACAAATGTGGATTTTGAAATGTAAGAGAAACTGAAAAAAAAAAAGTTAATTAGAAGGCAATAATTGTTTGTTGTTTTTCCATTTGTTGTACAGATATTTTATTTAGGTTAAGTGTTTGCGTCATTTTATAATATGTTTCAAAAGGAACTTTATTGATAAAAACTTAATATATTGCAATAGGAATGAAAAAAACAACAATATAACCTGACATTTTGTTAGAATTAGAATACTAAAACGCTATATATTGTTGTAATGAATAAATAAATAAAAATTGCAATTGAAAAATTATAATTAAAACATCCCACTATAGGTTGGAGCTGTGATGAAAAAGGGACCATGTAGCTGCAAATATATCTGGAGGAGTAATTGTTTTTGTATCTCTGTTTAAATGTGTCTAGTTTATTTTTTAAATGTGTTCAGGTATCTTCTTGTATTACTGTTGTAAAGAAATAAGCATCCTGTGCACAACATAGCATAAATTATGAATGTGGGGGTTCTTATTTCTGTAAAGCAAGCTTTTGGAAAGAGAGTTAATGGTCCATTGAATTGTACTATATTTTTCCTAAATATTTTTGTGATATATGACTAGGTATTTTGTAGGCTACTACATTAAAAAAAAAAGAAAGATGTTTTTGATCTTCTGCCTTAAAATATAATTGACATATTGTTTCTATGTTGACAAGATTTCTTGTATATTTCAAAAGTATAATGTCGGCAAAGACCACATATTTATTTTGAGCATAAAATCGAAATATTTTGTTCAAGAGTCCAATACTTAAATCTTCTTATCAGTTGCTTATTATTAATTCCAAACATTGGAGAACCAACACCTTTATTTATATTTGGATATAAAAGAGCATGATTTTTCCAACATTGCCATTTTTCATATGGAAATATTATCTTAATATTTGTCATTAAATTAATAGGTGCTAGAATTGTTTGAAGATGTTTTGTGTATGGTAGAGGTTTATCTATTGATATTGCCTTAAGTATTGTCTCCAGATGTAAAAATAATCTTATCATGGCTAACATCAGGTTAATTGATTTTTGGATTCTATATACATAAACTGATTGTAATCACAATCCATTTTGAATACTATGAAACTATAATTTTCTGAATGAAACTGCAATTGATTTCTTTCCTCACAAGAGCTTTCTGCATAGTGAATAAACATTTGAGATCAATGATTTTATAAAGATTATGACAGGTAAATAGTATGCATGTTGATGAGAGCTAACTTAAAATAGAGTGAGAGATATACTTTTAAAAGAGGTTATATTAGTGTTCTTTTGATCACAACAATTTAACTTGTATTTGTTTTGGCATAGCCATATTGCTCAGATAGAAAGGAAAATCTAAATATGTAGTTGGTAAGCCAAGAAATGTATTTGTATATATTTTACTTGTGTCAGTTCCATGCATATGATTTGTCTAGATTGAATTCAAGTTTATAAGAGTTGGTAAATTCCTTTGTGATTTTTACTAATATCAGATTTTTTTTTTTTTAGTTGTAAGGAAAACTGTAATATCGTCCATGTATTCTATGCAGGTTATATTATGACCTAATGTTAGAATATAGATGCCTGAAAGATGTTTTTCTATGTTGCTCAGGAATTGATTTATGTAAGCAGAAAATAATAAAGCATTAAATGGTGATCCTTAAGATATTGATTGACTTAGATTAAATGAGGGAAACATTTTTTCATTTACAGTAAGATGTCTTTCCCTATTTATAAGTAAATTTTTAAATATATATATAAAATTCAATTAGATGTGTTCATATTTCTCAAAGTTTGTATAAGAATATCAATTGGTACATAGTTAAAAGCTGTTTTCATGTCAAACTGTACTACCATTGGATCATATTTTTTTGCATTTTGCATCATATCAATGATTATCTTGAATAATAATGCTGCTTGTCTTATTGATGATCTTTTTTTAGGAAATTGTGACAAATGTGGTAATAGATGTGACTCCATCTCATTTTTTAATACTTTTTGAAGCAATTTTATCCATAATGGACTCATGGATATTGGTTTTATATTTTCCATTGTGCATGGTGATATATTTTTCTTTGTGAATGGAACAATTGCTATTGAATATAAGTTGTGAATTTTATAATTTTTCTGTGATAGGAAATTAACCATGTCTGCAACACATTTTGAGGTGAATTGACTTAGATGTTCAAACACAAACTTTGATATGCCTGGAAGGCCTGGGTGGGAAGATTTAGACATGTTTTCCTAACTTTGTATAAAATTTTGTGGTTTGATCTGTTGTCCCAAAATAATTATATGATGGTTTGAAAAATGTTTCTTCCTGTAATTTGCCTTTAAAGTGTGTGCAGATTGATGTTAGCATATTGTAACAGCCATAACATTGCCAATTACTAATCCTAGATGTAGGAAATTGATCTAGGGACATCTTAATATATTGTCTCGACCAAGTGTGTGATTGTGTAAGAAAGGATTCTTTTGTGGCATTATATTCTTTTAGTACATCATATGTTGATTTATGTGTTTTTTTTAATATTAATATAAATTAATTATGATCTGATGTGGGTGCACACTTTGTAATTCTTTTCATCAGCTAGGACTAAGCTTTGTAAAAGGTATGTTAGATCTAATAACACATTGTTTATATTTTATAAAATTATTTGTATGAATGATATCCATCTTTGTACAGGGTCAATTATTTTATCTTTCAGCTTGGCAAGTAGAATATAAATTTCTGAATATAGAAATTCTGTAGTTCTTGTATGCAAAAGTATCCTTATTGTGTTGTATTGAGTGGAATGTATAATTTAGATCTAGAGTTGCCAATATTGCAGAGGTCTGAAAATGGAACAGACACTAGTTGGATTTTGAGTGATGTATTAATGGTAAATAATAAACTTAATCAATAAATGATTAATATATGCCTATGTTAAATGGGGGTACATTATTTGGCAGAAATCCCTTACCACTCATTAGTGGAGTGTTAATGAAATGTATCCATTTGGATACAAATATAGTGTATGCCATATTGAATTCTCTCTTCAGCAAAATAGAAAGTGGAGAGGATGCACATAATGAATTTATTATTTGAATGATTCTATTCATTGTTTTATGGTTTAGATGGTTATATACAAACACTATATTTAAGATTATAGTCTTATTGATTTATTATAAGTATTAGTAATTGTTCATCTATATACAATATTCTAAATGACTTAAATGGACATGACCTCATAATAATCACTCTAGTGCCTCCTGAGGGTATTGATGCCATTCTTGAAAAAGCTAAGTAGCCCTCTCTATTAATAAGCAGAAGGATCTATCTGAGAAGCATTATATATTTTTGTTTCCACTAAACCACCTATATGTGGCTGTGCAATGTTTAGCCATTTCACTACTTGGAAATTTTTAGGGATTGAATTTAATCCTCTAATTTTTAGCATACTTATTCATAGTTTCACTGTGTGTGTCTATTTAATCTAATTTTAGTAGAAAATTGAAGTAAATTTAATTTAGCAATTTTTAAACTGTATCATTGTGTATTAATATGTGCTGAAACAGTGCTATCAAATGATGTCTTATAAGTTACATGATTACTGTTGTGTTTATTGCAAGATTTAGTTACTATTCTCAAGTCTGCTTTGTCATCTTCAGAGGCATCTGCAAATTCATCATCTGTATTAAAATAGTTTTTTAAATTTTTTTGTGTGTTTTATTTTTGAAGAAGTGTCTTTATTTTCATTTGGTTTCTTCCAATGCATTCAGTTTTTTGATCTTCATTTTTTACTGGGTGAACTGTCATTTGCCTCTGTTAATGTTTTGTTTATAATAATGAGCATCGATGAGTTTCTTGTGGCATAATTCTCATTTTGTTTTTCTTTGAGGTTATTATTTTCCTTATGAGGTTGATGTTTATTTCTGGAAAATTTTCTTTTTCTGAGGTTATGATAATAATATCTGTATCAATTTGTGTCTGTGTGTAAAATCCTGTTGCAATGCTTGCATTTTGCATTGGAAGAGTTTATGTTTTAATGTCTGTGAATGCTATGCTGGAAACATTGGTGCTTAATACCTCTAATAAATATTAATAATGTTGTTTTTTGATTAGTAATCTGCATACATATAGAATAGAGAGGGATCCATATTATCATGTGTGTAAAATCCTGTTTTACAATCCTTGCATTTTGCATTGGAACAGTTTATGTTTCAATGTCTGCGAAAGATACATTTTTAAACATTGGTGCATACCTCTAATAAATATTAATAATGTTGCTTCCTGATCAGTAATCTGCATAAATGTAGAATAGGGATCCATGTTATCATGTAGTAATACTCTAAATTCATAACTATTTTCAAAAATCAGTATCAGTGTATCTTTAAGATAAATTGACTGTAAGCTTCCAAATGGTTCCATTAATTTTTTTAAAATCATTTCATGAATAGTTTAGATATGCATTTTTAAGTCTGTGATATTTTTTCTATTCTAATTTAGTTTCCAAGAGTATTTATTTGCCATTTGAATCTGTTTTTTTTTGTTCAATATCATAAAATTCTAAAATAACATATTAAAAATTTGGGTGGTCGATTATTTGTAAAATGTTATTCCACATATTGTTAGTGTAATGCTTTAAATAATATTTCTTTTGGGAATTATACAGTGAGCATGAAGTATCTATAATCGCTAATGCAAGAGACCTATCTGAAAAAACCATTTGAAGGAGTTAAAAAAAACCCATAGATATTATCAAGTTAAATTTATTAGAAATGTTGTGTAGCATTTCTTTGATCCAAGTAATAGAAGGGCTTACATTATTTTCACAAACAGCAGCTACAAAAAGTTCAAGACTTTCAATATTTTTTATATTCATTTTGTGAAATGTAGACAAGGGATTTTGTTTCATATTCTGATGTAGGTTTGCATCTGAACCAATTCCTTGACTCAATTGGATGTTTAGCAACATTAGTATAGATTATACTGGAAAAAAATATAAAAATAACTGGAGTTTGCAAGAAATCAGAACTTATGAAGAATGCTACATCATTTTATAATAATAGTAAATGATTGTATTTTTTTTTTAGAGAAAATGGCTTGCTAATTCTGTCTAAAGACAATTGTACTTGATTACTATTGATGATCTTTTTTATTTATAGTTTTTGTAATTTAGTGCAGTGGTGGTAGAATGGCAGACTGTGGAGCTCAAAACCCATAGATTGTGACTTCCTTCCCGTCACTTTCAATGTTTAGATATGTTGTGAATTCCTCAGCAATAAAACATCCAATTATTTTTTTAACTCCTTCAAACAGTTTTTTCAGATAGGTCTCTTGCATTAGTGATCACAGTCACTTCATGCTCACTATATAAATTCCCAAGAGAACTGTTATATGAAGTATTCATAAACAATATGTGGGATAGCATTTTACAAATAGCCGACCACCTGAATTTTTAATACATTGCTTTTATTAAAATAAATTTCTCATTATTGATCATTTGTGCAATATTTATATTTTCTGATAAAAATTTGTAAAGCATATCTCATCCACTACTGTGAATCTTATAGAAAATAATTACATCCTAATCATATTCATCATTATGTTTCACATATAGAATTATTTCTACAGTTAATAGGATTTCAATCTCTTTATTGAACTGCATGCTATTTTGTTAATATCATTAGATTTGCAATTTATTCTTCCTGAACTGAAGTTAAAATATTTGTTTGTAAAATAATTATAGGAACTATAAGAACAAATTCTTATACTTTTAATATAAGCATAATAGATTACGCAATTCCCTTCTTATTGCTGTTTTTGTGCTCATAGCCTATTTTGAATCCAAAAACCTTGATTTTATTTCTCTATTTAAATCTTACAACGCAGATTGTAATTAATACTCTTTATTCTATACATCTCAATATAAATAATTTTTATTGTTAGCCCAGCTTTAAAATTAGTGTTAATATTTTTTTACGTAGAATGTTTAATACCTCTTATGAAATTTTAGAAATGCATTGTAAAATTTTTAAGAAAATTATATGAAGAAATAGTCTGTTTTCCTGTCATGAATTTTTAAGATGTATTTTTATTTATTTGTGCATTTTTAAAACTTGATTAGAATTTATATGAATTTTCGTGTTTTTAATTAATCTAATTATTGTTTTTTTGGAAATAATATATTTTAAAAATTGAAAGAGTAAATTATAATTAATTAAAGTTTTATAACTTTTTTAAAATTATTATTAAACAACTGAAGTGATTTATTGATTTTTTTTCTTTCCCTTTGCAAACTTTTTTATTATTATATGAGTAAATTTATTATCTCCTAATTTTTTTCAATATTTAATACTCTCTGTGTTTTTTAAATGGATACTTGACATCATTTACTCTACATGAATTATCTTAAATATAACCTTGTAGTTTGTCTGAAAGCTTTTCTCTCCTCTTCCCATTTAACATTGTTCCATTCCATTTCAGAAAGACATTTGGAATGAAATGTTTCAGTGAAAATCAATTAATGTTTTAGTAATGCAGAAGTAGATACTATATTTAAAGTAAAAGAATCACTTCTTTTGTTTAGTCAGCTTTACTTGGATAAGTTTTCTTCCATAACTTGATAATGAATATTATAATTCATGTTACATTTTAAAGTATTAACTTTAACTGTCATTTAATATATGCATTCAACTTTATATATATAGTCATGCCTTAAATAATATAAATCTAAATGGGAGAAAAAGCTTAAAAATAATAATTAAAAAAATATGGAAGAATAATGTCTCTCTATTATGTTTATGAACTAAATTCAAATTCTGGTTGGATAAACATGAATATTCTTAAAGTTTTTCTTTTAGGAAGCAGACCCATATCCACCCTAGGCTAGTGAAACAGTATCTAATTATTTTTAACTAGAGAATAAAAAAGAATGAAAAATTATTCAACCATCATCACTCAACAGTTAGCAAGTCTAATATGTAATATCTTTTCTTTCACTATTCCTCTATAAAAAGTTGTTAAATATACCTTTTACCTGCTATGGGCTATTTAAAATCTGTTGTATTTTATCTTTTTATTTTGATGGTAATTTCAACTGTCATGTAATATGAATTGTTAAGTTACTATTGAAAATGATTAGAGAAGGATTTAAACAAATATAAACAAAAATTATATATTTTTTGGACCCAAAATTATTTAAATATAACTTCTGCTTTTATTAACTCCACTGATCAAATCAGAGTGTATATGATATAAGTATAATTTATTAATAATAAATAATATTTAAAAAGGTGTATTATCAATAAAATTACAGAAGTATATGCTTAACATGTATTTCTCAACAGAATTGATTTGCCAAATTTTAATAAACAAAAATTTAGTTATAATTGTATACTCCTGACTTTAAGTTTATTAGTAATCATGTGATTCAATCCTAATGCAAAATTTATAAAATTGAGTACATTATGCAATATTACACTACAATCAAACTATAATATTTAACATATTAACTACACTACAATTAGACTATAATATTTAACATATTAACTGTGGTAAATGTTCACTTCTTTGCCATTTTTATAATGCAATTTATAATATATTAAAAAAGTTAATTGAAAGACTAGATGCTCAGAAGGCATATGGTATGTAAGCAGTAGAAGTAAAAGACTGGGCTCCCAAGTTTATTATATCACTTCATTAATTTGCAAAAGATAATAATAAAATAAAATATACAATCAATATTAAAATTTACTTCATTAATTTCAGACATTTATTAATATTGTTCATATATATATATTTTAAAGTTCTATTTGTATTTCTTAGTTTGAGGAATAAGTTCTCTTTATGTTTTATTATTAGTGAAGTATAAATATTTCATTTTATTTTTGATAAGCTAGATTAAATTATTTCAAAATAAAGAAAAAGAAACATTGTTGAAATCTTCTCATACACAAGCTACACTAGGGGAAGTTGTAAAAAGTTAGAGGAAATTTTTGGGATTCATATTTAGAAAGATCAAAGGAATTAAATTGGGCATATAATATATAGTAGGAAACTATGTTAGATGAAAAAAAAAATGTAAAGAAGAATGAAGTTCATAGGTGATCTTAAGAAGGTGCTTATGCATATTTGAAAAATAGTGAAAGAAGTAAAACAAAAAATTAGAAAAAAATGCTTGAGATGTTGCTAGTGCTGCCTAATAAATAGTTTTGAAAATATAAATAAAATTTAGTAGAAATAATGAAAAAGAAGATAATAAAGATAACTGAGATATGGCCTATTATAGTTATAGTTGTTAAGAGTTACTGATGATGTCTAATGAAATTGAAATGCTGAAAGTAAAAATCTTGAAAGGAAAGAAATTTATATGTATTTGCAATTAATAAAATATAAAAATAATCCAATTTTATAATAAGTAAAAATATTATTTGAGGTCTAATAAATTAGTTTTGAAGCAATTTTGATTTATTTAATAAATAGTTTGAGTTCTTCAAAAAATAGTGCTAATTAATTAATTCATTCTTTTAAGTAGGCAAAATATGTATATATTTCCATTCTTGATTAGTGAAACAAGCTCTGTTAGCAAACATTTACTAGATTTCTCAGTTTACAAAAATTGCCCATTTTCATTAGCTGTATCCTAGATGTATATAAGGATAAACAAATTTAGTAAGTTATTCAAGTAAGAATGAAATCCATTACAATCCAGATATAAACACAGCCTTATTCGTATATGGCCTAATTCCAACTTTCACAGGAGAGTCCATTGATTACTCATTTGCAAATCCTTATAAGTGGATAATTTTAAATCATATATTTGTAATATAATCTACTTCCCAACATTAAATGTAATTTCAGTCTTGATTAATGAGCAAAATGTTGTTAAACATTTCAACATTATTTTATTTATTAAATTGCTTAAATGATATAAAATGATTATTTACATTGGCTGTCCTAAATATGTGTATAAGGATTAACAAATTTATTAAGTTATTCAAGTGAGAATGAAACCTATTACAGTCCGGATGTAAATGCAGCTAATGCAAATAATTGTTTTGTATTGGCTGAGAAATCTACTAAGTAAAGGGTTTCTGAAAAGATTTTTTTTTTTTGTGAATTGTTTTCTCTAAAAGAAGATATGGAGAGATACTGCATTTTGGTTTTTGTAGATTATTGATATATGGGGTCAGGGCATTGGTATGAAATATGTATACATATACTTGTTAAGGCATGTATGAGATATAAATAATTGAATGAATTCTGATGAATTCTATAGGAAAATAAATTTGTTTATTTTATTTAATTTATATGTTTTTAAATTGTTTGCATGAAGCAAGTTCGTTATAAATATTGATAATTTACATATATTTAATGAATTATATAGTTAGTCAGATGAATTTGAAAAACAGAGTAAGTAATACTTTAAAAAAGCAAAAACTATTTATTAGTAAATGGAAAGAAAATAAAAATTATGGAAACTGTTTTGAATTGTTTTAAATAACTATTCATGGAGTAATATATCAAGAAATTGAATAAGAAAATATATCTTGCAATTATATTAACCAAAATATATGCAAAAAGAAAAAAAATCTTCATATATATGAGTGAGGAGAAAATAAATTAGAAAAATAGTGATAGAAATTATGAAATATTGGAAAGAGATGAGAGAGAAAGGGAAAAAAATGTTTTTGAAAAAAATAAAGAAAATAAAAGGAATTTGTTGAGTATATACAGAAAAATAGAGGTGTGATAACTTTGAAAAGTATAAAGAAAAACAATTGATGATTTTACTGCATTATTTTTTTTTTAGCTTTGATCTCAAGTTCTTATTGTTAAGGTAAAGATCAGACAATGGTCTGGACACCAGAATTACTGCACAACCATCTGGTAAATGCTAATTATGTAAGAGTTTTTACAGTTGAGAAAGGGAGAAAAGTGTGCTTAATTACTTGATGATCTTAAAAAGAAAGAAATATGGTATTAAAAATAAGATTTTGAGAGATGTAAAGAAAACAAAGCAAGTGATGTGTTAATGATACCAACACATCACTTGCTTTTTTTTTAGCTTATTGCATTGGCTTAAGCTTTGAAACCCAAGCACTCATTATTAAAGGCATAGTAAGAAAATAGCCGGGAATGAAATTGCATTACTATTTGGTTAGTCACTAATTTCCCAAGCTTATATTACAGTAGATAGCATTAGAGTAGAGAAAGAAGAAATATTGTTAATTATTTAATCTTAAAAAGAAGGATCTAGTTACATCGGCTATGTGATAGGCAATAAGAAAAATATGATTTGGAAGTTTATATTTTATTAAATCGATGTTCATAAAGAAATAAAAAGATAAAAGTATATGACAAATGTTAAAATATATAAGTTATGCCAAAAAATAGTGGAAAAACAATGAGGATTACTTTTCTAAAACCTATTATCAGTTTTCAATTTTTGTGATTATTTATCTGTGTTGTGTATGTGTATACATATAAACAAGACTGCCATTTTTTATTGGGTATATTATTGCTTATTGTTTTTGTATAAATTTATGTACTATATATGAGAATAAAATAATTATAAATTTATAAAATAATTTTTATTTACAACATTTTGAATTGCACAAATACTTCTAATGTATATTCTTGTCGAAGGATGGTAATTTTCTTGTTCAAACTGGAATTTCTATAAGAAATAATGTATGCATATCATTAGCATTCATGTTTAGATTTTGTTTCTTTTTTTCTTTGTAGAGGTTGAGGACAGAAAATAGGCTGCTAAGGCAACGGATAGAAAATTTAGAACAGGTATGTAAAAATATATATATATTATTTAGGGTTTGGAAAAATTGTGTTGTTATATAAAATTTGAAAAATAAGGTAATAATTTTTAATTTGTTATGATATAAAACCAGGCTTTTAATGAAATAAATTGTAGTGAAACGATTCAGTATTAAAATGTAAAATTGGTTGAAATTTTACTATAATATTTATTACCTAATATTTTCATGACGTAATAGTGAAATTAATGGTAAAATATTGAAATTATTTGTAAACAAATTTAAATTATTGATTCTTTTTTTTTTTTTATTCATACCGATAACTTTTCTGTAGTATGATTTCAAAAGTGATATTATGCATATATAAAAAATAGCTTTTCTGTCCTAAGATATCTATTTTTTCCAGCAAGTGAAGGCTATGATATATATGAAGTTTCTAGAGGAAATAATTTATATATATATATTCTTCATCTGATTTTAAAATTTTAAAAAAAGTTTTTAAATCAAATTATGCACGAGAGGCAATCAAAAATTAAACAAATAAAATCTAAATATTAACTTAGATCCACACATTATTAAAACCAGTATAGAAAAATAATATCAATAAAAATGTATATATAAAATCAAATAAAGCTGATTAGTTTTAATCAAGTGTTAATTATTATAATATATGGATTTGAAAATTTTAATTCTGTTACAGCTATTCATTTTAATTATTCTTTAGAAGCACCTATAAATGAATATCCTTTTCTAATTCCAAAAAAAAGGTGAGGTAAATAAATGAGTTAAAAATATAAATCATTTCAGGAAATGTTAATACAGCTATATTTTATCTAATAGTTTTTTACTTTTATAATGTATATATATATATATTATCTTCTGCTCTGACTTTTATAAATAATATATTGAAACTGAATTCTGCTATTCAAATTCACAAAAGTACATTTTATATATATATTAGATTCGATATAAAATAAAATTTAAAAAATCATAATTACTATTAATAATCAATTCAACTCAATTGAAATAACTAATATTAAATAATTATTTTATTCTAACTGATTTTTGTCCAATATTAGGATTTTTTTCAAGTATAATATTCTTTCAGTATAATATTTATTATATTTGACCATTGTTTAAGGATAAAATCACAATTGTGCATTACAATAATTTATACGTTTCTAAAAGGAAATCAACTATTAATTTGAGAAATACATATTACAATTATCTTTTTCTGTTCTTGATAAAATGCAGTATTAGTTCTACATTGCATCTTTATTAATTAATTTTTATATTGTCAATATAAACAGACACTTTTAATTTTGTATAATTCAGTAGTATCTTCCTACTATATTATTTCTTTCTTCTAGATAACTTTTATATCCACATCAGACAAATAATCCAGATTATTTTTGTTTTTAAAATTTTGGTAATTTATCAAAAGTTACATGAATTTTTTAATAATTGGCTGGAGAACTAAAATAGCATCACTTCATTTCAATTAAACATGAATAGTTTTCCATTTAATATTTTGTATTTATCAAGAAGCATTGTGGATTATTGTTTTGACTTTTGGATTACTCTTTTTTCTTCTACAGGTCACATATATCATTCATCATGACATCTAAAAACAAAATGTATTATCTCAATTCACACTTCACTTTGATCCAAATATCTTACTTTTTAAACCCCTCCCCCCAGTTTTTTTTTTCTCATACATTATAACTGAAACACAGGCTTATTATATATCTGTCTATATATGTAATATGTAGGGTATATGAGCACAGACTTTCACATGACCCACCACTCTCAACTCTATCTCACAACACTGATACACTTGAACACATATGTTGAAAAGATAAATAATCACCAATATATGTATTTCATGTTAAACAAGTAATCATCAGTTGGTCCAGATTACTATCTCCACACATATATGCTATAAGTGTTCAGATATATATTAAGATAGCCAATCCTCATACTTTGTTCTTTTGATAGTCTTTTTTTTTTTGTTATTTAACAATAAGATCATAATTGGTTATATTTTTTGCATGAATTTGCAAAAAGGCATAGTTTAGTCTATGAGATTTAAAGAATTGCATTTTTAATATTGTATTTACATCAGCATCAGCAGAAATATTTTTATATTCTTAGCCATAGGTACATTCCAATGAATACTACAATGAACATATTATATTTATTATTAGCAGATTCTGGCTATAAGTTTATTTTTTCTATCTTTGTTACAGAATTTTTTATACATATATTATATTTATTATTAGCAGATTTAATTCTGGCTATAAGTTCGTTTTTTTTCTATCTTTGTTACAGAATTTTTGATACATATATTACTGAAGTTACTCTATTTTAGACCTTCTCACTGAAAATTCACTTTCTAAAATTGTGTTTATGTGCATTATATTGCAACTAAATAACAAATTTGGAATATTCATAATTCTTACTATCAAATTGTTTTATTGATCATGTAATATGACAAATGGATTTAATATAATTTATAAATATATCTTTGTCTATGAATTATTTGTGATATATTTATATCGACCGTACAAAACAAGATTTTCACAAATGCTATTAAATATGGTGTTTCATGAGATGCAGTTTCATGAGATATTTTCTTTAGTAGACTTTTTTTTTAAAAAAGTTTTTTTTAAAATCCGTTGTTTAAAAAAAAAAAAGAAGAAGAAGTAAGAATTTTTGAAAATATTCTATTAGCTTACTGAAATTGAGAGCGTATTATTAATTTGGAAATTTTTCTATAAATTAAATATTCTCTTTGCAATTCATTGTGCTTGGAACTAAAAGTAAATCTATATTTAAAAAAAATATATATTTTTTTTGTATGTGTAGAGATACTTTATTTAATTGTTTTATCATTTTATTAGTTCATGGCAATCCAACATTTATTATTTCATCTTTTGAATTTTATTTTTTTAAACTATATTTACCCAATAATAATGATTAATTTTATGTTTTTGACAGACAAAACGAGAAAATAACTTTCTTAAAAATATATTGAAAATTTGAATGCAAATCAATCATTAGATCACTCTGCATTAAAAACAATTGACTTTTTTCCAATTAAGCATTTGGAGGAACATACTCTTAGTAGTATAAAAGTAGATGCATTAATTCTAAGGAATTTTAATTGGGGATTATTTCAAAGACCAGTTTTAATAGAAAGAAAACAGTAATAATCATTGGGTATACATAGTAACTATAAAGTACAGTAGAATTAAAAATATCAAATAAGATACTATGATTGCACACTGATTTTTATAGATACATGCATAACTGAAAGAATATTTCTTTCAAATTTTCATTTACTTTTAATCTAATCGTGATGTATCACTTTTAGTCACAATATATCTTTACTCCCAATATCTTTCATGATCATAATAACTGTATACACAGCCATGACCAGAGAAGGTTAAAAAAAACCATAATTTTTTAATTGTGATTCTGATCTAATTGTTATAGTGATTCATGCTTTCAATTGTATCTACAGATGTAAAAAAAAAAAAAAAGCCTATAATTATAGCTTTTCAGTAATGAGTTATTAATAGTTTTATTGCCCTTAGTAAAATTTTAATTTTTTTCTGCGCTTTTTTTAAACATTTTATGTGATATCTTACAGAGTCATGAACCTTAATTTTTGAAGCATTAATCTAGGACAATTAACTTTAAAGAAGATTAATAAAGAAATAACTTTAACAAAAATTAGTGTTAAAAGTGATCATAAAACTGTTTATGATTATGTAATACAAGTATTTTTTTTAGCCATGATAAATAATTGCTTAAATAGTTTGATGATGGTAGAGCAATAAAGAAGGATGATTTGCTCATGCTAATTGCAATAAGAAAAACAGGTAATTATTGTCTTTTATTTATCACAATTTCATTCTAATTTAGATCTTTTATTTAATTTTACAATATACATTTTGCCTTTGTATACTTTGAAAATATCCTTTAATTTTAAGATGATAATATTGGTTATTAATTAGCTAGTTGAAATAAATTATTTTGTAATTAAATTTCAATAAGCTTATGTATAGATTTTTTTTCATGTACTTCATATATATATATATATATATATATATATATATATATATATATATATATATATATATATATATATATATATATATATATATATATATATATATATGCTTGATGTATTAAATGGTAAGATATATCAAAGATTTTAATGAGTATATGTAAAAAAAAAATGCTATAATTTTTCCATTAAATGTAGTTGTACATTTTTTAAATATCTAATACATTTTAATATTTTGTAAGTATATTCATTAAATGTTTACATAATATAAAAGCAGACATTTATAATGAAACACTGTCTATCTAGAAATATTTGAATACATTGATAAAAATTAGAAAATATTAATTATTTTAACATATCTTAACATTGAATTTATTTTTATTTTACTTTTTTTTATGTATATATTTAATAATTTATTTGTAGATAATATAATATAAAATACTATTATATAACAGCAATAATTTCTTATATTTATTATAACAATAATACAAAAAGACTTTTTTTGGCAATTATTTTATGCCCTTCTCAGTGTGATTGTAAACTTTTTAAAGTTTCAATTTACAATGTATACTACATAGTGACATCTATTGTTTTTTATACAAAATTGATTAGAACAAAAAATAGCAGGAGACAGGAGCGCATCCACATTTACAAATGTAACATACAAAAGTGAAATTTATCAATTAGCAACTTACAACAATTATACAAAAAATACAATATATAAAGTTATACATTATATAACTTTCCACTCATTTTTAATTGACTAATTGTTAATGAAATTAATTGATGCTTTATATTTATTCATATAGTTATGTTTATTTTAATTAATATAATTAGTTTCATACTTGTATAGGTGTGAAAATTGCCTTGAAATTCCATTTATATAATTATATACATTTTTTAATCTGTTGGGATTTGTGTGTGTGCTTTATTATTGTTATTCGTAAAAAAAGATATTATAAATGTTTTTAATTACATTTAATTTCATATACATAATTACATAATATTAAAATAAAATTAGATGTTTCTATGGTCGTTTTGCTCCTTTTTCAAATCAAAAGATTATTACCACAACTTCTTAGAATAATTAAGGTATCTTAATATTTTCTTCCATCTTTCCTTATTTGAATAAAGATATTTATTTCATTTTAATTTTTTTTGTTATGTATATGAAAATGTTTAAATAGATGTGTGAACTACAATTAAAATATTACAAGAGAGTATAGGATATATATAATAAACATACTCATGTATAATCATACATGCTTGTTAGGTAAGTATTGTAACTTGTTTTAAATAATGAAGAACTTGAGAATTTATATGGTTCTTATTTTTTTTAAGTATATAAGTTGTTTGTATTTTTACATTACTTTGTTTTTTAAAAAAAATTGCTTACTAATATCTTTTAATTTTTTTCCACGCATATTGCTGCTAATTTATAACCAATTTAACACCACTTTTATTAGTCATTTTGTTTCATTTACTATCAATTCTAATACATGTTATGCTTTTTGCTTTTTTTTAATTTTTTTAACTATCAATTAGAACACTTGGTCTTCTTTAAATAAACTGGTAGTTTTTCTGTCATATTGATATATATGTATTAGTAATGGTAAATATGGCTTTACCATTATATCAGTTACTAAAATGAAATCATGCTTGTTTAAGTGTATTTTATACTATGCTTGTTTTGACTATTCACATATATATAATTAAAGTCAGCCTAAGAAAGAGTTGTCCTATCTAAGATATTTTTCATTCAAGGAAGAATATTTCATTAATCTAGTAATTTAATATTATGCTTTTTTAATGACATTCTAATATAAGTAACAGGATTAGAAAGAAAGGAAAAGTGGGGTATATGGTGATCTGGAAATAATTATTAATTGAAATCTTATATGAGAAAAATGAGTGAATGAAATGTCTTAGAAAATGGAAAGGATAAAGAATAAAATATTTGGATCTGGAAGAAATTATAAAAATGAAAAGATTGTTTTAAAAAAACAATATGATTATAATGCTGAGATTTAAAAAAAAGCTATATTTTACTGAGAATGTTTAAAATCACACCAAATTTTATGAAGTCTCCCTGATAGATTAAAAAAAGACATTTTTATGAACAGAAATAAAAGTATAATATTATAATATTCAAAGATGAAATGAGTTGTTTTAAATAAAATATAAATTATTAACATATATTTTTAAATGATAGAAAATAAGATGACATTTGAATACATAGATAAATTATGTATCAAAACTTATGTATATATATGTTTTAAAAAATAATTATTTTGTTATTTTTTGATAATTTTTACTAAATTGAATTTTTTTTATTATTATATGGATTCCCAAGAAAGAAAGGAATATTGATAATTGATATTTTGTTTTTTGCTGTTGAATAATTAAATGTTTTTGAAAATGTTTAATATATCATTGACAACTAAAAATATTAATTATATATGTGGGGAAAAAGCATAAGTATAACTAGGTAAGACTGTTTGATGAAAGTAATTTTTAGATTTTTTTTTTTTTTAATTCTTTTTCTAAAGAAGTATGTGAGAAATTCAAAATAGTTGATTTCTTTCTTTTTATATTTAAATAGCAATATTTGGTATACAAAATAAATATATGCCTGTATTATTTGTTACAGTTGTAAAATGATAGACTATACCGAGATGCACAGATCTTGACTCATCCCTATCATTTCCAGTGCTTGAATTTCTTATAAACTCTTGAGTAATAATTCATTCAAATTTTTTTTAAAAATAAATATTGAAAAATTTAAAATTTTTGGGTTTGAAAAATTATGGTATTGTAAATTATTTTGAATACGGGGTATTTTAAAACAAAAGTATATGACCAACTATAGTGCAATTAGAAGGAAAATATCTCATCAAAATTTTTTTTTCTAATTAAAATTTATATCTGCATGTGATTTGAATATTAATAATTACAATTTTTATTTTTGAATCGTCACATTTCAACAAATTCTTTCCAAAAAATAATTTTAAAAATCTCTGTCATTATTTACTTGAAGTTGTCTAGAGTGCTATGCACTCAGGATATAGAAATACTATTGCTATCAAACTTAGTTTGATTATCTTATTATGTATTTATACCTTACCAATAAATATGTTTAATTAAAGATATAAAGTTGACTAATATATGAGTTTTATATTTCTTAAAGGTTTTTGCATGGTTATTTTTAAAAATTACATTTTTTTTGCAGTCACTAAAAGGAGTAATTATATTTATTAAATAGAGCTAGAAATAAAATTAAATAATAACTTTAAAATCACAAATGCTTGCTTAATAATACTATACTAATAGCTTTTTAATCTACTAATACATTTGTCATTCTTTCTACATATTTGCTTGCATATAATTTACACTTTTTACTTTCTAACTTTTGTTTATTCATGTGTTATTGTTTTTTATTATTTTATGTAATTTTGCATGTGTGTATGTTTTATTATTTTGTATTATTATTGTTTTGTTAATTTTAACAATAAAAAAATGAAAGAGTTACAATTTTTGAACTTTTTTTTTTTAATTTCATAATAATATATATATAATCTTGTGATTTTTTTGCATTTTGAAAAGTTTTTGTTTCTTTTCATTTTCAATTAATTTATATCAAATATTTTAAAATAATTTTTTAATTTGAAATATCAGATATTTTTAATTCATTTTCAAACACTTACATATTAATACAAATTTGAAAACTTAACTAGTTTTTTAAAAAAGTAATTCAATAATTGTTTGAGCATTTTATAAGATGATTAGTGTAAATTATGTTATAGCAGCTTTATTATAAAATTTATTGCTTCAAACATATTATGAATTAAATCAAGGCTAATATAATAAAATGTTTAGCATAATATCTTATTTACAAGTTTATTTATATCAGTAATCTGATTTTGAATTCTAAAAAATATTTCACATTCCATATGTCTAATGTTGCAACAAAAATTAGGAGATTAGATTATATTGTGATTTTTTTTATATATATAAATTACAAAAAAAAAATTTATAAAAAATAATAATTACCAAGATCCTGAGAGCCAATGGAATAAAATCTTAAAACTTCATCATTAATAAATTAAGAGGAAATTATGGAGAATCAAAATGAAAAAAAATACATGGTTTTAAAAAAAAAAAACTTGGTTGAAGAAGTAAAAATAATGCAATAAAAGACAAAAAAAAAAAAAAATAAAAGAAGTAAATTTAAAGAATGATAAAAGTTATAGTATTTAACAGAATTATAAAAATGCTAGGAAGGTAGCTTAAAAGATGTAATGTAATGTCATTGATAAATATGAAGAAATTTTACAAAAAATTAAATACTAAAGAGAAGATATATTTATTTGCCAAATGCTGATGTAAATTTATCCATTACAGTTTTAAAAGAGAAAAATGTAATGTAATATTACTTACTTTTTTCAAAAATAACAGTAGTGATAAAGTATAAGCTTAGATAAAACTTAGAATAATTGAGCAGAACTACCAATGTTTTCAGTTAAAGAAAGAAATTTGACACCTATAGATTAAATCATAATAATTAGACATAAGTGTATAATATAATTATAGTAATTTTGCTTATTAGAACTTCTAACATTAAATATTTCTGTTATTATTCAAACAAGCTCTTGCTTGCCTTTTTTCCTCAGTTCTTACTTTATTTAATTTAAAGCTGATTATTATATATTTTAGTCGTAAACACTTTCTCTCTCATCCTATATTTTAGAAATATTATAAGATGTTTAACATGTTTTTTTATTATTTTTAATTAAATGTAGTAAAGCATTATAAATCAGTGAATTAGATTTTTTTAATCCATTTATAAAAACATCTAAATAATTAGATTCAGTAGGTATCAAATTTTATTTTATTTTTTAAATAACTATAGAGTAAATAAATTATTAATTTTCAGTTGAAATGTGTGTAGTTTTAAATTTCTTTACAAGTCTGAACAGTAATATTGAAAGAAAATGTATTTACAGTTCTGATTAATTTATCAAATATTTAACTCTACCTCCAGATTTTTTTAAATTATCAAAATCCTAATTTAGGTTTGAACTCTTACAGTTAGCATAGCCAACTAAGAATGAAAACATTGTGGAATGATGATTTATCAGTTTGGACTTTAAATGCATATTTAATATGATTTTTAATGAAAGGGAGGGAGGGGCTGTTTGAATTGTGAATTATAAATGTCTCATGTTATAGAAAAATGTTAAATTCTATTTGTTATAATAAAACAAGAAAATTTTCCTCTCTTAAAAATTGTGCATAGCATTTTGTTCTTAACAACTTTAGTCCAAAGCAGTTTCTTTTTCATTGATACTATACATCTGAGTAGAAGGCAATGTGACTATCAGTTGTACATCATCTTGTATGATATCAGAGTATTTTTTCTGGATATCTTTGACTAGGAATTAGTTTTTCAACTTTGGTGGGATGTGCTAGTATATTTCTAGCTTGAATTTATTCACTGCACTAATAGATAAAACATATTTTACATCTAATTTCTAATTACATCTTCTAATTTCTAATAAATCTTCTTTTACTCTATTTTTTTTGTTGTCATTGTTGTTATCAACATAAACACTAATTAACATTGTATTATTTTTTTAATAATTTTTTCCTCTCTTTGATTTACAGGAAGTCATGATGTCTTAAATTATGATGCTTTTTTTTTTTTTTTTTGGAAATTTAATAAAATTCAGGTATTGATATTGATTTTGGCACCTTGTTCCAAAATATCTAGTTTATTATTTAATCAATAGTCTGTTTTCTTAACTACCACTAATTTCCACTTATAATAATGAACATTTGGGTGGATATTCTGAATTCTTAAATTATTTGAACTTTTATTTATAATGTTATCAATTGTATTTCCATCATCAGGTTCTAATTCAGAATTCATCAATTTATTGTTCTCTTTTACTTTTATAATCTACCATTGAATCATTTTTTTCTTGATCTTTAATATAATTTTTATGATATTTGACATATTATACTCATTATCAGTCACAGTATATAATGCACGATTTTTTGTCTTTTACATTCCTGTTAGATGTTTTTCTCTAATTAATGAAAATACTTGCATATTGAATTTTTGTATTTTTTGCTACTAATATATATATAATGATTTTACTAGCATCAAAAAAGTGATTGTTTATTGCAAAATGGTTTATATTGTATGCAGGCATTCATTTTCATATACAGAAAAAAAAATTTTAATCATTTATTTATTTTTGCTAACTCTAATATTATATTTTGAATACTTCCTATGATCATTTTGTTTATTAAGTAACCATATCTATCTTATAAAAATCACTCAGAAATAAAGAATTCTTCATTACTAACTCAATAATAGATGTATAACTTTTATTACTAGTGGTAGAAATCTTTACTTTTTAGTCAAAAATCTTAAATTTGTAGGATTTATAGATATAAAGATGTGCTTGGTTAACAACATAAACAGTAAATAGTGGACATATTTAAAAGCTAAGATTATTGTAGGAGAGGTTCATGTTAAAGATATATTTGTGTTTGTTGATGAAGAGAAACAGAAAAGTATCCCATTAGAAATATTATTTTCCCAAAATTGAACTCATCAATCCCATTACCGCTGCAATTGAAATTAAATGTACTCTAAGAATTGATACTTGGAATTTTGAAGTATGAATAAGCTAAAGAAGTTTGTTTATAAGTAACATTTCAATAAATGATAGATTGTCAGTGGTTTGGCTTGTAAGCCATTTTTAACAATCTATCTAATGATTATTCTGAAGCCAATAAGTGACCATGATAATAACAAAATAAAAAGTGTGTGTGAGGAAATTGAAAAGGAATATATAATAGTTATCTCATGGTAATCAAAGTTAAAATGCTGTGGTAGATAAGGGAGAGGTGATAAAATTGTAAGAAAAATATATATAAAAGATTTGAAAATTTTTCTACATAAAATAAAAAATATATTATTCAAGAATTACTAGAGAATGTATTCATGGAAAGATTTCAGTGGTAAGAGCAGATTTAAGTTATATATTGATTCATAGTTGGATTTGGAGTATTAAGTGTGTGTTTTACATTTTGGAGCTAATATAAATTTGGATCATAATTTAATTGTTTCAGAATTGATATTATCTTTTAAGACTATAAAAAGGATAGAGTTAAGAATTAATGAAACTGAAAAGAGATACTAAGGAAAACATTTCAAAATTTTAAAATAAAATAAGTATAGATGAAAATTTAAATGATGAGAAATTTTTAAGGAAAATTTTAAAAAAACTACAGTGTTGATACTAGATTATGAAAGTGATAACAGAATGGAAACAGCTTTGAATATAATTAATACAATTATTTTATTAATAAAATTATAATTAATAAAATGATAGAGAGAAAAAAATAAAAAATATAAATAAAGATGCAGATAAAAATATTTTACAGGCTACAGGAATTTTAACATTAAACTGTGATGTGAAAGAAATATAAAAAGGTAAATATTGATAGAAAAGGAATGTAAAGAGGTAGAGGAATTATAAAGAATAATTAGATTTTATATGATATCTATCAATAGAAAACTGTTTGTATGACAAAAATATATACTCTGGAATGAAGCTGTTTAATAAAACTTCCATAAATTGTTAGTAAAAAAAGAAGATTGTATTGGAGAATGTGAAGAATATATAAGTAATCTATACGATAGAGATTTTTTAAAAAAAAATATCTTTTTTATATTAATAATAAAAAAAAGATAGAGAAAGTCAAAATAAATTGTGCAAAATGAAGGAATGTATTGTAAAGGCACTAGATGAGATGAAGAATGACAAACCTTAAAAAATTAATTATATTTTAATTGATTTTCTAAAAACTAAGATTAAAAAGTTTTTGCAATGACATTTAAGATCCGAAGAGCAATTAGTAGGTTTTCTTTTAATAATAATAATTATTCCATTAGAGAAAATTTGAGATCAAACATGGAAAAACCAAGTATGATTTTAAAAGCACTGTTCTCTAGTTAACTGTCATTTTTGAATTAAGAAAAAAGAAAAAAAAAGTAATTATGGAAATTTAAAAATAGAGTAAAACTAAGGAGACTTAGAGAAGATGGTGAGTCCTGTCTTTTAGAAAATATTGAATGGTTAACAATTATTTTATTTAGGATAATCAGACAGAGCATAAACACATATTAAGAGATCTGCAAATTGTTCACAACACAATGGGGAAATTTTACTTACTACATGTTACTGCAGTCTCCATTGATTGTAGAACATTTATGACAACATTCTAAAAGGTTTTTAATTTCAATTTAAAAGACAAATTTATTTATTTATGAGTGTAATTTTATCTATGGTCAAATTTCATATTCATTATTTTAAAATTTAATTATTTTCTTTTTTATAATTGCTGCATAGACTGAATGTGCATTTTGAAAATTTCTACACAGAAAATAGATGGATAGATCACAATTAAATGTCTGAAATATCAGTTTAAATTTTTGCTTGACATATTTCTGAAAATATATCATTTCAAAGATGTATTCTTATTGGAAATAATTATGATTGTTTACATTAAGTTCAGAAATACACACATTTTGAAAAAATATATAAAATATGTCTGATTATCTGTCTTTTAAATTTTATTGTGCTCAATTTAGAGATATGATTATGATTAAAACATGCTGACATCTCAATAAAACTGTGTGATTTAGTGTTTAAGGTGATGAAAAAGCAAGGAACCAAAAAATCTTTTCAGGAGTTCTGATGCAAAATGTTACAATAAAAGTAAATCGAGCCATTTTAATAAACTTGCAAATACAATTTTACTTTTAATTTATTAATGACTGCAAAATTGTTTTAAGTAATGTATTTGAAATGAGAGTTATTCTGTGATATGATTATAATCCTAAACATAACATAATCAAGCAGTAGTAAAAATTATTTACATGGTATTGAAAGTAGAGTTTATATATTTTCAGTAGAGTTTACATCATTAAACCAGCAGTATGAGGATGAGTTCTTTTTGGGCAGAAAAGTGTAATAGTATTATGCCTTTGAGGTTTTTTTTTTTTAATGATATCATAATATTCTTTGAATCTAAGACTATATGAGCCAATATTTTCCTAATAAAAAGTTATTTAGTTGTTGTTTTTTTTTGAGATACTGAAATTTGAAAATATAAATAAAAGTAAGCCTCTTGCCTAGAAACTTGATTATTATATTCAGCACAACACTATTGGCCATATAACGTTTTGTTAGTCTTGATTATTTCTCTGAAGATGTGTGTTTGAGGGAGAGATTAGATAAGTGAATGAAAAAGATTATAATAATTTGAAATTAATATTATTGTTGAAGAATCTCATTAAAGAAAACCCTATACTTATTCTATTAGCTACACTTCAAATGTAAAGATTCAAAATCTTGATGATCATTGTTTTAATATATCTATCAAATTGTTTTAAATGTTTAAAGCGTGTACATAAGTTTAAGTAACTTTTTCATTTTTCCATGTGGTTATTTTCTATAGTTAAATAAATCCAGCTTTTTTTAATCACTATACATGAATAGCTAAAATATTTTATCATATAAACAATACAAACCAAACATTATGCTGGTCACTTGAAACTATCAGATTGATCAAGCATAAAATAAAATAAGCATTGTTATAATGATTTTAAAAAGGTGAATTTATTCATTTATTTTATAATAGTAATGCATAAAGAAGATAAAAGGTGAAAGGATGATTATTTTCTACTGCCATTTCTAAAAGTTCTGATGAGTTTTGATGGGGCATTTTGTATCTCAAATATTTGGTAGAAGTATTACATAAATTGTGTAATTTAATTATTTTTAGGAAAGTTCAGCACTAGCCGATCGTCTAATTCAGGGTCAGGTAATTCGTGCACAGGAAGCTGAAGAAAACTTTTCCATCAAAAGAGAATTGTCTGCAGTTAAACAACAAAATATTGAAACAATGTTAAAGTTAGAAGCGGCTAAAGAATCTTTATATCAAGAAAAGGTAACTATCATTCCACTAATACTCATACATAAATGAGTAATTGCTTTAAACCGGTATTTTTACAAAATTTATGCTTTTGTTCATTACTTTAACATTTATAATCTTTTTAAATTATAAAATTTAAGATTGGATTGGATATTTGAAATGAATAATTGTATTTTAAAAATTTTGCTACCATTTGTATTTACATTTTACTTCTGATACAAAAAAATATTAATTGATAAAGAAAACAATGTATTTATAGTTAAGTAAGTATATGATTAAAAAGATATAAATATTATTTGATATTTTTTAAAAAAGCAGTATATCTGTAGGTTTATACTTTAATACACATATGTCGATGTTTTGTCTAGTTATTTTTTTTTAGGCCAGCTAATAATTTTTTTTGTTTCTAATATCATTTGATTTGATTTAATTTTATACATTTTTTTAAAATATAGATATCTCACATGATATCTGGCAAATTTAATTGAACATCAGAAATTAATAAGTATTAGAATTTTTTTTTACAATGTTTGTTTATATGTGGATACATAATTATATATAATAAGTGTAATAACGCTCAAGGCTAAATGGGTTTGCAAGAAATCATTAAAAACCAATCTACAGTTAGACAATCTCAATATCAATAACAATCAACAATTTGAAACTGTTGTCAAGGCAACCTTTCAACAATAAAGGTGGGATTCCACCTTTATTGTTAAAAAAAAGGTTGTCTTGTTGACCATTTGAAATTGTTGATTGTTATTAATATTGGGATTGTCTAAGTGTTGACGAATGATAATTATATATGTATTTTTTCCTTTGGTTTTATTTTCAATAATTTTGATTATATTTGTTTTATGATTCACACACACAGTAATTGTTCTCTCTCTCTTTTTTAAGCACATTGATTATTTTACATAATTACAATTTATTTTATTTCAAATAAGTTTTTTTTTAATGGCAAACTAATTATTATTTTTTTGATATGGATTTTATAAAAACAATTGTTGTAAATTTCAAGTGCTCTAAAAATTTAATTTTAATTATTTTATGAAGAATAAATTAAATTCATCTGAAACTAATTTATGCATATTATACAAAGGTTTATTAACATAAATCTTCAATGTGAAGTATAATTATTTTGCATGAGAATGTATTACTGTGATGGATGAAAAGACCTAACACAAGCAAAGGAATTAAATGTAAAATCAATTTACAAAACAGCTGAAATTTTAAAACTCAAGATAACTTATGAGATGTAAGACTTTTAAGTTGATGAACATTTTTTTTTTGTATTTACTAGTCTTGTTTTATCAAACTTATCAGTTTATTAAGTCATAGTTTAAAATTAAGCATATATGTATATTATGAGAGTTAAATATTCATAATACTTTGAACAAAAGAATTAAAATAGTTGTATTTATAATTTTTTTAAAAATAAAATACAACTCTATTTTACATTAATCAAAACTTTCACATCTTTTTTATTTTTTTAGTTTTTCTACTTTTTTTTTGCATAACATTTGTTGTTTGTCTTTACAGTTTGATATTAAGTTTGATTTTTAAAAAAAATCAATTACTATTATAAAAATATTCTATTTTTTTTTTTCATCTTTATACTACAAAATTTTTATGCAATTAAAATTTTATAATATGATATGAAAATTGAAGGAATCTTACACAACTTAGTAATTCATAAAAAATAAAATAAAAGAAAAAAAAATGCTATTGTTTTTTAACTAAAAGTAAAAATTAACTTTGACCTGATTTAGATTTTGTTTAGAATTATACTTGTCTTTGAAAAGTGCTTGTTAAGTTTTAGATTCACTTGATATGAGAGAGTCATCTGTAATTATCCTAAATTACAAAATGTCAGTTTTATGGTTACCTAAAAATATTTCTCTAATTTAAGTGCATCTAATCATATACTGATTATTCAGATTGTTTATTTATTTATTTATTTTAAAAACAATTATTACTACTTTCAGAAAATTCATATGAATTATTTACTTTCATTTTTTATTTGAATAAATAGCTGATTAGAAATGATATGAAATTTAATATATATATTTGACATGTTATAATTTAAACAATAACAAATCA
This sequence comes from Epiperipatus broadwayi, assembly GCA_028023455.1. Lineage (NCBI taxonomy): Eukaryota > Metazoa > Onychophora > Udeonychophora > Euonychophora > Peripatidae > Epiperipatus > Epiperipatus broadwayi. Next base: position 4,359,492 of record JAQFVV010012402.1, read on the forward strand.
AAATTATTAAAAAGTAACAGCTTTGTTTTTTAATATATACTTTCAAACTGCAAAATTCCACATTAACTTTTGATGAGTTAGCTACTGGTATATTTCATCACTTATATAAATATTTTTATATATCTGTATATTTGAAAGTAAAACCCAGAAATTATACTCACTACAGGATTAAATTTACATATTCCAAAGATATTGCTAATCCAATTAATTCATTGTGTTATCTGCATTAATATATAACATATGTGTTGACATTAAAGCAAAAAATGAATATTTTAGATATATTTTTATTGTGTGTATATATATATTTTTAAAGTATGTTTTGTGATATACACACATCCTCATTTTGTCATTGTTTGTAGCTTATAAGTTATTAAATAAAAAGAACAATTCAAGGTCAAATATTTAATAATAATGTTTGTTTTAATTATATGTAGACAAAATGAATTGTTTATTTACTAAAATTTTAAAAAGTATATGTTTTTATATCAGATGACAACAACATTTTTTTAAATTGGAACAAAGAAATCACATCTTCAAAAAACTAGTGATTAAAAATCTAGAGTGTTTTATGTTACTATAGAGACAGAAATTATTTTCATAAGAAAAAAAACATTCTTTCTCTTATAAGTTTTAGCCTAGTAGTAAATAAAATGGACTGCAATTAGGAAGCCTAGAAAAGAAAAGGACATGATGCCCTCTTCATTTGATATCAATGACTTAAATGAAATGATGAACAACCAAATGCTATGCTGATCACCATTGAATTTAAGACTGCAAAATCTACTTATATTGCAAAATTTGACAAAGAAAAATAATCGGTAACATTTAAGGATTATAAGGTCTATGGAATCATTACATATATGTGTGCTATATATGAAGATGCCAAAGGAAATGCTGCAAGATAAGAAAGTCAAATTGAAATTTTATGTGTAATAATATTAATAGATGCTTAGAGAAAATCTTAATTATTAACAACAGTTGAAATTATAATGATGATATTTATAAATGTCTATAAAATCTTCTAAAATTAATAGTGTTAAGTATAATGCAGTGTGGTTTATTATCTGATAATTTAGATATCTTATTTAATAATAATCAAGTAATGTAAAAGATCCATTAGAATATAATATTATTTGCATAATTTAATTTAAAATTATAAATAACTATAAAAATATTACTTGATTATTATATATATTTTTATAGTAATATTAAAATTCATCTGTATATTTCATTTTTATGTGCATGAAAGGAATATATAGTTAACTTTTTTTTGACTATATGTATTGTTAATTTTAATTATTAAACATGTCACATTTAATTATATTATAATGAGGGTGAACTATAAATAAATTATAAATGCATATTATAAGATGTTAATTGCTGTTGTAAATTTTTTGTTCTAACTGCCACACTTTAATCGATATTTATTTTAATAAATCTCTGTTATTGTCAATAAGTGTTTTGATTTACTACTGCATGAACCATTATATAAATATTTTACCCTATATTATATTGCAGGTGATATTTTACTATCCAGTAAAACAGTTAATAAAGTTTGTTTTCTTTTCCAGTCAAAATCATGTATATGGATTCATTGATGCTCTATAAATTTATGAGCCTCTTATACATGTAGATATGAACTACCATAAAACCATTTGTGATCAATTTAGTTATTTACTCATTATATTTTATGTTGCTTAGAATATGATCTTTTACTCAACATATTTACAATATATTAATGGAGAAAACCATTTTGTGCATAATTATGTTTATTACCGATAGTTACCCAAATATGTAATACATTTAGTTTGCAGGATAATACTTTCAATACATTTGGGGTTACCTAATCTGAGGGTAGTTAATGATAATGAAGTCCATTTATGATATTAATTATCTAACATGATGAATAGTATATTATTTTATATTATCATTTAATAAATTTTATTTATTATTAGAATAATTTCCTTCCCATTTGGCTCATCCAACAAAAAAATATTAGTATTAATGAAACAATGTTTCTGCATTAGAATTATTTATAGGTTTTATTGTTCTTATTTATCATTAGAGATTTTATTTTTAGTTATAATTGTTTATAGATTTTATTTTCATTTACAATTCGTGCTCAATGTGGAGCAGTTGTAAATAAAAATATAATCTATAAACAATTGTAAATAAAAATAAAATATTTTATGGTAAATAAGAACCATAAAAGTTATAAAAAATTCTAATATAGTGACATTGTTTTATGAATAGTAGTATTCCCTTGTTGGATGAGCCAAATGTAAAGGAAACTATTCTAATAATGAATAAAATTTATTAAATGATAGTATGAAATAGTATACTGTTCATCACACTAGATAATTAATATCATAAATGAACTTTATTATCATTAACTACCCTCAGATTAGGCAACCCCAAATGTACTGCAAGTATTATAATTTAACAGTGCTAATTTGCCTGCAGACTAAATGCATTATATATTTGGGGCAATTACTGATGATAAATATGATTATGAACCAAATAATTTTCTCGACTAATATATTACATATCTGAACAATATAAAATATATTGAATAAATAAATAAATTGATTACAAATAGTTTTATAGTAGTTCATATGTCCAATGGACTTGTAAATTTATAAAGAGTGACAATGAATCCATATGCATGTTCTTGATTGGCAAAGAAATTAAATTTTATTAGCAGTTTTACTGGATAGTGAAATATCACCTGGAGTATACTATAGCATAAGATAAAATATTTATATAATGATTCATGCAGTAGTAAATCAAAATACTTACTGTTAATAACAACATAGATTTATTAAAATAAACATCAATTTATGTGTGGTGGTTAGAACAAATAATTTATAACAGCAATTAACATCCTATAATATGCATTTATAATTTATTTATAGATCACTTTCACTATAATATAATTAAATATGACATATGTTTTATAAATAAAATTATTGATACATATGGTCAGAAAAGGATTAATTATAACTTCCTTTCATACGAGTAAAAATAAAATATACACATGAATTTTAATATCATAAAAATATATATAATGACCAAGTAATATTTTTATAAAGTTATTTATAATTTTGAATTAAATTATGCAAATAATATATTCTAATTGATGTTCTACTTTACTTGATTATTATTGATTAATATATCTAAATTATCAGATGACAAACCAGACTGCATTATAATTAACACTATTAATTTTAGAAGAAAGATTTTATAACATTTATGAATATTATTATTATAATTTCAACTGTTATTAATAAGTAAGTATCTTTTCTAAGCATCTGTTAATATTATTATACATAAAATTTCACTTTAACCTTCTTATCTTGCAGCATTTCCTTTGGCATCTTCATGCTCGCACACATATATGTAATGATTCCATAGCTATTATAAACTTAAATTTTACTGATTATTTTTTTTTGTTGAACTTTGCAATATAAGTAGATTTTGAAGTCTTGATTTTTTTTTAATAAATTAGAGAAGAAAAAATCAATTACATTGATTAAAATTTTAAAATAAATACTTCTTTACTAACAAAATTTAGTGTACATTTTAAATATTCCAAATTTTTATTAATTGTATATTGCAAAATTAATTTTATTCTGGGGAGTTTCATTAATATTGAACAAATATTTTTCAACTTTTCCCATTGTTCTTCAGAATATTTTGATATCATTATCCTGTAATAGAAATAAGTTCAACTTTGATATTCAACAATTATCAAATTATTATTATTATCATCAACATCATTTTTCTCAGGAAATTTCCCAAAACAGTAAACCTAATTTTCAGTATATAAATTTAATGACACATGCACGCACAAAGACTTTTAGATACCTTTATTATCATTTATATTTAAAGTTGTAATTAATAATTTGCTAAACGCATGCTCATTACCTAAGTAATATATATAGGCTATAACCTTAAGACTATGCATAGAGGTCACTACTGTTGCATAGTCTTAAGTTTATAGCCTTAATATATATCATTTATATTATAAATAATTTACTTATGGTCATTTCTATGTATGATACAACTGAACTTATAACTTTAGTCATTGCAGAATTTTTTTTAATAATATTTTTTAAAAGAGGTAATTATACTTCTATAAGTGCTTATAATGTTTTTCAAAAATTAGAGCACTAAGCATAGCAACTCTTATCAGCATATATAAAATTGGATAAATAAAAATGCAAGTGCATATAAATAAAGCAACAATTAAATATTATGGAATTATTATTAATATTTTTTTTAATTATAAGTATATAATTTTATAAAATAGTTACTCTATCAAGTTATTTTAGAAAAATGAACAAGCTATTCTAATTTTCCTTTTGTTTCTCTCATCATTCAGTTAATAATTAAACTTTGAGCAAAAGAGGAGGGGAAAAAATTATTATTTTTATCCATTAAACAAGTAATACTTTTACTAATTACAAACTTTTTAATCACATGATTATTTTTTTAAATCATTTAAATTTATTTTAGATTGTAATAATGAAAATATGAATATATGCTTTGTAATCTTCAGGAGCAAGTCAATCTCTACACACGCTGTTTTAACACAAATTGATGTGCTCTCATCCATAAGCAAAAATTTAAAAGAACAAGTGGATTCATTTGTCCTTCAGGCTTATTTATATATAAGGCACCCTTTGCTTACAGTGCATTATTCAGGATTTAATTCCTATTATACACCTGATTTTTTAAATTATGTTTAAATTATTACGGAGAAAGAATTCATCTCATTTTTTTGTTTAGATAAAACAACACACTTGTAATTTAAATATTCACAACAATGAAACTTCAATATTTCATAAAAAAAGAAACTTAATTTTAATTTTTGTGCTGAAAATGTGTTTTTTAAAATCTGTCTTACTAATATTAAAATTCAATTTTTTTCAATGTTTTTTTTAAATGTTTTGATTTTTTTAAACAGATAAATTAAGTCACGAATCGGTGTAGTAAAACAAAACATCTCTATACAAGGTGTTTTAAAAAATGTTTTTATTCTGTTGATATTATATTTTTTATTTACAAGGTATCACTTTTTAATAATTAAAATTTTGCTAGTCATCTTATTAATTTATTATTATATAAAAAACAAATAATTCATTTTCTTTTTTTTATTTATTAAAGCATTTAAAATTTTTTGTTATTATCTGTCTGTACTAATCTGTAGTCTTTTGTTTCAGTTCTATCTAATTTCTACGTATTAACTGTTTAATTTATCTCTTTTAATCTTCTATATTTTGTTAACATTTGACATACATGACACATCAAGATTGTAATTTTAATGTCTGAATAATCTTGACAAATGTATTAAATCTGGGGGGGGGGGGGGGCGAAGAAAAAATATAATACAAACTGATATCCTTTTAGTGACTTGATAGAATTATCATTGGTTTTTTGAAATATATACATTATGTTTATAACATATTCTAAATAAAATATCCACAGTTTATATGTCTATATATGTTGCAGTAAAGTTTCCTTAGCAATCTGATAAAATTTAAAATAAGAACCATAAACAAATGGAGAAAATATCAACTTAAATAAATATTATAATAGTTTTTATATGTGGAATATTTTTAAAGATTAATATAAGTTTGTGGGTCATGTCTATATAAAAATTAAGAATATGATTAATTTTTTAGTAAAAAAGTTTAAATATATGTGTCTAAAAAGGAATGAAAGTTAATTACAAAACTAGGTTTGGGATTTGTCATGATCATGCTAATTTAAACATATTCATAGTCAATAGTTTTTTTGAATGATAGTATTATTATTATATATAAAAACTTGGAAATTATGTGTCTGTGTATATATATATTTATAAGAAGGTTTTTACAGTGAAAATAATTTTTGCAATTTATATATATACTAGGTACATGATTTTGCTTACATAAAATAATAATATATGAGTTATCAAGACATTTTTTATAAATAATGTTTTAGGCATTTTTAACTGCTATTAATAATATGTATTATTATTTCAGGAGAATATTCTTTTAATATATTTTAATTCTCAACTCCATTACATTGTTTTATTTTATTTTTTTGCATCATTATTAGAACAATAATAAAAATAAATATATAAAAGAATAATACAGTTGATTTTTAAAATATATTTTTAATTTATATATATATATATTCTGAACAGAAAATTTTTTCCGTTTTATTATCTAAATTTCGTTTTTGGTGTATTGAAGATTAAATATAAAAAAATTCTCAGTAATTTTCTCTATTTCTCTATTTGTCCCATTCTCCTTATAATTAAAATATATTTACACATTTCACTTTAGAACCCTAACTGTACCCTCATATTAATAGAAAGTTGATAATTGAAATATATTTATGTATTCCATTTATGATTTTTAATGTATTGAGTATCAAATAAAATATTTACTTGCTAATTTTCTCCATTTCTCTAACTGTCCTCTTGTGTTAGTAGAAAGTTTGATAATTAAAATATATTTATGTAATATGTACATGAAATAATTATCAATAGTAGTGTCGCAAAAAATATAACTTTTATTAAATACAATAAACAATAATTTTAAAATAAATTATATTTCACATGTGATAATTTTTAAAATGGCTGTAAAATTTTAACAACATAGAAATATATCATCATCATCAACCATTATCAATCCACTGCAGGATGAAGGTCTCTCCAAGTTTAATCCATCTTCTCCGATCTTTAGCTTCTCTTTTCCACAACACCCCTGCACATTTTCTTATTTCATCCATCCATCTCACATGTGGTCTCTTTCTGGGTCTTTTACAATCTCTTGGAATCCAGTTTAAAATTTCAATTGTCCATCTATTATCATTTCTTCTAGCAATATGTCCAGCCCAACTCCATTTCAATCTTTTAATTTTTTCAATAAGGTCAGTAACACCTGTTTGTTGTCTTACCCATACATTGCATTTTCGATCTCTTCTTGTTACTCCCAACATACATCTCTCCATACTCCTTTGAGTGGTCTGAAGTCTTTGTATTGCTCTTCTATTAAGTGTCCAAGTCTCAGATCCATAAGTAAGAACTGGTAAAACACATTTGTTAAAAACCATTCTTTTCAAACACATAGGCATATTTCCTTTTAGTATCAAGTTATTTCTACCAAAAGCACTCCAACCAAGTTTAATTCTATGATTAATTTCCTCCATTATGTTTCCATCCGTATTAATAATCTGACCTAGGTATTTGTAACTGTTAACTTCTTCTAATTCTTCATAATCAATCTTTATTTTCATATTTTTAGCAAATCAATTAAACATTACTTTAGTCTTTTTAACATTTATCTTTAGTCCTACTTTTCTACTTTCATCTGCTAACTCCTGCAACATTTCCTGCAGCTCTGAAGCATTATTTGCAAAAACAACTACATCATCTGCAAAATCTAAATGACTTAAATACTCTCCATTTACTTTCATTCCTTTAGTTTCCCATTTTAATCCACAAAATACTTTTTGCAGCACTGCTGTAAAAAGTTTTGGAGATATGGAGTCACCTTGCCTTACACCTTTCTCAATGTTGATTTTTCCGGTATCATTATGTAATCTAATTGTTGCTGTTGCATTTTTATAAATATTCTTTAAAATATGACAATATCCTGGATCTATACCTTGATGATCCAATGCTTTAATCACTGAAGAAATGTGTATAGAATCGAATGCCTTTTCATAATCTACAAATCCAAAACATAATGACAACTCATATTCATTTGTCCTTTCTATGACTTCTCTCAATACCTGGATATGATCTATTGTACTAAAACCACTTTTAAATCCAGCTTGTTCTCTTGGTTGGTGGAAATCCAAAGTTCTCTGTAGACGAGTTGTAATTATCTTGGTAAAAATTTTATATAAAACTGATAAAAGGCTGATAGGTCTGTAATTTCTAATATCTTCTTTATCACCTTTTTTAAATATTAATATTATTACTGCATTCTTCCAATCTTCCGGTACATCTTTATCATTTAGACATTTGGTATATAACTTTGCTAAAATTGTTTCTATTTCTTCACCTCCTTCTTTTAATATATCAATTATAATTCCATCATTTCCTGGAGCCTTTCCTTTCTTCATACATTTAATTGCATGTCTCACTTCTTCATTTAAAATTCTGGGCAATTCGGAAGATGTAATAGATATAGGAGGTACTTGTTCTTTATTACTATATAATTCTTGATAAAAATCTTCTACCAATTTCATGATGTCATCTCTCTTTTTAGTAATAATTCCATCTTTTTTTCTTATTGCAGATAGAAATTTCCTACCAATACCAAAATGTTGTTTAACATTCTTGAGAATTTTATTTTCTCCTACAGCTTTCCTTGCCATTTCACAGTTATACTTTCTTATATCATTTTCAACTTTTTTCCGTACCATTTTACAAAATTCGAGATATTCAATTCTTTTTAATACATCATTTTTGTATATCTTCATATTCCTTCTTTTCTTCATAAATTCTCTAGTCTCTGTAGAAATTTTATTAGTCAATTGCTGCTTTTTTCTACCAGCTATCTTTGTTGCAGTTTTTAAAAGTGTATCAGTTATTTTCATATTAATTTCATTCAAATCTGAATCATGTTCAAAATCTCCTCACACTTGAAACCTATTTGTAAGTTCTAATTTAAATTCATTAGAATGTTTCTGAAGATTAGGAATATCAACTGTAAATATTGTTTTTCTCAATAATTTTTGTCTCTCTAGTTTTACATTAACACGTAACTTACACCTTACTAATCGATGATCACTTCCTGTGTTAAATTTATTAAGAACATTACAATCTTGAAATATGTATTTCCTGTTAGTCAAAATATAATCCAATTCTGCTGTACCTTCATTTGGATGCTTCCATGTCCATTTCCTTTTAACATTTTTCTCAAAAAATGAATTCATAATATAAAGTTTTTCTTTTTCTGCAAACTCCACAAGTCTATGTCCTCTCTCATTTCTATTACCATAACCAAAATTACCTACAGCAATTTCATCTTTCATTTGTCTACCAATTCTAGCATTAAAGTCTCCCATAACAATTTAAAAATGTTGTTTACTCTGATCAAAAGCCTTTTGTACATCCATATAAAAATCTTCTACTACTTCATCACTATGAGAACTTGTTGGGGCATAAACCTGAATTATCTGTATTTGGTATCTGCTATTAAGTTGTATAACTAATCTTGCAACTCTGTCCGATACACCATCAATCTCCACAATATTGTTCTTCCACTTTTTATTTATAATGAATCCTACTCCACTTGTATTTCCAATATGTGTGCCTTTATAATAGAGTATATGTCCACTTTTTAAATCAATTGTTTCTTCACCTTTTCTTCTAACTTCACAAAGTCCAATAATGTCCCATTTAATATAGGACAATTCTTCTTTTAATTCTTGCAATCTTCCTTCACTTGAAAGTGATCTGCAGTTGTAAGTACCTAAATAAAAAGTCGTCATCAAATGGCAGCCTGGGTCCACAATCAGGGGATTCTTAGCACCCTCCGCCTTCGGCCACCAACCGCTGCCTTGGTTGGTGACTTTACAGCCTCCTGGGAATAAGGGCCATGCTTTATTTTTGTCTGTCATAATTGTATATATGTATTGGAAAAATATTTATCATTTACACAAACATTCATTCTGCCTTATCAGATTCATTATAAATAAAAAGTGGAAGAACAATATTGTGGAGATTGATGGTGTATGTATCGGACAGAGTTGCAAGATTAGTTATACAACTTAATAGCAGATACCAAATGCAGATAATTCAGGTTTATGCCCCAACAAGTTCTCATAGTGATGAAGTAGTAGAAGATTTTTATATGGATGTACAAAAGGCTTTTGATCAGAGTAAACAACATTTTAAAATTGTTATGGGAGACTTTAATGCTAGAATTGGTAGACAAATGAAAGATGAAATTGCTGTAGGTAATTTTGGTTATGGTAATAGAAATGAGAGAGGACATAGACTTGTGGAGTTTGCAGAAAAAGAAAAACTTTATATTATGAATTCATTTTTTGAGAAAAATGTTAAAAGGAAATGGACATGGAAGCATCCAAATGAAGGTACAGCAGAATTGGATTATATTTTGACTAACAGGAAATACATATTTCAAGATTGTAATGTTCTTAATAAATTTAACACAGGAAGTGATCATCGATTAGTAAGGTGTAAGTTACGTGTTAATGCAAAACTAGAGAGACAAAAATTATTGAGAAAAACAATATTTACAGTTGATATTCCTAATCTTCAGAAACATTCTAATGAATTTAAATTAGAACTTACAAATAGGTTTCAAGTGTTAGGAGATTTTGAACATGATTCAGATTTGAATGAAATTAATATGAAATATATACAAGTAAGAAATTAAAGTTTATCAAACTCTTTATTATAACTGACTTAAATTGTCATTATTCAAATGAGAAATTAAATACATGGTTGTAAATGCAATTTAATTAATTTAAAATATATTTACAAAATCCAATTTTAACTTTGTTTACCAAAAGGTATACTTTTGTTTAAATTTTTTTTTCAACTCTGTTATCTTTTGGAGGGGGGGGGGGAGGTATGATGACATTCAAAACAATTACAATATAGATTTTCCACACATTTTTATGTTGCAAATTACAAATTTTTTTAAAACAATAAATGCAAAAATTGGTTTGCTAGTAAAATTCTATACAAAAAATAAGAAAATCATGCAAGATTCTTCAAGATTAGTGCAATATTTGTTAAGTTATAATGTCACAAGCAAACAAACTTTCATATTTATATAGTAACATAGCTACAGAAGTTCTAGCTTTCTATAAGTTTTTTGGAGTAGATAAAAAATAGACTATGAAAACAGTCATAGACTTAATTAAATATATTATTATCATATATAACTATTTTGTTTAGTTTGTGAATTCTGAAACTCATGTAGGAATATATATATATATATATATATAAAAATATAATATAAAATAAACAAAACAAAAGCTAAACTAGTCAAATAAAATCAAAACACCCCAAATCTAAAATTAAACCAGACCAAATAAAATAATATTAAAACACAACCTAAGGTTTCACTGCTACAAGCAGACTTCTCAATTAAAGAAATAATAATAAAAAACACAACTTATATATACTATTAAAAACTACCCACAAATCCATTCACTTCCCACCACCCTTAATATTAAAAGAACTCTTAAATAAGTTAATTGCTTCGGAATCATAAATTTTCAATAATAAAGACTCTTTAATTCTTCTTTTGATTTCATTTCTCTCAAAGAAGACAACCTTAGCTTCATCAAAATCAATAGTGTGGCCTGTATCTTTTTCATGGACATACAAAGCAGAACTAAGATATCTATTTTTAACTCTACTTTTATGAACCTTTACTCTTTCATTTCATCAAAATCAATAGTGTGGCCTGCTTTGTATGTCCATGAAAAAGATACAGGCCACACTATTGATTTTGATGAAGCTAAGGTTGTCTTCTTTGAGAGAAATGAAATCAAAAGAAGAATTAAAGAGTCTTTATTATTGAAAATTTATGATTCTGAAGCAATTAACTTATAAGAGTTCTTTTAATATTAAGGGTGGATGGGAAGTGAATGGATTTGTGGGTAGTTTTTAATAGTATATATGTTGTGTTTTTTTTATTATTTCTTTACACTTGAGAAGTCTGCTTGTAGCAGTGAAACCTTAGGTTGTGTTTTAATATTATTTTTATTCTGGTCTGGTTTAATTTTAGATTTGGGGTAGTTTTGATATATATATATATATATATATATATATATATATATATATATATATATATATATATATATATATATATATATATATATATATATATATATATATATATATATATATTGTAACCTTTTCACATTGAATCGCCATGTATAATCTGTAGAAATTAATCCTATATTTAGCTTAGCTCAGATATTAAAATATAAACTATATAAAAACTCTACTTTATGAGACTCAACAATTGACTAGAAACATATACTATATAACATATAAGGTAGACTTAAGAAATGGTCACAGTAGAGCTGTTTCAACATTGAGAAAGCATATTAAATGTACTCCTCAATGGCATATCTATTGTAAAAATCTTCCAACCATTATCTTGATATATTCCTTAGAAAAATCTCTACAATAGACAATAGCTAACATAATCTTTCATTGAAAATAATGATTACTTTTCCTTCACTTATTTAATTAATTACATACAAAATAATGAAATCCAATGTATTTTAAAATACTTTGTAATAACTATTACTACTTTATATACATCTTAAGATTAACAATTATACTTTTATAATAAAATAATAATTACTCCTATAGGATCCAATCATCTTAATAATAATTACACCTAACATTACAAGTACAAATTCAATCATTTTCATAAAATCAACATAGTTTTAATAACCGTAATATAAGAAATTAACACTTGTTATTTACTACCTTACTTTTCAATAAATGATTGAATTATATTTGAATATCTCATATTTTCATCACATCCACCTTAATTATAAAATTAAAATATACTGTTACTATCATCAGAAATTATACAAAATAATTAAAATAGCCTTCCTTTTTTTAGTCGCTTCAGTAAATTATTTAATCTACATACACTGTTTTAAATTTCATATTAACATAAAATGTAAACTTGCTGAGATATTCCCATAACCTCATCTTAAATTTATTCTTAGAATGAATTCAAATTAATTTTAAAATAAAAATAATGTGGTTTCAAATATATTATTATTTCCAATTAAAATATGATGCTCTTAAATAGCACTACTTAAATAATTACCATTTATTTTAATGAATAATTAATTTAACAAGTTCTTTTTCTTTATAATATTTCACATGATTTATGTGCTTTGATATAACTTTGTGATAAAATAATTCTGAGTAGAAATAAAGCCATTAGTCTAGTTTTATATCAACATATTTGTTTATTTGAACAACAATAATAACAAAAACAATTTCTTAAAAATTACATACTATAATTAACTATAAAACACATAACATTATTAAAATCTTTGTACAATTATTTACATTGATAAAGTATACTCTTCTAAATTTAACCTTTGGATTTAACAAGTATTTTATTATTTAAATATTAAAATTGTTATTTTCGACAGGTGCAATTTCTTTCATGTTGTAATTTTATGATAATGATTATAAGTTCTTAATATGGGTTTTATTTTTTTTTAGTTTTTTCTTATTGAATAATGCAATATAATATCCTTTTTACACCACTTATATAAAATACAATACTTTATTAAATGTTCATATTTTGTATTCATGCAAACTCTATTAATAAACTATACATAAGATTCCATCTATTAATAAACTATACCTAAGATTCCAATTTATAGTTGTTCCTTGTAATATAAAATCTATAAAATAATAATCAGAAAATAATAATAGATTCTTTCTATTCCTAAATATTAATATTCTAAGGTTAATTTGAATAATACAAGTTACTTTTATTGATAGCAATAACTATTTTCTTTTAACTTTTAATTTCAGTTATACATTATATTAAAGTTCTATAAATTATCTTCATTGATATATAAAAGTTAATGCTTTGTGTATTTGTTTTGTTCCTCTTCCTAATCAAGCTATCAAGTAAGCTAGTTAATAAAGCAGAGATAAAAATAAAGTATTTTCTTATGTGACTTTATACACTTTTCAATCAATTGGAGTGGGGTATTTTTGTCCTTCACAATTTTTCCATTAATAATAATATATCCTTGCAATTTTTTCCTCAATAGCATTTTTCAAAATTGTAAATTGAATTTCCAGATTGTAACTTGTGATACCGACAAAGAAGTTAATTTAATTTACTCTCCCATTTTTAAACTATCAGGTATTTTATATTCATTTTATTACAATTAACTTATTTATTTAACTATTTACAAAAATAAAATAACTTAAATTTAATACATTTTTACAAACTTTTTACACAATGGTTTACTTTTCTTTTGTCATTTCCCCCCTCCTCTCAAGATCATCTGCTTATTTCTATTTATATCCCTAAACAGCATGATGTGGAAATCAATTAATTAAATGTCATTGGTCAATAACTTGAAAATTGTTTATCAGTTCTTTAATATTTAACTTGCTGTTTTGAAATTTAAGACACAAACCACAAAAAATATTTTTAAAATTGATAAAATTTTAAACAATTTTTTAATTGAAATTTAAAATACGTTATTTTTATTTGGTTTCATGGAAATATTTTAACAATAATATTTAAGTCCTAATATCTTATTATCATTATAATTTTTTAAAAATATATTATTTGATAACAAATAAATTATTTTATGAATATTACTTATCAGAATACAGTGCAGAAACTAACCAATTCATTTTTTTAAAGATTACTGTAATCCATAATACTAAGATGGAATTACCTTTAATAATAACTTTTATTTAAATCTAAGCTAGTTATGCATGTAAATGAGTTTGTCTTTGTTAAAATTACATAACTGATATATAAAGCAAAAATAATTACAAATAAAAAAACATGCATTCATTGTCCTTACTAAGTTCTCTCTTAAAGGTCATATATTAAAATATTTGTGCAAGTTACATTTTTAAAATTTTGGACTATTATATACATTTTGTATACTCATTTAGTACAATGAACCAATTAAAAGGTTACAATATATATATTATAAAATTTGAGTATCTGTTTAATGCATATCTTATTAAATTGACACTGAACACATTTAATATGTTGTGTAGAATTATCTTTATTACTAACCTAAAAATGACTTTATATAATAAATTAATATATACTTATTTTTAAAAAGAAATAAAATGTCTATTTCAGATTTGATGATAGTGCAATATCATTAAATTTTGTAAGGTGCATTTGAGCAATAATAGAAAATTAATTATCAGTTATTTAAAAATAAGATACACTTTTACCCTGGTTAGTGAGAACAGTTGTTTCTTCAAAATACATTAATTAATTACTTTAAATTCAAAATATATAAAAATTTCATTACAAAAATGAAGTTGGAATTGTAAAAACTTAATTAATTAATAAGCATTTTACTAAAATTAAAAAATTACTAATCTATGATTAAGTATAAAAATATTTCAATAACTATAATTTTAAAAAAAAATTATAATTTTTTCATTGATTGTCTCTCATTTTGTTTTTACATAATGAGAGAATATTTTTTTAAATCACAATTTGTTAAAATAAAGTATGAGGAAAAAAAACTCATAATGTATATTAAAAATAATTTAAAAAAAAAAAAACTAATACAAACTATATATTAAAATTTTTTTTGGTGCACTTTATATTCTATTATCAAAGCTTTTTATTTTTGTAACATCTAGCCAATAAAAATAGATGAAAATTGATAAAATATAATAATTGTATAATCAAAACATATTATTGTATACTATAAAATGAATAAATTGCACTGTTCTATAAATTTTTTGTATCATTGTCACCATTTTATTTTTAGTTGTTATTGCTTGAATGAAGTTATTATTTGATAATATCATCAACCTTACAAAATGGCTACCTTTAACAGTGGTTTTTAATTTTTTTTAAAGGTCATTGCAGCAAATAATTGACTGAGTTAAAATGGGTACAAATTGATGATAATCACTATGGCAAATTTTTACATGAAAGTCCATTGATAAATAGGATAATGATGTATTTTATTTATATATATATATACTGTAGTATATATTGTATACAGTGGGCTGTGATATTTATTATATTTTATTCTAAGCTCCCTTTATGTCAGAAATAATAGCTGTTTTATTGATAAACATTGATGAGAATAGTGAACTGAAAGTATACAGTACTTTTCAACATGCATATATATATATGACAGACTCTTTTTTGTATAGTACGCATATATAAATTAAGATTATATAGATATTAATAATATGTTGAGAAGACATATTTCCATATGTTTTGGTGAATATGTGTTGATTAATTCACATTCACTAAAATAAAATAAAAATTAGTCTATCATATCCTTATGTGTTAATTAAAATGTATAGCAAAATGTTAACTTTCATCATAATTAAACACTCTTTGGGCAATATCTTCTTTTTTTTTTTCAATATTTTTTTTTTCTATAAAAATGTAATAAGTGTCTTGTTTTCAGTGAATTATAACCTCTCTAGTTGTTTTGGTGTTTTTAAGTCCGTATTGACTTTACAAATGTTCTTAAATTTCATAAAACATATAATATTATGCTTAGAAAACATTTTATTACATGAAATACTATACATCAAATTCAGAAAAGATAATAAAAAAAGAATCAAATATATGTGCCTTTAACAAAGGTAACAGAAATTTTATTAATAAATATTGCAGTCGTAATGTAATATTTATTAAATTTATGAATTAAAAAAAAAATCCTGATAGTGTACAATACTCCAAGATGGGCTGCTGGTATATCATAAAATGTATTAAATTTAGAAAAGTTTTTTTTTTTTCTTTATTTATTCTTTTTTTTTTTTTTTTTTGATAGTGTATTATTGAAATAAATATTGAAACTGTAATTTGTGGATTTACTTTACATATGTTGTTTTATTTTTTTATTAAAAGATGAAATTTGTTTTTGTCTGAATGATATATATTTTTTAAGTTCCAGTAAACAATGAACAAGTCAAATAATTCTCATTTTACAAAATGTTATATTGAAATATGAATTTTTTTTAGAAAACAGACTTTTTTCATACTTGCACTTTCATATGTAATATATAGGAGATTTGAACTCAGACTTTTTCACAATTTTCAACCATCCATGCTATCTCATACTATTGATACCCTTGATCACACACATGTCAAAAAGATGAATAATCACCATTATAAGTATTTCATGCTAAACCAGCACTCGTCAGTTGGTCCAGATTATCATCACACATATGTACAATCAAATCTCAGCTTATATTAAGATGGCCAATCTTCATACAAGCCCCTCCATGCACAACTCTTCATCCTTCCATTTCATTGAAAATCTGATGATGGAATGCTCAAAGCCCACTTTAGTGCCAATCTTCTCACCTTACCCATGTTGATCACAAGTCCCTCTGATTCCTTATGTACATGATATAATTCATTTACATACATATATAAGGGATGGTCAGACTTTAAAGCATTATATTTTGAAATATGAATTTTTTCTATAGTACAGGCTTTTTTCATACCTGCACTTCTATATACAATATATAGGTTTGCAATCAGACTTTCACATGACCCTCAACCATCTATGCTATCTCATACCACTGATACACTTGATCACATGCATGTCAAAAAAAAATCACCAAAATACATATTTCGTGCTAAACCAGCACTCATCAGTTGGTCCAGATTATCATCTCCTCACATATATACAATCAAAGCTCAACTTATATTAAGATAGCCAATCTTTATACTTTAATGGACAAGCTCATGTACAGGACATAGGATGGGCAGACCTTATTGTATTATGAAGATATCTATTTAACATAGTTAAAATGTTTCTGTAATAATAATCTTAAATATGTTGTAAAGATATTTTGAAATAATTATTTTTAAATTAGTAATACATTTAGTTAATTATTAAAAATTATAAAACAGCAATTTTTTTTAGAATATATGTTTTAAATGAAACCAATGTGTATCAGTATGATGGAAATTAAACTTTTTAAATAAATTTATTTGCTAAAACAACTACTGATAGTGTATACGAATGAGTTTTTGGAAAGCAACTTCGATATTAATTTTTTAAAAAAAACCCAGGCTACTAGACTCTACAGTAGGAGTAGATCAGTGAAAAATAATAATTGAAGTAAGATTGCAATCTGCCATTGTTATTCAATTAACTCTTAATATAAATTGTTTATATTATTATATCTTAGCATTTAATATTAATTATCAAACCAATGTTCTCATATTACTAAATAATGTGATTAACGGAAAATAGTATTAGGCTGTGTTTGATTATATTTTTTGTTATTAGTTGATTACAATGTCCATTTTCCAGGTGATTCTTTAAATCCAGCAAATAAACTTGCTTTCCACAATAGACACACATATATATATTTGAGTAATTAAAAATTGGGTGGATTTGAAAACTTATTTTAGCTTAAGGAATATTACTAACTGTTAATAATATTGTTAGAAAACCTTTTAATCTATTTTGTTTTTAAATTAGTAATTTTGAAGAGTAAACTGTTTAAATAAACATTTTTATTTCCTGTAACTGATTGATAAACATTTAACAATTATCAACCTAATTATTTTTAAAAGTTTTATTGTCATTGCTTTAATTTTAAACTAATAGTAGAGAAGAAATAAAGATATGATTTTATATGAAGTATATTAATTAATCACTACCAACTTTAAAGATTCATTTGCTAAAATTATATATTTTTACTTAACATGATTCCTGGCTGTCATATTTGGCGCTTTGATGATATAATGATTTTATTGCAAGTAATTAATCGGGCTTTTTTTTTCTATTTATTAAATCAGTTGGAGAAAAAAAATGATTTTAGTTTTGATGATCTTGACACCGCTTCCAATGCATTAAATATTTTGTTGTAAAGGATGCACTTTCATTTAGTATTCTCTAGGGATCTTTTAGCAATTTTTTTTTTTTTTTTAGGAGGCAATAGTTTTGATAATGTAAAACCAGAATATTGACAGAAATTTAACTAAAACAAAACTAACATAAACTAGTTACTTATATGTAAGGGTGTAACATATTTAGAATTAATGTAAAATAGAAGCGTCTGAATCAGAACTAGAATATATTACGAATTATTTACTTAATCTTGATTAGTTATCATCTGTTTCAATCATTATCGTCTACCATTGTTGGTGGTTTTTCCAAATTAAATCCAATTTTTCCAATCGATGGCTCTTTTTTCTTTATGTTATTTCAGAAAACTTTCTTACATATGATATTTTTTTAAATCTTTTATAATCTTTTGGGATTTGGATTATCTACATATTGTCACCTCTTTTAGTAATACTAGCCTAGCTCTATGTTTTTAATCTTATTTTTCAGTGATGCTAATTATATTTATATTTCACCATTTTTCTCTACTTTATAGTACTATCTTACATCTCTGTATTGTTCTTTTATTAAACATCCAAATCACAGATCCATCCCCAGTCAAAACATGTTTATCCATCTAAAATGAGCTGGAACTCACAAAATGTACTTCAAACCCAGTCAAGCCCAAGATTTAGGTCAGGGACCAGCCTGAATTCGAACCCACCCTCTAAGCCCCAGATCTAACACCTAATGCATAACATAATAGTTATGACACATGAGAATTAATCTTAATCCGGCCGACCAGAAAACCTGAGCAAAACAATGAGACATCTATTAACTATGACTATATTAAAATATACATAAGTATGGCTGTAATATGTGGAAGTGGAGAAAAAAGGAATTCGAACTACTCAAATAAGTTAGACAATAAAAATATAATTTAATATACTGACAAATTATTATACATTTATAAATTAATTATATACATTAGTGTGTGCGTGAATGAGCAAGTGGTAGATGATTACATAGTGTCATTCACGCTATTATTTCTCATATGCTCTTTATTAGCTAAATAATATATTACAAATAAACACACATCTTTGGTGGGTCCAATATTAAGATGCCAATCGAATATTAGAAAGAATTACATAATATTGCCATTAACACTTTGATTTACGGTTCTGAAACGTGGTGACTAACATATGATTGAGGGGAGCATTCTGAAATTCATTATACATATGATATAAATTATTTTCACACCATTGAGGTCGTGAAAATAAACAAAAAACAGTTGAAAGATTATATTTGAAACTATGACAAAATATTTAATGAAAAATTATTTTAACAATAGTAAGACGAACGCTTTATTTTTCCCAAGGCATATACTCTTAAATAGATATATAAATTACGACGGTGAGATTGTATATGGTTGAAATAAATTTAATCAATAAAACTAGAAGTAGTTGGCATATATATATATTTTAAGCAGAGCGCAATTTCAGTATTATTACAGCACTAAAACTAGGTCATAAGCAAAAGAAATAATAATAATAATACGATGTTTGTGCGGTACTGACATAATAGCCAAAAATAACTAAGAGGAGACGGTCATGCTTCTGGATGAAAAATGAAATCTCACACCCCGCTCTTGGGTAGTGCTTAGAGAAAAGTGGATAGGCATGGCGTGGCCCAGACTTTTGCTGGTATAACTGATGCAAGAGGCCTTTTATCTACGAAGTGAATATGCAAAGTTAGGGATCACTGCCAGAGGCATTTTATATGAAATAAATAAGATTCCGGATAGCTCAACTATCTACGGAATATCTATGGAATGAAATGTGAGAAGAAATCTATGGGTTCGAACTTGTCGCAACCCCCACATTAAGACTAGAAGCACGTAATATATATGTATACGAAGATAGGCCAAATGTCAGCAACACAGAAGGAACGAATGTCCCTAGCAACATTGAATAAGATTTACTGCTTTTAAAAATAAATGACCCTAGTTTGAATACCATAATTTAGACAAATAATACGCTATGCAGTTATATATATATATATAGAGAGAGAGAGAGAGATTTTACTTAGTAACTAAAATAGTAAAATATTAAAATTTCCCAAATACGTTAAGATTTTATTTAATAAAAGAAACATTAAGATTTTCCCCCATCCCTTTTTCTGCTATTTAAAATAAAACAATCACATCTTCATTGATTTTACAATAACTGAAATATTTAAATACAAGATTTGAAATTTTAAGAGTATGAAAATGAAGTAAGATTAGCAGTTATATAGAAAACAAATTATAAGTCACCCTTTCAGAATTTAATAAATAATTATAAAATAAATGTTTCAGAGCGTTAATTAGCTTGAGTTCTGGATTTTCCCCGGTAGAAAATCCAGTGTTAAACAAATCAATTTTTATATTAAAACGAACCTAAAATGTTGATTCATAAAACAATCTGGTGAAAGTATTAATTTACAATGCATTATATATATATATATATATTTTTTAAGGGGACGTTATAATAAAAACTTAATAACGGAGATTTAATTGAAAGACAAAAAGGATTTTAGAAATTAAGTTTGCTAGGTTGCTGGGAATTGGCATAATAATAAGCAAGCAGATATATAAATCAAATAATAAATACATATAAATAAATGACCGCACCAAAGTTAAGGAAAGTTAAGAGCATATGAGAGAGAATTAAATTTATATAAATTATTTAAGAGCAAATTACATATTAAAACAAAAACAAAGTTAAATACATTAGAATATAAATTGATAGATTAGTTTGAGGTGACAGCTTGAAAAGTTACCTTGCAATTTTAAGAATCCAATTTAGTACTGCACATGCACGGCAATTGAAATGCAAGTTCTTCGGTGGCAGCAAGTTTCTATTAGCATTTTTAAAGTTCTCCATCGGGCCTTTACTTCACCTTTATGGCAGCGGAAGATGACCCACAAGGTTCAGGAAAAGCTTTTACTAGATCATTTTTAGATTTCAAAACAGCATAGTGTCTAGTAGCAATCACTTCTCTCAATAGTAGCTAATCTAATCTGTCTCAAAATTCGGTCATTTTATACTTTTTCTTTTATCAGTTGTTTTTGAAGATGCAACAGTAAAATAACATCCAAAAATAAATTCAAATCTATTTCCAGATTAGA
Organism: Epiperipatus broadwayi; assembly: GCA_028023455.1. Classification (NCBI taxonomy): domain Eukaryota; kingdom Metazoa; phylum Onychophora; class Udeonychophora; order Euonychophora; family Peripatidae; genus Epiperipatus; species Epiperipatus broadwayi. The sequence goes on from JAQFVV010012402.1 coordinate 4,381,228, forward strand.
AATAGATTTGACAACATGTTTTTAACAAAAGTATCTCTAATCTTAATTCCCTTTTAAGTAAAACTTTAATTAAAAATACCTACCCCAGATTAAAACAATAGTGCTTCCAACCCTTAATTATTTTTAGACAATTACTGCAGCATCTTCCATATTGGATTCTATAAAAATATACAGTTTAATAAAAAAGTACTTTAAAAAGAAAAAGTTTAAAAAATGACGTATAATAAAAGATTTAAAATCAATATTGTTAGTAAGTTTTTGCTCCTATATATATTTGAATCGCACCTATAATACTTTAATAAAAAAGAACTAATAATTAATAATAGAATTAATAATCTTAAAATTAATAATAAAATGTTATTGAAAGTTAAATTGATAAATTTAGGTGCGCATTTCAAATATATACATAACATATATATATACATGACAAAAAGGAGCGGGATGGGAAATAGGGATTTAAACATAGGTTAGTAGGTGGAAACATGAAGCACAATCTTAAGCTAAGATTGACTGCTTCAATACATAGGCACTGGTAAAACATTTTTATTAAAAACTTTTATTTTTAAACTCATAGGCATATTTCCTATTACTATTAAATTATTCTTATCAAAAGCATCCATTTAAATTTAAAATTATGATTAATTTCATTAGATGTGATATGTTGGACTATTTTCATTATCTATGAGTGAATGTTGAATATATAGAAAATTTTAAACTTTATTTAAACTTTCCAAATACAAACAACTCTCATATATAAATATATCAAATTTCTACTATATGTTGCCTTTGACAGAATAGCTCAGTTGGTAGAGCATTTGCCTTAAATTCAATATTCAAAAATCTGATCTGCAATTATAGGTACCTAAATAAAAAGTCATCATTGTGTGGCAGGCTTGGTTTTCAATCAGAGGATTCTTAGCACTTCTCTACTTTCAGCTGCTAACCACTGCCTTCATGGATAACTTTAAAGTCTCCTGATAGATAAGGGTCATAATTTAGTTTTCTCTGTAATGATTTAAATATCTATATTGTAAATATAACAAATTCAATGCAGCTCAGATTGGTCATATTACAATGCTGTAGAGAAAAAAATGTGTTTAATAAAAACTCATATGAACTGACTAATAAATATACAATCTGCCATTTGCATGTGTACATATATAGGTGTGTCACTTGAGTAAACTGCCTATAAAATTGAAAGAAGGATTAGTTTATGCATTTGGTATTATTTTATAAATATACTTTGTAATATGTGAAATAATAATAATAATGAAATACATTGTAAAAGAGGAAAGAAAAATGCTATATGCAAAAGAATTTTGAATTGCATAGTTTAGAAAGTTTAAAGCATTTCAAACCTTATTTAATCTGCCTTTCAAATGAAAGTTTTAATTAAACAACTTGTCCATTTTTATAGAAAATCTGATGGTGGATTTGAAAATAATATTAAAATTTTGTAATTGAAAATATTTTAAAAATTATTAAGCCGTATTAAAGGTCAGCAATGACATTTTTTATCCTATGTTAATAAATGTAAATAAAGAGAGAGAGAAAAGAAAAACTTTTTTTTCTTTTCTTTTGCTTACTTATGAACAAATTAATGTAATGATATATAAAATGTGTATCCACAACATGTGTTGATGAGAGTAAAGATGTATTTTTTTTAAAATATATTGTAATAATGCAACAGTCACATTTTTTCTAGCTGGTGACATATATGTTGTTTGAACAACATCTAATAGATATAAATAGATCTGGAACAAGAAAGTAGGCATTATTATTGTTCTTGGCCCAGAAATCCAGCAATATGATTCCATATTGCATGCCAGTACAGTTTATTTTTGAAGCAGTGCTGTAGTGATCCATGCCAAAGAAGGAAGCAACTGTCAGTTAAAGGGGTTTTCAAACCAAAATTTTGATAGCTACATTTTACTGACTGTTTTTAAAGTATTTTTAAATACTTCAGTTATAACAGTATGATGATTTTATTTAGAAGAAACCAACTACATTAATCAAAATACCTTGAAAATGCAGTCGGATCCAGAAAATAATGCTGAAGTTTGCAAAATCAGCTAGTAAAACACCTCTATGATGCAATGAAGGAAGAAATGGACAGTGCCATATAAATTACCCAAGACCTACTGATGTTATATCATATAATTTCAATAGTGCTATTGCATTTTATTCTCTCTCACATCGCCAGCATTTAAGGAGAATATTTACAATTGTTGGAGGGTTTAAGGAAGACAACAATAAAATATTAAGAGAATGATATCTACAAATACCTTGCTTTGTGACTCTTTCAATATTTAACATAATAAGATCTTATCATGATAAGTACTATAAGGTCTTAAACTAAAACTTAAACTCAAATTTAAAATATCTTTTATTATTATGATAATTAGTATTTCCTATATGTGTTAATAGTTGCAAATATATAAGCAACACTTTTATTTATTCATTATTATTAATTTGTTTTTGTTTTTTTTAATTCATTCATTTAGTTTGTATTTGCAAGTCAATCCAAATATATGTTTTTTATATCTATATGCTAGTTAATATCCACGTGTAATCCACTGGTGGGTGTGCATGGATGCCAGTAATAACTGATGGTGATCGTTGTTTTAAAAGTTTTCCAAAAGTAGACTTTCTTTTTAAAATGTTTGGCACCTTTGGGTTTCTTTTTATTAAAACTGAAGACCAAATAAAATACTTTTGGGAGTACTTGTATTTTTAAATTATAAATTATATATTTTAATAGATTTATTTTTTATTTGAATTTTATTAACCATTCAACTTTTATATTTATTTGAACCAAAATTTATGGTACTATTTGAGTAGATCGTTTCATATAGTTGGTATCCAGGTTCAAATCCATCTTTCATCTAACAAATATAAAAACCCATGTACAGGAAAAGTTACCATTACCATATATAAATATTCACACACATTCATCCTGCCTTCAAGAAAACTTAACTAATGGTTCAATTACAAATTATCAGACAATTGAGAAGAAAAACTATGATGTTACTCGGGCTTAAACCAAAAATAAAAAACTTATAAAGTTTTCATGCTACATAGTCTATGTTGATGAGAAATCCATCTCTAAGCACTTACTATGTAAATAATCACATAGTAATAACAATTGCAATGACATTATGAATTTGATCTAGTTATTTCCTTATGGCATCAAAAAGGAAGTAAAGATTCTTTGTTTAATCAACAGTAAATTCCTTATCTACAGCCTACATATATATTCTACTAAAGTCTGCTGTATTGAAAGCCTGGTTCAGTGAAGTAACAAATATTGTTTTGTATCAAAGATTTATTACCATGGTAGTTGATAATTGTTTCCCATACTCTGGTAAAATATATTTTATTACATTCTACGGTATATATATATAATATAGTTTATATATATATATATAATTATATTTAACTAAAAATCTTGTAATCAAGGGATTATCTGTTCATTCTTTATAAATGGATTTGTAAGAAAACAGGAAAAATATTGTTATTAATATTAAAGAAAATAACTTTCCATAAGCAAGAGTGTGAGCTTAAGACCAGAAAAATGTGTTTTCTGAGGATTAGGAAGATTGTATATAAGGAATCATAATTGCTAATTGAATATGGGCTTAAAACAAAATATATTTTCTCAGGATTAGGAAGATTGTATATAAGGAATCATAATTTCTCATTCATTCTTTTTTTTAACTGATTCAGAGAAATAGATTCATATTCATTCATTCAAAGATTCATTGCTAGGTCAATGCAGGCATTCATTTTTCCCACAATCCTAGTAAGTACATGCAATTACAGTGTAGCACAAAGTCTGAGTTAGAGATGAAAAGAAATGGGCATAAGGATGATGTCATCATACTTTAATAATAACTATCTGTTTAAAAACAATTATATAGCTAGAAAATACACTTTAATGATAATGTTATTCTATCTACCGTGGAAACTTTTCTATAGTAACTTTCAATAAGATATGCTAATTGCAGCCAACTGTGTTCTATCCACACTTTCAAAATGTTATTCCTCATCAGTGAAAACATGAAATGACATAACCCAAAGATAATAATGATGTAAAAGCAGCTTTTTTCTATCCTGAGATTCTGATAGAAGGTTTTCTTTGCTCAAAAGTTATTCTAGTTTGCTGGAGTGAAGAACTGTACAACTCAAAAGATTTGAAGACCCAAGTTTCAAATTAATATTAAATGTGAGTAATAAAAGAAACTAAAGAATGGCATAAAGAAATATTAAAAGATTACTATGCCAATGATAGAATTATAGTTTTAGAATGATACCTTTAGAACCAGTAAGCTTAAAATCTTAAGCCTAATTCATTGTTTTTTCTTATTACAATTGTAAAACATTTTGTCTAATATTATTTATTTTAATCTTATTTTCTAATATAGTATTATAATACATATTGAGTTGAATTATCGGAATTTGAATTTTTTGTTTTAAAATTTGACTCAAATATTAATTAAATTGAGAGACTGCAAACCTCTCACGCTTATCACTATCTAACAGCCAATCAGATTGTAAATACAAGACAGAGAATTTAATAAGAATAGGGTGGTCCACCCTATTCTTTACTTGTCTTTCTATATATTCAAGCCAGTCTAAAGTACTTAGATCTGAAAGCGCGAATATTAAATATCTTCACACTTAACTCACTGACTTTAAATTACAAACATACAGCGTGAAATCTTACTATTTACTACGCAGTAGTTTTTAGTTGTGTGTGTGTATATATATATAAGAACTATTAAAATAATTTATAGGCTTTATTAGCCTTTTAAATACTAGATACAGCATTTACTTTATAAATAAACTTCTATTTTTTTAATCATTCCAGTTTAAAGGAAATCATCAATTGGAATATAAATAGTATTTTATATGATCAAACCTGATTTAGAAGATGATATTATGGATTGCATATTATATTTAGAATACTTTATTTACTTTTTAATCAGAATTACTCATATGTATAATTATATAAATATGCACTATATATTAATTATACATATATATATTAAAACGTTATTTGAAAAGAAATATGCAGTATATTACAAAATTGATGATGTATCTATCTATATACAAGGATTTATCTCTTAGCATATCAACTTCTGTGTCCACAACCTAGACTTAATGTTGGTAGAAATTGGAAAAAAATTTCAGGTTGTATAGTGGCTTTTTTTCTGGTAGACAATAACATTCTCTTTGTTATTGAACAGTAACTGGATATCCAAGTACTTTTAATTAGAAATTAAAATATGAAAGAAAAATTTTAAACTCTTACAATGTACAGTTGGCTTGCTTTGTGAACAATGTCAGAGAGATGTTAAAGATGTTTTTGCCCTATAAATTTATTTACAAATTATATTAAACTATTTATCACTAGAGACAAAAAGCAAATACTTAATACAAGTTATATAAATTGTTTCTATTGCTACATTTTCCTTCAAATGAATAGTTATAGATATTGGGAAAAAATAGGTAAATGACTCGTAATACGCAATAATCAGAACAGTTCTTGATAGTTAAATCATTTCAATCTATAAATGCTTTGCTTTTCATCCAGGTATTATTTCAAACAAGTTTCTTTTAATAAAAAAGCAAATGTATTGTTAGAAATTATTATATTTCTTTTAATCTCAAATATAGACTTTAAATTCTATTGAAGATCAAATATATTTATCAACTTTCATAAAATCCCATGTGAATTACATAAATTTTAACCAAACACCTTCCATACTTATGCTTACAATTATTTATTTTGTTATATTTTACTTCAAAGACATAGTCATAGACATTACAAAAAATATCTACAATTGTAAATTGTAGAATAAGAAGATACTTAAATCATGCAGATTTATAAAAATTGGTAGATATATTTTATTTTTAATACATTTTAAACTCTAAATTTAAAGAGATGGCATGATTTCTATTCTAATAAAAAATTATTTAATTATTATTTGCATATTTTATTGAAAGCTTGCTGTTAAATTAAGCCTGATTGATAAATATAATGAAATTCATTATATGTAGATGTTGACAAATAAGAAATACATAATCCATACCAAATTTTTTTATAAAAATAGATTTTTAGACATACTGAGTTTGAGAAAAAAGTATTTACATGTATCATTTTGGAATAATATTAAAAAAGGGCTTTTGATATTTAAAATTTTATAATCTGGAATTTATTTTATATGTTTTGTAATATAAGTATCTTGATTCCTTTATAATGTATTTTTAAATATCAGAATTCATTAATGTTTACAAAATGACTTAAAAATAGCTGGTAAAATAAATTAAAGGAGTTGGAGAACGTAATAAACAATAGCAAAATATCATCATTAACGATAAAGTTGTAGTAAACCTATTTCCTAGATACTTCAAATCTATTTTGAGGTAGAAAATTTAATATTTGATTATTTTCCATTGATTGCAATGTTATTTTCACCAGTAAATTTTTTTATATTTTAATGAATATCGTAATATTTTAGCAATTCTCAAATTATATTTATTGGACAAATTTGAACAGTAAGTTAAGTATTTTTATAATACATAATCATAGTGGTTATTTTCTAGTTAGATTTCAATCTGTATTTTTATCTTAAATTTATATATAGTATTAAAAAATATATTTAATATTTTTTTTTTTTTATGTGAGCATCTTTTCTATGACTTTTTTTTATATATATCATTCCATCTTTTTCTTTCCAGTTTTACTTTTTTCATCCATTTTTACATAGTTTTTAATTTTTTTATATAAATCACGAATACTTTTTTACATATTTGATTTTGCCTTCTGATATCTTCCATTTTTCTTTTTAGTTTATTTGACAATAAATACAAGATTATCTACATATTTTAACATTTTATATTTTTATATTTTTGCAAATGCTAGTGTAAATTTTATTCTTTAAACACCTTTGATTTTTATTAAAATGGACATAAAACTTTTTGTCTTATCAACATTTAGTTTTCAATTTAAGAAAAACAGTATGTATTCACTATTTTTGTTTTTAATTTTGTTTTGTTTTTTTAGTTTGTAATTTGATCCTATGATTGCACATATGCATTTTTTACAATTATTCTTAGATTTTTTTAATTATTATATATCATTATATTGTTTTTATTTACTGGAAACTTTAAAGTAAAACTTCTTGTAATGTTATTATTCTTTCCTAATATTTGATTGAATAGTTAGCAAAATACTTATTTGTAATCATTGTCTTTTTTATTATTAGAACATTAAGTCAATTGTCAGTAGTAACCATTCACAGCCCACCGATATAACAATGATGATTCAGATATTATTTTAAAATATATGTGTATTACATTCTCCAAAATGTAATATAAATATAGTTTTGTATAAATAAATATCAATTTAAAATAAATGCATACAAAAGGAATATAAAGAAAAGCTTAATTTATTATTTTAATAGCATGGTATGCTAAGCATGCATTTGACTAACTAGTAGTCACATTCATAGCAATAGTTGTCTGAGAAGGAGTGAAGATTTGCATAAAATTAAATGAGCCACTTTTTTGATAGGGGAATGCAGGATTATTTTTTTGTTTATTGTGTGTATATTGTTGGCAGTATGCCAGGCTTCTTTAACTTTACTTTGCTGGCAGATGTAGGCTTGAAGCTGTGACCAAGTTTTTTTAAAATATTGAAATTATATAGATATATATATAAGGAAGAAATCCACTTTTTATGAATAAAAGATAAAACTGATAGGTTTCTCAATACCATCAATAAACAAAAGAGAGAGAGAAAAACTTCAATTCATTGTAATCTATACCAAGATCAAAGGCTAGGCACAATAATTTAATGAAACAAATGAAATTCAGAATATATACTAATACTTTAAATTTGCTTAACAATAAATTTTTTCAAGAAGAGGAAAATAAGGGTAGATTTTGGTAATGCCTACACTGTTCAGTGTAAAAAAAGTTGTGCCATTAAAATGATATCAAAGATGAATGTCTTTTAATATATTAGTACATATAGATTTGTATTTAAAGTGCTTGAAAGACAGACAGATGGATATGATGAAGCTTATAAATTATCATTTTTATTGATAAAAATGGGTTAGATAGATGACAGCCTTTGAACAACTCATTAATGAGATTTCTTTATAATATTTTGTTAATAGTTAAGCTGTCTTTAAAATATAAATCAATATGCTAGATAAATAAATAATGGAGAGAATGGTAGAAGGCACTTTGCTATATCAAATATGTAGTCAGGTAGGATATAGGATTAGGTGAATAATCAAATAATAAATATAAAGATTAAACATATTGAAACAGAAAGCTTAATAAGCAAATGCAACATAACAAAGATATTTTTGTTTATAAAAAATATGCTAATAAGAAGAAGAATGACAGCTGGAATAGAGCTAAAGAAAAAATGTAGAAATGCAAACATCTGGACCAAATATGCTAAAAATTGAAATATTAGTTTAGAGGATACTATGATAAGATGTTCATACAGTATGAAATAAAGGTTATGTGATTAAAAACTACATCAAAAGATATAGATAGAAGACATACTCTAAAAATTACAACAAAGCTATTGATGAGTCATTCATTAAAAACAACACAACTGAATTGCAAAAACAAATCATACTGTTATTTGGTGGTTGCAAGAAAAACTATGAATGGTATTTTTGATATTCAAAAAAGTCTTGAAAAATTTGACCAAAAGCAATATATACAATTGAATTAAATAATGAATAATGGTATAAGTCTATCTAGAATAAAAAGGAATCTTACAAAGATGATTTAAAGAAGACTAAAATATGATCGTGTTCCATATAGAAGATGATAGAAGTTATTCAGTAAATGAAATTAAAACTGTAACATGCAATAGAAGTTATCTGCTAATTAATCATTGGCTTTGGAAATTTTTAATAAAACACTCATGTAAATTTCTAGAATGGAAACTGTTGTTGGTCATGATTAATTAGATGTTCTCAACAATATTAACCCATATCAAATATCTAACTACTAATGTGCATAATAATAATAATAATAATAATAATAATAATAATAATATTGAAGATGTATGAATTTGGGACTGTTAAGTAGAGGGAGAAAAATTAATCAAAATTTTTAATATTGTACTATCTGAATGATACAGAAGTGGAAATTATTAAAAGACCAATAGTGATAGAATTTTTGAAGTGATTGATCTCATATTATTTTCATGGAAAAAGAAATATTATGAAAGTGGAGAACAGAAAATAAAGATCTCAATGAAAATAATTCTTTAAAATTCAATATATTTTCAAATAATTTAACAGATAAAGCAATGTGAAAAGCACGGGAATGAGAAAAGAGAAGTACTATCTAAGCCTTCAAAACTAAGTATGATGATAACTCGAAGAGAGCATTAAGTTAAGAGTATCCATAGAAATTGTGATTACAGGAATATAAAACAGATTGATGAAATTTCGTTTTGAAACAGTTGTATCTGACTGTCATAATGAAGTTATGCTAAGTCATAAAGCTGTTATTCAGAGTCAATTTATGATGACTTAAAATAACTTTGCAAATATTAAACTGGGGGGGGGGGGCATAATGAAATGCAGTTTACAAGAAAGGAAATTTTGATATTTTTTCAGAGATATAATTTCAGATCTAAGAATTGTGATGCACAAACAGACACGATCCATTGTATCCTTGAATTACTGAAAATCTTTCAGTAGCCAACTGAAATAATGATTATTTTTTAAAACTTAGGTCTAATATATATATATTAGACAGGACTTGAATTCAGAATTTCAAGCTCCCTACAGCTATCCACTTCATCTTATACAATTGGCACACATAATCACATACATGTGAAAAAGAGTAATGATCTCCAATATACATATTTCATGCTGAACCAGCACTCATCAGTTGGTCCAGATCACCATCTCCCACACGCATATACAATCAGTGCCAGTTTATATTAAGATAGCAATTCTTTATACTTTAATGGACAAGCTTCAACTTCTCCACCCTTCAACTCTTCAGTCATCCATATCCTTTAAAATCCAAGGATCGAATGCTCAAAACCATTGATGGCAATAATATTGCCATCCCCATGTTGACCTGTCAGTTTGACTCCTCTCATATAAGACTCTAATGTCTATTTAAATACATAGAAGAGGGATGGCCAGAATACTGGCTGAATATGCAATATTTAAATACATGTATATTTTCTATACTAAATTTAATGTAATTAGACAGGACTTGGAACTCAGACTTTCAAGTTCCCTATAGCTATCTATTCCATCTTATACAACCAATACACATGACCACATACATGTGAAAAAGTCTGAATTCCAATTCTTTCTAATTACATTAAATTTAGTATAAACAATATACATGTATTTAAATATTATATATGTATTGTGACAGGGTATTTACCTGTCAAGTTAGAATATAGATTTTTTTTTAAATGTACTTAAGAAGGGATGAAAATAAGCATGCATATGCAATAAATTTGCCACCATTTCAACACTTTATAAATTATAATCTATAGCTCTTTTTTAAGTTGAACTATCTAATAGTATAGATTATTTTTATTTATATGTATGATAACAGTTGACAGTTGCATTTGTGTGAGTAAACTCAAGTTTGAATAATTGCATTATAAATATCTTTTTATTTATAATATTGCAAGAAGGAAACCAATTATTTTAAATCTTAATATATCTTGGTTTAACAATGTTTTTAAAAAATTGTTTAAAGAAAATGCCTGATTGTTTCTTCTTGTTAAACATTTATATTCTATGTAATATAAAAATAATGAAAAAATCAAACTGCAGAACATGCACATGTAAAGCATCCAAGGAAACAATTATTTTGAGTTAATAACAAAAGTTTGAAAAGAAAAAGAAATAATAGAATAATTTTGGCTAAAAACTTGTGTACATTTTATTTTAAAACTATCTGAAATATGAAAGTGAAATATATTTTTATTATATTACAAACCATCAACATGCATTGCTGAACTTTAAAAGAGATTCCAAGAAACTCAAATCTTCATTTTATGGATAAAAATTACCAATATTACTATTTTATTTCTAAAGAATCTATATAAAGAGCCATTTATGCAATGGATACTTTTAGGGTAAAAGCAGTGATTGCACCAATAATGGTAAACTTCATAATCATCAATTTAAGAAAAGGATAAATATTTGTAAGTATTAAGTAAACTATAATATATATACATATATTTATGTGTAAAAATAAATTGCTTTTTTATGCATTAAATCAGATATGAAGGAAAAATTGTTACCAAAAGGATTACCAAATAATCTCTGTGAAATTAATTTTTCTAACAATATCGTATCCATTGTGAAAATTTGGCACATTAATAAATATTTTGTTTAGATAAACATTATTTGACTGTGAATACATACTAGTAATATTAAATGAACAGAAAAGTTTAATAAGTACTGTATTTACTTTTTTTGTTGTTATATGGTTTTGTAATTTATAGTTGTATTAATATTAGAAATAGAAACTTGCAGTGAAAGGAGATAGATATAATTGATATTTTTTTATCATTATGATTATTTAAATACAAGTATATTGTCTATACTGAACTTAATGTAATTTAAAAAGGATTTGAATTCAGACTTCCAAGTTCCCTACAGTTACCCCCTCTATCCTGTACAACTGGTACATATGTCCACATACATGTGAAAAAGATAAATGATCTCCAATATATGTATTTCATACTGCACCAGCATTCATTAGTTGGTCTATGCAGTTATAGAATGGAATAGATAACTGTAGAGAGCTTGAAAGTCTGAGTTCAAATCCCTTGTAAATTACATTATGATTATTATATAAATTTTATTTAAAAGAGTAAAGATCAAAAGCAAAAATAATTTTAAAATATGTATGAGAATTAAAGAAAACTAATACTAATTCATTTTGCTTTTTACTAATGCTTAAATGTGCACCTTTAGCCTACTTAGCACAAGACTTTTGTACAAGGATTCACCATAGTGATTATCATCAATTTCACCCCTTTGTTTGATTTACAACTGATTATTCACTATAATAATCATAAAATTTGTTTTTGGGGCCAGCTATTTTGGAAGTGGCAGCCATCATATAAGATTGATAATATTATAGGATTGTGGCTTTATGTCAACCTAAAGAAAAATGTCAACATTCATACTAAAAATGTAAATACAGAGTTATTCATTATACATAATACAGTGTATAGTATTTTGATTATAAAATTAAAATACAATATTTTAATTTTCATTCATTATTCATGCAAGACAATCAATGCAGTAAAGTTTAACAAACTTCAAAAGTAAAAAAAAAAAAAATACACTTCATTCAACACAATAAGTAATCAATAGCCTATTTTGATGACATACAACAACTAAATATATTAATATTTTTAAATTTGTACATTAACTTAAAAACTGTAAATTCATTCACTTTTATCAATTAAAATTATTATTAATAGTATTTTGTTTTCTGCAAAAATTACAATCATACAGTAATTGTAAAATTTAATTACCATAATTGTAAATTATTTTGAAAACAAAAATGTTTTACACATTATAAATTAATGTCACTAAATATAAGAATAAAATATCATTTACTATATAGTATTTACTTAATTTTAAATCATAAGATCATAATCTGTTTCAGAGATATTCAACTAAAAGAGCATTATCAAAAATGTAAAATGATATATTGCTAAAAAAAAAAAAGCAAATTTCATTCATTCCAAAACAAAAGAAAAGTTTTGGTCATATACTGTACTATTAATAAATAATTCTGTGCTATATTAGCTGAAATATTTAGTCAGCTGATTTTGAATTAAAATTTTCTAATCAAATTAAAACCTTATTATTGTTAGTTTAAAATATTTTAAGGGAAAAGGGGAGAAGAAAATGATTTTATGAATTATGCAATTAATAATTTATTTTATATGATGAAAAATGACTAAAATCTAATTAAAATATAATATTCATTTGCTATATTTTAAATCATAATCTCGTAATATGTTTCATATATATCAAGATGATGGCATTATAGCAGACTTAAGAAATGATCAGTATCCAGAAAAAAAATGCAAATTTCATTCAACACAAGACTAATAATAAATTTTGGTTGTATATTGTTAATAATTAATTTTAAATTGTGTATTTTTATGTAATAGCTAAACAATGGAGCAATTTTAAATTAAAACCTTTACAAACACTAATTTCAGTCAAATCATAACTGTTTATTATTGAAAATGTAGTTGTAATATATATTGTAACCGGACCCGTACAACCCTTTTATTACCTCAGTTGTAACAATTTCCTGATGAGCATGTTGCAGGAAGGAACTATCAATTGGCATTCCCCAATGCAGATGTTACCTCCCCCCCCCTACAACAATATTTCCTGCTCATCAGAGGATGTAGCACCATAGAGGTTGGAAGCATCTAGACATTTCTATGTTTGGTTTTCCAAACGGCACCACTAGAGTTCCATCTCACTACAACCTGACTTACCTAGGTCTAGTTATGCCAGACATAGCTCAGGAGGCATGAGATTCTTATGAACAAGTGCACTGAATGATGAGTGATGCAATAAAAAACAAAATAGAATTGAACAACTGGATAACTAAGATTAATTTTAAGTAACAATTTTATTTAACAAATTAATTTGCAAGTTTTGCTAATAAAGTTCCTTCATATCCATGTGAAGATTCATTGTTTTATTCATTTCTGGTCCATTGTGTTTCTTTGGTATACTTCAATATGACTTAAAGAATGTAACTTGTTGAGAGTATAATAAAGTCCTTCTTTTAATAGTTCTTTAACAGTTTACATCTTTAATCATTTAGTTAGTTCACAGATAGGAGTGTGACATATTAAGACAACAGAGATAATAATGAAGACAACTGATAGCATTTAATTTGGAGTTCCACTTAATTCCACATACAGTTAATTCCACGAACATTTTATTTATAGTCCATTTTGTGTATCTGAATTTGCACAATTACAAATACTTCATTTACAGTCCATTGTGTAACAGAATTTTCACAATTATAAATATTTTATTTACAGTCCATTATGTAACTGAATCTGCACAATTACAAATATTTTATTTACAGTCCATTGTATAACTGAATCTGCACAATTACAAATATTTTATTTACAGTCCATTGTGTAACTGAATTTGCTCAATTACAAATATTTTATTTACAGTCCATTGTGTAACTGAATCTGCTCAATTACAAATATTTTATTTACATACCATCGATGTGCCTGTAAGTATTTGTAATTTTTTATTTAGTGATATAGCATAACCATTATTATTTGGTCTGCCACAGATGTATATCTCTTCATATAAGGTGATCAGTAGCTGCATTTATTTATTAGCCAGTTAGAGTTATCTGTAATAACTCAGTATTTCTGGCTCTTCTAGGTATACTTATTTGTAAATCAATAGTATCAATCATTATAAATATTCGTTTTTTTTTTATGTTTATTTTAATTCAAATGTATCTGTAGATGAGAAGTCACTCTTTATTAAAAATGCCTTTTGATTATAGGTATTTTAGTATTTATAATTTAACTTTAATAAAACGTATTTCCATAGCTAAATTTGTTCATAATTTTCTTTTTCTTTTTTAAGAAAGATGTTTTGTTTTATCTTTTATAAACACATATAAATATTGAAAAAAATATAAAATCATTACAAGTATTCGTTTTTTACTTTATTTTAATTCAAATGTATCTGTAGATGAGAAGTCAATCCTTATTAAAAATGCCTTTTGATTATAGATATTTTTAATATTTATCATTTACAATTTATTATTAACAGAACGTATTCAGCTATTTTTATTAATAATTCTTTTTTTATATATATATAATAAAGACGTTTTGTTTGTCTTTTAAAAACACATATAATTTTAGTTTAAGAAATACGTTTTGTCGTCTTCTATAAACGCACATAGTATCGAATATTTTTATAAAATCATTACCTTCATTTATCCAGTTTGTTTCTTCATATCCATGATGTGACTGCTTTCAAAAGGGGCATCACATTTCAGCTGAATGGCATTATCTTCTTTCTATGATGTCTATCCAGGCAAATCTTGGAAAATCATGGCTTAGAATGAAGAGAAAAGCTGTTACCGTTTACCCTTCCATCGTTATGTTTTCCTTAATAATGTTTTCTTTTTCCATCATTAATAGAAGTTCTTTAACTGCTCTTAATATCTTTATTGTGGAACATTTTTGAAATGCTTATGGAACACAGGTTGGGAAAAACTGTATTAATGGCATCTTATATAAAATATAGGGAGAGTCATTGATTAAAAAAATAAATCTGGTTTATATTGTAACAAGAAAGGGTTAAGATCATTAATTCAACAGAAGTTATATGGTTATTAATCATATATTCTAATGTTAAATAAATTTTCCAGTAAAATGTAAGTATGTTAGGCCAGTAATCTGAAATTTAATTAAGTAGTAAAAGATTCATTTGAGTAGATTATTATATTAAAATTGACCTTGAAGAAGGATATAAATGAAAACCTCTACTATCCTGATATAATTTGAGTGAATGATTTTCTGTGTGTACATTATTTATAAAATCCATATTCCTCTCCTGTTCCTTTTCAATATATAAATATATATTTGACTTAGTTTGATACCATTCTATTTTATTGAACGAATTCTTAGGGCTATTAGTCAAAAAAAGAAAAAGAGATATTAATAGAAATGTAAAAGTGGTAATGATCAGTTCTCAATGTGAAGATATTAATATTAGAGTGTATACGTATTAAATATTAAAATAAAATCAGTGATTTTATTTTGCACAAAATATACATATATTTGTGAATATTTTGTACAAAATATGTTCTGTAAATTGTATTAATTAATTATAAAACTTATATAAGATATATTAAAATGAACAGTAATTAAGAAATGTTTCTTTGTTGATGTTAATAGAAAATACATGTTAATGGATTTTGTTAAGCTGAATAAAAGTATATACGAACACAAAGAGAAAATACAATAAATGAATATTGTCCTCTCTCATTTCTATCACCATAACCAAATTTAACTACACCAATCTCATCTTTCAGTTGTTTACCAGTTCTAACATTAAAGTCTCCCATGACAATTTTAAAATGTTTTGTCTGATCAAAAACCTTCTATACGTCTATATAAAAATCTACTTTATCCCAGTGAGAACTTATTGGGGCATAAAGCTGAATTAATTGCATTTGAATTATATTATTGTTTTAAATTTTATAAATTAATGTCATGATTACAAGTTTACAGAGTTTGTGGACAGCATATATTATAGGAAAGATATTAATATACATATATGTATTTAATTGTATAATATTTATTTGATCAATATACATAATAGGACTTCTTCTTTTTTTTAAATCATAAAAACCAAAAATCTACGTATTGTAATCTAAATCTTATTCTGATCTGAAAATAATTTTATTTATATATGCTGATAACAATCATAACATGAATGTACTCTTTAGACATTAATCGAAAAAAGAAAATTTTTTCCTTATAATAATTTGAAAAAAAAAAATCTTAGTATCACTGTTTTCCTGTAATCTCAAATAAACGGTTATTTTTATTAAAAATGATTTTTTTTTTTTTTTTTTGCAAAATTATAAATATAAATAAGTTTATAAAAGAACTTTTTTTTTTTACTTTTGCGATATATATTGAAGTATATATATACTTATTTAAATTTGCTGTGTAATACTGGAAAAGTTTGATCTCATTGTAGAATTAAATATATCAATTGATAGTATTTATAAATTGTTAATGAAAAAATTAAAATGAAAGAAATTCCTTAAGTATCTGAAAGCTGTCTAACAATATAGTATAGTGTTACCACATTTGTATGCACATAATTTTTATAAAATGCATTATGCATATTAAATTTCTATTCGAAGATAAATATAATGACCATGTATTAAGTAATTCGATATTTTCTCAGGAGATTATTAGAAGTTTTATCACCTGAAATAACATGTTGAACACTTCAAGTCTGCTACTCTTCCATTGTGTGAAATTATATAACATTTGCTTATAAATAATGCTATAATATATTACAAAATAATAATGCTGAAAAACAATAATTTAACATAACTTATTTTTATATGAAATATACAGAAAATATTTAAATTTTTCTTTTAAAGTCTGCTACATTATACTGTAAAATATTGAAAAGCTATACGGTAAGTTTAAAAACTAAAACAATAAAAGATTACATTAATAATTATTCTATTAATATTAATAATTATAATAATAAAATACTACAAGACACATCGATTAAAACAAATAAACTTGAATAATACTTGAAACATTAACAAAAAAACTTTTTGTAGTGTGCATGCATTTTGAGAAAACTTCTCTCGTCATCTATTTAATTAGCACTTTTTTTTTTTGTATTATTTTATATATGTAAAGAAAGTACTGTAATTTATTTTAATTCAAAAAAATGTAAATACTCCTAATGCAAAAAATATTACCTTTAAAAGATTTATTTTGAGGATTCTTGTTTAAAAGTATTAATGATTTATTTCAGAAGAATTGGTAACTTAAATATATAAGATTACATTAAACAACAGTAAATATTATAAAATGTAGTTGGAGATACAAATTCACACTTTCAATATGCTACTGCATTACAGTGCATTGAAGGTAATTTATTTCTTTAATTATATTACATATATAAAATAAATTGAATCTCTGCTATTAATGTATATAATATAAAAATGTTATAGCAGAATTTATAATTTAATTTTTATTTAATAAACTAGGTTCTTACTCATAGTTATCAAATTATAACACTCTGAAGTTGAAGTTCATGCTATAATTTGATAATCATGTATAGGATGCTTTTGCATTAAATTATATACTCTCATAATGTTTTTTATGTTACTTATATATATATATATATTAAGGATGCTCACACTCACATAGACTACATTAGCGTTTATGTGTGTCTTACTAGTCATATATATGATTTTTATTTGTACTACTTTTTGACAGTGTCTGTATAACTTATATGTCTCAAAAACTTTTATTCTACATTAAAATGACATTTAGCTATTTTTGTTGTTGTATTTAATAAATTTTGACTTTTTCTGAGAACACTTTTTCTGCTATTAAAATCAAAATTTTTTAATTACATTTTTATTGAATAATGTTTGTTTATTTGTTGTTGTTTTTTTAATTTAAGATTTTTGTTTTTGTATTAGCAATTTTTTTAATTGATTCAAAATTTAAAAAGTCATATTTGTAAAAATGAATTTAATAGTTATTTCTGCAATCTTTTCTGAATACTATTGGGTGATCTCTCTTGTTCACATCTTTCATAGAAGGCCCATAAGGATGTAGTAGCTCTTGGTCAAGCTGAAGAAATGATTCAGATGTTACAGCAAGAGCTTATGTCAGTGCGGCTAAGGGAAGCTGAATCTTCCTGTATTATGAAGGAACTTAAAGAACGGATACAAGAGTTAGAAGAGGTAAAATATGTTGTGGATGTTTTACTAATTAAACTGTGATAATATGTTGAACTATTTCCATCATCTACCAGTAAATGTTGAATGTATAGAAAAATTCAAACTTTATTTAAACTTTTCAAATACAAATAACTTGTTAGTAATAACACATAAATAGACAAAACTGATTAGTAATTACACAATGTTTCAAGTAGTATTATTCTCCACTCTCCTAAACATGGAATTATAGATCACTAATGAACAAACCAAAGGAAGTTTATTCTGAAACCAGTGATTTGGAAAATGAAAAGATTCGCATAGAACAAACTCTCATGAAAAATGGTGGTTATCCACCAGCTGTCATCAAGGAAACCTTTAATAGACAATGAAAAGAGACACCAATGAAAAAACAATTATTGATACTGTAGTGTATCCATACATACCAGGAATGGTGGACAAAGTAAAAAAAAATCTGCAGTCAATATAACATTAAAACAGCTTTCCAAAGTCATACCACACTTCAAGGAATTCTTACTTCTACCAACCCTAAACTGGAAATGCTTAAGAACAAAAACTGCATCTATGAAATACCATGTGAATGTGAAAGGAAACATACTGGTGAGACCTGTTACCCAATTGAACAGTGATTGAAAGAATACAAACTAATGGTTAAAAGAGAAAAAAGAAATGTGTTTACAGAAGCAGACCATCTATGTTCTAATGACCATATGTTTAATTGGGAAAATACAAAAATATTGGATAGAGAGGAAAAGATGCAAAGAAGAAAATTCAAGGAAGCTGCTCTTATGACAATGGCAAATATATCTATAAGTCAACCCAGTGTGGCAATACACAATGAATGGAAGCCTCTAATTAACCTTGCTCTTGAAAAAAAAAGTTAAGGATTCAGGAAGATTTGAACCAATCCACATATACAAATATATGAAATTTCTGCTATCTGTTGCCTTTGACAGGATAGCTCAGTTTATTAAGATGTTTGTCTTAACTTTGATATTCAAGAATCTAAAAGTGCAAGTTTGTCTCCTAGGCAAATACTATCACTGATCAGGCCAACAACACCTGAAGAAGAGTGGAGAATAATACTACTCAAAACATTGTGTATTTACTAACCTGTATTGTCTATTTGTTTATTACTACTAACAAGTCATTTGTTTTTGAAAAGTATAAATAAAGTTTAAAATTTTCTATACATTCAATATTTACTGATAGATGATGGAAATAGTCCAACATGTTATCATATCTAATATACCATCATCACATACCTTCAGGCAATAATTAAACTGTGGTTTGAATTTTTCTTTTTTTTATCAAGTTTGTCTTTGTATATATTGATGGCCATGGTTCTGCTGCTGTTGCTTGTGTTATTGTTTGTGTAGTTAATTTGTTTCTTTTATTGTCTTTACCCTTTTAAATACTGCTGGAGTTTTTTATTGTGCATTTGTGACTGTTTTTTTTATGTCCTGTTTTTGTGTTGCATTTAGCATTATTACTGTTTTTTGTTATTATGTCATTGTTATTAGTATATTTTTGTTTATATAGTAATGCTGCTTTTTTTGCCATTGTTATTTACTGAAGTTGTACTGTTCAGTTTTTATGTATTTTTATTATTTTTGTGATTATTTATACTATTTATTGTTTATATTATTAAATGTAATCTATGATGCTTCTGTTTGTTTTTTTAATTATGATTAATTTTATTATTGTTTTTTGTTATTAAAAATTTTAATGTGAATACTATGGTTATCACTTATTTTACTATATAATTTATGTAAATACTGTATCATTTTTTACAGATTTTAGATAATTTCAGAAAAGTATTATGATGATAAAGCATAAACATTCAGTAAATGATAATAAATTAACACAATCTTAGATTATAATAAGTTAGTAATCTATACTCCATTTAAATCTTACCCAAAAGATAATAACATGCTTTAATCTTAAATTGTTTTACAATATTAAATGTTTTGAATGAATTAATGTCTTTCAACAAGTCTTTTTTTTTATAACATCTTATGTTATGGTGATTTCTAACATGACAGTAATATTTTATTTTTCATAAGTCGGTTCTTGAAATGATCCTCCTTTTTTAAAAAATATAATTCACAGTCAGAAAATTGTCTGAGATCAGAATTAAATTTTTAAAAGAAACACACACAAGCATTTTGAATTTTAGCAATATTTAAACTTTGGGGATTTCCATATCATCAATCCAAAAAAAGAAAAAAATGTTTTGAAATATATATAAAAACATTCAAATTTATAAATTTATGTTGCATTTCTCATTAGATCCCAGCTTACAAGATCATAAATCATCTAACAAAAATTATTGCATACAATATATTGATTTCTGCTTCAAAATCACATTTCTAAGATCTTTAGTGAGAATATTTATATGGATGTGGAAAAATCTTAAAATGTAATTCCTAAATCATTCAATATTTGCTATCATTGGAGAGAAAAGATATATATTTTTACTTCTTTTTTCCTTTGAGGAAATTATTTAAATTATACAAACAAAATTCATATATTTTAAAAATAAATTGTAGTTATAGCACAATATAGAATTGTACTTTGAAAAAAACTATAAGTTCATACACTAAATAAAATATAGTATAATAATATTAAATCTTTTTTTTTTGGGGGGGGGGCTTTGATTGGTGTTAATCAACTTGTATGTTTGTAAGGAATAATATTAATGTATTCTATATGTAATTTCCATATTCTAGTTCCAAATGATGTTCACTATTCATGTTTTTTTTTAAATTGAGCTTTTCCTTTTAAGAATACTAAAATAATAACTCATGCAGTTTATTAATTGAACAAAATATTTAATTGAATCTACATGTCCCTAGCATTTTTTATTTTTGAGATATAAACTCAGTTAACTATGCTTATTATTAGATTACTAAATTTAATCATTGTTCAGTGATTAAGATTGATATAATTAACTATATGAATTATTTTGAGGGAAGATTTTTTATGATTGATCCCATTAATGAAATGCAAAATGTTTTAGAAATAAGCCCATCTGCTTTAAATTACTTTATTTTTGTTCATATGTATCTGTAATCAATTCTTTGTAAAGGACCGTATTTGATATTGATTATCTTGGGAGTCTTGTATATGACGGGTTTATATTTTATAATCATTTTCTTGATACATAATTTATATTTAGTTATGAACAGTTTGATGATACATTTAAATAACATGATTTACAAATTTAATTTGTGATTATTAAAGCATTATCTTGTTTAGATATATTTTATTATAATGTTAATAATCCATAATAAAGACTTAATTATTAATATTTATATAAACTGATGAATATTTTTGGTCTACATATCAATTGTATTAATTGATAAGGATTTATTATTTAATATTTCTTAATACTGGGTTTTTAAATATTAAATCCAATTCTCATTGTAAATATAATTAGATTTTATTACTGTTCAAATGGTAATTAAAATGTTAAATCTAAACTGTATGTATATTAGTAACTAGTTTTGGCATATTCTATTAGACTTCAATTAATTTTATTTTTTATTATATTATTTAGTAAAATAATCATGAAATGCAAATGTTTACATATCATTAAATATTTATTACTCCTACTAATAATTGATACCTATGTATATTTTTATATGCCTTTTTTATCATTTTTGCTTGTATCTTTAAATAGTTGTAATAATTCAGTTTTTATTTATTATAATTAATTTTTATTATTTTATTACATTTATCTTTTTATTGCTATTCCTGTTTTAATTTAATATACCTAACTATTATTGTTATTTTTATTTTACTACATAATTTATGAAAATATTATACTTTCCTTACAAATTTAATTAAACAAATTATTGGAAAATATTCCACATATTAAGTATGGTAGATAATAATAAATTAATAATAATAATTTTGGTCAAAAGGCTAAAAAAGCTTAATATCCTTTTGATAAATGACAGATTTTTTTTTTGTATATATTTAGTTATAAATTAAATGTAGTACTTCAAATATTCTGAAATGTTAATGTGAACAGCTTGAAGATTGGATTTTTTGGAGGATTATATTAAAATGTTAAATGCATATTGCTTTATTATTAATATTATTTGTAGGGCTGTCAAATTAATATTGATTCCTCATAATATAAGAATAGCATTTATTCATGATTTTATTATAATATACAAAAGTTGTTTTATGATTTATTTTTTTCACATAGTTTGAAATAATGTTTTAAATATTGTCAAGAATCTGACCAATTATCCAATATAGATATTAGGCATAAAACATTAAGAAACAGAAAGCAATCAACAAAAAGGCAAAATAAAAATAAAAAAAGTATAATCTTTTTTAAGAGGATTATTAGAGGAGGTAAGATGAAAACCCATATTTATTTATTTTTAAGATCACATTATTTATCTACTGCAGTATGAAAGTCCTATTTTAATTCAGTTTCTCTGATTCATAGCTTTTTGTTTTCAAAGTATTTTAGCAAACTAAACTTATCTGTTATGTTGTTTTTTTATTTTATTTTTTACAATATTTTGGGATCCAGTTATCTATCTATGGTCATCTTTTCTATTGATGTATTCAGCCTATTTTCATTTCATTTTTGTAATTCTTCCAATGATTCTCATTTCTTCTCTCACCCATGTATTTACTTTTGATCTTTCCATGTTAATTTTAACATGCATCTATTGGTTTTTTTTATTGTTTAGACCAATAACTAGGAATTAGTAAAACATATTAAAATCTTTTTAGTGCATATTTCATGCATAATGTTTTTATCTGTATTAATAATCTGATCAAAATATTTATAAGTTAACTTCCTTTAATTTATCATCATTATTTAAAAATTTTTTAAAATAATACTGATCAGTATTTCAGCTATATGATAGACATAGGCATTAAAAATAATTCTAAAAGTTATGTCAAAAATGCTATGCCGATCATCATCAATCTGGCCAGCTATCACCATAAAACATATAAATAAAGTATATGGATATTAAAGATCATTTTTCTTATCTTAATGTTATCTGAATAATTTGTAAATAGAAGTATACAGATATCCATAAAACGTATGTATACACATATTATTAGTTCTAAGCTAAACTTTGTGATTACAAGAGCCCTAGTGACTGAACAATAGGAAATATACATACTCCATTTTACCACAAAGTAACTTTACTGAAATAAAATAACAATTAAAAAAATATTAATTAGAAATAATAATAAAAAAATCTAAGTTCTGATAAATAAGTTATTTTCATTTTGACTATTTACAAATATATGGAATACATATTATAATAGATTGAAAAACCAAGCAATAAAATTTAGAGATATATAAATTAGTTTACACAACACATGGGAATATAAAATATTCCAATTACTAATATGCTAATAAATATTCTATTCTAACTAAAATATAAATGAGTTAATGTTAAATGTGTATATAATAAGCACATAGATATGTGTTCTGATTTTAAAAAAATTCAATCATTAATATTATTTTCAATAATTATACACAGGTCAGTATTATTCTATTTTAACCATTATAACTATTTAAAGGATAAATGCATATATAATACTTACGCACAAATGTATGCACACTAATATGAAAATAAAAGAATTTATTTTGCAATTTGATTGTTGAAAACGTGAATGCATTAACTCGGTCAAAAACCTGGATTTTTATCTGTCAAAATATAAATATTATTAAGTTATTATCAAACTACTGGTATACCATCCCATTTTTAAATAACCACCCTGCAAAAGAGACCAATAACAATCATGGAAACATCAGAAGCTCATATAATGATTACTCTAAATATTTCAAACATAAAAATAATAGTCTGTGCATTCTATTCATGCCAAAAAGAAAAATAATAATAGAATAACAGATCAAATACAATATTTTCAATCAGTAAAACATATCCCATGTATTATAATGGGTGACTTCAATTGCTAATTACAGCAATTCCCTAAACAATTAAATCAATATCTATTAACTCAAAATATGGATACTTCAGCTAAATATTTACCACAAATGCATTGTCATTCTCAAACAGCTATACATCAACACTATACCACATTATTTTCTTACCTAATGACTGGTTAAATCCGTATGTCACTGTCATACCAGTTTATTTTACAGATCATAATATGGTGATATTGAGTGTATCACCAAAAACAATCAAATAATAAACTTTAGCACATGGGTGAGAGAAAAAAGTCCAATAAATATGCAGCTAAAATGTGATGACATGTCAAAAATCATAATTAATGTCTTTAATTTATGAGATCAAACACACATCCAGTTAATAAATTTATGACATTCCTACAGTCAACTAATCAATTTATTTATGAAAGATCAGTGAATTATATTCCACTAAACCATGACAAAAATTTTATGGAAAAAAAAATCACAGAATTATTAAAAAAAGATTCCCCCAATAATGAATAATAGTAAAAAAATTAATACACTAAAAAACCCAGTATAATAAATTAGATGAAATGGTATGAAGAGACATATAAACAATAAAATTCAGAAAATATAATAAGAGCATCTAATAAGCTAATTTGAACTTACTATTAACTTTACAAAGATTAAAACATATTACCAAAGAGGAATTTATAGATTAAAAGAACAAAATGTGAACATCTTTATTGGAACCAATGTAGATCATGCAATCTGAAAATATTTTAAACATTTATATACTTATAAGAATCTATCACCATAGGATTAGCTAAAACAATCCAAATTTTCCATAACAGTATTAATTTTATTAGACAAGATAATTGAAAAAATAGACAAATTAAAACATGCAATAACATTAGATTTCTCAAATATCACATCGAAATTATATAAATCCATAAAGTATTTAATAGCAAATCACATGACAAATTATTTTATCTCTTTGATCATGGAGTATATAGACAGGCTAGAAATTAACCAACAAATATTATTCATGATAGTAAAAACCCAAAAGACCAGTATTCCACTTATCAATCAAATACGATCCATAACGATCGAAGATATTCCAAAATATTTTCCAGAATATTATGAAATGAACTTAAACCCATATTGATAACAAAACTTTACCTGTTCATTACTTAATAACTGGAAAATACATTTTTCATGCAATTTTGGCATATTATGAAGTCATATCATATAGAAAACAGAATCTTTTATCTGAAATAAGGACAGTCAAAGTCGATTTCCAAGGTGCATTTGTCCAGATAGATTTACATTTCCTTGCTAAACAAATATATAATATGATTCCAGAAAATCTAACATTAGTATGTGGTATAATAATTTATATAAAGTAGAAAGGCCCAGGGGTCATCATTATTTCCTGCTTTATTTGCTATATACATAGACTCACTGTCAAGAAAGATCAACAATAAAATTTCTAGAATATTCATACCAAACCTAGGAATAGAAATAAAGATACTGGCTCATATTGATTTAGTAATAATCACCAGAGGAGTAACTAATATTCTGATTATTGAATGAGTGCCTAAAAATTTTTTATCAAACAATGGGATCACTGATGTCAGATAACAACTTAGCAGTATGGTAGATATTATCAGGAAGAAAATTTTCATCAAAGTTTATAGCAGTTCTAACAAAATTTCTAGGTTTTTCCAATAGGTACCTCTATGACGAAAACAAATTTATTAATAAACAAAATAATTACTGACAGTTTCTTAAATAAAATATTATCTTTCAACCCTATTAAATGTCATCTAAAATAAAAATAATGAACTTCATTCTAAAAGATTGCTAGCATATGCATCATGGACATGTATAAATAATATAACAATTGCTAACATCAATAAATATATAAATAACTATTTATAGAGTTCAGAATCTAAACTATTATCTTACAATACACTAAGAGCACTATCTAAAAACAATGGAATGGCAGATTGTTTAGTCAATATATAAAAGCCAAATCATTCAGCAGAATGAGCCATGGTCTGCTATTTGGGGTCAGCCTTCCTAACTTTCATACGTCAGAGTTAAATTGGGGAAGGTGTCATTTTTGGTGAGTTGGGGACTGACATATTTTGATTTGATAGATATAATAAACCTACCCCAAATATGTCAAGTTACATATAATGAGCAATCAGTGATGATGTACCTCAAAAATTTAACTATGGTCACAACTAGAAACCCATACATCTATGAAAACACTAGAAAGTATGTTATTGAATGAAACATTAATACATACTGGCATTAAATTTATATATGTCTGTTTTCCAATTACAGTTTTTCTCATCAAATTTATATCCAACTTTCATACATATGAGCAATGATTGCCCTTTTTTCAATAAGATTAGATCAAATCTAATTCTCTCCAAAAATTCATTAAGCAAGATATTGACATCAAGTTTCATGATCAGTGATAAAAAATAATAAGAGCTGCATTAGAACTACTAAGATTCTTATGGATAGTGAGATGCAATATTCCAAAACAAAAAAAATCATATTCTGTTAAACATTTCCAGGAATACTGAATAAACAATTTTTTAGAGATCTTAAATACATATTAAGAAAATTAAGAATCAAAATAGCTGGTTCATTTTTAACATAGAAGAAAAATAAAATCAATAATGCACAATCAATATTAATAAATTTTATAATAGCAAAAGAATCTAACATGTTAATTGTTTTGTAATCTTTGACGTATATATTAATGTAATATAATGTGTATAGTGAAATAAAAGTTTTTAAAATAAAATGCATGTTTCATTCTAAGAAAATATATCCAAAGTTTCTATCATCTGAGACTTTAATTGGTCAAGGACTTTTTTATCTTGCTGAACACTTTTATCTTTGATCGACTTCTTTCTTGGTCAGTTGATCTAATTTCATTCTCAAGTTTTTTATCTTCAGTTAGTCTAACACTCCTGCCCCCTCCTTTTTTTTTTTTTTTTACAATTTGAAATGAAATAACTTGGATGATTTTTTTTTTTCGTTTTTACAACTGTACTGTCTATGTGTATAACAGAGATACATAAATGTAAATAAAGATTATTTTAATATGTAAGCACGTGCAGATAATACATGAATATATGATATCATTATTATTAAGCTACTCTAGAAAATGTACATATGACAATCATACATTAAATGTATATTATGTGAATGAAGAACAATTATATATATATGAAGTCTTGGATAAAAACTATTAGGATTTATGTGCCAAGTGTGCAGTGAAGGTGAAATGAAGTTTAATGAACTATGAGGAAGCATAATAATTATGAGGATAATTCACATATTG
The DNA here is from genome assembly GCA_028023455.1 of Epiperipatus broadwayi. NCBI lineage: Eukaryota > Metazoa > Onychophora > Udeonychophora > Euonychophora > Peripatidae > Epiperipatus > Epiperipatus broadwayi. The sequence goes on from JAQFVV010012402.1 coordinate 4,409,079, forward strand.
CAGTAGTAGCTGTTTGTCTGCATAATGGTAATATAATTGATTTCTGTTCCTTACATATTTGTTTATATATATTGCAGTTAAGAACTTTCTTTAATTATGTCATCACAATAGATTATATTTATCTACTGACCATGTATAGAGATTCACCTACACAGAAGATTAGTAATAGACTGTAAAGATTTCAGCAAGATCAACCCGCAACACCAACTATGTGCCACAGCAGATGAGACAATTCATCACCTCCTGTATTTCTGCCCTTTTCTCAAGCTGATCAGGTCCTTTACTGATGAAAGTGTGTCGCTTGACATTAGAGAAGTGTTAGTCATTCAAAAGGCTATAATGGGTGGTATATTCTTGAAAATCAGAATTGCCATTATTCTGACCTTGGCAATTTGGCTATCCAGATGCAAGTGTATATTCGAAAGTGCTAATCATGGTGTCTGCAACATCTATATCAAATTACTCAAGCGGCTCAGGAACAGAGATAGATTGCTGGCTCCGGACTGGCTTTTTTATGAAACCTGGGCTAGGGTCACCCTCACGGAGGAGTGAAGGAGGGCAATGGCTCCAGTTTCAGACCACAGCAAGCTCTACAGAGTGAATGCCTTGCAACAGGGTAAAAAGAAAATAGCTATGTATAGATAAACACGTGCAATTGTATCTTATAAATTTTAATTTATTTTTAATAAAAAAAAAAAAGATTTCTAATTGTTTTCTACTATTTATTCTTTTTCTATTTTGTTATTGATAATTAAATAAATTTATTTTGTTACTATAAAGTTGTACTTAAATTTATTTAAAAGCTATCGATATGCTCATAAATAAAATTGACGATAATAAGATAGAAGTCTCCATGCTGATGTGGTTCATGAGGAAAGATATATTAAAATTAGCAAATTAATTCTTCAATCCCAGATCTCCTGAAGAGTTTTGTATCAGAAGTCAAAGGGAAAATTAAATGTTTATTTCTCACCTATAATAAATAAATGAATGGCACAATTGAGATTGAGGAATAGAAATCAACTACCTAATGAAAAGTGTCAGGACTATGACATAGCACTAAGGACATTAGCAAAGGATTGTAATTATGGCCTAGAGATGAATGATAGATTATTAGATCAACTATTATACAGAATGATAGACAATAATTTTAGAAAAGGCTTACTAACTGAACAAGACTTTAATTATAAACACAGGAAAAAAATGTTTCATGCAAGAAAGATATGGACTGGATTATGAGAGTACAAAAAATGTTTTGACATGTTATTACTGTAGGCAAAATGACCAGTTAAAAAGAAACCTCAGATTTAAAAATGATAAATGCAATATATGTAAAACAATAGAACATTTAGCAGCTGTCTGAGCAATAAAGATAGGAATGTTAAACAAAAATAATCCTTGATTATAAATCAGGGGGAGGAAAACAAGAAGTAAATATAGTATAAAAAAATTAAATGATGTGAATAATGACCACATTCTAATGGATGTGAATATATTTGAGCAGAAAGTTACCATGGAAATAGACAGGAAATGGGTCTGATATTATTATCTTATAAAATCTAGATAAAAATTAGTGATGTAAAGAAGAAAATGTCACTAGTGAAAATAGATAGTCATTGCTATAGATGTAAATGGAATTAAGATAGATAAGCATAGAAAAATGACTGAATATGTGAAATTAAATTCTAAGATTAAATTTTTATCACTGTGTATCATCAATAAAGATTTTAACCTATTACTAAGGTGAAATTGGTTCCATCCTTTGGGAATAGGCATAAACATTATTAAAAATGTATAATTGGAAGCTAAAATAAAAGCAATAAAATAGATGATAATTTTAGAAACTATTATTAAGTGAACCAGACTTTAATTATAAACATGCAATAGAAAAATGTAATGTGCAAGAAACTAATATATAACGTTTCAGAATTTCTGCTTTCTAAACAAATGGATAAATACCCAATTGGAATAAAGAAAACAGATACTGATAGATTGGACTACAGGAATGCAAAAAATTGCTGAAGAAAGATGGCCACTTAAGTGAAACTGTGGGTCTAGAAATATTAAATGAAATATCTGTAAAACAATGGGACATTTAGGAGCTGTCTGAGCAGTAAAGGTAGGAATGCTAAGACAAAAATAGCACTGGACTAGAAATCTGGTAGAAATAAAATAAGAAATAAATATAGTATAAAAAAAATTTAAGTGATGTGAATAATGACATATTCTAATGAGTGTGAATATGTTTGAGCAGAAAGTTGCCATGGAATGGAATGGGTTTATGATTATTTATTATCGTATAAAGACTGGATGAAAACTAGTAATAGATTTGAGAAAGAAAGGTCACTCGTGAAAACTGATATCATCACTATAGATGTAGTTAAAAATAAGATAGATATGTGTAGAAAAGTGACTGTACCTGTGAAATTAAATTTCTAATATTAACATTTCATTGTACATCATCAATAAAGATTTTAGCCTGATACTAGGGAAAAACTGGTTCCATTCTTTGGGAATACATGTAAAATTTATTAAGTGTTTTCAATTGGAAGCTAAAGTAAAAACAGGCATTTTTAGACCTATTGAACTCCTTTGAGAGCTTTCTTAAAGGAAAGTCTCGTATATTATCACTGTTATATAAATTGTTAAAAAAGCCATGATATTGGACCTGGTCTGAAACTAAAGATCTACTTACATTAAAGCATGTGCTTACCTTATTTTATCGAGATCATTCAGGATTAGGTCATATGTCTGATGGCCAATGCTGAGACAAGAAATGGAACAAAAATGGGGAAGAGGTGTATAGAGTGTCAATCAATTGCTAATATACCTCCAGAAAAGCAGGAGTTTTAACCTAAACCAACTCACCTATAGAAATGCCTACATTGTGCCTAACTGGCATTATTAAAACATATATTTTTAGTAGTTGTAGACTCAGGTTCTTGGTTAAGGGAGTATAAAATCATCACAAGCACTAATGTTGATAGTACCATTAAATTGCTGAAAGAGAGCTTTGTAAATTACAGTTATCCCAAGACTATTGTAACAGACCTATGGGACCGACTTTGCATCTCAGCAATTTAACAATTATCTAACTGATAGGGGAATATGCCCCTTAGATTTCATATCATTCTGAATCTAATAGTCTTGCTGAGGTGTTCAACAATTAAAATCTATATTAAAAACTTGTCACAAAGATATTATAGAAGCATTAAATGTTTTTCCATGACTTTACTCCACATGCAGTTACTAATAAGATATTAGCCAAATTTTTAATGTGCCAAAAAGTCTATATCAATCTTTTACATTATTATGAAACTACAAATGAAAATTTAAAAGACTACATGGATTATGAAAATGTTAAAGTTGGAAAAATCATTTGAATATATGATACTTTAAAAAAAAAATGGAGGAATAATATTGAAAATTCTATCTTGACAAATTAGATTGATACAAGTGAATAACAGGAAAATATTTAAGAGACATTATAAACCATCATGGAAGTTGAGTCATTGGATGCTGTGAATATAGATCATGCTGTAATTAAAGGGGATTTGAAACCAGACTTTTAAGCTCCATATAGTCATCCACTCTATCCAAAATAACTGACACACATGTGAAAAAGATAAATGATCTCCAATAACATATTTCATGCTGAACCAGCACTCTTCAGTTGGTCTGGATCAAAATCTCCCCCACATACATATAACCAGTGCTTGGCTTATATTAAGATAGCAAATCTACACAGTTTAATGAACAGTCTGCACTCCTCTCCATTCTTCAGCTATCCATATCACTGAAAATCTGATAATGGAACGCTCAAAACCCTTAATGATGCCAATATTATAGTCATATCCATGTTGTTATATCTATTCAAATACACAGAAGAGGGATGGGAACAATACAGGCTGAATATATAATGTTAAAATACAAGTATATTGTGAATATAAAGGGCATTTAAACACTGACTTTCATGATCCCTACAATCATTCACTCTATCCAAAATAACTGACACACATGACCACATATAAAAAAGATAAATGATCTCTAGTATACATATGTCATGCACTCATCAGTTGGTCTGGATTACCATATCCCACACATAAATATAATTTATGCTCAACTAATTGATAATCAGATATGGTCAGAATATTGCTTAATGATTACAATTAATATCAGCTATTTTTGTGTATATCGATAATAGATTAAACTGATTAATGACTCCATAGATAATAATTTTAAATGTGTAGTTTGTTTTGTTAAGTGCTTGAATTTAGAGTGGGTTGTCATATTATTTTCTGAAAAATAGGGTATAACAATACATGAGTTGAGAAATGACCAAGATGTAAAAGGTGCTTTATAAATAAAATGTTTTGTAAATATGCCAAAAGGAGGCATATGAAGGCAAAGTACCAGATGATGATGCTTGGGCCTACCATATAATAATAAAAATAAGAATTTATGTTTTTGATTTTAAAAGCACCAAATATGGGCTGTATGTTAGTAAAATACCAAAGGAATATGGGTTCATTACTAATAAATATTATTAAGTACTCTTCATGAAGTAACTAAAATAAATAATAGAATGTACTTGAAGTCATCTTGTTTTATTAATAGTATTGTCTCTTAGCTATTTTGGAAAATAAGTGGAAAAATATTAGTGTTCACTGTTCAGATTTGTTAGCAAGAGCATGATCATGAAATTTTCACTATGTCGTATACAATATAAGTTGGATGTTGAAAAATATAATATATTAGTTTGGGATCATGATAATGTGAATAGGTAAATCAATCATTATTGAGAAATGATGCTATTGTGGTATTTTATATTGAAAGGATCTCGTAAATAAATTGAAATGTATAAGAATAGAAACTTAATTAAGCTGTAGGGGTCAATATATAAAGCATAGTAGAGGAAACAAGTTATTCATTCAATTTGATATAAGATATTGAATTGAGGAAGAAATTCATGTTCTTTCCTTTCTAAAATCAAAATAATAAATCTAAATAAAACAAACTGGAAAGTGAGAGAAAGAATTAGACATGTTAAAACAGGGAAGAGAAGTTAATGAAGTTTCTATCATATCAAAAACTGATTAAAATGAATGTATAATGGCAATGTTGCAGAGATTAATGATAGAAATTAAATAAAGTCAGGAAAATTTATCATTTTGAACTAAGATTAAAGTGTAAACTAAAACAGGAAATATTTAATTAAGAGTTGAAGCAAAGCCAAGAAGAGCTAAAACTAGACATAAAGCAAGGACAGGAAATCTTAGTTATAAAGATTGAAGAGGGGCAATATGAGTTAGAGAGTAAACCAAAACAAAGAGATCAAGCATGTGCTTACAGAATTGATTCATAACCATGAAAATAGGACAAGAGCAAATACATAGTTTAAAAGTTAAGTTTAATGAACTAGAGAGTAAAATAGAAGAAACTCAAAGTCAAATGCAAATAAAAATCAATAAGTTGGAAGATAGTACAGAAAAGTATAGATTGGAAAGCCAGAATAAAGGTAGAGTCTTAGAACCTAAGTTAAATGAGTATCAGAAAATTAATGATAAAGAGTTAGAGATGGTACAAAATAGACAGGAACAAGAAATCCAAAGTTTGGAAACTCAGAGCAGAACCATTCATATTATGATATTAACTTGGATGTGATACAATGTAAAATAAATGGCCAGGTTTCTTCAAAGAGTAATTCTATCACAATAATGGTGATAGATATAAGATTTTATCATTAGAGGTAAAACTTTTAAAATCTAAATAGTTTTATCACCATGGAGTACAAAGTTGTGAATGTAGGTACCAGACTGGGGTCATAAGAATTTGTCTTGATCACAGAGTAAGGCCAGTGATATGTATTTGATTTGTGAGATTAGCAATTTGGGAAATATAGTTTATGTCAAGGCTACAATCAAATGCATGACTCATTTTGAATATAGTAAATATTTAGTTTATAATAATGACCATATTCATGAGTTTATTTGGTATGAAGAATTCATATTCATTAGAAATGGAGTTCATTTAAAAATGATGGGATGTCATAGATTTGTTTTACAAATATCCATTTAGGATGCAATGTAAAGGTGCTAATAAATATAATTGTTGTAGGATGTTTGTTTTGTTAATTATAGTATGTTTAAAAAAAGTATAACTCATCTTTTCACGTAATCATTAACTTCATGGACACATGGTGCTATAGTTTTAATTGACTATGAGTTATTCATAGAATGTACTTGGTAGTGATGATCTAATTGTTTTTTTAATTTTTATCAAATGTGAGAATATGTGAGGTATTATAGTTTCCTTTATAGTTTATGTGAGAAACTAAATAAAGAAAACAATTAAAGGTCTTATATTTAAGAAATATGTTTATTAATTTGCAATAAATGTAAAGTGAATAGATAGATATTTTGTTTATTAAATTTAAAGATGGAATAATTCTTATTAAGTAATATCAATTGATAATAATGCCTTATTGAGATTAGAAAAAGAAATAATCATGTTCATGAGTTAGTGTTTAAAAAAAAGTGAAAAGATTGCATTGTGTCACCATAACTACAGAAACAAGTTCAACAAGGAAAACATACATACTTTCTTTTGCTTAAAAATGTATGTTTTATCTTTGCTTACTTTTACAAATAAATGATTCTTGACTTGTAGCAAGGAAATATGCACTGTGAATAGAAAATTTACTTCAAAGGGAAGAGACACAAAATTCCCCCTAATTTGATATCTTTATGATTAAAATGGAATAGATATCAACAAACACTATGCTGTCTACTATGAAATTATAAAACTCAAATTTACCATGGATTGCAATGTTGACAAAAGGAATGGGTGAATATCATTTAAATGATTAAAAATGTTCATGGAGCCCTACATTTGTGTTTTGTTATCATCAGAGTGCTAAAGAAGATGTTATGGGATAATAGAATTTAAGCTGAAATTATATATAAGCTAAACTTGGTAACAGATGCTAAGAGAAAAATTTATTTTAAATTATTTACATGAAATACAATTTCATTAATTAATAATGGTTAAAAGTATAATAGTAACTTAATGATAAATATTTATCAAAGTCTTTTTTTATTAATAACCGTAATTAATGCAGTTTTTATCTTATTATTTGATATAGGCTTAAATAATAGACTCAAGTAATTAAAGCTTAAATCAATTATTAACGTTTTTTTTGGTGTGTGTGTGTGTTTTTTTTTTTGCAAAATCTAAATTTAAACATATATAAAAGATAACAATATTAAAATTTTATTATATCTATTTTCTTTGATTGTTGCAAGAAAGAATTTGTAATTAACCCTTTATAACTGTATGTGTTAATAATTTTAATCATAGATCAGTTTTTACTAATTGCAATCTGGCAGTATAAATTATAAATATACTTTATATGATATTAGATTACAGTTGGTAAAATTAGAACAATGTTCTTTGTCTTAGCCATCTCAGTGGGTTAATGTTTATTTCAATAAATTTATATTATTATTAACCTAAGTATTTTGATTTACCTATTGCATAAATTATTATAAAACTTTTATTACACAATTTATTTACCATTCATTTTATTATTAAGATATTTAATTGTAAATCTTATACTATATTTTATCAGCAAGTAAATCATCACTTATTGAATTTCATTTTCTCTGCCAAACAAAAACATTTATTATGGATCCAATGGTGTCTTACAAATTCATGAGGCCATTGCTGATGAAAATCCAAACTATCGTAGACCCATTTATGGATTAATTCATTTATTTGTTTATTTATTAGTCAATTTTTTTTAGTTGCCTAAGTACAACATTTATTCAGTATATTTAGATTGCCCAAATATGTAATGCGTAATTGGAGAAAGTTACTTGCTTCATAAACTTATTTTTTACATTTGGTTGCCCAAATTTATGAGGCACTTTCAGGCCAACTAGTCCTGCTCAGTTATAATATTTTCTATTATATTTATGATTACCCAAATCTATGAGACACTTTCAGACTAATTAATCCTGCTTAGTTATACTATTTTCTATTATATCTGCAAGCTATTCAGTGAACAGTTAGTTTTATTTAGTCCATATTATTGTTGGTTGGTTTTCACTTATTATATTATTTACTGTTGTTGATGGCTAATATTTTATTGTTCCATTACATTTCTAGCTTGCTCATATAAATGGGCACTCATAGATCAGACAGCTTTTCTTCCATTATTCTATTAATTATCCATTACATTCTTGGTTTGTTCAATAGGAAATATTGCTATTTGTGACAAAATGTTGTTTTGTTAGCATTTTCCATTACAATATATATATATATATAATAGAAAGTCGGATGTCACATGACATATATATAGCTTGCATTTACAAATATGTAAAATTAAGAGCATGCTAACAAGCTTTTTTTTTTATTATGATAAATGCTACTACAAGAGAAGGCATTCAAATCATCTTTATCTAGCATTGTACCCAGACTGAAGAGAGCCATAGCTCGAAACCAATCTGGGGATAGGGACAATCCTAGATAAAGATGATTTGAATGCCTTCTCTTGTAGTGGCATTTATCATTAAAAAAAATTTTTTTTTAAAAGCTTGTTTAGAGCTTATTAGCTCGCTCTTAATTTTATATATATTACAATTATACCAAATGCATGCGTGAAGAACTTTGTTCAGTTAAGATGCATTTCAATAGATTATATTTATCTATTGAGCATACATAGAATTAACACATATACAGAAGTTTGTTAATAGACTGTAGAAATTTTTAATCACTATTCTTTATTATTTTTCTATATTGTTATTAATATTAAATAAATGTATTTTGTTACCACAAAGTTGTATTTAAAACTTATTAATGCTGCCTGATTGGTATTAAATTTATACTTCCAGGATACAGAAACAACTATATTTACAATATATATGGGGTTTTTTTCAATAGTTGATTTTGTTTTATTTGCACTTTTTACTATGTAAAATGACATTTGTATAAAATATGGCACTGGGGTTTCATTAATAGATTTTCTTCTTAAATGTATGATAAATCCTGACAATTCTCAATTTAATCCAGCTTCAATAATTTATGATCTTCACCAACAGAAAGCAGTATCTAGTATACACATATGGGTTTTGAAGTCTCACAGAGAAGCCATCCCATTATTTTTGTAGTTCAAGCTGTCTTCCTTGAAGCTGACTTTATAAACTCTCTCAAATAGCTAACAATTAATCTGGACATTATTTATAATAGACCAATAGAATTAAGGATTAATAGTAACTTTTTTAGATTAATAAAAATCTAGATAATGACTAAATAATCATTCTTCTCTTTAATTTACATTCATCAAAACCAAAAATATATTAATTAAATAATACCTTCCTAATATTTTATGTAAAAACAGATTTTAGAATTAACTATAATTAATGTGTATTACTAAATAAAATTATTGTTTTAGACAAAAAAGAACAAACTTTTGTTATATTTCAATACATTAAAAATTTAGACTCTTGTCAAAATCAGCAATATATTTAATAAAATATTCATTAAATAGAGACCTTTTTTATTTATGATTTTTTCAAAAATATCAATTAACATTATTACTCAATCAGTATTTCAATTATTTCGAATTTTATTCTAAGTAAGTATTTATATAGATTTTGTCTATAATAATTTTTCCATTTAAGTTTTAACTGTATATGCACATAATACTATGTTGTGTGTAATGAGATTAATCCATCTCTCTCTCTATATGTATTTAATAAATCACATTTTTTTTTGTTTAGAGCAATAGAAAAATGCGAGAAATGCAGCCAGATAATTCAGTAGCTCATCTTCAAGAAGAGCTTATAGCAGTCAAATTGCGTGAAGCTGAAGCTAATTTATCAATGAAAGAACTGCGGCAAAAAGTCAATGAATTAGAAATTCATTGGCAGGTATTTATCTTAAACATTTAACAAATTCTTTTAAATATATTATGTATATATTTCATAAAATTTTGTGCAATTAATTGTATGTAATTTCATTAATTGTGTTAATTATTTTGATTAGAAACACTTAGCTAGAATTAGTGCAAGTGGAACACCTAGTAAAAAAAAAGATTGTAATAAAATGAATGTTGCCCAACTCCAAGATGAACTTATGACTGCTAAGTTAAGAGAGGCTGATGCTGTTGCTGAATTAAAAGAAGTTCGACAGAGAGTCATGGAACTTGAATCACAGGTAGTATTTTATAGATTTTTTTTAGTTTATAATTAATTAGCAGTTTAACTTTTAATTGAAATTTATTTTCAGATATGTATGTTAATTATTTGCAAAAATTTTAAGTTTGCTAGCTTATTATGGAGTAGAATTTATTGGGAGGTTTAATCAAAGATAAATTTATTTATCAGTATTAAAGCTGTAAATGATTATCTTTTTTGAAATATAATCGTGTTGTTTTTTTCATTAGATATCTATTGTTTTAACTAGTTCTGTAGGTAAAAAAAATGTATATTTTTTTGTTTAAAAAAAAAATGTCATGAAAAACTTGTTTATTAGTTGTTGTTAATTGATTACATTATTTATGTCTTAAAGAATTTAATTATTTTAAATAAATAAGGGATATTTTTGTCAGATGATTAACTAAAATGTAAGAATCTAAACCTAATCCAATGAAGCAATTATAAAAATGTATCAGACTTGGGCAGAAACAAACTATATTTCACAATTTTTTTTATTTAATAAATCTTAAATGAAAATTATTAGAATATTAGTATTATGTTGTAAAAAATTGTTGAATTCTTTTCTATCTTATCTTTTTGCTAATAACAAGACTTTTTATCATATTCACTAAAAACAAAAACAGACTTAGTTTTAATAAACTAATTAATTGTCATAATCAGCCATCAATTTATGTTTAAGTAACACCATTTGAACATGTTTAACTCATTTTATAAATTTTTTTCATTGCTTATTACAAAAATGTAATTTTGAAAGTAGTTTATATTCATTATCATGTGTGATATAGTTTATATTTAACCATTGTTGTTTTCACTTGCATCTTTGCTTTCCAATTTTCAGTGAGAATTTATTAAATTTTATTTTTTAAACTTTCTTGAATAAATGTGAATAATGTGCCAGAGTGTATGTTTTATAGAGATATAAATAAGAAAAGTTTGCACTTATTACTTTATTATATAGTTAAGCCCTTAAAATGCATCTTTTATAGAAAATTTAAAATTATTACCTTAATGTTAATAAAATGAAATGTGGTGTAATTTTTTTTATTAAGATGATTTTTGCTCTGAATGTGATATTTCTTTTTTTCAGAATCAAGTATGCACCAATCAGATCAGAAGACAAGATGAAGAACTCCTCAAAGTTCAAACTAACCTTGAAGAGAGCAAAGTGAGAGAAAAGGATCTTCAAAATCAATTGAAAGATGAAAAAAGAAAATATTCTGATCTTGAGTCAAAAGTAAATCTTATTAAAAAATTTTGATTTTAATTAAGTGCAAATTTTAAATATATTACACTTGTCACTTAATCTATTTCTACTTATTAATGCATAGATACTAGAAATATTACTTCACTAATTAATTGATATTTATCAATTACAAAGAAATTCTGACATGTGCTAAAAGAGAGCATTTGAAAATTTGTAGAAGCAAAATATAAATAAATTGTAATTTGAATTATAAATATTAATCCTTCTAAAAATAATTATATGCAAATAACAAAATATATGTACATCAGTACATGAAGTAAAGTAAATAGACTATAAAATATTAATGGTCAAGTGTATTTTTAGTGCAGTATTACTACAATTTAGCATTGTTAAATTAGTTAACAATATGTAAAGTCAATCAATGTAAACTACTATAATTAATGCAACTTTCTTAAAATTTTTTTTTTTTTTTTAAATATATTTTTAATCATCACTGTAACTATTATACAAAGGAGAATACTAGCTAAATTATGATCACTATACATTCATAGTATAGATACATTCTGGTTGCTTTTGTTTCCATAACCTTCCTAGATAAACCATTTAGCCAAATTTAAAAGAATATATAATAATTTGATAACATATTTTTTTCTACTTCAGCAATCACATATGAATATTTAAAATAAAAATTGATTGTAAATATTGAATAAAAACTATTATAGGATTTCCATTTTATATCCAACTTATTTTTAGATTGGTAGTGTAGTGGTCCAGGTTTTCCACCAGAAGAGGGGTAGCACATTTTACTACGGTCGGACCTAGGATTTTCTAATAACCAAAGATCATATCCATCTCCAATGAGCTAGCTCTAGATTCACACATTAAATTTAGATACAATTTAAGCTAGTTCATCCATACCTCATCCTACTTTCGGATTCCATTATGCCTCAGTATCCAAACCCAGGGAGAATTTTGCCTTTGGCTCTTTTCAGAGGTGAATTTACTCTAGATAGCAACTATCACACCTCTATATAGGTTCCAAATGAATAAAGAGTTCATCCAACCATACTATTATATTATTTTGTAATAAAAAAGTGTGTGTATATGCATGTTTATCTCTGGTTGTGAATTGATGAACGAATGGACAAATAATTTTGACAAACTAGAGACCATTTTAATGAAAATCAAATTAACAATATTTATTGACTAACAAAATAAAAATTCAAAATTCCTTAAGCATGACAAATAATATATATATTGAACTGGGTTCATTTAATAGAAATTGTTTAATTGGGTTTAAACCTTATTTAACATGATGTAAAATTTTATATTTTTAATGTTACATGAATGACCAGCCCTTCAAGCAGAGGGGACAATGCCATCAATAGCAGAGCCATTAATGATACCCACGGTCAGACCAAGCTATGCAAAGCATAACACGATCATATTTCCAGACCGTGGCCCAACTCGGCTGCTAGATTCAAACCTCTGCCATGCAAAGCATTTTATTTGTTTTGAGGATCAACTTCAAGCACCAGCCAATCATAAATTATATAATCAGCATGCTTTGGATATCAGAACCACAATCCAGCACTTGAAATATTCCATGACTAGCTCACACTCTGTCTCAGAGTCCAGCATATTTACTTAACACATAACTTTACAATAAATTACTGGTGATGCAGTGACAAGAAGGAGAAAATAGACAAAATAACAGTTAAAGCAAACATTAATATTTAATTATTTATGCACACATATATTTCATATAATATAAAACAACATAATAAATGTTACATAAGAAAAATATGAATGACTTTAGGCTATAATTATAATAGTCCATTAATGAAAGTTCAATCCATTTAAAATGAAGTGTGTACACAGGTATTTAAAAGTATCTTTAGCTAGGTTTTCATGATTGTCAGTTTCCAACTGTTTGGCTTTTTTGGTCTCTATCAATGTTTCCTGGGCTTGTCTTCCGTTCCTTGGCTCAACAATGGGAGACAGAGAGATTAGCGGAGCATTGATTCATTATCTAGGCATTTGTTTTGGGCATTGGTCCAGGCGAACTCAGTTGATTGCTGAAGGCTTGGGATAAAGCCCTGTTGGACGTATCCATGGCTTATACGGCCTCTCCATTAATGCTGACTGCAGCAGTAATGATCGGCTTATTACTGCATTTACAATTTCTGAATATTCTTCATTCTTTAGCAAGAACTCAAACTCTGGACTAATACAAATTGATGACTGGAATAACTTGATCACAAAATGCAGACCAGACTGTATAAACAATAGAGAGAGCAACTTTATATACTTTTTTTTTCTCCTATTGTTTTAATTTCTTATCTTTATTTTAATTTTGATCTTAAATGTCTTTTAATTAATTTTACATATCTTTAATTAATAGATTTTACATTTGCCTTAATCTTAATCCATTCAGATTCATCTAAATGATCTTGATAAGATAGTTTCATTTTTTTAATTAATACAATTTAATCAGTAATCTTATAAACTAATTAATTACATTTTTCAAAGTTTTACAAACATTTTATTTTTACGAACTAAATTTTAGTCTGATTTCACATTGGCTTTCTTTGTACTTTATAAAAGTTTTTTTTTACAAATGGAGAGAGAGAAAAAAGAGTTTTAACTTTTCGTTAATTGTATTATACATTTCTCCTCCCCCCCCCTCTCCTGCTAAGAAGTTTTATTCTAAAAGAAAAATATGACACAGTATTTTTATTTTTTAAATTTTTGTTTAAAAAAAAAGTCTAAGCTACTTATAATTTATTTTTATCTTAATTTTTTGATAAAAATTACAGACATGTAATGCTGTTCATTAGCATTACATTATACTGCCCTTCATTTGAGAGTAAAATGCATCTTTTGACCTCTTTTATTTCTAACATTTTATTTATTACTATTTTATTTTTAGCTTTACTACTCGATTTTTTCATTTTTATTTGTGTGATATTTTTCTACCAGTAAGTTTCCAATTGCATACAGATCAATGTAGCACAGAGGGTGACCTTTCTTAAGCTACTCTTCTTTCCAGACTGCCAATTTTGATTTCAACAATCAAGTGCTGTGTGATGACTATGAGGACAACATTCATCTTTCTGATGTGAACAGGGATTTTGACCAAGATGGAAGCAGGGTTTGCCTGACTCATACCAACTTACATGTATATATAAAAAAACCAAGCTTTCTATGCTAGATTTTTCTACCAGATGTTTGGATGAGCCTACGACTTGCTCCATTTGGATCTACATCCTAGAAAGTGGTTAAAAAAGGTTGCTGTGAATGGCAGGATTCCTCAACTGACCCATTCATCTTATGCTATTGGCATTATTTATGAGATGTGGGGATTCTCCCCCAAAGAACTGATTCACATCTTATTCTGGTTGTTCCCAGTGCACACATTTTATATAAGAATTGGGATTATTTCACCCAGAAAATTTGGGATGAGCCCAGGAATTTCTCTTCTGGAATCACCTTGAGAACTAAATCCCCCTGTTTAGTCCATTACAGGTACTATTTTCACACAACCTACACTTACTATATTTTCCTCAACCGATCTTTATCTCTACACTCCCTCCATGGCTATCAACCCAAACATAATCCACACTTACTTGAAAGATTTTATTTATTTTATTATGCTTTGTTTATTCTTTTAGATTTCATGAAAAATTATATTTATTATTAGTAAATAAGCAATTATTTTATCCAGCGCCGTGTTTACAATTGTATTACATTCAGATATCAGCCTTTCAAGCGAATTGAGCACTCACCTTTTGAGAGTGTTAAATAAATGAATACTTTCCTCTTCAATCCAAGATATAGTATTTATGCAGGAATAAAAAGGATCCTCTTATTCCTACGACTCAACAGTACTTCAGATTTGCTCATATAAAAGAATTTGAGTCATAGGAATAAGAGGATCCTTTTTATTCCTGCATAAATACTATATCTTGGATTGAAGAGGAAAGTATTCATTTATTTAACACTCTCAAAAGGCGCGTGCTCAATTAGCTTGAAAGGCTGATATTTGAATGTAATATATTTAGTATTGTATATTTCATACCATTTATTATAGGTTTGTTTTTTTTTTCTCATTTACATAACTTGATTCTCTACAAAGGAAATGTAATATATTTAGTATTGTATATTTCATACCATTTATTATAGGTTTTTTTTTTTTTTCTCATTTACATAACTTGATTCTCTACAAAGGAAAAAAAAACTTTTATTTTCGTATATTTACTCTAAAACTATTATTTTACTTTAAATAATAAAATTCTCATTATACTTTCATTTAAATAATATCAACTCTAAAAAAAAACTTTTATCTATTTTTAAATCGAATGAAAAAAATATTTTAAATTGAATGACGTGTTTGACCAACTCCAAACCCCCAGCAATAAATTATTTATCATTTGTGACCGCTTTTTCTCTCTCTCCTTTTTAATTACATTTTATATTTAACTATTATTAATTATTTTAATTCTTAATATTTGCTTTGGTCTATTTCTCTTCTCACACTGTTCACCGATTTTACTTTTTATAACAAAGCAATTTAGCATTTATTTTAAACTTTAGTTTCAAACTTTTTTTTTTTTTAAATTTTAATTACAATTTTACTTTTTTAACTTTGCTTATGCTGGGTCAATTTATGGCACTTCAGCATCCACGTTGGACAGCATTTGAACCGGGTCCATTTAATTGGGTTTCAACCCTATTTAACATAATTTCAAATTTTATATTTTTAATATTACATGAACGGACCGGCCCTTCAAGCAGAGGGGAGAATACCATCAATAGCAAAACCATCAATGATACCCATGGTCAGGACGAGCTATGCAAAGCATAACACAATCACCTTTCTAGACCATGGCCCATCTCAGCTGTTAGATTCAAACCTCTACCATACAAATCATTTTATTTGTTTTGAGGATCAACCTCAGGTACCAGCCAATCATAAGTTATATAATCAGCATGCTTTGGATGACAGAACTACAGTCCAGCACTTGAAATATTCCATGACTAGCTCACACTCTGTCTCAGGGTCCAGCATATTTACTTAACACATAACTCTACATTAAATTCCTAGTGACACACTGATAAGAAAGATAAAATAGACAAAATAACAATTAAAGCAAACATGAATATTTAATTATTTATGCACACATATATTTAATATAATATAAAAGTATACAATAAATTTTACATAAGGAAAATATGAATGACTTTAGGCTATAGTTATAATAGTCCATTAATGAAAGTTCATTCCATTTAAAATTAAGTATGTACACAGCTATTTAATATCTTTACCTAGTTTTTCATGATTGTCAGGTTCCAACCGGTTAGATTTTTTTTTTTTTTGGTCTCCATCGATGGATCCAGGGCTTGTATTCTGTTCCTTGAATCAACAATAAGAGAGCAAGATTAGTGACAGCATTGATTCATTATCTAGGCATTTATTTTAGGTGTTGGTCCAGGTGAGCACAGTTGATTTCTGAAGGCTTGGGACATAAAACCCTGTCTGACACATCCATGGCTTATGTGGTCTTTCCATTAATGCTGACCACAGCAGTAAGATTGGCTTACTACTGTGTTTACAATTTCTGAATATTCTGCATTCTTTAGAAAGAACCCGAAATTTGGACTAATACAAATTGATGACTGAAATAACTTGATCACAAAATGCAGACCAGACTGTATTTCACAAACCAGAGTGTATAATAATAGAGAGCAACTTTATATGCTTTTTTTCTCTCCTATTGTTTTAATTTCTTATCGTTATTTTAATTTTGATCTTAACTTGAAATGTCTTTTAATTAATTTTACATTTCTTTAATTAATAAATAATATAAAAACTCTGTCAGATAATGAAAATTATTCTACACGAATAAAGCATGATAAACAGAGCACAAAAACATTAATTATAAACAACAATTAGCCAAGCACTTTCAGTACTGTATACCAGAATCATGACAACATACTGGAACTGAATGGTTAATATTCCAATGCATGCTCAGTGGAGCACTAGTGTTATGCTGATTAATAACCAAGTCTCTTTCAACTTCCTTTTCTAATCATTTGACTCGTTGCACTCAGTAGACTCTTTGTAAAGCCAGATTTATTATGGAAGTGTTGGAATGGGTTAATGGGGATATTACTGCAAGATATGGAAAGGATCATTATCAAATGAAAAATGGTTGCCAATGGGGTTAGCAGTGAGTGGTATTGTATGTAGTTTATATGTTTCAGTAATGGAAAACATATTGTGAAGCCATTTGTAGGAGTTATGATTTAATATATAGAAGATATGTGGACGATGTTTTTGTGTATGGTTCAAAAGATGTCATAGTGAATATGTTCAATGAATTAAATAAGAATTCCAGTTTGTCATGGACTATTGAGTTTGAAAATGATGGTATCTTAAAGTATTTGGATGTAAATGTATATAAATACTGTAATATGTTTGGGTATAAAATGTTTGTTAAACCATTGAATGTAAGAGGTTTTATACATCCGTCATTGAATGTTTCTTTGAATTATAAAATGGCTGGATTTAAATGTTTTTTGTATCGCAATTTTCATCTTTGTAAATTTGAAGCAGATAGGAAAAATAATTTTGATAAATATATGGATGATTTGATAGGAGTGGGATACAAAAAAAACTATATTACCCAGACAATTGTGTTTTTTTTATCAGAATTGAAAGTTTAAACATAAAGTGGATGTGAATAATAAAGCAGTCAAAAAATGGTTTTCTTTAGCTTATGTGCCACCTATAAGTAATAAATTAAAAAATATTATAAATAAAGATTATAATGTAGGAATAGATTAATAAACAAATCAAAGGATAATGTAGTATGAAGTGGTTTATTACATTACTTGCAAAAAAATTGGTTGTAATGCTGTTTATTTCTGTTTTTTCAAATCATTAAAGTAATTGTCGTCACGAGTTTTATCCTCAAAATATTACTACTGTGTGCAATGAGTCAAATGATCGGAAAAGGAAGTTGAAATAGGCTTGGTTAAAATGTTATTAATCAGCGTAACACTAACGTTCCACTGAGCACGTACTGGAATATTAACTGTTCAGTTCCAGTATGTCGCCATGATTCTGGTATACAGTACCGAAAGCGCTTGGCTAATTGTTGTTTATAATTAATGTTTTGTTGTTTATCGCACTTTCTTATTCGTGTAGAATAATTTCTTTAATCAATTGATTTTACATTTGTCTTAATCTTAATCCATTCATCAAGATAGTTTAGTTTTTTTAAAAATTAATACAATTTAATAAGTAATCTTATAAACTAATTAATTACATTTTTTAAACTTTTACAAACATTTTATTTTTACAGACTAAATTTAATTGGATTTCACATTGGCATATTTTATATATTATAAAAGTTTTCTTTACAAATTGAGAGAGAGAAAAGAGTTTTAACTTTTCTTTAATTGTATTATACATTTCTCCCCCTCCTGCTAAGAAGTTTTATTCTAAAAGAAAAATATGGCACAGTATTTTTATTTTTTAAATTTTTGTTTTAAAAACAAAATCTAAGCCATTTATAATTTATTTTTATCCTAATTTTTTAATAAAAATTACCAACATGTAACACTGTTCATCAGTGATACAATATATACATTTGTGTGTGACAACTATATATCTCTACCATATTGTACCGGTCAAAATAGTATGCTTACTTAACAAGATTCAAATCCTAAGCAAAAGTACCTCGAATCCGATCATGCTCGAGATACAGAGGTCTGGGGCAGTCCTGAATTCTAACCTATTTGCCTATTCTTCAAATCTCTGACCCAATGAACAACAATCCTGAGGACACAGTAAAATTATTTTAAATCGGTGCTCAGACTGATGATGATCGAGGTCAGAGTAGCCCAGGAATTACATTTATTATAATTATTTATTCATTAATGCTAAGCTATTAGCTAAAGAAAATAGTTCTAAATATTAACTAGAAAATAATAATTCAAAAACAAACCAGGATTTACATGAAATAGATATATTTAATAAATATTAAACAAACGCATATATATATATATATATTATAAAAGATTAAGGAAACATATGTATATTTTACCAAATAGTTTCACGCTTGGGACAATATTGTTTATTTACAAGACTTGGGAATTTGTTGTATAAAATCCCCTCTATCACTCATTTAATAAATATAATTTTACAGATACAATTTTATAGTGTTTTATAACTTGTGCGGAGTTAAAAAGCTAATACAAGAAAACTTTTGCTACGGAAAGTTGTGGATGCTGAAAATAAATATAAAAGATCATGACAGTTTTAACAGTAAATGATTTAGTTGATAACGAGCAAAATATATGATTTCAATCATGCATTTTTTTTAGGAGAACCATTATTTATACTTTTACTCACATTGTTTGGCAAAGACATCTTTTAGAAATAAGAAACAAACAATGCGCTTCATTTATGAGAGTAAGTTATGCAATCATTAATATAAATTAGATTTACGTCTATGGGAATTGATAACGGTTTTTAAAAGAAAGCAGCTTAACTCAATGAACTAAATGTATTTTTATGAAATGAATCATTATCTTTAACACATCATTGTGACTTACTAAAGTTAGGTGAACGGCGATCAAATTAAAGACAAGAGTAACGGTACTAGCATACGATAACGAAATAAGGCCTTATGGTGATTGTGGATATTTTATCATTTTAAAAGAATACTTTGAAACGAACTTAGATTGGATATGTCTGCGCATTCTGGTGGAGCGATATCAAAGGAGAGGCTGGGTTTGAAAGTCCAGATCTGGATATGCTGTCATTCACAGCACATAAACCTCATAAACTTTACGTTCACAAGAAGTATTGTCCCTGATTACGAATGATTTTGAAAAGTAGGTTGGGAGCTTTAGACATTCCCAATGACAAAACAATCGAGAAATGGAAAAGATAAAATATCAGAATAAAGAAAAGGTATGCCAGCAACATTTATATAATTTTATATTATTACTTAAAGTTTGAAAAGGGTCTAACCTCTTGCGCAATAATCTGTTTTCAATTCTGAGTCATTTAACAGATCATAATGAATAATAACTTTTATTTATATTATTAAGTTAATAAAATTTACATTTAAATTCGATTCCCATATACGTATTAATTAAAGAATTAGCCCTCCGGGCGATGGTAAAAAAGGGTAGGTGTCGCAATCTTTTATAAAGGCAACTAAACAACAAAATAAAATAAGTATCCACAATAAAAATACTTTTAGGTATACAACCAACCTAGCAAATGATTTCTATTTTAAATAAACAAATGAATATAATTTTACTAATGAATTTAATTAAAGTCGCGAGATTGATTGATACCGACATATTAGAGAAAATTATATATATATTAAACAAAATAAGTTGTATACATTTAATTGAGCCGCATAAAGTTGTATAAACATAAATTAAGCATGAAAGCAAACGTATATTTAGAATTACATAATTATTAATAAAGGATTATAGAGAGAGAGTTTACGAGCAAAACTAGCAAAACATCATAAATGGATCTATGACTTAATTTAGCTACAAATTATAAATCATCCGTGAATGTTCGTATTAAGGCAGCTCTAAATTACATGATTTTACCTAAAATATCAGCATAGCGGTGGGCAGGCAGGTTGGCAATTCTACGTCATCTCATATGGCCGATAAGATGGAATTTTACAGCAGGTAGACAGTCCTCCGAGAGGAGAAAGAAAGGTGGACGGCTTGACTATTCATGCTCCATTGCACTAAACTTCTCTTGACTTCTTAAATGAAGGTCTGGCAACACTTTTTGAATCAGGAACGTAAAAGTAACCAACTGATCAGGTGAAAGTAACTAACTGATTTTTCAAGTAACTAACTTATCTAGTGAAAATCACCGACTGACCTTGAAAGGTCTTATGGGCTCTTTTTATATACTATCTCTATAATCTCCTTACAAAGGACATTTAATTAACAACATGTTTTTATACAGATAAGGCTCAAAATACCATTTTTAGCTATTTTAAATCATTCGACAACAACTGATAAACGATTTGTTTTCGATCTTAATTGTGATTGATAATTTTAATTAAAGGCATAAGCTGAATTTAAACAAAGATTATTTTAGCATTTCGAGCCTCCCCCATTCTTCTTTGTTGTCACATTAAATACACACAGATATAAAAATAATTACAAATATATAAGCAAATGTATTTTCCAGCAATAAAATTATTGCTTCATTCATATATATACACATTACACACCCTGCTGTTTTACTTTACTACATAAAAATTAATTTTACTAATTTCTCCAATGATTCGGCATACAGTGTGTGAGTGAATAGCATATATTTATAGCAAGGTCTGAATTGCAGATCCCTAGGAGGTTAGTATAGATGGTGAAACATGAAGCTCGATGATGATTAGACATCGATTGCTTCAATATTAACTATTAAATATGTTTACTATTCCAACCATTATCCATGGTAGATATACATGACAAGGCACAAAATATTTACAAAGTAGGTAAAATTAAGAACAAAAAAAAATCATTAATTCATTATTACAATGATCGCCAAGCTGACTAACTATTTTACAATAATATATGAATACATGTGCAATAGCCTCATTGTCTAATTCTGGCTGTAAAAGTTCCATTTTCTTTGATTTTTTTTGCCCCCACTCCCAACTATGTACAAGTTTCCTATTGTTGACAGAAGAGAATATCCATGCAACATGATTAGTCATTCATACCGAATAAACAAATATAAATGATCATTAGTTAACAACAAAATAAATAACATGAACTCTGTCCTTTAGCAAGTGTGTATTTTTAATATGCAATAATATCAAGTAAAATTTTACCTTACTTCATATAACAGTGATGGTGAAGATGAATTTCAAGTCACTACAGAGGGAGAAATAACTAAACTTTATTTTACAAAAAAATTGTCTAATTCAATACCCTCATCCATCCCCATACTTTGCTGATTTCAATTACAATGGACTCTTCCAAGTTCTAAGCATTGAGGTTTCCGAGTGTGGAAGTAAAATAAAAACAGAATTTGACAAACATATATACACCTGGGTCTCTTTTTATGTGGTAGATAGGTTCTGCTAAAAACTTGCATAAAAGAAATCGCACAAAAATAGATTTAACTTACATTGAAAAATGTGGGATGCATTACATAATTTTCAAAAATTGCATAAAAGCAAAGCAACAAGGTAAAATTATTTTAAAATTCACATAAAAAATAAAGAAATAAACTATGACTAATAAAAAATTTCAAATATTTGAAAGAAATTGATACAAGACAAACTTTTTTTATTAACTATTTAATTTTATTCAAAACAATATGTTTTATGTGTAATTTATTTTACATTTTTTCATACATATTTTAATATCGCTATTTGATAATATGCAGGTATGTTTGTGAACTGATAAGAAATCAGATTCATCACAAGAGGAAATACAATTAGTGCCAACTTCAGTCTTGTGCTGTGCTTAATTAACCAAACAGGTACATTAACTGAAAATTTTGGTTCGTGGCTTCAAGTCACTCTAAAACCATCAATTTTTTGTGTTATTGTAGCGAATTTAGTCTTTTTAAAGCTTAAAACATACCATAAGGCACTGATTTGTTGTTGCTCATTTTGAACCAAAGGGAGCACTTGACAACAATTTTGACCGTCCCAAGTTCTTTGTTTTGATGTTCAAAATGAAAATGTGTTATTTTAGAAAAATAGTTAAAATTTTAGTAAAAATTCTTTACTTTTACTTTAACATAAATTGAGAAAGCAATCAATGACATACGCAGCATTTTCTAATATGTTACGAATGTTCTTTTTAGCTTTTCCACTATAGAATATTTTTATAATTATAAATTTATTTTTGAAAAAACTTTTGTTCACTTTTATAATCTGACAAATTATTAATTTGCTTTTTATAAATGAATCTAATATTAAAAGATGAATATATTTTTACTGCTGATTCTGTAATTGAACCAATCAAAAGTTTAAAACTTTAATTTATTCAGCTAATAAAAAAATTTTCAGTCTAAATTAATGGTTTTTCGTTGACAAGATTAAACTTTGAGACGATGATTTTACTAATTGTTTGTGAAGCTCGTGATATCCAGACATACAACTATTTAGCTCTCATTGGAATTTAAGAGCTCATTCATAATTCATGTCATTAACAAGAAAATGATTGCCCAATTGATTAGAAAGTTGAAAACTTTCTCAAATCATTTTTGCTGTGAAACGAACAGGTTCCACTTCTGTTTCATTATCTTTTTCTAAATCTTTAATATCTAAATTTATTGCCAAATCTTTTTCCAACAGGTATTTAAAGTATGTAAAATATAAGGTGTGTATATAAAATGAATTCCTGATTTTAAGTAAAATATGAACTTCTTTATCACTTAAAAGAAAACTGCATAAAAAGTTATTAAGAAGAAACATGAATTGTATTTAAAAAAATCTGCACCAAAAGAGACCTAGGTGTATATAATAATAATAAAAAAATCATAATAAATTAAAACTTTCTTCAAATCATTTTGATTAACATCCATGAATTTGGCAAATAATGTCTGTCATAGATACATTCTCTCTTTGGTCATTTTTTTTCAATAAGGCATGCATCAATTGTGGGAATTCCTCAGCAATACATTTGAAATGATGTCATTTCCATCTTCTATAGTTGTTTTTCCTAGACATTTAAGACAGGACATTTGATGTTTTCTTAGGCATTATGCAGGTGAATATTAAATCATCATGCTTCCTGTAGTCAGGAACAATTGTAGTCTGGCACTATGGTAATATTAAATTAGCCAGAATACATTGCTTAGCAGTTCATAAAAGATTTAAATTTCCTTAATTCACTATTTGATATTTAACGGCTTATATGAGAAAGACAATTATTTCATCATTTATATATATATATGCTGGCAGCATTCTATTTTTTTATCCATATTCAAATAATAGCAGTTTTTTTATTTTAAAAGACAATTTAGAATCAGTTCAGTTATTTTTATCCAACTGTATGAATTTATTTAAACTCCTTTTCATTTAAAGATTGGCTATTGTTTTTATAATTTTGCACTATGAAGATTATATGAATAATTTAAAATGTTTGAACAAATCCATATTTTCCTGATTTGATCTTGAGATATTGATGTTATATGGCTGTTATATTCTTTTGAAATTAACAGAAGATGACAGAAATGAGCTGGGTTTGCTTTTACACTGGGTTTAGTTTCAGTTATTTAGTATACTAGAATTTTTATTTCCTCTTCAGTTGCTGTATGTGTATTGTTGCACTTATTACATTGATGGTAAGTAAAAAAAATATGTCATAGAATTCTAATTTTTTATCTTCCATATTTGGTTACCTAGTAACTGGCTTGTCATTACATCATCACTATGTTTACCAAGTCTCAGTCTTGTATCATGTTGTAAAATACATTAACATTTAATTCATTGTTAGTATACTTATATATTTGTACAATTTCTTTAACTGGGTTTTTTATCCTTTTATTAGATAAGGGAAATTACTCTATTGTGGCTTTTTTGTCACACATATATATATGTATATTATCATTTTACTCTATAAAATGGTAATGCATGCTCAACCAAATATTAGCTAATCTTACATTTTAAATAAGTTTTATTTGGTGGTATCAGTAAACAAAGGCTGCACCCAATCAGATTGTAAGCTACCCTTACAACTTCCCCGTCCTTACAGGGTTAAAATTTTAAGCTATTATTAAAATTTTAACACTTAAGTAGTGTATACATTTTGTTTAGTGTTTGATTGTCAGAAGGGTTACAATGCCTACTCATTTCATCTTTTGACCTTCCCTCAACTGTATATATGTTCTTGCATGATTTTCTACCCATTAACCACATTGTAAAGTCTTTCATATATGGGTCTTTGTTTTTCATTTATGATGGGTTATATGGTTCAAACTCAACCGGTATAATGTGTCTCTATCATAGATGGCACATAGTTTAATTTGTCTTTAATAGTTTAATTTGTTAGCTTCATCTTGCTCTCTTTGGAACACACTGGATATCTTTGAAGATCTAAGTGAAGTATTGGAGTATCCATTATTTCTGTATGGATTAACTTCTGATCTTGGTTGGCTCTGAAGTATCCCAGTAATTGTTTCTGTGCTTATATGGGTATATTCTCATCACAAACTCTTGACCCTATTACTTATTAATTTTCTTTCCTTTTTTTTTTGATGTCACCTCTTTTTCTTTCCTAGTCTCAACTAAAATGTATACCTATCTTTTAACTTGCATGTAATCTGAGTGTATTAGTTAGGGGGTCATTCTGATTGACCAAAATAAGGCTTTAAACTGCAGGCATTATATGTACCCTTAATTTCCCCTTTCACATTTATCTAATTCTCATTTGGATCTGATTGGCATTTATTTTTCAGTGGTTTACTTGGGGTGGGGCATCCTAATAAAGACTTTATCTCTTATATTAAAGTTGTGCGCATTCCTCTTTTTGTTTCTTCGCTCAGCATTATCTGTTAGTTGTGTATATGCTTTTAAGATATTTTCCATGTCACTTTGGGCTGGTTCAACTATGGGTTGGTAGTTGGTTGGTTTCACATCACTCTTAGTTTTCTTGGTTGGTTTATACCTTATGTAGGGTGGAATGACCATGAACTATGGTTTAATAAAATGTAGGCACATCTCATCTATGCCTTACTTGCTTTCGAACATCTTTTCTCCATGTTTGTGGTATCATTGGTTATTCTTTTTTAGGTTCATCCCTTTAGGTTAGTGTGGTTTACATGTTCCAAGTCACAATCCTTAAGGTCTATTATTAATATGTGCTGCTTAGTCATTAGAATTTCATATGGTTGATGAAAGGGCTTTCATAGGTATTCCATAATTTGTAGAACTAACAAACTTTTTTGTTCAGTGGTTTGTCCTGTGGTATTTATTATTATTCTCCAATGATTTTTTTATATTTTGATCATCCCCTTGATTATGGAGGATTTTAAATGCCATAATACACATTTAAGATGATCAAGTCTATTGATTTCATTAGTGCCTTCAAAATTGGCTTCTCTATTGTGACAACCTTTTTTATGTTAGCTAATATAATTAGTAATGCTTTGGTCTGCTGGTTGTCATTCAGTTCACCAATATTGTGTCTGAGAAACATTTTAGCTTTGTTTTGATGGTAAGTATGAATGTGCCAGAATGATTCCAAATACACATCCAATTCATTTACCATTGCACTTTCTTCCATGTATTCTTCCATGATTTCTTCAGAATATAGTGTTGTCTGGACTCTCATGGGTTTGTCATTCCACTCTTGGTTATCAGTGTTGGCTGGATAGGTGTTCGGAACTATTTCTTCTAAATTAATATTAAGAGGGTAATCTTCCATCTTGGGCATTATATTACATGGGAGAATAGATTGGTCATGGAAGTTACTCATCTTCTGAGGATGTTTAAGGGCATTTCCATGTAGTTCCCTGTGCCACTCCATTCCTTCCTATCATTATGGGTCTTTGGGTCCATCTCAGTTCATCAAACACCACTGGCTAAGCGACCACTACCATCTGAAAGTTTTAAAACAAAACTTTTTCTTCTCCCACAGTATGTTTGCTCATGAATAATAAAAATTAACCAAGTTGACTTTTAAATCCAAAAATATTTAAAGATTTATTATTAATTCTGTTCTGAAAGTCCATGAAATACAGTCTATTGATGTGGAGCTTTCCAGGATAATAATTATTAAAGTGATCACTTGAACAATATTTTTTATAAGTAAGCTCAGGAGTTTTCTCATTCACTTGTATTATATTGGCTTCAGATGCATCCTTATCGGTGATATGAACTCAACATGTATATTTATGGGGAAAAAAACATTTTTATATCCATTTTAAATTATTTTATAGTAATGTAGATATAATCATTTATTACTTTATATTTTTAAATATTCTGTGAATTAGTTCTTCAGTCAGGATAATATTTATTTTCTAATTATCCATTTTATTTTATTTTCTGATGAATAATTAACAAACCAATTTTTTTTATTATACCAATAATTTACAGTATTAACAATAACTTGATAAATAATTAAGCATCCATAAAAATGTTTGTCTTTTTTTTTCAATCATTTTTTTCAAGAAGATTTGTAATAACTTTTAATCAATATATTTTAAAAGATTTACTGTAATTTTTTTTTAAAAAAATATGCAGTTACTGATATAAACATAATATATTTCTTATAAGTTCAATATTAAGTTCATTTTCGAATTTTAAGAAACATTAATTTTTAAGTCTTTTCCGTATAATTCTTTGTTATCCAAATAAAGTTTTAAAATATCTTTAAAATATAATGCATAAACATGCTAGTCCTTTGAATATTTTCACATAAAACTCTTGCAAATATCCAAAGCATTAAAAATAAATAATTAGAAAAATTCTTACTTAACATGTTTAAAATTATACTTTCCTTTGTCAGTTGTATTTTCATCATTAACTTTTTAAAGCACATTATCTTTGGTATATAATCCATAGTCTTACTGTGAAGCTGGCTTAAGCTTAAATAAAAATAACTAGCAGGAATCGATTTAATTTACTGACACATAATTGCTTTGACTTAATAGATTGATAATCCTTTAAACTTTTTTTAAAATAATAAAAATTTTAAAAAAATTAAGACTACTTGATAGTATTAATAATACGATATGACAATATAATAATAATAATATGTATCTGAAAAAATGAGAGCATCCACTTATATACCAGACATAACTTGCAATCCGATTGGTTATTTAATCTTCGACTTATGATCTAATAACATTTTTTTTAAATAGTACTTTATCAATTTATCCAATATTTAATTTTAATGTATCTATTTTTAAAATTTAACTTTACTAACTACACATATTTTATAATTAATTAAATAATTTTCCTAACATTTATTTTTATGATATAGAAATGTTTCAATTTTTTTTAAACAATTCTGAAAGTAATTTTGAAACTTTCTTTAGAAACCTTGCAAGCACAAAGTATGTTTATTTGCTGGTCACATGACTTTAAAAAACCCCAGACAATATGTATGTATCAATTTTTCATATTCACTGTCTAAAAACAGAATATCTAAACATTTAATTACAAAATATTATATTATAAAAAATAATAAAATGTGATACAATTTGGAATAATAAATGTTAAAATTATTTAAACAGTAACAAATTAGATGCATTTGTCTACCACAAAATATTACAGTTTTAATAAATAATTTATAATATAAATATTAAATCTATTAGCTTATTTAATTGTAAGTCATTATTTTAAAACTAACTTTTAGCACTTTGTTTAATAGGACTTTTACTATATTATTTCACTATGGCCAGTTATTCCAACCATACAAAAATCATATTTAGCTTTTACTTTATAATTATAGCATTTAAATATAGCTTTTACTCATTCATAACTCTTATCTTGACTTTAATAAAGTTTTAAAAATCTTAACATTAAGTTTGCTCATAATTTAATTTTTTTTTTTTTTAAATTGACTTAGTAAACCTATTTGAACCTAGTCAAAAGGGTATAATATATATATTATTATTAATAATAAAAAATATTAGTAGACATTTATTATTTTTGCCTTGGTTTATCTGTTTGTTAAAACAGTTTTTACTTAAGTACAGAAAAAGTAAAGGAAATGAAAACACAAATAGTAGTTAATAAAAATTCTAACTTTAAATAAAAATAGCAATTTTTTTTCATTCAAGTTTTCAACTTTAAAAGCATTAAATATTGTTTTAAAAATTAAAATATATTAAAAGTTTGAAAAGCCACTTTGTTTATTAAAAAATGTAAATGTAGAAAAATTGTATTGTCAAATGAATTATTCACATAAATAAATCATTTTATATACAATTTATCGGTGAAGTTATAATTATACAATTTTCATTTCACAAGATAAAACTATAGTATTGTAAAACTAAAAAATAATAGGAATTTGATATTTCAATATTAGACTAAATCACAAGTATTATTTTCTGGAATGCATAAAATTCTACCTGAAAAAATCCAAAAATTAACATCTCATCAAATAAACGAAATAAAAAATAACAATGGAATTTAATAATTTGGTATTACTAAAATAATAAAATGGTTAAAATAAAAGTTTTACACGGAAACACATGGAAATGATTATTTAAATAAACTGAACTTTGATATGTTAATAAAAGTGATATATTGTTGGCCTGTGATTTTTCTTATTTAAAATAATTATTTGCCTGTGTTTAGATTGTTGTTAATACCAGTGCACAAAAAAAGTTTTTTTTATAAAAGAGGTTGTTATTTATATGCTTTCTATACTTTGATATTTGACTTTTAAATAAGATTTTTTTCCAATTTATTATGATAATATTGTTTTGTTTTTGTTTTTTAAAAAAAAAGGCTGGAGAAGTCATATTTCTTTACTTTTTAATTATTTAATTATATAATGTGTTTATGTTGTTTAATTTTCTTGAGATAGTTATAAAAGATGTCATATGCTCTTCATGGATTACTTTGTTGAAAATAAAAAGTTACCATTTTTATAAAGTGATTATTATTATTTATTCTCTCTTTTTTTTAATTTTTTTTATTATTATTATGAGAGTTAATGGGAAAATACTTTACAGCTTTAGTGACAATCTAGAATACAAATAACATTTTATGAATAAAAATATAAATATAAAAAAATAAATAAATTTGAAAGTATATCCAGTGTTTAAATAGGATTATTAGTTCATTTACAGCCACTCATTAAATGAGAATGGCTATTCCAATTACAGAAAAAAATTAAACATAGAAATGCAAATAAAGAAGAAAAAAGTTATGGATGAGTTTTACAATGATTATACAAACCAATTTATAAATCACAATATATCCACATATATCACATAGGTCTTCTAGTTTTTTTATTTGACATTTTGTACGGCTATCTTTTAACTTTTGCAGCAAACTTTTTTTTTTTTAAAAAAAAAAAAAACTTTGCCTATTTGTAGCTCTCTACTGTTTTCTATCCTCTGCATTATCCTTCCAATGAAAGTAATTAATATTGAATTTTTTTTGGAGTGTCTTTCAGATAATTGAAAATAGATTCTGAATTTTAATCCATGCTCAAGTTTACATACATAATCCAACAAAGAACCTTTAAAATAATAGATTCAATATCATTATATCTGACAAGCTGAAGAACATAATCTTATGATTTTATCATAATATTTTCGGAATGTGATGGAACATCATTAAAATATTTTATATTACATTGGTTGTGTTGACAGTTCCTTACTTTTATACAATAAATTTTTAAAAGTCAGTAGCAGTCCAATGGAATCTATGTTGCCTCTCAATATCCTAGTCAGTCTTTCTACATGAAAGTTACCAAAATATTTTTAATTGATGTTAATAATCATTCAAAATAAAAGTTGCTGAAGATTGCTAAAAGAATTTTGTTTTGGGAATATTAATTTCTAAAGACTTTAGAAAGAATAGATTTAAGACTGATTAAAATCAAAGATTCACATAAAATTTTCACTAGGATAATGCTTTTGAGTGTAATATTATATGATTTTTTTTTTAATTCTGCTTAGTCTTGGGTTATATTGACTATATATTAACCTTTTAATTTATTTATTTGTGTTAAATTTACAATGTATATGTTTTTTACATATATAATAAGTAGCATCATATGCAAATCCAATATTAATAGCAATCATTTTTTTTATTACTATCATAATAGTTTTTTAACAGTTTTGATTGAAAACAATATGATAGTAAAATAAGTGTATAATGCATTATAAAAAAGTAAATAAAGAAAAGTGATTGATATTAATATTGGATAAAATGGACAATGCAGTAAAGAAAGATTAGAATTGTAATAAAATAATAATCAAAGCACCAGCTACTTCAATTAATGCTAATTTTAAATTTAAAAACTCTACTGATAGATAACGGAGAAACTCGTGATTTCATGTACTCAGAATTATCAAATGCTTCAGTTCCATTATTTGCTTATCTAAACACATTCAACGGCAAAATGTGAAAATGCACCCATGCTCTATAAACACTACAATTTATACAATCAACCATTAGAAATGCATATCATTGAGTATATAAGGTCATCTCTGATACATTGGAATATCTGGCAATAACTATTGTAAGTAAATTTGATTAATTTAATAATAGTTTGAATAAATAGTAACTTTTAATCAATTTGCTGCTACTTATTTTAAAACTGCAATAATAAATTGCCAAGTTTTTAATTAAAAATTAATGTTTATTATTTTAAAATGTTTTGTATGTCCGGAGAGTGTACATATATGTGTGTATATATTACTTCCTTACACACACAACAACTTTTTTTTTTGAGTGAAAATGAATGAAATTAAGATACAAGGTCAGAATGACATGCTATACATAAAATAAACATATATAAATATCCACACTGTTTAGAAATTGCACAAATCAAATTTTATTTTTTATTTTATCTTTTTTAAATTTTTTTCTCTGTCTTCAATTTATAGTTAAAAGAGGATGCAATACAGATGAGGATCCATGAAGCTGAGCAATCTCAATATATAGCAGAACTTAAACAAAAAATTGCTGCTCTTGAGAGTAAGGTAATTCAAAACAAAACCTGTATTTACTCACTTATATAGATTATAATATATATTTTTAAAAGATAGTTTGTTCTTTTTGTAAAAAAAAAAAGGGGGGGGATGTAGAGTGAATTATTAGGGGCCTCATGGTTAATGCGTTTTCATTCATATTCTTGACCTGAGGTTTAAATATATTAAGCTGAGAAATTTTGGTATGTCCATCTAGTTAATAATTTAATTAGTTATCTAATATTGATTAGTAAATAGGTGTCAGTTATTCTTAGCTTCTGAAAGTTAAAGCATAAGGATTACTGTATCTAATAATAAAGAAGTAAACATTACTGTAATACATAATTTTCAATACCAACAGGGGGTGTGAGATATACATGATTGTTTATCTCGTGGCTTTGTGTCCTTATTGCGTTTGTGTGTGTATATGCCACACACATAAACACACTTGTATAACACAAAGTAGATATTGGAATAGCTGCTAGATGCTCATATATATATATATATATATAATTTATGTATTTTAACAGTAGTGTGAACAAATTTTACATAACTAAACACAATAAAATATGCATTTATGTATAAAGGAAAATATATTCTGATTAGCTCATTTTATATTTGAAGGAACCAAAACAATGAAACATTTAATATACTAGTTAAAGCTCAATTATTTATTCCGACTCACATTATTTATATTTTATGAGTGCCATGTAAATTGTGATATCTATCTAATATGTGCACCAACTAAATCTCCCTACCTTGTTATATTATTTCATTGCTGCTAGTACATTGGGGATACAAGTCATGTGACAAATATCAATTATTATTTGAATAATGTAATTAGGAGTGATTTGAACTCAGTTTCAAGCTTCCCTCCATCTTATACAACCAATACATTTGGCCACATGCACAAAAAGATAAATAATCTCCAATATATGTATTTTATGCTGAAGTGGCACTCATCAATTGGTCCATATCATGATCTCTCACAGGTTTATATAATCACTGTTCATTTTATTTTAAGATATCAAATCTTCAAATTTTAATGGATAGGCTTCAATCTTCTCCACTTTCCAACTCTTCAGCCATCGATATCATTTAAAATCTGATGATGGAATGCTCAAAACCCTTGTTGATGCCAATATTAGTGTCATATATATGTTGAGCTTTAAATCGGTCTGATCCCTCATGTATAGGATCTTAATATGTCTATTTAAATATACAAATATACAGAAGAGGGATGGGCAGAATACAGGCTGAATATGTAATATTTAAATACACATATATTGTTTATAGTGAACTTAATGTAATTAGATGGGATTTGAATTCATACTTTCAAGCTCTGTACAGCTATCCACTCCATCTTATACAATTGATACACATGACCACATACATGTGAAAAAGATAAAATGATCTCCAATATACATATTTTGTGCTGAATTAGCACTTATCAGTTGGTCCAGATCATTATCTCCCACCCATATATATAATGAGTATTCAATTTATATTAAAATAGCAAATCATCAAACTTTAATGGATAGGCTATAACTTCTTCCGTATCATTGAAAATCTGATGAAAATCTGAGTTCAAATCCCTTCTAATTATATTAAGTTCAGTATAGACAATATACTTGTATTTAAATATTGCACATTTAGTTAGTATTCTATTCATCCCTCTTTTATATATTTAAATGGACATATTAAGATCCTATATGTGAGAGATCAGATTGACTTAAAGTCAATATGGTTATGGGAATAATATTGGCATCAACAAAGGATTTGAGCATTCCATCATCACATTTGCAATGATATGGATGACTGATGAGTTGGAAGGGGAAAAGATTGAAGCCTATCCATTAAAGTTCAAAGATTTGCTGTCTTAATATAAACTAAAGACTAATTATATATGTGTGAGAGATGATGATCTGGACCAACTGGTGAGTGCTGTTTCAGCACAAAATACATATATCATTTATCTTTTTCACATGTATGTGATCATGTGTATCATTGTATAAGATAGAGTTGATAGCTATAGGGAGCTTGAAAGTCTGAATTCAAATCCCTTCTATTTATATTAAGATCAGTATAGACAATATATTTGTATTTAAATATTTGGATAATAGTAAATAGAGAATATAATGAAATTGTGTTGTAACCCATCAAGAATAGCTGGTACTCCCAAAATAAAATAAATTAGTGGATGAATGAAAATGAGAAACACCAAGATATAAAACATTATAACTTTATTATAGAAAAATCTATAAAAAAATAATATATAAGAAGAAAAAATTTATTTGATATAAAAATTTAAAAAAATTAACCAATAACAACAAAGTAAATAATATAAATAAATAAATACTTGATATGGATAATCTTTGAAATTTCCTGATATCTTTTAAAACCCAAAGAAGTAAAATAGATAAGTAAATTGAAATTTATTTTATATGCATTAAAGAAAAAAATTATGCTTCAATATGTGAATTCATGCACACTTATAAACTGATAAATCATAAATCTCAATTATTCGTTACATATGTTAAATGTAATATTAGTTTCTGCAAATGTTTCATTTCTAAATTTGGGCAGAAGTGATAAATGGAGATTTTATATTAATTTTCTTCAAAAGATTTTAAATATTTGCATTTCCAATATATATATTCTTTGCTTCTTCTGCATTATATATAAAAACCAATCTGCTCCCATACCATTTTATCATAACTAACATACTGATATATGTAAAATGTTTATCCTTAACTTATATTTAAGACAATCTTTAATATAAGATTCAATATATTAATTAAATTTAAGGCAAAGGACAATTACTTCTTCTAAAAAATAAAAATTAATATACCTGCTTAATTTCATAAAATATAATTCATTTTAACATGAAAGTAATATTATTTTGTTAACTCTTTTGACATATACATGCTAGCAAATATGTATTAAAATATCTATCAATATAAAATTAATGTTTAGGTTTGCATTTATTTATATTTTATTATAAAACATTAAGTTAAATAAAATGTAATATTTTTTTAATAGTTAATATAATATCAATCAAATAAAATAATAAAACAATATTATTCTTTACATTATATTCTTTACTATCCATTATGGGATTTTTTTTCTTCAAACAGGACATCTTTCTTCTTTAGACCCATCATGTTCCGTATGCAATGCTTCAAGGACATTGTTTAATACATTAACACTATTGTTTTGATCTTCTTCTTTTTTTTAATTTGCTTTAGAATTGTCTCAGCAGTTGAAAATGTAGCTCAATAATGAGAGAGATGTTCAAATTTTAAATTATTTCTCCAGTTCCTCAAAAGTGTGTATAGTTGATGAGAAGACTACATCTTACTCTTGCCTCTTCGCTTCTTTTCAGCAATCCCTCTTATTATTAATAAAGAAAAAAACTGTTTTTTTTTTAACATTTCTAAAGAACAAATTTTATGTTATTTTTTTATTACCAAAGTCTTTTTTCTATTCTAGAATATATAATGTTTTGCTTACGTCATATTCGTTTGTTTTATAAATTAATAATCGCAAATAAAATAAATATATTTTATGGGTCAATATTTATTTAATATTTTTTTTTTTAAATAAAAATAATTGAACAAAATTATTTGTTCATTATTATATGTGGTTTTATGTTTATTATTATTATTAGATTGCTCAATAAATAAATACATCAATCTAAATCATTGTAAGCATATTTACATTCACTCAATATTCATATGAACATCTATAGTCATTCAATAATCAGTCTTGCCATTCATAGTTGAGATAAAAGTTATACTTCACTCTTTTCAAAGCTATTATTTTCTTCCTAGTTAGTTAATCACACCAAACTAATTGAATAGACTTTCTAGTGTTCTGTTTTTTATTGTTTTTGTTGTTTTTACAATTATTTTCTCTTCCAGTGATTTATGTTGTTATCAACTTCAGTATTTAATGTAGGTTTTGTATATGTGTATATATTGAAGGAGTATATATTTATGCATGATGATAAATTTTATTTGTATATGTTGTGAAAAATAGTAATGATATGGCAGTAACAAATGTTGATTACAATTCATTATAAAATTTATTGTGAAATTGTATATATATAGAAAATAAGTGTTGGTATTCTTTTTTATTTGATTTTTTAAATTTAAATTCAGAAATATAATTAATTTTATAAATTTATTTTTTAATTTTTTCTTTGCAATTTAAGAGTATAAAAACACTATGCATATTACTTTTTTCTTTTGCTATAAATATAAGCTATATTTTGTGTCAAGCTCCTCTCATGTATATTATACATCACATATAGTAGTTCACATTTTGTTGACAAATTTTGATTAGAATTGAATATGTTTATTGAACTGCAAATGTACAGTATTTTTCAACACACATATTTTAATGGTATGAAAGGATACAAGGTTGACATGGGATGATGGGAAATCATCATAATCATCCACATATATAATCAAAATGAGCAAATAACAAAAAGTATAAAATAAAATATAGAATAAGTAACATGAGAATCAGCAAAGAATAAGTTATAAACTATAGATTACTCAGCATTACACATAAACAGACAAATCAACAACTAGCAGTCCATTACTTGTGACTGGATTTAAAAGAGGTAGGTACATTATAAAACAGGCTACTTATCTAGCCACTTCCAAACTAGATCAGAATATATCACACAATAAAAAATAATATTGACTACTGATACCTTCTGATTGTCATCAATGATCTGACCATATAGTACCATTAATGTACCGGCCGAGCCACTATAATCTTAATTTCTAATAAAAAATCAAAATGTGAATGAATTTCAAAGATGATAACATTGCACTATCCAGAGAATTATCTGGATGTCCAGACACCAACAAAAAATCCTACACCCATATAGCTAACCATAATGTGCTCTAGAGCTAGCTCAAAATCATAAGATTGTAAGAACTGTAATTGTGAACAAAAGAAAGATAAGTATAACAACTTACTTTACTTTAAATAATTTTACTGAGATAATTTTAAAATTCCTAAAGCACTAAGCTGTAATGAAATCAAGTTGCACACACTGCCAATACATAGAACAGATAGTTGGATGAATAAAGATGTTAACACTAGAATATTTTTAAACAATTATTTAATAAACGTAACATGAATAATTAAAAATAAAATAAAAATAACATGATAATATGATAATTTAAACACATTTTATCAAAAAATATAATTTTATATAACACATTTGATTAACCAGTTGATTTTTATCTTTTTCACTAATTAAATTAATCAACCTTTACTTTCATTAAATCATTTCCTTTTCAA
The DNA here is from genome assembly GCA_028023455.1 of Epiperipatus broadwayi. Classification (NCBI taxonomy): domain Eukaryota; kingdom Metazoa; phylum Onychophora; class Udeonychophora; order Euonychophora; family Peripatidae; genus Epiperipatus; species Epiperipatus broadwayi. The sequence goes on from JAQFVV010012402.1 coordinate 4,446,499, forward strand.
AAACTAAGATTGAAAAACAACTTTCACAACCAGAGATAAGGAGTTATCAACCATTTGTGTAATTTTGGAGAAAAAAATCAAAAGAAAAAAACATGTTTCAAAAGAAAATGTTAAATTTGATAAAAATTAAATTACTTAAAAACCCCTTTTTAGAATTTTGAAAGGAAAATGTTTCATCAGAAAATGTTAAATTTAATAAAATTATTCATTCTTATCAATTATTATATTTATAATTTTTTTATCTATAAATGAAGAGATAATGTGTACATTAAAAATACCTTTTGCCATGGTTTCCTTTTTTGAGTCCTTGTTTGACACTTGTAATTTCTAGTTTCCATGTAAGTTTTCTTCTTGAAGGCTTTAAATCTGATGTACACAGTTAATTTATCCATTTTTCCGTAAAATATTTTCAGGTTTAACCCATTGAATTTCCCCATTTTCTTCTATTAATTTCCAAGTCAGACTAACATATAACGATAGGCAGCCATGCTCTTGAATGGAAATAAGACTTGTTGCAGTTAGAGATATTCTTCATTACATCTAGTGAGCTAGTTACCTGGAGGTAGATGATGTTTAACTTTTAGCTAAACTTAGCACATATTTGTATTTATTTTAGAAAACATTTTTAAACAGCTGAACCAATAATCACAACAGCTGGATCAAGACTGAATTCTTATAAAACATTGGGGTCTACTGATTTATCGACTTGCCTGTTTTTGGAACAAGCCTGTCTCCATCCAATCACAATCTTGTCTCCTATATGACCAAATCAAACATTAACCAATTAGTTTTATTATAAAAAAAATTGTTCAGTTATTTCACTTTTTTAAGTAATTAAAAACATTTAAATCATGATTTTGTAATTTCTCTTTCTTTTTTATACCAAAAATAAGATAATCCTTCAATAACTGTTGATTTGTTAAATATTGCTTGTTGTTTTGGAGAAAAATAAAGAGAAAAGAAAAATCAACTTTAAATAATTAGAACAAAATTAATAAAAAAATGTTGAGACTATAATTTTTTTTAAAATAATAATATTAAAGATAACATTTTCCTGTTTAATCTTTCTTAAAAAGTTAAAATTAAAACTTTACTTATTTACATTAGTAGTTTTTTTAAACAAAATACAAAAAATAAAATAAAACTGGTAAATAATTAAAATTATTAAAGAGAGATAAAAAAAATTATTTATTTGATTTTATGCTTTTCTCTCTTTTACAACTCTTAACAAATTATAATAATATTCATATTATCCAATGTCTTGGAATCATCATTAAAAACATTAATGTTTTATATTATAAAAACATGGGAAACTTAAATTGATCACCCCCCTTTAATTAATATTATAATTTAAGAAACTTCTAATATTGGCATAAGCCAAAGTTAACCACTGTCTACAATATTACAATACACTCCCCTTAAGATGATATGAAATGGGAATGCATATTTTATTAGTCATTATTTTAAATTTATATTTTAATTTTCATTTAATTGCTCAAATTCTATTCAACTACATTTTTATAGGTCATTAAAGTTTTAGTATTTTTATCTTTATTTTTTAGCCAATTGTTTATTTAATGGAATATATTAAGGATACATTAGCATACCTCACCCTTCTAAAATGACATCAGGGTTTTTTTTTTCAAGATGTCAACTCACTTGATATTTAGAACTATCAGCTCTTGATTTGAATCATGGTCTTTAGTTCATTTTATGGCTCCCCAATTTATTCATCCTACTTAACGGTTAGCCACTCTTGCACTGTTTACAGCAAACTGGAATTATTTTACTCATTTTGTGAAATCACATTCATATAACTATGAGCCTTTTAAAAAAATGTAGCCATAAGTACTCAGCACTTTTGAAAATCACTTTTGCCCTAAAACTGATCCAGGCTCATTGACAAATATGCCATCCTATTTGCCACTCTTAACATTACCTTTTAGGTATCTCAAAAGTTTTTAAAATGGAAATAGTGCTTTTATCCTCAGTGATTTATAATACCCCCTACCAGTTTCATAATACTTGTATATTTTATATGTGGGTCTTGGTGTTGATTCTTTTGTGTCCTGGATCTTTTTTCCATACCTGTACTTATGCTTGAATAAGATCAATTTGGTGATCTATCAGGAATCTTTGATTTTCTTGGACTGGGGTAACTTTGTGAGCACCCAACTATTCTGGTTTATACCATATTGTCAGTCTTTTTCCATATTTTTATTTTTCCAATGTGAACAGAATCAGTGTTATCGATATCCATTCACCAAATGTGATTCATTTCCCCCTTATATTTATGAGTTTTCCCTGTTGATTATAACTTTTTACATTATAATTAAAATATTTGGTAGTTTTATTACTTAGATCAAGTGTATTCAGCAGCTCAACTAATTGCTCAATGGATCAGTATCGGTACCAATCAGCATCTATTTAACCTTCAGAGGCAAATTTCTTCTGGTGATCCATTTGATCTGGTATTCAGTTTTATTAAATGAGGGGCAATTAGGGATCTCATTTGTCATCTGAAGAAGTGGTACATATCTTTCCGTATTTATATTTTTCCTGCAAGACTGGTACATTTTGCCCTCTTGATAATAGCTGGCCAGTAATGCCTCTTTATAATTTATTTCTGTTCTTTTTTGACTTTCTTCTGATATCTTTATTTCTCTCTTATTTTTCATTTTTTTACTTTCCTCTTATGTTTGCTTTTTTTTATTTCTCTGAGCATTTTTTAAATATGTTTTTACTATCTATAAATATTTGCACAAGGTGGGATGACATGGTCGCATTGTCTATTTGAGTTTTTTAGTTGATTGCTGTTCTTTCTTTTTTCTGATGACATTCTTCCTCCATCTTTAATTTTGTTCTTGTCATTGTGTTTATTTATATAAATCATTTTTAATCTTATAGAAATTAAATTACTTTTACACACAGAAAAATATGAATATTTTTAAAATAATATTTTATAAAAAAAAAAGTTTCACATTACTTCCTCTTTCATGCAACTTTTCACTATTATCTACTACTAGTCTTAATCTGTCTTCTTTTTTACCTGACTTTCTCAGTACTTGGCTTTATTTATCTAATTTATTTCCCTAGCTTTATTCTTCATTTCTATCCTGCTCATGCATTTGTGTGACAGGTATCCAGTTCACCTTTTATTTTTTAAGTACATATGCATATATAAAATAAAGTTCATATAACAAATCATTTTTGAAGACTTTTTGCAGAGATCTGATCAGTATCTGACAGTAAAAAAATGCATAATGACTTGAAATCCTGGGATAGATACAGAATCCAGCCATTGGACAAAAAGCACATAATGCAGCATAAACATCTGAAGGTCTATCTCAATTTAGACACTATAAGATACCTACAACTCAAAATAGAAATAATGCAAAAATCCTTATGAAGCCCAGCTCCTTTAAGTCTTAGGGGCTAATAAATACAAAATTTTAAAACCCTCGCTTCTTTGAGTCTTAGAAGTTGGTAAATATTATGTGTTGCTTATGTCTATGAAGCTTAGAGACTGGGGGCCATGACAGGATTATATTAACTGACCATGATAAACAACAAGAAATATCAAAACTCAAAAGTGGCTATAGAACACTCCTTGAAATTGCACGAAAACATTGTATCCTCAAGCCATGACAAAATCCCTCATCTAATCATCAGTATTGAAAGTACAACTAAACAAACTTCAACAGTCAAAAGCTCAGTCCAATTTCCAAAAATCATACTTTAATACTCTATTTTAAATATGAACTCATGTATTTATCACTACTTTTATAATTTATTATCAAATTATAAGTAATCATCACCCATCTTCTTCTCACATATTTTATAAAATTATTTTGGTATCAAAATACAATTTTCTTTCTCAGGTGTCATTTTATTTGAGCTTCAAGTTATGTGGGCATTTTTCATACTGACCACTGGAATGTGATCATTATCAAGCAGATAGTTGGGATGTCATTTGTAATGGTAGGGAATATAGGAGTAAATATGAAGAGATGGGAAATCATAATCATTCTAATATATAATCAAAATGAGCAAATAAAAGGTATAAAATAAAGAATAAGTAGCATGAGAATCAGCAAAGAATAAAATAATATCAAACTATAATTCTTTATACTAATAATAAGTTATAAACTAGAGACTCTACTCAGCATTATGCATAAACAGTCAAATGAATAGTCCACTTGTGACCAGAGTTATCTTTCCACCTGCAAAATTTAGGACAATATATCACATGTAATAAAAAATATGCTGGCTACTGATACATACTGGTCATCAATGCACTGGCCATAAAGTACCATTAGTGTACTGGATAGCCAACTATAAACTTAATTTTTAATAAAATAAAAAATGCAATGAATGGATTTTAAAAGTGATACCTTTGCACCATCCAGAGACTTATCTGGATGTCAAAATCCCAACATAAATCTTTTTATATAGCTAACCATTATGCTGTAGAGCTAGCTCAAGATCATTAGACTGAACAAGAGAAGGATAATTTTAACAGCTTACTCTATTTTAAATATTTTTATTGGGAAAACAATGCCAATTCATATAACAGGCAGCTGAAGGAATAAAGACATTAACACTATAATATTTTTAAACAATTATTTAATAAAGTAACTGATTAATTAAAAAAATAAAAATAATGTGATAATACAATTCAAACATACATTTTATCAAAAAATATAATTTCATATAGCATGTGATTAACCAGTTGATTTTTATCTTTTTAACCAATTAAATTAAATCTTTTTTTTTTTTCAAGAATGGTTGAAAAACATTTTTAATTATCAGAGAAAAGGAAATTCAAAATTAGCTATCAAACCTTTGTATAATTTTGAAGGGAAAAGGCAAAGAAAAAAACATTTCAAAGGAAAATGTTAAAGTTAAATTAAATTACTAAAAATTCTTTTTAAAATTTTTGAAGAAAAAAATCAAATGAAAAGAAAAACATGTTTCACAAGAAAATATTAAATTTAATAAAATTATTCTTATCAATTATTATTTTTATATTTTTTTATCTGGGCACATTGGTTTTATTTTTCATTTTGAGTCCGTGTTTGACATTTGCATAGGTTTTCCCTGGCTAATATACACTGTTATTTTATCTTTTCTTTTATACAATATTTTCAGGTTTTACAATGAATTTTTCCATTTTCTGCCATCTATCAATTTTTTCAATCAGGCTAATACACAATGAGTTTGTCCATTTTTAAAAATAATTTTTCAGGTCAGGCCAACATAAAGACAAAGGTAGTCATGCTCTTGGATGAAAACAAGAATTGTTGCTGTAGGAGATATTCTACTTTACATCTTTTAGTGAATTGGTTATATGGATGCAGATGGCTAGCTTTTAGATAAAATTAGCACATATTTATCTTTATTTTAGAAAACATTTTTAAACAGCTGAGCTTCTGCTTCTATTTAATAGCCTAGTTAAGAATTATTATTACTGCTCTTCTCAATAGATAAGCTAAGAATCACTGCTTATAAACAGCTGAATGAAGTTAAATTTTCACAAGATACTGGGGTCTACTAATTTATCTATTTTCCTATTTTTGGAACAATCCTGTATCCAACCAATCACAATCTTGTCTCCCTTATGACCAAATTAAACACCGACCACTTTGTTTATTACAAAAAAGATTTCTCTCTTTAATTGAATTAAAAAAATTGTAGCTGTAGTTTTGAAATTCCTCTTTTACCCATTAACAGTGGCCTTACTCATTTGAGGATGTTTAAAAAAATAAATTTACTGGCACAGCCAATATTTGTGAATTTCGTTGAAGTATATCTTTTCTAAATAAACTTATGAATTAGTTGCTTTTATTTGAGTTAAATGTCATTATTAATATTTTTATACTGGTTAGTGTTGGATGGTTTTTGTGATCATGTAAGTGCATTTTTAAAAAATATATTTCTAAATTCTGAAACAATCTAAAAAAAAATTTAACGGTAATTGACAACTGGTATGCCATTCTAACTGTAAGTATTTATTTGATTTCATTAATTTTATAATTAGTGGGATTTGATTATCATCAAATCTTACCATCCTCAATTAAGGACAATAGGCATTACTATTATTATATTTTTTCTTTTTATATAAAAGTGTTGACATATTATGGACTCAAAAACATTTTATGGAATAAAAGTTTCCATGATTGGAACAAGCTTTAGATGATCTCAATAGTGAAGAATATGATGGAGCTGACAAGTGTGGAATTATGTGTAGTTTTTCCAAATTTAGAAGAACTTATGGACTGTGAAGAATTTGATGATGATCCAAATTTCATTCCACTAATGAAATTCCTGATACAATTGAAACTACTGTTCTTACTTCTAATGATGATGTAAATGAAGGAAGACTCAAAGACCAAACATTTGAATTTTCAGCCAAGGAATACACAAACTTTGATAGATTAGAGTGGATACACCATTTTTGAATTACAAGAGAAAGATGAATTTGTTGATGAACTAAACAATGCAAAAGATGATTTAAAATATTTATCATCCAGAAACATTTTTGAAAAAAAAAATTGTGATGATATTATGTCTGTTTAATTACAAGTTAAAGAGTATATATTAATTAAAAAATAATGTAATTAAAGAAATGGTAAATATCTTATTCAGGAATTAAAGTAGCAACTTTTTTTTTTCAGTAGTAAAGTCACTATCATAAATATATCACTTTTTTCAATTTGGTTTTATATAATTTATAAATAGTGACAAGAATAGAGATTTAATATGATTAAATTAATTTTAATAAGATGTTTGAATTCGGTATTCTTTCAGATTTTCACAAAATCAAATTTAAATAAGATTGTTCCTATAGTATAGGCTTTTACAAAAAAGTGAAAATTTGGTTACTAAATAAGCTATTGATAATGAAAAAGATGTTACCTCACTTTTGAAATATCTTAAGTTGGATTTATATATATATAACATTTTATTCATAGCACATACAAATTTTCGGAAAGAAGAAAAATAATATTAAAGAATTGATTTTATTAAATATAATAAACAATTGCAAATTAAAATATACGCTCGCTTTTATTTAGTACATTTGTTATATCAAATAATAAAAATATTAGGGTATTTCAAATAATTTGATAATTTTATTAGGCCTAAATCATGAATACCATTGCTTTAATGAAAAACACAGATCACAAAATAAAAATTTATTGCAATTTATAATAAATAAATAATGTTAATATACATGATACAACAATCTCCTGCATATTTAATATATATATGTAAATAACTAGTAAAAAATAGAGGCTTTTCCGGCATTTCTTTACACAAAAAAAAAAAACAAAGGAGAAGACAGTACTTATTAGTGAAATCAAAGTCATATTTTTTTCTTTTTTCTTGGAAGTGATAGTTTAATTTTTTCTTTTTACCTGTGTTTACTAATCAATAGTTAATGTGTTAACTGTTTTCAGTATGAACTGCTAATTAAATAAAAAAAATTCTGGAACCAAAATATTCCCAAATATCACCTAGGTTTGAATCTTAAATCTTGATCATAGATGTAGATGTACTATGCTACAAAGACTTTTTTAATACTATGTTATTATTTTATTTTAAAATCATAGAATCAAGAATTGTTAACTACGGGTCAGCTGTTTTCTGGTCATGTGACTGGTGATAATCAAGATCTTCAAGAGAAGATTGCTGATCTTCAAATGGAGGTGAGATTTTTTTTTTAAAAACTTCAAATAGTTTTCAGAAAATGGTATAATTTTATTGAAAAAGCAATAATGAGTAATAAGGATTTGTATCAGTGGTAATTTTCCATTACTTGCCACCTTAGTACAATTTATTTTAGCATCTTAAAATTAGAAGTTTACATAATAAATTTTAATGAGCTTTTTACATTATTGAGATATGTGTGTATGTGTAAATGATTTGAGTCAACTATTGATAAACTCAATAATTATTAAGCTATGATTAAAAATATTTAAAATATGCTTTAACATTTTTGTATAGTATTGCTTAATCTTTTTTATGCATTTAATATTTAACAATATTTTATATTTTTATTTTCTCATTTTTTATTTCCCCTCTTTTATAAATTTTCTTTTTGTATAAAATTATAAAGAAAGCATTCTTTTTTAAACTACAATGTTGTTGTTTTTTTTTACTTGTTTAAATATGTGCAGTTTGGACATTTTTAGAGGATCTTAGAAGCAAGTTTTGTAGTTAGTAAATATACTAATAATGTCAAGCTTGTTTATTTAGTTCACTTGAATTCCATTTCTGTTTTGTTTTTTTTTAACAATGAATGACTGATTTTTAGTGCATTACTAATTTGAGGCACTACATTTTAAAACCAAAACAATATTCTTACTATTGTAAAATGATTGCTTTCTTTTTTATGATAGGATGAATATCCAACTAACTTAATTTAATTTAATACCACTAGATGCTTATTTTCAAAGTATTTTAAAGAGTTCTGTATATCTTTTAAATGTACAGATGTTTCATGATTAGTATTACAAAAGTATGATTAGGTGTCACCATTATGCTCTTAGCAATGGATCAAAATATCCTGAAATTGCATTACTTCTTCTGGAAGCCAATTTGAACATTTTCATCTTCAAAAATGTATGAGTTGTAAGCATTCAAAGAGTATATTCATTTATTTTTCATATATAAGTACTGATCATTTTTAAACACTATCAATTTACTGCAAGATGAAAGTCTCTCCATGTTCAATCCATCTCTGTTCTCTAGCCTCTCTTCTCTACATCATCCCAGAACATTTCCTCATTTTATTAATTCATCTCTCATGTAATCTTTTTCTAGATCTTTTAAATTTTCTTGGAATCCAGCTTACGATTATGTTTGTCCATCTGCTATCATCTCTTCTAGCAATAGGTCCAACCCAATTCCATTTCAGTCTCTTAATTTTTTCAATAATGTCATTCACATCTGTTTGTTCTCTCACACATATATTTCATTTTCAATCTTTTCTTGTTACTCCTAACATGCATCTCTCCATACTTCATTGAGTGGTTTGAAGTTTCTGTATTGCTCTTCTGTTAAGTGTCAAAGTCTCTATATTGTAATGGTCTGGGTTTTCTATCAGAAGATGAGGGGGTGCATCTCACTATGGTCAGACCTAAGGTCTTTGGGTAGGATGCTATGAATGATGTGGTGAAGTACCTAACAAAAGATCATATCCACTTCCAATGGGCTAGCTCTGAGTTTACACATTAAATTTAGATACAATTTAGGCTAGTTCATACATACCTCACCTTCTTTCGGATTCCATTATACCTCAGTATTCAAACTCAGGGAGAGTGCTGCCTTTGGCCTTTTTCAGGGGTGGATTTACTCTAGTAGCAACTACAGCATCTCTATATAGGTTCTAATTAAGTGAAGAGGTCATCCGACCATATTACTATATTATTGGGTAATAAGAAAGTGTGTGTATATGCAAGTATATCCGGTTGTGAATTGATGAACGAATGAATAAATAATTTTGACAAACTAGAGACTATTTTAATGAAAATCAAATTAACATTTATTGACTAACAAAATAAAAATTCAAAATTCTCTCAACATGATAAAATATGTGTGTATGTCAAATATGTATCTCTACCATATTAATGATTAAACATGTTTACTATTCCAACCTTTACCTATGGTAGTTAAACATGACAAGGCACAAAATATTTACAAAGCAGATAAAATTAACAAAAGAAAAAATTTTTTAATTCATTATTACAATGATCATGAAGCTGACTAACTATTTTACAATAATATATCAATGTGTGTACAATAGCTTCATTATCCAATTGTAGCTTAGAAGTTCCATCCTCTTTGGGGACCCCCCAACTATGTACAAGTTTTATATGATTGATAGAAAAGAACATCGACACAATAAGATTAGTCATTCATACCGAATAAACAAATATAAATGATCATTAGTTAATAAAAAATAAATAAATAACACAAACTCTGTCCTGTAGCAAGTGTGTGCCTGTTATATGGAATAATATCAAATAAAATCTTATCTTATTCCATATAAGAGTGGTGGTGATTATTAATGTCAAGTCACTATAGAGGGAAAGCTGACCTAAATTTTATTTAACAAAAAAAAATTGGCTCACTTAATAACTTTCCCTCCTGTACTTTGATGATTTCATTCACAGTGAACTCTTCCAAGTTGTAGATATTCAGCTTCCAAGTGTGGAAGTGAAATAAAAGTAGAAATCTACAAATGTACATATATAAGGAAAAAAATACATAATAAAAACTTTTTAAATCATCTTGATTAATGTCTGTGAATTTGTCAAATAATATACAGTTCGATAAGTCAGACATCACTCACAGGAACTCTTCAGTGATGTGATTGAAATGATGTTATTTCATCTTCTGTTGTTTTCGTTCTGGAACCATCTAGGCATTTAAGACAGGACATTTGATGTTTTTTTAGACATTGTACAGGTGAATATTAAATCATCATGCTTTCTATGGTCAGGGACAATAACACACCGGCCCTATGGCAATGTTAAATTAGCCAAAATACATTGCTCAGCAGTTCATAAAAGATTTAAATTTTCTTCATTTTGCTATTTGCTATTTAGTATTTAATGGCTTATATAAGAAAGAGAATTATTTCAACATTTATATACATATGCTGATGATGTTCTACTTTTTTATTTTATCCATGTCTGAATAATAGCACAATTTTATTTTAAATGTCAATTTAAAATCAATTCAGTTATTTTTATCCAATTGCATGAATCTATCAAAAAAAAATTTCTATTTAAATATTGGCTATAATTTTTTTTTACATAATTTTGCACTACGAAAATCATATAAATAATTTAGAATGTTCGAACAAATCATATTCTCTTGGATTCGAACATTTGATCTTGAGATGTTGGCATTATACAGCTATTATATTCTTTTGAAAATAATAAAAAGATGACAGACATGAACTGGGTTTGCTTTTATACTGGACTTAGTTTTTGGTATTTAGTATACTAGCATTTTTTTTTCTTTTCTATTGTTGTAGCTATCTGTTGTTGTGTGTATCATATTGATTGTAAGTAAAAATAAAATTACATAATAGAATTCTACTTTCATATTCTTGGTTACTTAGTGACTGGCTTGACAGTAGGTCATCACTATGTTTGCCGAGTCTAAATCTTGTCTCATGATGTAAAATACATTGTCATTTAATTCATTATTGGTATACATATATATTTGTATGATTTCTTTAACTGTTTTTTTTTCCTTTTATTAGATAAGGGAAATTAATCTTCTGTGACATTTACTTAAAACAGTATTTAATAAAATAAATGTTTGTTGCATATATGTATGTGTTTACTCTATTAAATGTTAATGCAAGTTCAACCACCTATTAACTAATCTTACATTTTAAATGGGTTTGATTTGGTGGTGTACATTTTAAATAGGTTTGATTTAATGCTGTGAGTAAATCAAGGCTGGACTCAAATGGATTGTAAGCTATCTTTACAATTCCCCTACCTTACAGGGTTAAAATTTTAAACTATGATTAAAATTTTAATACTTAAGTAGTATGTACATTTTGTTTAGCATTGGATTGTCTGTTTTAGTTTTTTTTTAAAAAAAAGGTTATGAAGCCTGTTCATTTCATCTTTTGACATGTTGTCAACTGTATAAATGTTCTTACATGATTTCCTACTCCATTAACCACATTACTATAAAGTGAGATTCATATATGGATCTTTTTTTTAAATTTATGATGGTTATGTGGTTCAAACTCAACTGGTAATGTGTCTATTGCAGATGGCACATAGTTTAATTTTTTAGCCTTTATCCTGTTTACTTTTGAGACTTACTAGATATTTTTGAAGGTCTAAATGAAGTATTGAAATGCCCATCATTCTATATGGATCAACTCCTGTTCTTGGTTGGCTCTTCCCAGCAATCACTTTTGGGCTTATCTGGGCATACTTTCATCATAAACTCTTGACTCCATTATTTATTTATTTATTTGATGTTCCTGATCTCAACTAAAATTCATGCCGATCTTTTAACGTGTATGTAATCTGAGTGTATTAGTTAGGTGATCAGTCTGATTGACCAAAATAAAGTTTTAAACTGCAAGCATTGTACATGACCTTAATTTCCCCTTCCATGTTTATCCAAAATGTATTTGGAACTGATTGCTTCCTAATAGTGAATGGTCCTTCATATTAGTAATAAAATTTTTGACACTTATTTTCCATTGGTTTACTTGGGGCATCTTGACAAAGACTTTATCTCCTATTTTAAAGTTGTGTACATTTCTTTTCTTGTTTTTGTTTTTTCACTCAGCTTTATCTATTAGTTCTTCATATGCTTTTATCACATTATTTTTCATGTCGCTCTTGGATTGTTTGGTTGGCCTATACCTTATGTTTGGTGGATGGTCATAAGCTGTGATTTAATGAAAGACACATCTCTTTCTTGTGTTTGTGACATTATTGTTTATTCTCTTTTTTAATTTTATATTGGGGATTTAATTTACATGTTCCAGGTACAATCCTTGAGGTCCATCCTTAATATAAGCATCAGTATTCCTATGCTTAATGAATGTGAAGAGGCCTTCATAGGTATTGTATAACTTGTGGAACTGTGGATCTTTTTGTTTTTTTGTTTTGTAGTGAGTTATTCATTATTATGATCCAATAGTTCTCACTATTTGGTTCATCTTCTACATGGTGGAGGGATTTTAGGTGTCCTATCAGACATCCAAGATGGTCAGACATATTTTCTTCATCTGACCTTCCTAAACTACTGTGGTGGGAGGTGGTCCTTTGAGCTAATATCAATTTGCTCTGAAGGCTGTCATTATATTTGCAAACCTTATGCTTGGGATATATTTTGTGTTCCTGGCATTGGTCAGTCATTTTATTTGGGTCTTTGATGACTATTTCTGTTGTTTCCCATGCCATCTTACTTATTATTGTGGGTGTTTTGATTCATCTCTGTCAGTCACACTCCAATAGCTGGTATCCTTTGGCATAACTCTTTGCTAATCTTTGATGAGGGCTTCATCCATCTTGCTGATCCAATCTCTTGAGTGATTTTTTCTAAGACTGCATTGGTTTCCACCACAGCTATCTTGTCTTTGAGTTGTTTGAGATTATGGTCCAGGATCTCTAATACTTTATTACATGACTTTGCCTTGACACTGTTGTGCAGAGAATTGATCCATCCTTGAATGTATATCCTAGAATTCTCTCTGGACCTCTGCTTACAGCTTCTCCTGGTCTATGTGGATCTCATCTTTAAAGGTTTCCTGATTCCAGTACACCTCATTATATCTGTCCAACAATGCTAGATCTAAACTCTTCAAATCACTGTTGCCACTTAAAAATCTTTTTCATCTATCTCATTTTTCAGGTTGCTAAATGCTTGTTTTATTTCAGAGTTGACTCTCTGAACACAACTGCTCCATGTCAGGTGACAGTATAGTTTCTATATCTTTCATCTCTATTTTTAGGTCTGTCCTAATATTATCTATGTTTGCTTTTAAATATTTTTCCAAGTTGACCATTATATTACTTAATTTTTCCTACATCTTTTCTTTCATATTGTTCATTTCTTCTTTCATACTTTTCATTTTCCCCTTCAGGCTATTCATGCTATAGTCCATCTTCATAAGCATTTGGAATAGTTGTTCCATGGTCACCTCAGCTTTTGGAGGCTGTCTTATTCCAGTTTCAGGCATCTGAATTATCTCATTACCGAGTGCTTTTGTGTCTGAGGTGTCACTGTGGAGGGTGTTCAACCTCGTTCACAGATCCTCCCAGGTAATTGGATGTGTGAAGACTTTTCCTCACTACTAATAGTATCACTTTCTACCACACTATGCCTACTATCTTGTAGTTCCTTAGAATTTTTCATATTTCTACTTAATAAACACTTTCCACTCCTAGTTATTATTAAGTTTTTCTTAATTCTTTCTTTGTAAAAACAAATAAATACATGTCATAGGACCTTATGTTATTCCCTTTCATTCAGTGTTTATATTTGAAATTATCTCTGTACTCTATTTTGTCTGTGTATACATTACTTTTAATGCCTTGTATTTAGCCTGCCTGTTTATTCATTTAACTCACCTATTTAATTTAGTTATATTAGTTAATTATTTATTTATGATCTCAGTTTATCATTACATTCCTATCAATCAATTCACATTCAATGCTTCATGTCCTTTCTTAGTTTGATGTATCACTTGGTTGCTACTCAGGTAATACATCAAGGTTGTATATTGTGGAATTTGGAAAAAGGATAAGTTCACACACAACAAAATTTTTTTTTATATTTACCAGTCCATTGGCTGGACATCCACCCCACATTGGGTGCCAGATATAATAGTCTGCAGAAGAGGGGAACACATCTCACCATGGTCAGACATAGGGTCTTCTGGTATGATGCTATGAATGACCCAATGAAGTACCTAACCAAAGATCATATCCATGTCTAGTGGGATAGCTCTGGATTTACACATTAAATTTAGATACAATTTAGGTTAGTTCCCTCTTTTGGATTCAATTATGCCTCAGTATTCAAACTCAGGGAAATATTGCCTTTGGCTCTTTTCATGGGTGGATTTCCTCTAGATACTAACTGCCACACCTCTATGTAGGTTCCAATTGAATGAAGAGTTCATCCAACCATATTACTATATTATTGTGGTGTAATAAGAAAGTATATGTATATGCAAGTATATCCGGTTACGAATTGATGAATGAATGAATAAATCATTTTGACAAACTAGAGACCATTTTAATGAAAATCAAGTTAACAATATTTATTGACTAAGAATTAAAATTCTCTCAACATGATAAAAAATGTATATGTGTGTGTGTCAAGTATGTATCACTACCATATTAATGATTAAATGGGTTTACTATTCCAACCCTTACCCATGGCAGTTATACATGATAAGGCATGAAATATTTACAAAGCAGATAAAATTAATAACCATGGCAGTTATACATGATAAGGCATGAAATATTCACAAAGCAGATAAAATTAATAAAAGAAAAAATCATTAATTCATTATTACAATGATCGCAAAGCTGACTAACTATTTTACAATATTATATCAATGTATGTACAATAGTTTCATTATCCAATTCCAACTGCAGAAGTTCCATCCTCTTTGGGAACTTCCCAACTATATACAAGTTTTCTGTGGTTGATAGAAAAGAACATCCATGCAAGAAAAATAGTCATTTATACTGAATAAACAAATATAAATGATCATTGGTTAACAATATAGAATAATATCAAATAAAATCTTTCTTACCTTATTCTATATAACAGTGGTGGTGATGATCTGTGTAAAGTCACTATGGAGGGAGAGCTGACCTAAACTTTATTTAACAAAAATTTTTTTGTCTAACTTAATAACCATCCCCCCCCCCTGTACTTTGATGATTTCATTCACAGTATGCTGATCAGTGTGCTATTTTTGATTCTTTAAAAGATGATTTACAGAATATTTTTAATGTTTTAATTGCAACTTATAAAGGCCTTGATTTATAAAAGAAGAAAAATCCTCCACAACTTTCAATTTAGATAGCTATCAACTTGAGAATATAAATCTGTTTTAATTCCTTGGTAGTTTTATAAGTAGAAGGGTGGATTTAGATATTGGGATTTAACACAGATTGCAATATACTGCTGCTACTTTTAACAAATTAAAAGATAGGCTATTTCACCATAAGGAAAATAATTACTGCAACCTAAATAGCTGTATATAAAGCTGTTATTTTACTTCATTTATGTTTTCCTATCAGTTCATTACAAAAGCATTAGAAAAGTTTTATTTAGGGATGCTCTGTAAAATTTTAAAAATACAATGCAAGATTGTAAAACCAAGTAATATGGGTCCACTTTTGTAAAATCACATCTTTGTCATATTGGACTTGTAAAACAAATGAACAATGGAATACTTCCTAAAAAGGGTTTTTATGATGAACTTGGATGTAGGTTTCATAGAGGAGGTGAACCCCATTTATGTTGTAAGAATTATCTCAAAGTCATTATGAAGAAACACAGTGTCAATTGTTTCCATTGGGTAGATATGAAAGAGAGATGAATACATTGGAGAGCTACAATTAGACATGGTGTTGAAATATTTAAGAAAGAAAAGCTTTCTGCTGAGGAAACTAAATGAGAACAACAAATAAGTAGACAAAAAATTGGACCAGCATGATCTGTATGTGGATGTATTTGTGATTCACAGATTGGTTTGTATAATCACTCAAAACTCATTTTTTATAATAGTTTTTTACTCTATCCTTTCTTCTTCTTTTTTTGGAGTTGGAATGGCCATACTCTTTTTTGAATGACAGTTTTTTTATTATTTATTATGATGCATAAATTATATTGGTCATCAAACAAAAGCACTTCAGTGTAAATCTATTTATCTTAGAATGAAATTTATTTTGTTTACAAATCTTAAATATCCAACATGTTACAATGTGCAAAAATGCATTTTTTTTTAAAAGTAATATTATGTATACTTGAACTGACAGCAAAAAATTTAATAATACAATTTAATCAAATATTTGGATTGCTTCTAGTGCAGCTTTCTGGGTAAATATTCTTTAGCTATGGGAAACTGTTTTCAGAGCTGATTTTTTTTTAAAAAAAATACTTTATATGCAATAATAATAGTTTGATTAATGATTATTTTTTTCTTCTGTACTATAAACCAAAAAAAAATCCATTTCTTTTTCTTTTTTTTTTTTTAAAGAAACTCAAAATAATATAAAGTGTAATAGGTAGGAGACATCCAAACTCATGAACTGAACTTTGAAAATAATTATCTGTCATTGTATTATCATAAGAATTATTATGTCTCTTGGATGTAGTAAAAATTGTCTACATAGTTAATTTATTTATGGTAAGTTCTGTGTATCTATAAAACAAAATAAAATGATATAGAGCATCTAAAATGTAATATATATGTGTGTATATATTTATAGAGAGAGAGAACATTAGAAACATTAAAGTGTGAAATATCATGCAAACCAGAGGTCCAAATGGCGTTTCTAATTTATATGTAAAATCTCACAGCAATAACATCTAGCTGCTATGCTAACAAAAATGGAATTAAATATTATTTCTGCAAGACTTTGCTTATTTAGCTATATCATTTGGAGATATCATCTTTTTGAATATGTTTATGTAGGTATGTATATATGAAATCAGATAATGTTAAACAGCTTTAACATCATGATGTAGGTCAAAATCTGAGATAAGATTTGGAGTCAGCATGTTGGAATTTGATTTGAATTAGAGCATATTGTATTTTTTCTAATAGCACCAATGTGATTAACTTATTATTTAATATATTGTATCTTCTAATAAAACAATCATCAATCATTAGCTTTAAGAAGCAAGTTCTTTACATAAAATCATATCTCTTATTGCTATATCAGCTTAATTTTTATAGATTAATATGTACAAGAATTATTTTATTACTTTCTGCCATTGCGGGTGCTACAGGATTTTTTTTTGTTATAGACAGCATCTATGATAGGAAAAGGAATGTTGGTTGGCTTTTAGAGAAAAACTCCAAGTACAATATATTTAAAAATTTTAATAGTATTGTTTGGAAAAATCTGTGATGTATAGCTAATTACAGAAATTTTAAAAACAGGATTAGTAGAAAAGGAAGATACAATAGTGGATTATTATTCGTAGGAGTAAAGATTCTTACTGCTATTACTGTCTCACAAAATTACTGATATGACCTTCATGCTAATGTCAGATAAGGTATGAAACTAATAATATTCAAGCATCACACTCCCAGAATACATATTTATAAGTTATTAAGATCAGTGACTAATAAAAATATTAAAAATAACCTATAATTGAAGCTTTGAACTTTAATGAACAAAAAATATTTAACTTTTATGATGAATTTTCAGATAGTGTTATATGGCTAAATGTATATATTTGTATCTACATAACTATTATTGTAAAAAATACTGGAACCTTATTAGATAATTAATTATCTAATATTTTTTAATTTGTGCCTAGTTCTGAATATTTGTACTAATTTTATTTTATAACTGCATAATCGATAGCTGATATTTTCAGTCCAAACAGATATTCTTTAGTCAACTTAACAAGAGAATGTCTATTTTGTTAAAGAAACTGCTAACTGCCACTGCAAGTTTTCATATTTTTTATGATCTCTTGAGATCACAAACATAGTTCACTTGATTCTTTATTATTGTTTTTGTTGTTGTTGTTTTAAATATTAAGATAATTCAAACAATACATAAAACAAATAAATCTTTATCATTGAAAAATATTCATTTATATATGTAATTATATTATTGCTTTTACACAGGGAAAATATATGTAATTATATTATTGCTTTTACACAGGGAAAATATAAATAACAGGAATGTAATTTTGCTGCAGAACCCTCTTTTCAAAAACAAATTTTATATTAACAATATATACTATCAGTATAAACAGTGAGGATTGCCAATTCCTCTACAAGCTTTATGATAAATGCTTAGTCAGAACCAGCACTTAAAATATCTCTGTCAGGAACCCCTCCCCAAACCCCTGACCATGGTTTCGTGCTTTGGCACTCCTCAGAGAGGTGTCAGGGTAGGTTCAGACACTAGATTTAAAAATACCAACCCAAAGCTAAGCACTTAGCTAAAAGTTATCTATTGAGTGGAAAATCTGAAATTTTCAGACATCTACATGTCTTCAAACCCAGATATCCAACTCAAATAGCTATATGGGGCTGATAGATCTTCAGCCATACCATATATTAGTAGTCTTAGCAATGTAAAAATTGCATAAGACTTTTGGCAGAGACTATAAATAGTCAAAATAAGAGTCATAGATCAATTCATAGATCACATGACCCTATCTCTTAAGCTTGTAAGTTATAAACAGTGAGGATTGTCAATTCCTCTACAAGATTTATGATAAATGCTTAGCCAGAGCCAGCACTTAAAATATCTCTGTCAGGAACCCCTCCCCAAACCCCTGACCATGGTTTCGTGCTTTGGCACTCCTCAGAGAGGTGTCAGGGTAGGTTCAGACACTAGATCTAAAAATACCAAACCAAAGCTAAGCACTTAGCTAAAAGTTATCTATTGAGTGGAAAATCTGAAATTTTCAGACAGCTACATGTCTTCAAACCCAGCTATCCAACTCAATTAGCTATATGGGGCTGATAGATCTTCAGCCATACCATATATTAGTAGTCTTAGCAATGTAAAATTGCATAAGACTTTTGGCAGAGACTATAAATAGTCAAGAGTCATAGATCAATTCATAGATCACATGACCCTATCTCTTAAGCTTGTAAGTTATAAACAGTGAGGATTGCCAATTCCTCTACAAGCTTTATGATAAATGCTTAGCCAGAGCCAGCGCTTAAAATATCTCTGTCAGGAACCCCTCCCCAAACCCCTGACACCTCTCTGAGGAGTGCCAAAGCACGAAACCATGGTCAGGGGTTTGGGGAGGGGTTCCTGACAGAGATATTTTAAGTGCTGGCTAAGCATTTATCATAAAGCTTGTAGAGGAATTGGCAATCCTTACTGTTTATAACTTACAAGCTTAAGAGATAGGATCATGTGATCTATGAATTGATCTATGACTCTTATTTTGACTATTTATAGTCTCTGCCAAAAGTCGTATGCAATTTTACATTGCTAAGACTACTAATATCTGGTATGGCCAAAGATCTATCAGCCCCATATAGCTATTTGAGTTGGATCGCTGGGTTTGAAGATATGTAGATGTCTGAAAATTTCAGATTTTCCACTCAATAGATAACTTTTAGCTAAGTGCTTAGCTTTGGGTTGGTATTTTTAGATCTAGTGTCTGAACCTACCCTGACACCTCTCTGAGGAGTGCCAAAGAATGAAACCATGGTCAGGGATTTGGGGAGGGGTTCCTGACAGAGATATTTTAAGTGCTGGCTCTGGCTAAGCATTTATCATAAAGCTTGTAGAGGAATTGGCAATCCTCACTGTTTATAACTTACAAGCTTAAGAGATAGGGTCATGTGATCTATGAATTGATCTATGACTCTTATTTTGACTATTTATAGTCTCTACTATCAGTATAACTTCTGTTTTTGAAAAGAGTGCTTTACACTGAAAATGCATTAAGTTTGCGTTTAGTGTACAAAGCAATAATATAATGCATATAAATAATTAAGATTAAGGAAATTGTAATCAAAGGGTTGCAGTAATAAATTTGAAAAATTTTAAAATTATTGCCATTAAAATTATTTTTAAAAATATGAAATTATTATATTACAATTATTTTTTGAAAGAAAACAATATGTGCAAGTAAGTATGATTTATTAGTGAACAAATTATTGCTTGATCTAATATTTATTTTATTTTATTTTTTAGGATTTTTTTTTTTTTTTTGATGACAGTGTACAGTATTTTGTCTTTGCATTCTATAAACTGAAGTTAATGTGAAAATTATTTTAAACCAAATCCAAAAAAATTCATTCTGGTAGTCTTTTCAATAAACTGATTTACAAAGTTTGTAATTAATGTTTTCATATTTAGGAAAAGAAGAAAATTTTATGAGATAATATTTATGGAGATGTCTGTTAAATATATATTGACCTTTGTGGTTTATCCTTAGAGTGTCAGATTCAAAATTCATCAATTCTCAGTTGAGTAAAATTTCTTTAAAAAATCATATTTTGCGGGTTCATCCATGTTAAAAAATTTAAATTTTAAAATACCGATGTTTTGGCTTGATCACACAAGAAGTTATCTACTAGATGATAAAGGTAGAAAGACAATTGTAGAGATGCTACAATCATTGATTTGAAAAAACATTAAAGTTCCACCAATAGCAAAAATGTTAAATTAAGTTATCTACTAGATGATAAAGGTAGAAAGACAGTTGTAGAGATGCTACAATCATTGATTTGAAAAAACATTAAAGTTCCACCAATAGCAAAAATGTTAGATTAAGAATGTTTTTAAAAAAAATATTTCCAAATAGGAGAAAATTTGCATGTATCATCTTGTTTATTGATACAATCTAGCCTTTTAAATATCTCAATGGCTTCTCTAATTTTGCACTGGTAGAGATTATCATATCTGGATATGATTCTGGTACTAGAAAAATCAATTTTATGACCTGAATCTATAGTATGGAATGAGAGTGCTGATGATATTGAGTGTTGTTTAACTGCATTAGCATGTTCATCTCTTCTGCAATGATTACTCATACCTATGTAAGAAGCTTTACGATTTTCACATGAGATTTGATAAACACCATGAAATTTAAGAGAGATTGAATCCTTAGGCTTGGTTATTATATTGCTGATTTTTTGATGAGTAGGAAACGCTGTATTTATATTGTAGCATTTTAATATACGTCCAATACTATCTGTAGTTTCTTTTACATAGGGAACACAAATCCTAATAGCTGATTTATCATCTTCTTGTTTCCTATTTTGTCCATTTTGGACTTGAAATAAGGCTTCTTAAATAAATTTATAATTATAACTATTTGCTAATAAAACACTATTAATATGATTTATTTCGTCTTTCAGATGTGACCTATCTAAAAGGTTAATTGCTCTATTTAAAAGAGTTTTGGCTATGGAAACTATCTGAGTTTGGTGATGATGAGAATGAAAATGTAAATATCTGTCCATGTGTGTATTCTTTCTTTAAATCGAAAAAGATAAATTATTTTGTGTCCTGGTGACTAGAACATCAAGAAAAGGGAGTTCTCCATCAGACTCTGTCTCCATTGTAAATTTAATATGAGGATGCATATTATTTAAATGTAAGAAAAAATCATCTAATTTATTTTTTCCATGTTGCCATATGACAAAAGTGTCATGTATGTATCTGAGCCAAATGAGAGGTTTTAAAGATGATGATTCTAAGGCACGAATTTTTATATTTTCCATGAATAAATTAGCTATTACTCCTGAGATAGGTGAGCCATAGGTTTGCCAAAAACTTGTCTATAATGCTGCCCATTGTATACAAAATATGTATTCAAGAGACAATGTTTAATTAAAGCAATAATATGGTTTGGTAAATTAACAGCATTTCGAAATTACATTTAAAGTTTCATCAGTGTGTGTATGTTAAAGATTTTTCATGGGCAGTAGATGTAAAAGGTATACTATCTATATTTATACATGTTTAAAATCTGATATAAAATCAATACCTGTTTAATTTTTATCATATTATTTAGCTATTATCACTGCCCACTTTAAATTTTTCTATTTTTTTTTTTATTGAATGAACTTTTACTTTCTTTTTACATATTGCTGCTTGCAATGTTTCGGTAAGATTTTTAAAAATAGTATTCCTTACCCAATTGATGGTAAGTACAACTCAACTGAAATGACATTGTAATAGTACTGTTAATTATATATGACTGAATTGAAATAATATCATATATATACGAATTATACATCTTATCCAGACAACACACATAAGGTTAATCTTCTTGTTTTATTAAAATTTGCATCAAATCTACTAGCACCTTTTTGTATTATCAACTTATGATGTAGATATAATCTGTGTGTAAGTATAGCATTTATTCAAATATTCTAATTATATTTTTGAAGTAATTCTAAAAATTAGTAGTGCAGAATAAATTTTGTTAAATAGATAATAAGCAGTGAACAGATACAAATAATTTGTATACTGAATATATATATATATAGTGAACAGATAATTATATCAGACCTTTTTTATTTATCTTATATCACATATTTTCAACAGTTATTCATACATATAATCATACATTTAAAACTATATGGATTTATACATTAATATCTATATTTAGTTATAGTAAATTATATGTTTATATTTTAGGTTGTTCGCCTACGTCTTCAGAAAAAATCTTCCATTAGTAGTTTTGGTACTGAAGATGAAGATGATATTATGGATATGGTTATGCAGAAAAGTATATCATCTCTTGCTTCCCAAGAAAATACAAATAGTCCTTTGTTAAGCCCAACTAGTCCACAGACTAAACCCATTAGTCCATTAGCCATTTTCAAGAATCATGATGGCTCTCCATCAACTTCTTCAGAAAACCCCCTTGAATCTAGTCAAGGGCTGGTCCCATTGCATCAGTCATAGTATTTGGAGATTACTTGTGTATAATGTAAATAAACTTATTAAGGATTTGTACTTAATATTTTTGTTAAGTGCAATGGCACTACTTTTAGCTGTGTTCAGCACTTGTATTCATACAGCAGAGCTGTATGGCAGGCATATTAATATGTTAGCTTTGGTTATGAGTGGGTAAGGCAATCATGATCTTGGGAAGGAGTAGATTCTGAATAATTTGAATCATGACTTTCCAATGTATTTATTTATTTTTTTTAATAGTGTATGTGAGAGAACCCACTATACATACAATTATAATTAAAAAAAAAAAAAAAACATTTCTTTATACTATATGTTGAATTTTAAATAAAATTATTTCATTTAAAAAGCATTTCTATTTTTTTTATAGTTTAATTTTTTTTAAATTAAAATTTAATGTAATAACAACTAAATAGCTCATTTATTAGAAAATTGTTTTGAATTCTGTATTTATGAATCTAAAGGTCACTGATTTGATTCCATTCTGCTAATATTATTACTGATCAGACCAGAATTTTGAGGAAGCTAATATCATTCAAAATGTGGTATTATACACAATGTGTACTATTACTAATAGATCAATATATTTGCAAAGTAGAAATGAAATTTGTATTTTTAAAAAATATTTAACAATTAAAATGCCACCATAATATACTTTTGGACAAATTATTAACTGTATTATATTTTTACCTAGGGCAGTGGTCTTCAATATGTTCTCCACAGCACACTTTTGAACCACAAGAATTCTTGTAGTGAGCCACAAAAAAAAATTATAAGTATTATTATTGAAATTCAAAAAACACAGAAAATTGCAAATCATTTATATATAGTGGCACCACAAACTATGTTATATTTTGTTCCAAGCCTCCCCTCCCCTTGTGTACAAATGTATTTAGCATATAATAGCTTATGTTTTGTTAATAAACAAATTAGATAAGAATACATATTGTTTATTGAATTGCAAGAGAATAGTTCTTTTTAACATATACATATAACACAGATACTTTTTTTAGCATATAATATGCATATATAATTTAAACTTATAAACAAAAATTTTTTAATAAATTAAAGGTACTCATTTATATATTTTTATTAAGTATGTGTTTACTTATGCATTTGTAGAAGCAATAATAATAAGAAAAACAACTACCATATTTTTTTAAAAAATAAAGTAAATAATGAAATATCTTACTTTTATTGCTAATAAATATGCTCTGGGTAATAATCTTTTTTTCCAATAAGTTTTTTTTTTTATAGAAATGTAACAGTGAGTTCTAAAATTTTATAAAACTTGTAGCATTATGCTCAGAAAATATTTTATTATACAAAATACTGCACATCAAATTCCAAAGTAAAAATAGACATAAACCGGAGAAATCTTATTAATAAACATAATTGTGTGTGGCTACTAGCATATTGTAAAATTTATTTACAAATATTACTTTTTTTCTCAAACATGATTGTATACAGCACTCAGAGAGAAAAAATGATTGTTCAAATAATGTAAAATTTATGAATTTTAATAGTTTTTTTGTTTGTTTATTTATATTTTTGTTTGTTTGTTTATAATATATGTGGGATTCGAACTCAGACTTTCACACGACCCATGTATTAATTGTTTGTTTATATTTTTTTTTGGATAGCAAATAATTGAAATCATATAGTTAGATACATATTGTTTATGGTTCCACTTAAAAAATAGGAAAGTTGATAACTTTCCAATACTGTTACTGTGCATCTCAAACTTAGACAACTTTCATATTTGATAACTTTCCGATACTGTTACTGTGCATCTCAAACTTAGACAACTTTCATATTTCTCCATTCTTCTCAAGCTTACTAAGTGCACACATCAATACACCTAAAATAAACTTACCGAGTAAAACATCATCTCTACTTTATATTTACCCAGTAATACTAATTACTAAATCTATGTAATAATTTATTTTTTCATCTCAAATATAACATTTTTATTATAATATTTATTTTAAAAAGTATTTATTATTGATAATAATTATTTTAAATTCACTAATGGGCATTTAAAAATTTATTACAAATACAAATGAAACTAATGACAAACAAGAAGAAATAATATCTATTGACAAAAATGATTTATATGAATGTAACATATCTATTAAAAAAAATAAATGACAATTTTCTGAAATTTGGATGAGAGACAAAGCAATCCTTTCTTGGGTATAGTTTATGGTGAAATAAAACTCAACAGTACAAATCTAATAAATTTCAGTTCTATTTTATTACACATCATGTAAATCTTGCTTCTAAAGATGAAGTATATTTTAAAAGATTATTACAAATACAAAATAGAATAAAAAAATTTTGAAAAGGAAATGCAAGTATCTGTTAAAGTTCAAATAACATCATGTAAAATAGTAGAATTAATTACAAAAAATTAATTGCACCTGTCTGCAAAATTATTATAAAAAGAATGCTTGGAGAAGAAATGCCTAAAAAATTTTTATTAGATACTACAATTATAAGAAAAATTACAAACATATAGAAAATGGCAAGTAATGTCACATAATAGTAACTGATAATTCAAAATTTTTTTTTATAAATAAATAAATAAATCTGCCAATATTACAGAAAGGCATAATTGATTTGGATTCATTGAGATTCATTAATAAAAGTACAACAATTAAACAATTTCTTAACTGGAGAAGATATATTTTGTGGAAGATGCATATTAACATATGTAAACATGACATGAAATCTATAATTGAACAGAAAAATTTATTTTGTATATAACAAATAAATAAATAAATCTAAATCTCACTTTTCTATATCAAGAAATGCTAATGCCTAAACTTCTTTCAGAATAATTAGATCTTATTTTGAAACATGCAGTACAAACAATCATTTATATAAAACCAACATCTCTAAAAACTTGTACTTTTAAAGATATTTGACATTCCATGGGAGCTGAATATGAGTGCTTATTTATTACAGAAATTAGATGTTTGTCAAAAAGTAAAGTTTTAAATAGACTTAGTTAAAAGAAATATTCACTTTTATGGAAACTGAAAAGTATGAAGTATTTTTATATTTAAAAAATACTGGATTGTATATAAAATTATCATATTTGTCAGATATTTTTAGACATTCAAATTTTGTTAATTCATTGTTACAATGAAATGATAGAAATATATGTACTGCCACAGACAAGTTAATAGTTTGTTTGTTTTTTAAAAAAATCATTGTGGATTAAAAAAAAGATCATATTTTCTGTCATTGGAAATTGAAAAATATAATTGGTTAATACACTCTCATTTCAACTTTAAATTTAAGAAGAGAAACAATTTCATGCACTGTCATCTGATAAAATGCTTAACTTCAAATTCTCAGAAGAGACATTAGATAAATTTTAGATATTATTTAAAAACATCTACACCTGGGTCTTGTTTTACGCGATAGATAGGTTCCTCAGAAAACACGCGCAAATGAAATCGTGCAAAAATAGACGTAACTTACATTGAAAAAGGGGGGATGAGGTCTGTGATTTTTCAAAATTCACGTAAAAGCAAAGCACCAATGTAAAATTACTTTAAAATTCGCGCAAAAAAAAAAAAAATTAGGAAATAAAATATGACTAATAAAAAATTTCAAATTTGAAAAAAATTGATACAAACTTTTGTTAACTATAATATTTAATTTTATTCAAAATAATATATTTTTATGCACAATTTACAGTACAGTAATTGTACATTTTTTATACACGTTTTAATTATTATAGCTATTTTCCAAAAGACACGTTCGTTTGCAAACAACTAGCGCCAACTTCACACTCATGTTGTAACAGTGGTTTTCTGGTGACACTGTTAGTGATTAATTTTTGAGACGATGGTTTTATTAATTGTTTATGAAACTAACAACTAAAAATTAAATTCTTATTTTTGTCTTTAATTTTCAATTCGGTTTAAAAATCAAATTTCACATTAATTTCAAGTTGCAGGAAGTAATTTTTAAATTGTTAATTACAATTAAAAATCAGATTTTAATTTTTAATTGTCAAATTTAATTATGCCCACTACTATTACTGATCTTTTAAAAATAAACTTGTGGACACTAAATGATTAATAATTGATTACGTTCTTTTTTAAAAAGCAAAAACAGAAAGTGATTTAAAATGCAAAATTAACACGTACAATGTTTGAAAAATTTAATGTGTGTATACATAAAATGTGGAAATCATGATTTTAATTTCATTATTGCATAAAATCATACTATTATAAAGCACTGAAAATATTGAAATTACTAAGATGAAGATCGAATTCCAATAATGTGCTATTACTTTCAATATAACGTAAGTGCGCGAAATTTATTTAAAGTAATAGCACATTATCGGAGTTCATACACCTGGGTCTCTTTTTACGCGGACTTATTTAACACACTTCCGGAGAAACACGAATCGCCTAACTTCAAAATTGTGTTAAATAAGTCCGCGTAAAAAGAGACCCAGGTGTATTCGAAACTATCTGACAAAACATTAAATATTTGATTCGTTTTCTATATCATATACATGTGAATTAGCATTTTCTATAAAAACAAATATAAAAAGTAAAAATAAATCCAGAATAGAAAATTTAGAAGATGCTATGATAGTATCCATTTCAGAAATTCAATCTAAGGTGCTAGTATTATAGACAAAGACGCTGTTCGATGTCACCGTTTTCACGCTAAAACTATAAAATATGAACATTCCCAGGCTGTTGATTTTAATCATTTTGATGTGTTTTTTGTAATGCGCAAATAAAAATAAAACAGAATCGTCTTTTTTAAATATTATTTTTGATTAACATATACAAATTAAATGATAACAATAAATGTAAAATAAAATCAACAAATTACAATTTGATTCGTGTTTTTTGCTTTATTAGAAAAAACAATTTTCGATCGGATATTTTTTTAGTGGGATTACAGCTTTTTTTGTTGTTGTTTAAAACTCATAATCGGAATAAAAAATAAAATTTCTTAGTCTTCATTTTAATTTTTACAGAGAAACAGATGTTATTGTGTTACCGTTATTTTTTACTTAAAGTCTTTGTTTTACATTTTAATTTTTTACAGAGAAACAGATATTACCACTATTTTTTACTTCAAATAGAATGACAACAAAAAGTAAAAGTTGTTAGGGTTAAGTTTAGGATTAGTTTTAGGGTTAGGGTTCTGTTGTTTGTAATGCTAAAATAAAAAATGTCAAAATTGTATTTTTGTAAATATTTTTTTTATTAACATATATAAAATAAATGATAACAATAAATGTAAAATATATTCAACAAAGTATAAGAGTAATCAGAGAAAAGAAAGAAAGTAAAAGTTTTTTAAACATCAACAAATATATATATATAAAATGTCTTCTTTACTTATTAACCATGTTTATAATATATGCTTTTTATGAAATTTAAAAAAGAGTGTAGAATTGTACTTTTCTTACTGGATATTTTTGTGTTACAGCTATTTTTCACTTCAAAAATAAACACACGGTAGAATATTGTTTGTCTCATGGAATGTTACGAACAGTACGTTACTTGATGCATTACCTAATTCCAACTCACTTTAGGCATATATCTTGTCAACATTTTCTCACTTAAAACTTTAATACAGTATGGTGTAAAGATTCGGATAATTATTACTTTAGAAAATCTGAACATTTCAATACTTTAAAAAAAAAAAAATTCAATCAAAACAACATTTCCATCCAATTCAAATACACACACCCTCTCACCAAGCCATAACAATTGTATAAACTGTGCGAATTCGCCAATTTGCTGTGATGCAACATACATGCTGTACTGCAACGCGACATAGCGGCCTGCAATCTGTAGCACAACAAAAAAGTTGTATTATAGAAAACGTGGGTTCGAATGTGTTCTCCATGGAAACGGCATTTTTATGTGTTTTAGCACGAAAACGGTGCCATCGAGCGGCGCCTTTGTCTATAAGACTACAACCCAGTCTAAAATTAATGACAATACTAAAAGCAAAAAATGCCAAATTTTGCATTATTAAGTGGCATGAAAAAGTAATTCTTTTGTTTAATAAAGTTTTGGTTTATTTATATTAAACTATCCTAATTTTTGTAATTGTTAACCAAAGTTATATTTTATTTATTTTTTATAAAAATCTTTTGTTTTATTAATTGTTATCTTAAGAAAGTGTATAATATTTATGTGATTGTTTACCAAAATCTGTTTACTTTTTTACTGAAAATGTATTATCAAGTTTTATTTTTTATATGCATTTTTAATATATATATGTGTGTGTATTGTAATAAATATATGAACTAACTAAAGGAAAAATAAAAACATAATAAAAAACACACAATTACTTCTCTATAAAGCTGCTTTAATATTTCAACCAGCAGACTGGTTTTCATCAGAAAGCACAGCAAAATAGTTATTTCCAGAATTTAAACTCTAAAATATTACAAACAATTACGTATCAGATAACTAAAATAATTCCTATAAGCAAAAAATCTTTATGAAACTTTGTATAAAAAAAATATTTACAAAACTATAAAAAATATAAAAAAACTCTTTCACAAAAAACTTTTTAAAAAAACAAACCATACATTTTTTATTATTATTATTATTATTATTATTATTATTATTATTATATATCAAAAAACAATAGAAATATACTATTATATATGAACACACCAAAAAAACTGTATACATATATATTCTACTATATGTATTTTACCATGTACATATATATCTTATACATATATATTTTTGATATGCATTCCCCTTCATGCTAGTCCACCATCTAGTTTCCTAGAGATTTGTTTTTTTTTGTTTCCTAGGTAATTAATTATTTTATAGGTGGACTAACATGAAGGGGAATGTATATCAAAAATATATATGTATATGGTAAAATATATATAGTAGAATATATATATACAGTTTTTTTGGTGTATACAAATATAATACTGTAGTATATTTTTATTATTTTTTGATATATAATAATAATAATAATAATAATAATAATATATGTATGGTTTTAGTTTTTTAAAAAAAGTTTTTTGTGAAAAAGTTTTTTTGTATTTTTTATACAAAGTTTTGTAAATTTTTTTTTTATACACAGTTTTGTAAAGATTTTTAGCCTATAGGAATTATTTTTGTTATCTGATACGTAACTGTTTGTAATATTTTAGCGTTTGAATTCTAGAAATAGCCATTTTGCTGTGCTTTTTGATGAAAACCAGTCTGCTGGTTGAAATATTAAAGCAGCTTTATAGAGAAGTAATTGTGTGTTTTTTTTATTATATATATGTATTGTGTGTGACAAAAATGTTAATTTTATAAATGAGTATCATACATATAAAAAGATTGAAGACCACTGATCTGAAACAACACATTAGATTTTATAGACAGAAAAAATGATAGATATTTGACATAAAGATATTTTTTTGGTGATATTTTAATTCTGAATTTTGAGTAACTTTAACTTCAATTGCTTTATATATATATAAATTATATCTCTAACTACGAACCATCAAAAAAACTCATGATTAGAAAAAAATAAAGCTATATTTATTTCTAATATTGTTAAATAAATAGAATGATTTTTGGGACTGATCAGAGAGTTTGAAGTCCAGAATGTAATCATTTTTATTTATATAGCTGAATAATTTCAGATATACTCAGATGCAGACAGTACATCTCAAATAGAGTAGTGGTGTTTGTTGCATTTATTTGAGAAGATTGTGGTTTAAAATGTGGTGGGTTTTTTTTTCTTTTGGACTTTTTTTTTTTAGCATTCTGATTTTTCAGTGCAGTAGAACTGCTAAGTTATTTTTAAAATGAATTGGGAAATAAGTACTTTTTAAAAAAAAATTATAATACTTGTAAAGAAATATTTTGTCATAAATACTTGTAATTTTTAGAAAAGAGAAATATATGTACACAATTGCAATAAATATAACAAATGATAAAACAAAAAGAAAATTATTACTCTAAATTAAGTAAAGATATAATTCTTTAATGTTTTATTTTTGTTGCATGAGGCCCATCATCAAAAAGTGGAACTGCAGAGTGTTGCAATTGATTTTAAATGATTTTTTTTTTAAATGTTGAATCAAAAGTACTATATTTGTATATAATTTTAAAAATATCTTAACACACAAGAAATAAAGTGTAAAACATATCAAATTATTAATTTTAAATGTCCATACTGTATCGGTCAAAACATGTTGATCCATCTAATATGAGCTGGAACTCAAAAATGTACTTCAAACCCGAGATTTAGGTCAGGGACCAACCTGAATTCAAACCCACTCACTAAGCCCCAGATCAAACATCTAATGAATAATATATAATGATAACACATGAGAATTTATTCTAAATCCAGCCCACTGGCAGAGCAGAGAAGACAAGGAGATTGATTTATTAACTATGTTATAACTTAACTAATTAGACATATGGAAGGTTGTATGTGTGGAAGTGGAGAAAAGGAATTTGAACTACTCAAACAAGTTTAGACAATAAAAAATAGTCTAATAACATGACAAATTATTTATATACTTTTATGTGTGCATTAATGAGCAAGCAGTCTACCAAATGATAGATAATTACATAGTGAAATTCACACAAAGGGTTTTCATATGCTCTTTTATTAACTAAATATTATATATACATTAACACACATCTTTAAAATTGAAGTACATATTTTTTCTAATATTTTAATTTCAAAAAAATTCAAAAGACATTGGAATAATTGAATAAACAAGTCTTCAAAGTTTCCAATGATGGATGCCTATTATATATTTGATGATCTCAAACTTTGAAAAATTACTTTGAAAAAATATTACAATGGTCTAAAAACTTGATTTTTTGGAAAGTAGTTATTGGGTGATAATTATTGGAAATCAAAATATATATTATTATATATTTTTTATAGAAATGTTTTATTTTTAAATATAAAAGAATATATTCTGAATATTGTTGCCATAGAGATTATGGTCATAGGAAATACCACTGTCTAGAAATGTGATCACTAAACAGTCTTATAACATTTAGTAATATCTTTAAAATTACAAAAAAAAAACAACTTTTAAAGCATAAATTGATAGATTTACTAGATATTAAAAATAATTCATTCAGATTTTTAAAACAAACATCAAACAAAGAAGATTTCATTCATTTTGCTAATTGAATAAGCTCCCCTGAAATTTGATGATGAAACATTTTTTAATATTTATTTAATTTCTAAACAAAAATATCTATTAATTGAGATCAAATTTATTATATTCTGATAAATAGTAATTGTTTAAGATTAAAATGAGAGTTGAAAGCTTAAAGAAAGTGGGAACAAAGAAATCTGTCAGAACACAGTACAATGGAGTTAAGTTGAAACAAAAGTCTGGGGAAGTGGGTCTAGAAATTAAGCAAATTCCTATTTTTTATAACAAGGGATTGACTTAATTAATTTCTGGGCCTCATTCTTTTATTTTCAGTTAAATCTTAAAAAAAAGAACAATTATTTTTTTAACTTTTTAGTGCATACTAAATAAAAGCATTTAATATAAAAAATATATTTTATCTATTATTTTACAATAATATTTCATGACTTGAGTTATACAAATTTGTAATATTCCCTCATACATACAATCTTTTTTTTTTCTTATTTAATATTTGGTTTTTAATACTTCAATTTCCTCAGCTTTTTTTTTCTTGGCTAAATTATGTAATTTTATTGTTCTAACTCTTCTCTGATTACTAGCTCATATAATTACTTTTTATCATGCCTTTTTAAAAATAAACAAATTTGAATCATTTGTATTAAAACTTTTCATTCTATATTATCAACTGATTTAACATTTTGATGCATTATAGTTTTTATTTACTATTTTAGCAATTCTCATTTGTGTTTCTGTATAATAAACTGTTTGTTTTCCAGGTATTATTTACTTAAGATTTTCAATTCCTCTTGTAGCTTTCTTATTAATTATGAATGGTCATGAATTAATTTTTTAATAATTTAGTGCACTGTTATTCCTACCTACCAGATGTCTGTACAGTCATGCTCATAGTCTTCATATATATGCAATGGTATTGTACATTTAACATTTTATATTAAGGTAGTGTATGTTTATATTCATTTCATACTGTTGATACTTTACATCAATCTATTATAGTTTTATAGATATATGTTTATCTTCTAAATACAACAAGATTTTCACACAAGAAAACTCTGATCAATAATTCTATTAGTCACATCAGTCAAAGATTAATAAACTTTCCTTCTCCCAGATTATTGTCCAGTTTTACATCCAGTAATACTATGCCTTCTTTGCTAATTAATACCCTATCTGGATTTTATCTAGTATTATCATGCACACACACTTATATGAATTAGCTATCTGATACAAGAGAAAATTATACAGGAGGCAATTTGCATATAACATTAATAATCTGAAAAGACTGAATATGGAGCAACAAGGGCTCTGAAAGCGCTATGTCTGCAAATTAGAATATATAAAAAAAGCCTACAAATTATTACATAAAAAAGTTTCACCGCAATGCATCAGCATATTATTAATTACAAAGTGAAGGTGAAATAAAAATTGTTATTACAGTAATTAAATGAATTGGGATATTATTCCCTTGAAGATAGCATCTATGTAAGCCAAATGAAAATAGATAAGATCATTGGATTTGGGTACTTGTTTGTAATCAATGTTCCATCTGTACTACAAAATTAGATTCACAGATTTATGATCTTTGATGACCAAGTATATTAGAAAACATTCATCAATAAATCCTAAAACTTTTCAATAAATATTTGTAAAATTTCACATTTCATCCTTCTGACATTAAAAATAAAAACTTTTCATTCACATCTTTCATCTTGTTACAGCTTTTTATATTATAAAAATAATAAGTTTATTAAAAAATATTTTTTTTCCTGTATCCATGTTTTTTAAACACAAATGCGCTTAAATTTGATCTATATTGCAGATATTTCTTAGATACTTTTATAATACTTGGATTTTGATTCTACAATTTTGCCTTGCACTGACTAGATAATATATTTTCATTTTATGATCTCTCTTAGACATTTACTGATACTTTTTAAATGTAAAGTTTGATAGATGTTGTATTCATGTTCTGTACATTCTATTATTTAGGATTTTAGTACTTTTGGCATTTTATTATTTATTTATTTTTCTGGTACATTTTTAATAGTGATTTGTCTCTTTCACATTTAAAAATCATAGTTACATTCCATCAGGGTTTTTTTTTTAAATAGTTTAATATCCTGTTATCTTTAATAATGTTTTATGACTTGATAATATCATGGATATTCTCAACAAAGAATTTGCCACAATTAATAAAGTCAAAGATATCATAAATGGTGTTTGTCACAATCAGTATTATCCATTACCCATATTTATAAATCATTATACAGAGTTATAAGAATTAAAACGATTGATTTTAATTGTTTATAACCTTGTCTATATACATCCTTCTAAAAACAATAATGTACTATTCAATTGCTATAATTATTGTCCTTTTTCTATTATTTATATTTTCTTAATTATATTTTCTTACAACAAATGTCTTCACAGCCTTCTTTGGCTTTGACATTCCAATATTGGAATTAATTTTAAATTCCAAAGAATAAATTAGTGGCTTTATTTTCATCATGCTATATCCCATTATCTGAAACTTAAGTAAAGAGTTTGCCTACTGCAAATATGATACTTTTGTAGAGTTTTATCATCTTCTAATTGTCTGTTATTAAAATTCATACACTGCTGTCAGACTAATTTATTTTTTCTCATGTATTTGATCTTGAATTTCTCTAAAAAAAAAATTACATATATCTGCCAAAGATGATTTCTTTTCTCAGTTCCTCTTCATTGCTGTGATTCAGGTGCAACATTTTTTTCTAGCAATTACATAATTTTTACAATACAGCACATCCTTAACATCACTTTCAATCTTCTCTATGATCTTTATACTACATATAGAATTTTAAACTAACATTAATTTAGTTTCGGAATCTTCTAATACTTTTACATTACTTTCAGATTTTTTAAAAGTATTTTTGGTTCATTAGTTTTGACATCTTTCTAAAACATTTATTTAATCTTTTCTTTGTTTTTAATCATCTTTTTACTAATATCCTTTATTGAAACCATCTTCTATTTTTTGAGTTCATTTATCCAACATTGAATGGACACTCTTACAATAATTATCTATCCTTTTATTGATTTTATCCAATTTTTTATTGATGTTTTTGTTTATCTTTTACTTCATGTTTTCAAACATCTTTTGTATTAACTGTTCATTTCCTATGGATTTTGTTAAGCTTAATTTTCATCTTTGGTAAGTTTTGTTGAATTTGGACTTCCATCTCTTGTGAATTTTGTGAAGCTTGGTTTTCTATCACTTGTTGATTTTTTGAATCTTGATTTCTCATCTCTTGTGGATTTTGTGAAACTTGGTTTTCCATTTCTTGTGAATTTTGGGAAGCTTGATTTTTTTTTTCTTAGATCATGGGATTATTTACAACTAGTTAATACTTTATTTCTAGCTTTAAAATCTTTTCATTTTCTGGAATATATCTTTATATTAAATTTGGAGTCATCATCACTTTCTTCCATGCAGTACTGTTCACATTGTCTTGGATACATTTAGTCTATTTTAACCTATATTTATATTTTTTTATTCTCTATTCCTAGACTACTTCTTTTCACTTATTTACTTATGTTGCATACTTATTGGCCATTATTATTTGTTTATTTTTGGTCATAAATCCTGGATCTCATGAGATTTTGTCCTGAGTGATTTGCAGCTTATATTCCACATGATTCAAACTCACTTTGAGACCAATGCTAAAACGCTCACTACTAAAGGTGGCGATCAGAAGATAGAATTAATAATATTGTTTACACACAATCACATATTCATGTACCACTATGTACTTGATAAAAACTGATTGTATGCTCTGGTAACATCATTCTATTTGAGCACAATAATAAAAGTAACTTCATCCATTACATTATTGGTCAGTAACTATATCAATATTAGAATCACCTATTGTTATTGTTTTATATAGTTTGATTATTCAAAATATGATCTCAATGAAGTAATACTGATGAACTGGTTATATTTTTCTAGTAATAATCACTCTTACCCATACATTTGGACTGATTATAAAGTAATAATAGTAGTACAAATCAGTATTATTTATTTTAAGAATATATGTTTTATAATTTTGACATTAACATAAAATTTAAAGAACTGATTTGCTTATTTTTTTTATTTTTTAAATATTTTTTATAATAATTCACCATGATCTAGTACAACTTGGCAACACTTTGAATTCTTTTCTGTACATTAGATCATCCACAATGACAGATAGCTAGAAATAAAGTGTTTACTGTGCATTCAGGTTAAGAATTAAATAAAAAATGATATAACTAAAATAATTTAATGAAAAAATAAGCTATGATATTGACATAAGAAATTCAAAGTATATAGAAATCTCATTTAATTTCTACAATAATATATTATAACCTCTTTATAAGCTGAGTACATCTATCTATAAACATATAAATCACTCCCCACAGTGTGTTCTCATTTGCATATATTTTTGATTGGATTTAATGCTTTATTTAAGTCTATTTTTAATCTCTTCGAAGATATATACACTGCATTAAATCAAGTGTAAATTATATACATATACTCTTAATGCGATATCTTAAAATAAAAATTTATATCATCTAATAATATAAAATAAACATTGTATATATAAATGAGATGCAAATTTAATAAAATCTTAAAAAGAGAGAAATAATAATTATGAAAAGTTTGCAAATGAATTCATCTATTCCTAATTAAATACCATCATCTTGAAATAATGAGTTAAATATAATAGAAATTAAGGTATTACTTATACCATTATTCGGTACTACTTTTAGTTTTCACTTTTTTATTATTCTTAATTTTTATTCCATTATTCGGTACTACTTTTAGTACTCTTCTATCATTCATGATTTAATTTTAATAGACAAATTTTGATAGTTCTCAAAATAACTATCTTCGTTACAGGTTAATATTTCTAATTGAAAAAACTTTTTCGCAACTATCTTTCCATAAGAGCTTTGCTATTTTTTTTTCCTTTGAAGTTCAATTTTCTTCAATACTTTTTTATTTTAATCATTTGGATGATTGTCATTTTTCACAAAAACA
Source organism: Epiperipatus broadwayi (assembly GCA_028023455.1). NCBI lineage: Eukaryota > Metazoa > Onychophora > Udeonychophora > Euonychophora > Peripatidae > Epiperipatus > Epiperipatus broadwayi. The sequence goes on from JAQFVV010012402.1 coordinate 4,483,889, forward strand.
TTTTATCTCATATAATCATTCTTTCCCAAAGTGACAATAATTCAATTAAGACTTGCAAATCAATAAATCATTTTATAAGTAACATAAAATTGAAAATATTTTCCCATAACTGCAATTGAAGAATGGTTATGATAAATGATGTGATAACTTACGTTTCCAGTGCTGATTTAACTTATTTCTTTTTTAAACTTGATGTTAAATTCTTTCTCTTAAAAGAATTTCTGCTACTTCTTTATGGAAATTATATTTGTAATGTTTTAAACACTGTTGACTAATGACTGAATTTCAACTACAAAATTGTTCAATTACATTTACAACTGGAGAGATCTAAAGATTAACTAATATTATTTTTCATCTCATATATTGTTTATCATCCCACTTGATCAATTTGTGTTTGCTTGAAAAAACAAGCCACATAATTTGAAAGATATGTTTGCTGACTTATCTTCCAGATCCATATTTGTTTTTTGATCAGTGTCTGATTAAGGGCTCATATAATTAATAAAATGAATATAAAACAAAACAACTTAATTGTATTTTTTTTTATATTTTTGAACAACATTTTTAGTTTTATAACCAAGTTTAAAATTTATTATTCAATCACAAATTTGCATAAATAGAAATTAATTATTAAAGTAAAAATAAATATTTTTTTCATTGTAATTACAAAGAAATAAAATTTGCTTTATAATATCCAAATTTTCAATATCAAGATTAATTTCTATGACATTTAATTATATAAAATTGTTGTTTGACTCAGTTGTAGTGATAAAGTTTAATTATGTAACTGGCATGAAAAAATAAAGTTGTTTTTTTTCATATCACAATAAATATGAATTTTAACCAACATTGCTTTATAGTATTTTAATTATCATTATTTAATTTTAAATTAAACAAAATTGGTTTAAATCCTTGAAACTGTTCAATTAATTCAAAATTTCTAAAGAAAAATGATCAATAGTAAACTTTTTTTAAATCCCATTTTTTTATATACTACATACAATTGTTAAATATTATCTACCTGTTGATGTTACCATTTTAATTTTACAATGACCACATTTCATGATTTAAGCTATTATATAAAATCGGCAATAATTTGCAATGTGCTTATACCATCTAATCTTTTATTTTCTTTATACATATATAAGGTGATGTTTAATACTTAAATTTCCCCAGATTTTATCTTTTGACTGTATATACTTTCTAAAGGTCAGCCTACAAGGTGATTGTAGATGCTTGAACTTCCACCAGGTAACCTTTCTGAATTAATGCTTTTATACCAATGTCATATATTATTCTCAAAATCTTATGTAATTTACTTGGGAAAGGTTCTCACCCTAGTCCACAAACAGTGAGTATATTTTTTTAATGCCAGTTAGATCAAGAAGAAGTGTTAGGCTTCCTCCTTATCTAATTATATCCAATCTCTCATGTTGGTAACATCAAAATTAATATATAGGTGATATTTATTGCAAACAAATCAAACAACATTTATTAAACAGCAAATTAAATAACATATTTCTATAATTCACAACACGAGATAATTAGTCATATTGTTATAATGATTACTGCATAAATGACAGTGCAGCTTTAGTAAATATTTGTGATTAGCAGACATACATAATTAAAAATATTTAATTTTATTTGCTATATTTCTGGCTCTATTTTTATCACAGCAATAAAGAATATTATGAAACTCATCCATGAAACTAGAATTAGGTATTTGTATTAAGCATATACTGTGTATTTATTAGTGCGTATCTGTGATTCTATTTTATTTAAATAATAATGTTTAAGGCAATCTGCATAAAAAAATATTTAATTTTATTCATGTGGATATATCTATAATATAATTTTCATTAAAATATGGTGCTGTTATTTATTTATTAGCCAAAGACTATTAATAAAATACTAAATTATAATAGTTACATTCATTGAATAAATGCATTTTTAAAATGGCAGAAATCAATTTTCTTTCACTTTACAAACAAATAGCTGATTTTATCAGAAAAATGCAAACAGCTTCCATGGCACAAATGAGTCTGTCTTTTGCACATTCCATACTTCTATTTTATCTAAATATTTAACATTAATAATCAAATAGTTTACTGCTTGAGAGTTCATAAAAAGGGTGATCACTAAAAATGAAAGCTGGATTGTGATACATGGATCTTGAACTCCAAAATTTGTCACTTGATCCCTGCACTAAATCATAGAGTGACCATTGTTTTTAAATATCTAACAAAATAATATCAATTTCAATTACAAATTTTTACTTCCAAAAAAATTCCAAATCATTAATCTTTAATGTGAAAATCTTGTTTTTATTCATAATCCACTATAAACTAAATATATTTTAATTATGATGTAATGTATTTTTATTTTGAAAGCAAATAGATATCAGAAAATATCTTTGGCTAATTGTCTATAAAGTAAAAATAAGCTGGTCTAGATCGATATTAAAATATATTTAGTTCAATAATGTGCATGAGTAAAGAAGAGGATAAGTCTATGCATATATTTAATTGTGATTATATAATTTATATATACTCTTTAAAATTAAATTAAAATTGATATCATAAGTTAAGAAAATTTAATAATTTTAGGTTTAAAAATAAATATTTTTTTCTCATGTGTCATAGCATCAGCCGGGAAGTGAACCCGCTAATCTGGGACAACTGCTTGTAAAGCAGCGGTCGCTGACCTCTCGACCACCAATTCTTGACTAAAAAATAAATGTTTTGGCATTAATGTATAATAAAGTAATTATTTTAACCCTTTTGTAAATTACTGTAGGTATGTTCTGAGTGGTACTGACATATCTCTTAGGTTTTCTGCTATAAAGTAAGCAATACTTATTAAGTTACAATCCCATGATATTCATAATATTCTGTTTAATGTTTGAATCTAATGTTTGTTTTATTTTTATCTGTTGTACTTAAATATAAACTAATCAATAATAACAATAATAATAATAATAATAATAATGCTTTATTACTCAGGAGTTGATATAAGCAATTGGAGCAATAGAAGTGACAGAGAATTTTCAATCTATAGGCATTGAGCTCCAAAATCTGCCATTCTACCACTGTATCAATTTATAGAGGGCAGATGTAATCAGAAGTAGGAAAATAGCTACTATCAGAACAAAATAGATATGTAGAATTTCCCAATAGAAGGCAGATTTTGACATTTTTTACTTTACATAGATATTTATAGAAATATAAGTTTTACTTTAAGGATTTCTTATGATAAATTATTAAATATTTATTTTTTAATAAATATGTGATGTTTACATATTTTTTTAAATATATTTTATTTTTAGACCTGTTATGCTATAGAAAATTTACAAGATGGCAAACATAAAATACTATGTATTATAATATCAAAATTTACCTGGCCTATGGAAAGACAATCATTTTTTTAATTAATTGCTTTAACAATTTTTTTTAAAATCTAATGTAAATTTTAAAAAGATTTTAATATTATATAAATAAATGTGAGAAGATTTACAATTGAAAAATTGAAAAAAAAATATTTGGAACAACCTGGCCTGTTTGATATATTTCAGAAATGTACCCAGCAAAGTATTAATAAAGCTAAAATTATAAAGGTAAATTGAAATTTCAATATACCTGTCATATTTGATATGTGAATTTGATGTATTTGATATGTGAATTTGACAGCATTATGAACAACAATAAAAATTACGGTTTATTAATGGTGGAATTGCTTCACATAAAATATGCTTCATAATAAAAATTACAGATTATTAAATATAAATTGTGGGATTACTTCCTTTGCATAAAATGCTCATAATATAAACTACAGTTTAGTTAGGTATAGTTATTTATTTATAAAAACAAATTTAAAGTTTTTATTTTATTTTTCAATTGTGACTTTGACAATGTTATGGACAAATATAATAGTTTTTTCAATTCATTGTGAATTTGACATGTGACAGCTTTATGGACAAACATTCACATGGAAACACAACAGCCTTGTGAACAAACAGTCATACATTCACATGAATTATATATATGTATCTATAAATTGTTTTTAAAAAATAAGATTTTTTATTTATTTCTAAAAGTAATTTGTTTTTATTCATATTTTAAATAAAAAATTTCTAAAAAATAAAGATATAGTGTAATTTTTTTGTCACTAAATATATTATTTTAAATTGAAGATCACTTACACCAAAAATAAAATGTAAATTAAGTAATGCAATCATTCAGAAGTGTTAATATCCAAAGATATGGGAAATTTTAAAAGTATAAACTTGTAATTTAAAATGGTATTAAGTAAAAAAAAATTTCATTTTATTGTGAATCATGGATATATTTTTAAGTAAAATTAATATATAAAAATCCATAATTTTTAATAAATTGGAATAATTACATTCATTTTAATTTTAGTCTAAAGCATTTAAAATATTTTCAAAATAAGTTAGTTTTGATAATACAAAAGTAATGCTATAGCTGCAAATCTGATAGTAGCTGCTTTTAATTTCTCTAATTTTACTGAATTTATGATTTTTCTAGATTAAAAAAGCATATAGTAATGTTTTGTGGTACATGTTTTATCCTCATAATTAAATGTTTGATTATTTCTATTGTTAAATAGTTGTTTTTTTTAATTCAAACTTTATTTATATATTTCTAACTACATTCAATTGTTAATAGTAACATAAATTAGTGTGGATTATGAAATTTGGTTGGCAGTATTGTCTTCATTGATTTAATGACTTTTAGATTTATGAATATTGAATTTAGGGTGATATTATAACCAATTAAGCTATTTATTTAAAGACACCTGTTAATAAAAATTTTATATACATATTTATCATGATTTTTTTATCTTAGGGACAAAATTAATGAATGTTTTTCAAACATTGACTAGATGTTTGTCACTGACATGTGAGCAGCTTCTTTACATTTTTAAAAAAAAAAAAATTTTTGCCCTGCCTAATGTTCTTGTGTTTTTTCAATAAACATGTTTATTGATATATAAGTGTATGACCTTTAACTTTAGACCTATTCATCTTTTTTTTTAATCATCATTTAATGTTTGTAATCCTTTTTTGATAAGATGGCTAGTTTTATCAAGAAAAGTATTTTCACATTTGCATGATATTTCATATATGTAATTCTTATTTCTCAACATTTCTAACTTAGATTTTGTAGAGGTATGATTCATTACAGTATACTATGGCTTTAGAAAGCTATTCTGATATTATATTGAAATCTTTTTTAATTTATATGCTTCATAAAAAATTGTTCAATGTTAAGTTCCACTTTTTGTATTTTTATCATAATTATATATTTATATATGTTGAATTAAATATTTTTATTGATTGTTATTAGAATAAAGAATCAATATAAGGAGATTATATCCATGTAGCTTTTAATGTTGCCAGGAAACAATCAGTTACTGCTAATTGACAATCCTCCTGAGGCTAAACATATATATATATATATATATATATATATATATATATATATATATATATATATATATATATATATATATATATATATATAAATATGCTATTTATTTTATGTGTAGGAGATAAGTCTGCAAACAGTAATTTTGATTTTGATAGGCTTGTCACATAAATATCTAAGAATGCCATTTTTTTTATTCATTCTACTAATTGTATAATGAATTTAATTGAAATAAATGTGATGTTGATGTGTCCAAAATGTTTGTGATACTGATTTACCTTATGGTCATACAATAAAAATGTTATCAATATAGTAAAGCAAATTTTCAATGGAGATATGAAATAATATTTGTGGTTGTAGTTTATGTTTTTTCATGTAAATATTGCTAATCAAGAATGATAGTATTGAATCCATATCTAAACTTTAATTTTATTCAAAGAATTCTGTATTGTATTAAAAGTTGTTATGTAGAATGTTAATAGTTTCATTATATTAATAATAAAAAATGTTGTTTTGATTTTTGACCATGATTGTCATACCAATATTTTTTATAATAAACATTTCTTTATTATCAAGTTCATTTATAAATAAACTTTCCTCATCAGAATTTATTAAGATGTCATAAATTCCACAAAATGTCTTTTAACTTTAGTGCAATATCAGAATGATGGTTTCTGGAATTCAGATTTTGAAATTAAAACCCATAAATCACAGTTCCAGTTTTGTCAGTTCAAGTGCTTGAAATAATTCTGATCTACTGAGAAAAAAAACTGTGGTAAAGAATTGTATATCCCAAAGGAATAAAATCTTAACAAATGATGATATGATGAATTTCTAAAACTAACAATAGTTCTTAATGGAACATAGTTCTTATGGATTATAGATAGATCTTAGAGTTGGACAATTTTCTGAAATATGTTCTTAATTTTTTTATTCGGGATCATTGAAATATCTATAATGTTTTCTAAACAATCTATCTTCATATTGCACAAATTAACCTAGAAACCACATTAAAAATCTTTGTACCAAACATCTAACAGATATAGAAACTTTTGAAAAAAGGATTAAACTTTCCTATCACACCCTTTAAAGTATTGTTGTTAGATTTAAGGTAACAACAGGAAAAAAAATACCAATAGAAAAAATAGCAGAACTATGCTGCAGAATAAAAAGAATTTTTAGAATCACTAAACATTATGATGTTGGAAGAGAAGTTATTAAATCTTTCAAGCTAGATAAATGTAATTACTGCAACAATTGTAATGGACACCAAATAATATAACTGATCACTAGACAAATACAATAAGTATCAAGAAATTCTTTACCAAAAACAAACATTATTAAGAAAACATCACATATATTTTACTCAATCTCACAAAAGTGAATTAGCATATTTTAGAAAAAAATCCACAAGAGCCATGTTCTAGAAATTTAACATGTCAAAATTTCTTCTTGAAGTTGTTAGTGCTTTGACCTAAAAGTCATAGTCTTTTGTGAGGAATTCTACATATTTTATGGAATTAATCAGAACATGAATTTAAAAAACTGACATCTTAGGTAAATTTGATAAAAGTTTTTGATAAATGTATTCAGTGATGGAACATCATCTATTGTACATAAAATGATACCTTTCAAACCAGAGTAACTCTTCCTACTGTTAATACAATGAAACTCTTAACAGTATGAATAATAGCAACAAACTTTCAACACAACATAAAATTTTTCTAACAAAATCAAGATATTGTTATGGATTCTTTACGATCAGGTTGGATTAATAATATTTACACGAAAGCTTGTCATAAATACTACTGTATATCTACCAAAGTTTGGCTCTGCTAGGGTTATAAATACATTCAATGTATGGTCATATGATGAAACAATATTGCAACTTTCTGGACATACATCAATAACATATCTTCTGCAATTAAATAGAATTATTAGGATAAGGTCATAAATTGGCATTTTTATTTGACTATCTCTTGAAAAAATGAAAACTCCCTCCCCTCCCACTACCACCATGGTACACATTCAATTACTTAGCATATATCTGATTCATGACTGAAATTCTAAAAGTAGAATTACACTATCATTACAATGAATATAACAAAAGAATTTTTTTCAAAAGCCATTGAGGACAAACTTTCATAAAAATGATTACTCTTCAGCCATTATTGAAAAAAAAACCTTAAATGAACAACAAAAAAGAAATGTTAAAAGTAAAATGAAATATTAGTGATGATAAATAAACTAAAGAAAATATACAATTGTTATAATATCAGATAAGCTTTCTAAAATCATTGCAAGTATTATATCCTCTATAGAATTTAAATTTGAAAAATAATAATTGCATCTATGAAAATACTATGATAATATGTTAGGACATATATCAATGAAACCAGCCCATTTCAAATGATTTTAAATAATATGAAATAGTGATTAGAGAAGAATAGCAGACCATGATCATATTAAAGAAGTTATTGATACAACATTGATAAATAAGCCCATAAGACAACCTAGTGTGGTAATTCCTAAAATGTTTAAAACCTACTCATTAACTTTGCTCTTAAAAAAAAATAGAGAAATCAGTAAGACTTTCGTAGATAAATATACAGAATCTCTACTAATGCTGACTTTGATAGAATAATGTAATTGGTTAGAGCTTCTTTAAATTTAGTATCCATCATCTAAAAATCATTGGTTCAATTTTCTTGCTACCTGTCACTTATCAGACCAGCAAGAATTGAGGAGAATCACATCATTTTAACGTATTTCCATACTAATTTGCGAGTTATTAATAGTTGAATGTATTTAGAAAATCGTAATTTGAATTTTCTAAAACATTTAAGAATTAAATTCAGATAATTATATCTTATCCTCTCACTACAAATTGCTTATATCTTTAAAGCATTTGCATATTGTTGGGAATTTAAATTGTAATAGCTATTAATTTTAATATTTATTTTTTATGCTGATTTAATAAAAATATGTCAATAAATATTTTTTATTTGCTTTTTGTTGAAAACTTCTTACCAGCTTATTTTCCTTCAGCCTCTTTTCCATCTTTGCTTTTTTTTTATGAAGATGTATTTAAATAATGATTAAAGATTTTAATGCTATTTTCTAGAAAACAATAAAAAACATAAGAAGAGATATGGCGGGGGGGGGGGTATTATGCTTATTAATTTACATATATTTACTAATTTTTTTTTTATTTGCCATATTATTTTTTTAAAATGTGTATGTATATAAAAAAAAATTAAAAAAAGTTACTTAACTAAATCATAACTTAGAAATAATAATAATAATCTGACAATTGAGAAATTTTTTAATTTTTCCTGAATTTAAAAACAAAGTATCATATCTAAAAATTTATGTCATTCCTTCTTGTGAGGTTAATTATTAGGAGATATTAGAGTATTCAGTTATTTTTAGTGTTTTATTTGCATTTTTGTTTTAGCAACATTTCATCTTTTTTGATAAAATAATAACAAACAAAAATGATAAAACCTCACAATAGACTATTTATATTATAGTCATTTATCTAATTACATACTGAAATTTAAATCAATTAGATGTTATGTGCAGATAAGCACAGTAATAAGCCTATAAATCAGTGGTTCTCAACCTTCCTAATGACGTTTTAATACAGTTCCTTAAGTTGTGGTGACCCCCAATCTTAAAATTATTTTTGTTGCTACTTCATAACTGTAATTTTGCTACTGTTATGAATTGTAATACAAATATCTGATATGTAGAATGTATTTTCATTATTACAAATTGAACATAATTAAAGCATAATGATTAATCACAAAAACAATATGTAATTATATCTTGTGAAATATTTATTTCTAATTATAAAAATTATATATTTTTTTGAAGCATGGTAATAGTCTTAATATAACAACAGCAAACTATATTGCTACATTTTGTGACAGTATGTGTAAAAAGCCAAAATCAGTGTGAAAGTTGGGATTGATTCTTTTTCACCAGATTAGAAATTCTTGGGGCAAGAGCACAATGCACATCATCTTCCACAACAAGTCTACTTCTGTATTTAGATTTTATAAGCAACCACTGGAAGAACCTGTTTCATAAAGATATGTTGTTGGAAATGGAAGAAGGTGCAACACTGTTTCTGACAGAGCAGGATATAACTGCAAATACTTGATCAAGAATTTTTGTATCTGGCATTAAAGAAAAATCAGTTCTCACCGCATTGTTATTAATAAGTTCAATAAACTCTGTGTTGTCTCAGGAACATCTTCAATTTTGACTGAATAGGTTTCTGTCAAGTGCAAATTTGGAAAATACAATGAAATTTCATCTGCAAGCATGTGCAAATGTTTTTTCACAGAAATTATCATTGTAATCTTTTTGTCTGGTTCAATGACATGTTCCTCAAAGAAAGCAAATAAAGTAGGCAACATGTAAATTTTATTGTCATCCAATTTTTTTTTCCAAAGCTGAAATTTTATTTGGAATGATTGGATTTTTTCAGACAAATTGAGGCATGTTGCATTTAACTCATAAAGACGGCAAAGATGTCAACCAAGTAAGCTATTTTCTGCAGTTTATTTTTGTCACCAAAAAGTGCTTTGAACTGCTGTCTTGCCTTCTGATTAAAAAATGTTTTGAGTTCATCACAAAGCTCAAAAACACATTTCAATAGCTTTTCTCTTGCCAATCATTTTAGTTTAGTGTGAAATAGCAGAGCATTGTTCAGAGCATCCAACTCGTTGCACAGTTGCAAAAACAGTTGACTATTTAAAGGGCTTGCTTTTATAAAATTGACACAACTTATGATGCTTTTCATTACTTCTTGTAACTCTTGTGGCAGCATCTTTGATGCTAATATTTACCAATGAATCATATAGTGAGTTCCAATGACTTTTGATGACTCATTCAGTACCAAATATTGAATACAGATCAACATCCTAGCATTGCTGGAGCACCATATGTGCAAACACCACAAACTTTTCCCCATTGGATATTATGTTCCTTCAGAAATGAACCAACTTGTCAAATACATCATGTCAGTAGTTTTTATTTCAAGAGGTTTGCAAAAAAGAAACTCATCTTTAAAATCACTTATCATTAATATATCTCACATAAGCCAGTAATTGTGAGCAATTTGCAACATCTGTAGATTCATCAAGCTGGATACTAAATATTGGAAATGGTGCAGATTTAATTTCCTGGATTACCTGATCAAGAATATTAGCAGACATGTCATCTATTCTTCTGGAAACTGTGTCATTAGATAAGAAAATTGCATTCAATTTCATAAATTCATCTTCTATCATATTTGAATAATGTCTTTAGCCACTGGCAAGAGTAAATCCTCAGCAATGATGTGAGGTTTCATAGCTCTGGAAATTCTAAGTGCCACCAAATATGAAGTTACAATAGCTATTATGTTTTGTTTGTAGTATCTGCCACCAATATCAAATCTGATTTTTTTTTTTTAGTCCATCTGCTTTGCTTCTAAAATAGTTGGTATTCTTGCCAGAAAAGCTCAGATGCTTGCTATCAACATGGTATTTTAGTTTGTTTGGCTTCATAGATTCGGCTGATAGAACTTCACAACAAATAACATATTGCAGTTTCTCAATTCCTGCTATCATTATTGAGCTAAAACCATACTGCAAAAAATCCTCATTATATTTTCTTTTAAGCATCACATGATCACCATCTCTTATACTAGCACATAATTGTTTGTAAACAAGGCAAAACTCTCTCCATATGGTAGTGCCACCCTGTGCCAACCAGAGTAATCAATGGATGCCAGAAGGCTTGTGCATAAAATCCCTATCTAATGCCTACTCATCCAATATCCACAGACTAGTTTCTGGCTTGTGGCCTTCGTCAGTGTGGCACAGGGTGGCACTACTATATGGGAAGAGTTTTGCCTTGTTTATAAACAATTATGTTCTAGTATAAGATATGGTGATCATGTGATGCTTAATGGTTTAACACCAATCCTTGCCTAATAGGATAGTGGTGGCTATGGTTGTTAAAGAGCCAAAGATACCAAAATGTATGGGTGCTGAACTGAATTTAGACCCATATGTCTATATAAGATATGGAGCTTAGATTGAAAATATTTTTGTGTTTTCAATTTTATTCTCATAGTTTTATAGTTAAGTAGAGATAAAAGGTGATTGCTTGAGGGTTGCATTAGATCCTAAGATCTAGGTGTAGTACTCTCAGATCCAAAGCTCCTCACTGACAAAGGCCACAAGCCAGAAACTAGTCTGGGGATATTGGATGAGTAGGCATTAAATAGGGATTTTATGCACAAGCCTTCTGGCATCCATTGATTACTCTGGTTGTCACAGGTTGTCACTACTGTATGGAAAGAGTTTTGCCTTGTTTATATTTTCTTTTCCTAACATTCTTCTCTACATGATCCATTGTCATGGGATGGTTTGCTAATGATAATAATATATAACAATAATTTTAATAATACAAAAAATGCTACATGGCATAGATCAATCAATACCGTTCACTAAAATTTCCTATGATTTACCATTCTCAGTGCTTTTTTTTACATACCTGCTACTATCTTTAAGGAGGCAGTATTCATATCAACCACAACTGAATATATAAATAAAAAATGATCAGCATTCTGATTAAGTTTCCATGTTACAGATATTTTCTTGCAGTAGTTGATGCTTTTAAATTTAGCCAGTAATTATAATTCATGAAGTGTCATTTTATTTCCAATACTGCTGCCTTCAACATATTAGCTGTTTTTAACATAGTAGCTGCTCTCTACATATATGTGACTGGTCTGCAATAGTACATTATGGTATTAACCCTGTCACATACACTGCAGTTGTATGGGATTGTATGTAATGGAGTTGGTTTTGATAATGACATCACACTGGATACTCATATGTGGAAGTATCTGATTGTGGATGATCCTTGTGAAAGGGTTATTCAACCTTCAAAGGGGTCACGACCCACAGGTTGATAACTGCCGCTATAAACCAAACAGTTTTGAATTGAAACAGTCCGATACTTCAGGTGTTTGAACTATCTTCTGTTCTTTTTTAATAAATAGAATATAAAATCACTCTTAAATTTTGTGATCAATCCTAGTTTAATATTTACATTTCATCTGTTGCCTTTAATTTAGAAATAAATTAAAAAATAGTTTTAAATTTATAACAGTGACTCTTGCTTGAAAATTTTTGATCAGAGTTTGTTTTAATATACTTTGGATTTAGAAAAACCCATTTATTTATTTATCTCTGATGTCTTACTATTCTTAAGTCTTCTTTTTGTTTCTTTTTTTGGATGTGATATCCAGCCTAACAATTTGCATGAAATTATTGTTTTGCATCTGATAACAGAGAAATCTATATCAGAACCTGCAAGTAGCCTTTCCTACAAAAGAAGAATCTATATTACTGTATTTTAAAAATATCTAGTTTCAATTACTGTAAAATATTTAGCAGTCATCTTTCTATCTTAATTTTGTAATAGATTTAAAATGGATTTAAGTGTGATACTTTATTGTCGGAAGCCAAGTGATTACATAATGCCTTTTAATTAAGTAATACATTTCTCCTTTATATGATAATTATAATGTGTTAATTAAGTCTTTAATATATTTGTTATCATTAAATAAATTATTGACAGCAGAAACAGACTGCATTGAATAAGTATAAGTTGATTAATCTGAGATGTTATATGTAATATAATCTTATTTGTCTAATTATATTTTATGCTGAAATTGACAATATTCTTTTTTTATAAGAAAGCTTGTACTTTTGTTATTATTTTTATTGTTTTTCTTCTATTTTACCTTATTTTTTAAAATGTTTTATTAATGTTTTGTTAGTAATTATATTGGACATCAAAAATATAGGATGTTCAAAACAGATGATCACAGCCAAGCAATAATAGATCATCTTTTCAAATATTAAAGCAATCACAAAACTATGTCTATATCAAGTTGAAATTTTTATGAATAGGCAGAATGTCATTTGTTACGATTTCCACAAGTCAACATTCTCGATAACAATAATTGTAGAAATAATGGTTTACATTCATATTGACTAATATTATATTATTCTTCCAATTATTATCAGTCACTCTATCTTATTTTGATTCATATGAATAAGACACACTTTCTAATGCTTATATATATTTTTAATTCACAATTGTTAAAACTGATTATTTAATTGCAATTGTTTGCTTTTTCTTAAAAGTAAAAGACTATAATCCTGATTGAGTTTAAATTCGGAAAGGATTAAAACTTGGAAGACTTTTCAGGTTTCAAAACAAGACTCAAAAATTTTCTTTTAGAGCTCATAACTAACTTAATTTTTTATTCCAAGTAATTTGATAAATAGATATCTAGCTATTCTTAACTAGAGTCTAAACAAGTTTAAGAAATCTCATCGCCACTTTTCTTAACTGTTTGTTTGTCTTTGGAAGGCTATTCAAAAGAACTTTTCCAGGTACAGGCTACTTAAAGATTGTTTTGTTTATATACATATGTACACATACACATCTTAAATGTAGATATTAATAAAGTGGGATTAATAAACTTAATCCATTCTATAAATATCCTGATGTTTTGGTCAATAATCATGTTACTATTTATGTATAACTATGACCAATTTACTTATTCATTGTAAATGTGTAGTTAGTAGTTTTGAAAATATTTTAATTTAATCAATGAATAAACTCACAAGACTTTGTTGGTATATATTTATAAAGAGAAATAGGTTCTCTAAACATTTTTTTGCCTTTTTCTTTTGTTTGTGTTATATGCATCATAAAATGAAGATTCACTTCTGTTTAAAATATGGAATATAATTCTTAAGGAAATCAGTCATGTTGTCTAGTCTATCAGACAAGCAAATCCCAGGTGGGTTTGAAGCCCCCTCAGAAATTTCTCAGCTTCCTCCTAGCCTCCCCCTGTCTACTATGAGGAGGGAACTCGAAGCTACTTTATTATCTAAGATCAATCAATTGGAACATCACTTTCTAAGGTCTACCTGTCCTTGTTGGGGAAGGTTGCTCTACTGAATGCTGTAGAATTGGCTAAAATAACATACTATCTGGCTGGATTTCCCTCCACGGACAGGTTTACCCAAAAGATGAAATTTTATGCAGAAAGCTCTGTTGGGGAGGCAGGGCTCCTGTCATCAGCATCAACCTATTGCAAAAATCCAAGCTTCTTAATGGCCTTGGCCTTCACTCGCTGAAGATTTTTTACCTACAACGAACTCATAATGTGCTATTCAAGATTTTAAAGGATAATCCTGATATGGAGTGTCCGTTCCCCATGGAAAAGGTTGAGCCTACTGATCAGCCTCTGCCTAGATGGATAAGCATTTGGTTGCAAAAACAAGTTACTGTGATCACTCAAAATTTCCAGTCGTCGGGTTCTCTTTTTCAGGGGAAATTATTATATTGGGAAGTTTATCAACTAATGTTTACCAGGAAAACTAAATCCGTTAATATACTCTTTATAGGAGTCTCTCAATTTTCCAAATTAACAAAATTCATCAAGCTGCGCCCAAAATTTATCAATTTTTTAATAAAAGTCATCCTTGGAGCTCTCCCCACTGAGGCCTTTCTCCACTACCAAAGGGGTTACAACATTAACCCCCCTATGCAATAAACAGGATGAGTCCATTGACCACATTCCGAGCCAATGTGGTTCATGGACTTACCTCCGGAACCTTGTGTTAGACCAAATAAATGGTAATGATCCTGCTAACATTTCTCCTAAGGCCGCAATTAAAAAGGGTCAGTTCGGAACAATAAGACTGGCCACTTTCATTAACTTATCAATTTGGGCTGCCAGATGTATGATATCTGATCATGGCTGCGATGATTCAATAGTTAATCAATTCTTCAAATCTCTCTACAAGATAAAAGATGAGTATAAACGAGCTTGTCAGCCTTGGCTGGCTGACCAGACCTGGAGCCAGATGAGGCTATAGACTTCGACTCATGCTATTCCATGGCCTAAGACCTGAACTTTCTCCCAACTACTGAATGAATAATGTATCCCATCTTTCACCTATTAATGATTTAAACTGTAACTATTTAGATCTTTCATGTAGCCTATATATTTATTACATATATTTTGCATTAGTTCTATGCTTTATAATTAATTTACTCATGTATTCTAATTAGCGATTCCTAATAGTTTCTTTTATATATCAACTTTTAAATATTGTTATGGTCATCGTTTGCCTTGAAGCCAAGCAAGTTATTAATCAATGGAATTTGAAAACCTTATATATAGCTTTGACTTCATCTGTATCCCTAGCAGATGATGTATATGATGCACTGCCTTAAGGCCTTAGTGTAACCTTTGATAACTCTTGAGACTATGTTATTGATTTAATATATTACTTTCCTTATTTTCTTTTAAAACTTTGTTTTACCTTATAAAAATTCATCAACTTTGTATACAGATTTTACATCCTTTGTATCTCAATCATGTTATATATATATATCGCAATGCTTCATGACCGTAATGCAACTTTTGAGCTCTTTATATGCATTGTTCGCATACCATATTTATATATATTCATTGCGACTTTGTTATTCACCTAATTTTATGCTGACATTGATTTCTCTTGTATCTACTCTAAAATGTAAATAAAGTTTTGATTTTTGAAATTACAATTCTTCTCTTAGAAAAATAATTTTATTGCTACTTTTATTTCATCAAGAAATTTATTTAACACAAAATATACATAGTATTATGATATACAGGATAACAGGTTAAGCTTGGTTAAATATATACATCGGGAGATTTTCAAAAGTAAGAATTTTATATTGCATTGTTGTGCAAGTGACGTTAATTAATTAAAATATTTTTTCATTTATTTGAATATTCGACTTCTCAAGAAATTTGATACTTATACATAGGAAGAACAAAAAAAAAAAAATCATCATAATGAAGTTGATCAAATAATTTACTAAACTATTCTTTTAAGTCAGTGAAACTTATTGTTTTATAGTACAATGTATACTGTATGTACATCACTTTAAATAATTTGGTTCATAGTTAAAATACCCTGAAGTATTAACTTGGTCAATAAAAAGTACTTACAATTACTAGTAAAATTTCCATCTGAAACAAACAAATGCATGTGCTCTTTCTATATCGACCTGGCTGTTTAGAAATATATCCATTTACATCTAGTAATCATTATTTAAATCCTTTCCTTAATTTTAATAATTAAAATAATTCGGAATAACTATCGCGAAATATAATCGCTTTACCTATTTATATTTAGCCTTTAGTAATTGATAGAAATTATAAAAGCCAAGAGCTTTCGCTTAACAAAAATCTCTTGTAAACGTTAGTAAAATATTCGTAAATAATATCACTTGGTTAGATTTAATAAATCCGTTTTGTTTTTTTTTTAAAGTATATAAATCAATTACACGGTTTATATAAGAATATATAAAAAAAAAAAAAACTTTAAATGTTTTACTGGAATATTGCTTGCGTCTTTATAAAAATAAACTAATCTTCTCTGAAGTTTTAAGTGGCTATAAATTGGTGCGTGCAACATTTGACAATCAAAGCTGCTTTGTCAAAGTAAAAACTCTTATCTTTGTTGATTACTAAACTATTTATTTGGGATTGGAAATCAGTTTGCTTCGAGTTCATTGGACATTACGATAATAGTTGACAGTTAAATCCAAATAGATAATCAGAACAAATGAATTTTAAGCTGTTCGCAACAAAGTGGTCACGTGACCGGCGAACATTGAAGAGAACCGATTATTTTTTGCGTGTAAAGGTTATAGCGTGCGGTTAATCGATTATTGTTCCAAAGGTAAAAAAAGTCACGGATTTAATAACAAACAACCTTAAGACTGCATTTTGTTATATAAACAGATTAGAAAGAAACTTTTTTAAAAAATCAGATCTTCAAAATAAAACTTAATTATTTTAGATTTATTAGAAAATTGGTAGTATATCTTAGTTTTTAATAAGAATTATTCTGTATATACAATAGTAGATTATATAACTTAACATTTTACCAAAATATTTTTAAAAGAGTTCTCGGTACATCAACTTTTAACAATAACTGCATTGTTTTTATAACAGCAGAGTATGCAACAAATTATTTGGAAAAAGGGAATTTCCTTTTTTAAAACTCAGTTTATAAATTTTTAAAAAACTATATTAAGTCCTTTAATGCTATTAAAGATATTTAGTTGGCGGATCTGTTATTTATTTCGCCGATCTGTTCTCCCACATTTAGTCGAAATATTCATATTGCTATGTCTATTATACGAAATCATGTATACTGTATATTACTTATTAGTGGGGGAAAATTTATATTAATGACATTGCAGCGTTTCAAAAATGCTATTCTCCTAGTTTCTTTAAGAATTGCTGGCTGACTAATATCAGTACTAGAGTAATCTACTTATTTTAGAAAATCTGTAGAATTCATGAATTTAAAAGTCATCAGTTAGATCCCCATGGCCGTATTTTCATTTGTAATGCCAGCAGCAATTAAAGAAAAGAGGCAAATAATGTTATTATAGACTAATCTATATGTTACTACTAATACTTAAATTTATTTAGAAAGTATAAATAAATGTGTGATATATATAATAAAACCTCAATGCTCTTACTGTAGAGAACATTGACATTAGATTAGTACATGTCCTAAACTATACTGTGCATACTGTAATATAAGAGCGACTCCCACACATCAATGCCCCAAATCCAAAGAAATCTGACAACAAATGCAAGTTAAAATACCAGACATATGGACTCAGGTAACAATAATACTATCATAAATAAAACACCACCATTAATCATGGACTCCATTTCCAATGGCATAAAAGAAACTACCAATACACTGATCAAATGCAAACCAGTTAGACCTACTCACAAAAAGCATGTCAATGGATTGGAATGACAATAGTGAAGAATAAATCATACCACAAAAGATTGATAACTCCAAGAAGAAAGTCAAAACATCCTTGGCTAATCTGATTCATCCATGGGAGATTTAAATCATTTAACAGAGATTAGTGCATCCTATTTTCATCAAGCAATCCATAATAAGGCTTACTACACATTTCAAAATGAATCTGATCATTATAATAAAGGATCATGATACACCTATTCTGAAAACATAAATTATAAATAATATAATTGGTTTAAATAATCTAATATTCGTAGTTCATCAGATAATAGATAATATAAAATTTTGGTTTTGATTATTTTATAAAGTAATTTATATTTATTAAGTTAGTTTATATTTTTTCTATAAATAAGTAAGAGTAAAATATAATGAAATTTAAAATAGGAGCTTTTAACATTGGAGGCCTAAATGCAATCAATAAAAATTCAACCACAAATACTAGGTTTACTTAAAACTAAAATATATAGTGGATTACAAATAGTTCTAGATATGTTTCTCATTAGTAAAAGTTTTTCAATTTTCTCTAAATCCTCAAGTATATCATCTGCAAGCACTGGTACGGTCACTGGCAAAAGAAATCCATTCAATTTTTTCAAAACACAAATACATAGATGAATACATGATGACATTTGTCTTTAGCTATATGCCTCTAATGCCAATGGTAATTAAAAGACTTATTTTCCCCATAAATTCTATGTTATACCCATTCCTTCTACTAAGAGATTTTAATATGTCATATGAAAAATTTGTTAATAACTGGCTAAATGTACTAGCATTCTCACTAAAGAGTGAAGAAGAGTTCTTGCCAATGAATGCAATTTTCTTTAATAATGGTAGATTTACATTCCTGATTGACTTGGTATTTTACTCACTCTTATTATGTCACCTAATTAACATATCCTTTAAAGCTCACCTTTCTCTGATCACTTAGCAATAATTATTACATTTAATCTGAACTTTATAACAGAGCAATAATAAATAGAAATAAAACAATCAGAATTCTCCTTATCTCCTGTACCCCTAAAAGCCTATTTTTTAAAAAATTTACATTTCTCTACACAAAATTAAAACATTGTAATGGACCCTTTCCAAATCTGGATTGCTTATATAAATATAATATCCTATACAATAAACCAGATCACTCAATCAAAGCTATCACTTGCAGAACATAAGAGACTATTGGATGAAATTCACAAAAATTTATCCTTATTCCTTCAACATATAATGACTGGCCAAAATTATCAGTTTTAAAAAATATCTACAAATCCACATATCAATCCCTTAAGGAATATTTAATAATTAAGAAAAAAATACTCTTAAGCCAAACCTCACACATGATCTAGGCAATATATTATATGAGCATTGGGACATCCATCTCTAGTTCAAGATTCAGGTACTTCAAGGTGCAAAACAAAATTATTTGTGGTGAGTACATGCTAGAATCAATCTGTCTACATTTTAGAGACAAGCTTCAAATATATAAGTCTTTTGATATCTACCTCTGCTTTCTTGGTACAAGACTATTTTCTCACCAAAAAAATTCACACAAATATAAATGAAATACTATATTCATGTCATCCTGTGATACACAGAATACCAAGATTTGTATTTGTTAATCTAAACCATTTTATCTCCCAATATCTTTCAAATTTAGCAAACCTCTTAATAAAAAATAAAGTATATAGAATACAAGGCCTCTATCCAATATCCCAAGTTCCATTTTAAAAAAAAAAAACAGACATATCCACTAGGAATAACGTTGCTAGAATCAGTCATCAACGATAAAGTAGAGCCATACTTTTTGCCACAAATTTCAAACATGCAATTTACAAATAAAGACTTCTCAACTAATCAAAACAGTTTTATATTCAAAACAACAATAGATTTCAGATGCAACAAAAAATATAGTCATATTATAATTCAATTAGATATTAAATCTGCATTTACAAAATCCCAATAGATATATTAATCAATCTATTTGCCAAAACAACCATTCCTAAATCATTGATATATATCCTCACAAATCTCTTCTAAATAGAGAAATATGTGTAACCCTAAATGGAAAAACTTCATTCCAATTACACCCATAGCTCAATCCCTCAAGGATCCTCTCTAAGTGCACTTCTATTTATCACCTATATTAATCCACTAATTAAGACTATAGAAAAAGAAGTATCAGAAATATATGTGACTAGCCTTAATACAAACATTTCATTTATATCTTTATCGATGATATCTCAGTATTTTTACAATACAAAAACAAATACCACAATTCCTTCAGATATTCTCAAAATATACCAACGAATGTAAATTTGGTCTTTAATATAGAAAAATGATATGCATGGGCAGGTATATACTGGAACCTATCTTAAAGAATACTTTAAATGAATGTTTAATACTTTCCTGAATTTTTACTTTCATCTAAGCAACACTGCAGTGCAGATTATAATACAAGAAAAGCTTTAAAAAAGGGAAACATTATTAGATCACTTCCCTCTTAAAATACTAGCAGTGACAAAAATTTCATATTACACTTTGATAATACTCTTTACCAAAGCCTTTTCTAATCACATTTACTCATTATGTAGAAAATTTATTTGGGATAAATGTACAGCAGCCATGTTAAATAAACATTTACAAAATTCACTTATTCACAATGGACTAGGACTGTACAATATTTACACTTTCAGATTACAAAAAGACATTTAACATAATTTCATTGTGTGCTAAAACTTTTCAAAATCTAGAGATCACCTGTAAAATAACACCTGCTGACTAACCACCCCCAAAGTCAAAATATTGGAGAAAACATTTAAAACTTTTATTATCCATTCAAAATCTTTACTTTTGCCCTCCCAAAAATAAATAAAAATACTGGGAAGTGCACTACCCACCTCTCCAATATGAAGCAAAACCCATCAATAAACAACTATGGCACAAATTTAAATTCTGATCACTAGAACCAAAATATTTTGACATCTTAATAAAACTAAAGTTAGAATCTCTGCCAACACCATACTTTGGACACCTAAATATTGGTGCTGAATATACTTTATACTCACAAAGAGATTGAAACACAATCACACATTTTTTTGAATGTCAGGGTTTTGAAAACATCAGAAAGATAATCCCAGTAATATTCAAAAAAGCCTGAATATCAACAGTCTTATAGGATCATTTGCCAAGGGTTTCTATCCCCACATTTATGCCAGCACATTCATCCTTTTTTTCATATGATGTATCAGATGTACATTTGTATATAATAATGATCATAGAAGACATCCAAATTAAAAAAATTGAAAGAATATATCAAAGAGATCTGCTGAACAATGTATATATACAAATATATGGGCATTAATATGCATATGTTCAAACCTTTAACAAGAGGCAATAGTCTCTGAAGGGATATAAATTGTACAAAATAACATGGAAAAATTATAACCAATTTCAATTTTCTTTGTAAAGTAATGTAAAACTTGTGAGCCACATAATTATTCTTTAATATTTAAAAATGTTAAATTGTATGATATATATATATATATATATATATACACACACATATATATATATATATTCCTATTTTCTGTAATTTCTACTCATTTTCTAATTTATGTGGTTTATAATATTAATCTAATGTTATCACTTAATTATATTTTGTGTGATATCACGTGGACAAATCTACAATGTATGCAAAGTTAAATATATAATAAAATTCTTTGAAAGATAATATTTGAATTGTTTTAAACATCTAACGGTTAAACCAGATGATGGAAATATTACAACAATAATTAAAATGTTACTAAAAATCATAGAACATGGAAATAAATAGTATTAATAAAATTTACAATGTTTAACCTGATTTAAATATATATCTGTATGAATAACATAAGTGTTAGTAGTTAAATAAGCATATTCAGAATGAATGACTATTTCTGAAGAGCAGATATCAACCATGGGCTAGCATGAAGAAATCGATTGATCAAAGAATGGTAGATCAAGTGGGACTATAGACACATGACTTCAATGTTTTAAGGTATTTCAAAAGCATAATATAAAAATCCAGGAAAATTAAAACTAGGGTTATTAAGAGAAAAGGTGTGAAAATTCTTATAGAGTACTTTCTGCCTGAAGATCAACACCAAAACTTCTGATTTTAGATCCATCTAAACAGTCTTATAAATTCTTCTGAATACACAGATTATCTCTATTCAAATAGTAATCTCATAGTAGTTGTAGCACTTGTTATAGTCCATAAGCAAACATTCATTAAGATTAATTTTCCAGAGATGGGTGCATTAGAAGTTCAATAAATTCAGAAGTTCATTACTTTAGTCAAAATCTACTAGTTCTAAAAACTGTTTTTAATATATCTACAACATTTCACTTAAAATTTTAGATCTAGCAGAAGGGTTGGAAGCCATTCATATTTGATTAATATGAAATTGTGAACACTAAACTCTAAAGTCATTAAAACCTTCTTTAAAACTTAAATTGTATTAAAGCATTAAGACTAAGCAGTACAAAAACTTTTTAAAACTAATGCCCAAATCCATCAATACTATCTAATTCTGAAGTCAGTTGACAATATTCTTCAAGATGGCATCAATTTAGTCAAGTTAGTACTCAACATAAACACTGAATATCATTAATTAGTCAAGCTTTTACAGTAGATGGCAAAACTGAATTAGTATAAATATGACTTTTCTCTTGGAAACATTGTGTAAATGGAATTTCTACAGCAAATATTGTAATAAATCAGAAAATCTTTTTTATTAAAAAAAAAAAAAAAAGCAACAACATATAATTCTTTGTCTGAACTTTGCTGTGAATAAAAGCAAAAATTATAGATTAAATTTATAACTTTAGAATTAAGAATTGTAGAACAAAAATTTGAAAAGTTAAAATAAATTAATGTCAACATTATGGACTCACTGTCTAGTGTTGAGATGAACACAGAAAAGCAGCCAAGAGAAAAATAAAAAAATTAATTAAAATAAAATATATACTGCTTGAAACATATATAGTTTTTAAACACCAAATAAATTGAAACTTTACTCAGTTAAATTTAAAATCAGTTATTCTTATAAATTATATCTAAAACAATAGCATGCAATATGGATCTTGCTGATTTATATGTTTCTGCTATGTAAATTATTTTGAATAAATTTTCTCAAACTCTTAATAAAGATTGATTTCACTAAAAAACATTACAAATATTAATTATCCTGAAGTGATTAAAGTTGACAGCAGAGTGTCTGATATTTGACTTATACACTGAGAATAAAATTGTTATAAAAGAAATTCAATAGAGTCTATTTATTGACTTCCAATAAAATTTATAAAATTAGAATATGCTAAGCAGAAGGTACAATATTATGAGACCATATACTAAAGACAGGCTTAAATAATTATTCAACTTCTGTTATCTCCATTTTTAGAATTAAAAATGAGATTTTTTTTGATATTTAGTTTAAACTCAATCTTAGAGATTTTTCAAAGAAATCAGATAATCTTTAATTAATATAATCAAAATTTTTTTTGTTAATAGTGATATAATCAAAATTTACAGCCATTTTTAAGAGAATTTGTTGACTTCCAATGTCATTTAAAAGTAACAAGAATTTACTGAAAATATTATAAAAAATCAACAAAAAGTCAATTTCAATTGTGATATCCTTCAACATTATTTAATATAAGAGAACTAATTACAAGAAACACTATCAAATATTTTTCATTTTATACCAATTAATAATTAAACTTAAACTGAAGGGACTATTCTACTAATGACATTTTTCAATGAATAATCTTTAAATATCCTCTGGCCACGTTTTACCAAATTATCTGAGTGATAATTATACATCACTATAGCACTGGTGGCTTCTGTAAGACATGAGCTATAATTATTGTAATGATGTCTAAGTACTGTAATATTTAAATCAATTATCAAATCAGCCTGTGTCATATAATCACTCTTCTTATTACATAAGTAATACCTTGGGTGCAATTTGAAATTTATAATTGCAGTTTGTAATGTTATAATCGATTATTTATTAGTCTGAATTCAAAATAGGTTATATTTACCTGTTTAAAGAGATTTATTTAAACTACTTTGTTAAAATAATTTTAATCTCTGTGGTCAAGTTGCAATCTTTAGTGTCTATATAAGTATATTAGACTATTAATAAGGGTGGGTGGGATTCACCTTTATTGTTAAAAGGAGGTTGCCTTGACAACAGTTTGAAATTGTAGATTGTTATTGATATAGGGATTGTCTAAGTGTTGACTGGTTTTTAATAATTACATAAAAACTCATTAAGATTTGAGCATTATTACACTTATTATGTAAGTAATACTTTGAATGCAATTTGAAATTTATAATTGCAGTTTGTAATATTATAAATGACTATTTATTAGTCTGCATTTAGAATAGGTTATATTTACCTGTTTAAAGAGGTTTGTTTAAACTTCTTTGTATCAATAATTTCAATCTCTGTGATAGTGTCTATATAAGTATATTAGACTAGTGGTTGAAAATCTTTTAGATATTGCGGACCAGTGGTCAGCAACTTTTTAGATATTGCAGACCAGTGGTCAGCAACCTTTTAGATATTGCAAACCAGTCAACAACTTTTTAGATATTGTGAACCACTAACAGAGTTTTGAAATGTATGAATTAATATGATAATTGGGTATCATATACATATATATTTATTTATATATTAATATTTCTATGTTTTATAATTTGTTAAAGAATCATGTTTTATTGTTTTTTGTTAATATAAAGTTTACTTTATTTCATAAAAATAAATGAATGTATAAATACCTATTTGCTATGTTTTATATGTGTAATTATTTAATTCACATTTACAAAAATTATTTGAGATTAATAATGAATAGTATTCTATTCTTTAGTAATTTTTATAGATGTGTTTTCCTTCCAAACTCTTAATAAAATTTTTGAGTTTTAATTCACCCAATTACCAAGGGTGGACCGTAGTCAAATGCCTAGTCAATTGTACAAAATTCAGTATTCTTATTTTCTTAGTTTTTCTATGCCGCTGACCAAGTAGGGGTTAATTAAATGCCTTTGAGGTAGATGTTTTGCAAGTCACAGTAGTATTTGATAACAAATCAATTAGCAATATAATGTTCTTGTTCTATTTTACATATAATAATACAGCTTAAACAAAATTTATTTTTTATTTAAAAATTTTATTAAATGAGCTTAAAATTTAAATAATATCTGAATTTCTTTGCAGACCACTAAAATTACATCATGGACTACCAGTGATCTGCAGACCACTGGTTGCCAACTGCTGTATTAGACCATTAATAAGGGTGGGATTCCACCTTTATTGTTAAAAAAAAGTTGCCTTGACAACAGTTTAAAATTGTTGATTGTTATTGATATTGGGATTGTCTAAGTATTGACTGGTTTTTAATGATATATATATATTGTAACGATATATAAATATGTCGTTACATTTATTTAAAATAAAAACTTTTAAGTTCGCATATAAAAATAAGTGTATTAAAAATAAAAGTAAAAAAAACTAAACGCTAAAATTAAAAACGTTTGTTATACGTATATATATTCGCACAGATGCAAAACTGTAAAAATATTTTTTTTAATAAATAAAAAAAAGGTATTTGAATGTATTTTTTATAAAAAAAAGATTTATAAAAATATTTTAATAAAAAAATAACGTAAGTTAAAGTAAAAACAGGTATTAATTAATTCCTGTAATCTGTAAATGAAAATGATGTTTATTAATTATCTAAAAGCTGTGTAATTAAAAAGTCAGATGAAAAGTTAGATAAGAGAAGAAAGAAATTTTAGCTTGACCAATGGAAGCACTAAGCCTTGGCTCGGACCCTAACGAAAGTGATAGACTAGTGACGTTTTGTTCATTGAATCCTGGTGGATAATATAAAAAGGGAAATACAGTTTTTTTCGGACAGTTCCAGCGTTTGTGTTTGAGAGATGAGGTATGACGCACATACCACACTCTCTATTAAAAAAAAAAAAAAAATGAAAAGACTGTGATACTTTGAACCAGCTATTGCCATCTCCAGAACATTCCCTTCCAACGGAGGCATCGCGGGAATTAATAAAAGCAGAAACCTGGACTCTTCTACCATAAGCTATCTGAAATGAACAATTGTTAAAATCAATCAAGAACTTTCGTCAAGTTTTACAAACTGATAAACAAGCCAACTGAAATGTTAAAATGGACTCTTATCTGACTTTTGTAAGTCTTTAAATCAAATTAATAATGTTTAATTTTATATGTTTTCCGATTGATAAACATCATTTCAAATTTTTTTTTTTTCTTATTGTAAAGATTGGTTAAATGTATGAAATTTAAGTTGTTTATAGACGCTTGCATGGATTCGTTTGCGGTTAATTATATTTTGGTTTTCATATTTGATCAAAATATATAGACATTCGATAAATAATGATACCTTACGGTGAGTATCTAAAATGTATTTATTCGGATGTCTTTTAAGTTATTGGTGACAACGCAAGTATCTTATGGTGAATACTATTGGGTTACTTATAAGTTTCCCTCTGCGATTGTCGGTATCAATAATTTTGTATTTTGATCGTTTATGTTTATTTTGAAATGTTTTTGACCGTGGAATCTATGTAATCGATCTATACCCAACATTTTTAAACAAATCTGTGCGAACGTATTTAAATGTTAAAATTAAGTCGGGCGTGAATGGTTATATAGTTTGTAAAGTTATATTAAGGGAGGGTAATCTTAGGTTATTCATTTCGTAGTTGAATTGGTTCAATGGATTGGATATATTTGTGTAATTAGTCGATGTAGTATGAGGTCCGCTACGGGCAGGATTATAGATATACGCCACACACCCTCTGTTTGCCTATGGATGGGTTTGTAAGTCGGCAGAAGACCGCAGTCCATTCCTATGGAGTTTTTTGTTTATTGATCTACTTGCCAACAGATGTCACATTCCTGTTGGTGGAGAGTCAATCTCTTCTCTATTTCTACTTATTGTTCAGATGTACATTCCTGACAATATAGTATTTTGTGTTGTCGTATCATGCTACATTGAATACATGAATGTATCAGATGGATTGGCGCCAGTTGATTGCGAAATTTGTTGCCTAAGGTTAAATCAGGGAAGAATATTTTCCTTTCAAATGCAGACCTATGTAGTCCATTCATACTCGACCCTCTAAATAAATAGTAAACTCATTATTTGCAATCTACTTAAATTTAGAATTAAAGATCAATATAAAATTATAAACGTTAAATTTATTCCTCAAAATTTAAATATTATTTTATATGTGCGTAAATAAATATTTTTATGTGTTAATTTCTGGCAGTGGCTTTTATTATTTTATATTTAAGATATAAAATTTATAGATTTTTATCTCTGCGTCTCCGCTGAGCTAGTGACTTGGGCTAACGGTCGGAATATTTAAAGAAAGTGGAATCTTAACAGCGCGTATCTGCCTACTTTATAAATTTTTCTAGGCTCAAATGCCTAGATGGCGCCCTTGTAGTGCAGATATTGTTTTTGCGGTTAGATTCGATCTTCACTTTCATTCCGATTGGTACAAACTGGCTACCCAACTTGGGCCGATCTTTAATAAACACGAGTGCCCTGAGAATTTTAAAAGTGAATCATGCCCGTAAATTTTTTCTGAAAATTATATAGATATATGTTTTGTATTAACGTAAAGTTATAGTTTAAATTTTGTGTAAAAAGGTACTGCCAGTAAGAAAAATTGCGCATATGTAAAGAGAAATACGAGGAATAAAAAAGTAATAAATAAAACGTAATTAATAAATATAAATCATAATTTTTTTTAAAAAAAGTCTTGTTTAAAATTTAATCGTTTAACTTGCCTAAATAACACTTAAAGGTAGGAGAAATGAAACTTGGAAGGGAGGGGGCAGAAATTTAGCTGGTAATAAGGAATCAACAGTCAACATTTTTTTTTTTAATCATTATATTTGTGTGTAATTACTGTTTTGTCTTGTAAAAAAAAGTTTTGTCCTTTTGAAATTTTCATATATAATCAATTTGTGTAACGTAATTACTAACACTAAGTAAATTCTTTTTTTTTTTTTTTAATGTTTTTTGTTTTTTGAGGAAGTTTACTGATATGTAACGATATATAAATATGTCGTTACATTTATTTAAAATAAAAACTTTTAAGTTCGCATATAAAAATAAGTGTATTAAAAATAAAAGTAAAAAAAACTAAACGCTAAAATTAAAAACGTTTGTTATACGTATATATATTCGCACAGATGCTAAACTGTAAAAATATTTTTTTTAATAAATAAAAAAAAGGTATTTGAATGTATTTTTTATAAAAAAAAGATTTATAAAAATATTTTAATAAAAAAATAACGTAAGTTAAAGTAAAAACAGGTATTAATTAATTCCTGTAATCTGTAAATGGAAATGATGTTTATTAATTATCTAAAAGCTGTGTAATTAAAAAGTCAGATGAAAAGTTAGATAAGAGAAGAAAGAAATTTTAGCTTGACCAATGGAAGCACTAAGCCTTGGCTCGGACCCTAACGAAAGTGATAGACTAGTGACGTTTTGTTCATTGAATCCTGGTGGATAATATAAAAAGGGAAATACAGTTTTTTTCGGACAGTTCCAGCGTTTGTGTTTGAGAGATGAGGTATGACGCACATACCACACTCTCTATTAAAAAAAAAAAAAAATGAAAAGACTGTGATACTTTGAACCAGCTATTGCCATCTCCAGAACATTCCCTTCCAACGGAGGCATCGCGGGAATTAATAAAAGCAGAAACCTGGACTCTTCTACCATAAGCTATCTGAAATGAACAATTGTTAAAATCAATCAAGAACTTTCGTCAAGTTTTACAAACTGATAAACAAGCCAACTGAAATGTTAAAACGGACTCTTATCTGACTTTTGTAAGTCTTTAAATCAAATTAATAATGTTTAATTTTATATGTTTTCCGATTGATAAACATCATTTCAAATTTTTTTTTTTCTTATTGTAAAGATTGGTTAAATGTATGAAATTTAAGTTGTTTATAGACGCTTGCATGGATTCGTTTGCGGTTAATTATATTTTGGTTTTCATATTTGATCAAAATATATAGACATTCGATAAATAATGATACCTTACGGTGAGTATCTAAAATGTATTTATTCGGATGTCTTTTAAGTTATTGGTGACAACGCAAGTATCTTATGGTGAATACTATTGGGTTACTTATAAGTTTCCCTCTGCGATTGTCGGTATCAATAATTTTGTATTTTGATCGTTTATGTTTATTTTGAAATGTTTTTGACCGTGGAATCTATGTAATCGATCTATACCCAACATTTTTAAACAAATCTGTGCGAACGTATTTAAATGTTAAAATTAAGTCGGGCGTGAATGGCTATATAGTTTGTAAAGTTATATTAAGGGAGGGTAATCTTAGGTTATTCATTTCGTAGTTGAATTGGTTCAATGGATTGGATATATTTGTGTAATTAGTCGATGTAGTATGAGGTCCGCTACGGGCAGGATTATAGATATACGCCACACACCCTCTGTTTGCCTATGGATGGGTTTGTAAGTCGGCAGAAGACCGCAGTCCATTCCTATGGAGTTTTTTGTTTATTGATCTACTTGCCAACAGATGTCACATTCCTGTTGGTGGAGAGTCAATCTCTTCTCTATTTCTACTTATTGTTCAGATGTACATTCCTGACAATATAGTATTTTGTGTTGTCGTATCATGCTACATTGAATACATGAATGTATCAGATGGATTGGCGCCAGTTGATTGCGAAATTTGTTGCCTAAGGTTAAATCAGGGAAGAATATTTTCCTTTCAAATGCAGACCTATGTAGTCCATTCATACTCGACCCTCTAAATAAATAGTAAACTCATTATTTGCAATCTACTTAAATTTAGAATTAAAGATCAATATAAAATTATAAACGTTAAATTTATTCCTCAAAATTTAAATATTATTTTATATGTGCGTAAATAAATATTTTTATGTGTTAATTTCTGGCAGTGGCTTTTATTATTTTATATTTAAGATATAAAATTTATAGATTTTTATCTCTGCGTCTCCGCTGAGCTAGTGACTTGGGCTAACGGTCGGAATATTTAAAGAAAGTGGAATCTTAACAGCGCGTATCTGCCTACTTTATAAATTTTTCTAGGCTCAAATGCCTAGATGGCGCCCTTGTAGTGCAGATATTGTTTTTGCGGTTAGATTCGATCTTCACTTTCATTCCGATTGGTACAATATATATATATGATTAGACAATTAGATTTTTTCTGAGAATCCTTCTATAGACTTATGCAATCAACCAAATGAAAAATAACATAGGCCTGGGCACATACTATTGATAAAATATCTTCTAATGAAATCCTCTAATGTCAACTTGTTTATCTTTATACTGTGATTATAAATAAATTTTAGTTGCTATATTTTATAATAAACATGTTTTATACATAAATTCAGGTGAAATAACATAAATTAGACTGATAAAAAAATAGAAACATTGCTTATGACAATTATGCTTATTAATAGAGTTTGGCCACAATAAAGACTTAAAGTCATGAAAATTCAAAACTTATAATTTTGACTAGATGGTTGAAAAGTTACCAAACAGATCACACTAAATGATAATCAGCATAAAAAAATTAAGTTAGAGATTTCTATAGTTATATTTAAGAGTGTTAATATTTTCTATTGTATCTTCCTAATTAGGTTAATCAATTGTAAATGAACCAAATCAAGTAACTTATTTTTTATTAAAAAGTATATCCTTAATTAATAGCCTAAAAATACTAAAATTAGCACAATTATATCGAGAGTTAACCTGGATCATTTATAAAAATCTCAATAATCTTACATAAAAATGTCAATGGTCTTAAAATTCTAAAATTATCATTGCTATATATGAAAACATAGGTTCCAATATACAGAAAGCCATTTTATATATTAAACAACATAAACTCATTTATTACATCAGAGTTTAGATTGACTTCAGGTCAATCTTTGACCTGGTCAGCTGCCTGGCTCCAATTAACATTAAGACTATATGCACTTGTAATAGTACATTTTGCCAAAACAAATTATATCACAAATTGTAGCATCTTTTAAAAAGTTATGTGTATCTGATGATTTTTTTATATATCAAATTTTGTTGATAAATATTGATTATATTAGAATATCTATTATTTATTGAAGTGCAAATGTATAGTATTTTTCAACATGCACATACACATATATATATAGTATGAATATATAAATTAAAATTAT
Source organism: Epiperipatus broadwayi (assembly GCA_028023455.1). Lineage (NCBI taxonomy): Eukaryota > Metazoa > Onychophora > Udeonychophora > Euonychophora > Peripatidae > Epiperipatus > Epiperipatus broadwayi. The sequence goes on from JAQFVV010012402.1 coordinate 4,515,579, forward strand.
ACTATAGACAATTTTTTTTTTTTTTAAAAAAAAATATAGTTATTGTCAAGCATTGGTAATCCAGCGGTTAGCATAGCTCCCTTCCAAGCCACTAGCCCGGGGTTCACTTCCTGGTCAATGCATTTGACATATAAAAAATATATATATAGTTATTAATAACAAATTGAAGGGATTTATTTGGATATATTTTACTGTGTTTTCACTCATGCATTCACTCAGGTAATGAGAAAAACAACTATCATATTTTTAGGTAATACAGCATCTATTGATCCACACCATCCAAGAGCGCTGTTTCTATGCTAAAACACATAAATATGCTGTTTACAAGGCCACTCATAGATCTTATAGCCTGTAAACCGTTCAAACACTAAGATGTTGAAGTGCACCCTTATCCCAACATATCTAGTATGTTGAACATTATTAGTGACGAGTATGCAACACTCTCTATAGACATTACTTTTGACTATTGTACAGCATATGATATGAAGGTTTCTATCTTTGTAATGATGAAAACTATATTAGAACGGAATTTTTTTTTTTTTGCTTCAATGTATTGTAATTGATGTGAGTTTGTAAAAATTTTAACAAATTCTCAAACACTCCTACTTTCATTGTCAGGGGTCAGAATTCACTAAATGAGGAGTGTAAATCATGATTCGGCAAAGTTCACGATCAAGTCGTGTACTTTCCGAGACTTTTTCGAGATCAAAACAGTTCAATGGCAGATGACCGTTCAGCGTTGTAGTTTTGAGATGGACCTGCTACAGAAGCAGATGTGCTAGCCTTCCTTCAACCCAAAAAAAAAAAGAAAAAATATTTGACCCACCCAGAAAAATTGTCTTTGTGGTGGTTGAATGAAATTAAGGCATTGTCAAACATCTGAAATGGAATGTCAAGTGCGTCAATGTCGACCAAGGTGTTCCATTCACTCATGAAAAACAGGCTTTGAGGGCTACCTGGGAATCATAAGTGGTACAGCCAATTGATTCTTGAAGCTGGGACCAGCTTACAATGAAGCGTATTACAGCTGAGTCGGAAAGGTGTCGAAACACCGTAAGGAATATGACGACAGGTCTTAGAGAGGTCTGTCGAGAAAACCTTGTTTCTCGATAACAAACAAAAAAAGTTCAAAAACAATCAAAAAGACTTGGAAAACCAAACAAAAAAAGTTTCTTAAAAAAAATAAAAAAAAATAAATAAATAAAAAGACCGGACAAAGAAAATGTTTGTTTTAATTAAAAAAAAAAAAAGCAAAAAGACCAAATATTTTAAAAAACCAAACCCTCCCCCACCCCCATTTTTTTGTTATTTTTAAGAAATATACATCAAACCGGTTACAAAAAAAACAACAACAACAACAAATAAAAATCAAGTAAATCCAAAAATTCAAAACATAAATCAACAAAATTTTAAAAACAGCCCAGTAACGTTGTATCTATTCGTTTTTCACTAGCAACAGCGCCATCGGACGGTGTGGGTCAATAGATGGTGTATTACCTATTTTTATTTTTAAAATAAATAGTGAAATATCTGACTTTCATTGCTATTAAATATATTATAAGTGATATTCCTTTTTTTTACATAATTTTTTCTCTTATATAAACAATAGTGGTTTTGTTATCAAGAAATTAGGTTCATTCTAATTATTTTGATATTTTAAAATCAATATCACTTCTAGTATATTTTAAAATTTAATAAAACATTTATCTTTACACTCAAGAAGATATTTTATTACTTGAACATACTGCACATTAAATTTGGAAAGAATAATAAATGAAGAATAAAATGTATATGCTTTTGACATAAATTGAAGACATTTTATTAATTAACATAATCATGTACAGCGTTCTGAAATGTAAAAAGAACTAATAATATATTATAAAATTTATTTATAATTTTTTTTAAAATATGATCACTTATGGAGCTCAGAGAAAAAAGAAGACTACTTGAATATTGTAATTTGCAAATTTTAATACTTTTTGTTTGTTTATTAACATTTTTGTTTGCTTATATTTTTCTTGTAATAGCATATAATTGAAGTTACATAGTTATATAGTAGGTAATTTACAGCTCCATTGTACATTCTACATATAAAAGTAGATATAAAAGATAAAGGCCATCTCCTTTAATAAATTTAGAGATTTTTGATGTTTTACCTCTTGACATATTATGAAAAGAACATTATTTATATTCAATGATATTCACTTGGTCTCTGCTAGCAGAGAAAAATCTAATTATGCACTAATTACAATGAATTTTAGCTCTTCTAAATAACAAAGCCCAATTTACATTTTAATGGTATATTTCAGTATGTTCATTTAATAGGGTGCCCAAAACAAACTATTATGTAATTTAGGCCATTATTTTCACATTTAATGATCAAGATCTATTGCCAAATACTGCTACTTATTTTGTAAGCCTCATGTTTTTTAGACCGTATCTCCAATATGTATTATATTAGTTTATTTGTTTTTATGGATTAACGTCCAGTCCTATCATAGAATTTTTACCCGTGGAGTACCAGAAATTCTGCTAACTTTATAATTATATTCCTGAGATGCATTTCACCATGAACTATGTCTTATTGGGTGATTCATATCATTACATGTCCCAATACTGAAATGCGTTTTGGAAATTATTTATATTTTTTCAGTGCCTGCAACTGAACATTTAAAAGAAATTATGAATACTTAAACTGTTTGATATATATCTATGAAATCGTTTAGCACATACTTGTATACATAAGTATTTGTTTAAAAAAATTGGATCCATTACAAATAGGCAATTTAAATGAAACTATATTGATTCAAATTTAATTTTATACTATTTAAATCTTAAAAATAAAATGCACAACCATTATAAACAGTCTGAAATTTTCTATTTACTTTTTGAATTAGTTAATACTCGCGGAAGCTCTGCATGTATTATCAAATTACAATCTTTTTTTGAGAATATAGAGAGCTTAAATGAGTTGTGCATAACACTTGAAATATAGAATAGTATATAAAATTCGTATACATATATATTTGTAGTTAATAAGATATAACCAATCAGATGAAGTTTTACTGACATCCCTGTTATCCTGTTAAAGTGGCATTTAGGCGACTCCAATAATTGTCAAGCAATCTTTTAATCTCTGATGTCTACTTATCATTAACAATAAGTCTAGCTGGGATTGTTATAATAAGCTTACTGTGGGTTTTGTTAAAATCCACAGTAGAATAAAAAAGTGAAGTTTCAACTCTCGTGCCATGCACAACTTGTTAGAAACATTGCGTGATTTTCTAAACAAAGGAATAAATTTGTATTTCTGTATTCCCGTAAAAAAAAAAAAAAAAAATGTTTTTGTACTAAAATTATTGTTAAAAAGCGGAAACTAAAATAAAATGGTTCCAAATCTTCATCTTTTCAGTTTGTCTCTGGAGAAGAAATTCGTCTATAAAGAAAATTTTTACTAAAGCTTAAACCGTTTATGAATAAAGATATTGAAAATATAAACAGAGTCGGTTGCATTACATTGTCAGGATTAATCAGAAAGTATTAATCTTCACTGAGAAAAATTGAAAAGATATGCCTTTTGACCTGATTTCCGTAAGCATAGATAATTGCATTAATAAGCCCCAGTTAAGGGAATTAATGTGTTTGAAAATTAACGCCCAATTAATTTAATTTTTTTTTTTAACAAAACAAAACAGAAAAAAATAAAAGCTGTAAAACTATGGTTGCCGTCACAACCTCAAAAATACTGTAATGCAGTATTTTAAAACAATCAAACAAGGAAAAAGATATTTGAAAATTATTTTTATTTAGATTGTATTTGTTTATTCTATAATTTTTATGAATAATTTAACCAAGAAAGTATAATTTAACCAAGAATATTTAAATAAATTGGATTTGTGTGAATTTTTAATCTTCAATATTTCTATCTAGTATGTGCGTGCTCATACATATATCTGAAATAGGGTTGTAATTCAATTATATAGAGCAAGGTGCTTTTCCAACAGATCTCATAGCGAAATAGCGTGGACAATTAACGAGGGGTTATATTACCTGTCTATTGAAATTGATTAATCATTTATACTGTCATGTATATATATTTAAGTAGCATTGGTCAATAATCGGATATTTAGATATTCTTAGCTAGATAATAAAACAAGGAATGAAAACATAAGTTCTTATTTCCCTCACCAGGCAATTTATTCTATTTTATTATTTCTTTATGATGGGATAGTGCAAGATCTTTAGTGACATAATTAAAAGCTGTCTAATTATGTACTTAATTGGAATGATTTTATTCTATAGAAATCCTTGAAAGCCATTTTAAATACATACCATACACATATATAATTTATTTTCAAATAACTTAATGTTGAATTTATTGCATTAGAAATAAAGTGTTTTAAAAAGTGCACTTATCTATAATATAAAAAAAGTATGCATTCCCCCAACAGAAATCTATATTAGTAAGAATGAGCATCATAAGATAGAAAACTGTCTGTATATATATATATATATTGTACGGATCCTGCCATTTGGCAAAAGAGATAATCAAAGTTAAGCATGAATTATAATAATGCTATGGATATGAAAAGCTAATGCTTGATAATAAAAGATAACTTTTGAGATTTCACATTTAAGTCCAAATAACAGAGATGAAATAAGATAGAAGTAAAAATATAATTTAATTTAATGGTAAATTATATTAATAATCAGATCTAGCTAAATTATTAAAAATATTATAGACTTTGGTCATCTATCCAGACCATTAAATCACTCATAATTAACTGATGGGAAATTATAACACCTATGGATTAAGAATTTATGTTAGGTTTAAAACCAGAGCATCACCCAATACTGGGAAATCCACAGGAAGATATTCTACACCATCAGTATTCTTAAACCAAATCATAACTAAATTTGATACAGTGTGAATTCTTATCTCACTAGCTATTACAAAATTAAACAAATTTAAATAGTTAGAATTTATGAGAAGAAAAACAGGAAGTTGAATTAATAAATAAATAAAAATATTTATTATACAATAAGACATATATAAAACATTAAGACACTATTACATTGTTATAAAATAAATAATAAATACATAAATATTAACACCCTTCAGGTGATCACACTTAAAACAAATGTTTTATCAAAGTCTCTGGTTTAAAATATCTTTTTTGTTAAGCTTAACATTTTTATAGATATAAAAAACACCTCCATACTTCCCCATTCTTTTTTAATTTATATAAATAAAGATATAATAAAAGACATGATCCCCAAGATGCATTTCGTGCTGAACCAGCACTCATCAGTTGGCCTAGGTCACTTACATTTTCTTCAATTGTTTGCTTTTTACATTATGGAGAGTATTCTGGTATTTCAGATGCTGTAAATCCATCCTTGAAAATTTAGAAACATTGAATTCTCAATTTCTTTAGTTTCTTCAAATTTAACTTATTTGGATCATATTTCCTTAGAGCATATTTCTTCATCTCTCTAAAGATACAAATATTCTATGAAAGAGGACTTTCATTTAACATTATGTGCAAGTATACTTTTTTTATTTGTATGTCGATTAAGCACACCTCAGAAATGGCATTTTAAGTTTGATCACATAACAGGCTAAAGATAAATAATTAATCCAGGCTACACTGGATAAATGGCACACGACATGGATTTTGCCAGCACACATCATTATGATCATTTTATATTTTGTTTTTGTTCATAACTTGGCTGCTAAATAAAAATAAGCTTAAAGTCTTACAACCAGCTAATGATGATTGCTAAACAAAATACAAACTGAAAATGCTGGGGAGAGCATGGGCTTTTAATAAAAAATTTAAATTACATTTTTATTGTAAGTCATTGTTTAAAAATAACTAAATTGTATTTACCATCTTTCCAATCATTTTTTAAAGTTAATTTTATTACTTCAGTAACAAACAAAAAATATTTGTTACAATACAATTTTTTTTTATAAACCTGACATTTTACCAAATAAAACTTGAATCCTTTTTTTAAAGAAAAAAAAATCAGATTTCAATTATTTGAACTCTGAACTTTAAATGTTTAAATTTAGAGACAATACAAGCAATTTTCAAATCAGTGAACTAAAAAAAAAATTTTTTTCTCTCTTTTTTAACTTATTTGTCTACTCTTTTTTTTATTATCATTATTAAACTATTACCTCCAAAAGTAATGAGCATTTAGCCACTCTTGTGATTAACTGGGTATTTTGCTTTGCAACTGATACATTATATAAGGTCAAAGAAAAACTGTGCTCAACAATTAGAAATATAATCATAAATAAGCTTCAAACTTCAATGCACTGCTCAAATTTAATAGAATATCCTTCAATGTCAAAGCTATATATAAAACAATGAATTAATCATTTTCATTCATCTTCCAAGATCTTATATTGATGCTTAAACCAAAGTATACCACCAGATGCTTTGAACTTAGGAATTTATATTTGTGACATATATATATATAAATTGGTGGTAGGAGTTAATATATTTAGCTGTCATGACCATGTCTATTGGCTCTAGATCAGCTAAACCTTGAAAAAAATTCCAGGTTCCAAACATATTTAATATTTTTTTCAAATTATTGCCATAATCAAACACAGTTTGCATTCACTATTGCTTGATATGTAAGTCTTGTCATTCAACAATTTGGCAACCCAAGTGGCAATGCTTTTTTTCACTGTTCCTCTACGAAAAATCATTGCTTTGTGCTGAGACATTTATATGCTATTTTACCTATATATGCTGAGACAGAATGGTCTCATGGCACACAATGTAGCATGTATGTGCATACTTGTCTTTAAAGATTAAAAAAGGAAAAATATAAATGAATTTAGACACAGCACACATATGTAATTTGAAAGTGAAGATTAAATAATATTGTTAATTGATAATTCAACAATAGTGTAAGTTATTTAAAAATCAATAAAATCACTTAATTAAGTGAAAATTTTGTAATTTTCTTCTCTAAATGTAAACAGAAAATTGTTTGGATTATTTTAATCAAACAGTTGTCTTCAATCTTGTTTTGAAATGTAAAACACATTACAGTTTTGGGTCATTAATTAAATTATTATTACTCAATATAAAAGTTCATGAATTTTATTATTTTAACTTTTTCTCCTTATTTTCATATAATTTCTCATTCTACATATAATATTGAAAGTAAGCATCTGCTGTTGATCAGCTACATCTACAGGTGACAAAAGGCATTCACTTAAAGTTAATTCTAGTCTTAAGCATCTGCTGTTGATCAGATACATCTACAGGTGACAAAAGGCATTCACTTAAAGTTAATTCTAGTCTTGTATCAGGTTCAAAATAAAATTTCATTAGATAGGCTTCTAAAATATTGAGGTCATTGAGGCCACTATCATGGAAAGCTCACTTCTGGAGGATCATTGCAGCTGGTCCATTTGTCTAGTGCTTCATTCTTAACTTTCAGATAAAGAAGTGAATTATTTCCTAACAATATAATTTTGCAGTCTATAACTGTTTGATACAATGATAATGCTTTTTTTCTTTACTTCTACTTGCTTTTCTGGATATTTTATTTGTTAGTTTCCCCCCTCTGCCTGGGATTTAGTTAGAAACACTTTCCTTCCAAAAATTAGCTTGATCTGCTTTTATTAAATTACATGTCAAATACTTTTCTCAACTATGATGCAAAAAAAGTCAAACAGAAAGTGTAAATCTAAAAACATAAATTTACAAACAAAACAATCATCTTACAAATCAAAATATGATTAACTTTTTATATTTTTTTATTTTTTTTTAAATTAAAACATTTCACATATGATTTACTGTAGTGTTTAATGATGATGACAATGACTACTACTACTACTACTACTACTACTACTACTACTACTACTACTACTACTACTACTACTACTACTACTATTACTACTACTACTGCTACTACTACTACTGCTACTGCTACTGCTTAATTTTGGCTATAGTTTTAAATTAAAAAAATAGGTTGTCAATATTTATTTATTTTTATTATCATTATTAATGCATGTAATTTATTATTAGAAGTTAGACATTTGTATTTGAAGAAACGTTTATAAAAAAATAGTTATTCCTAATTGATATATTGTTGGTAAAATCCTCATTTTTGCCATATTTAAACCATTTTTTAAAATTAAAATAATTAAATTTTTGTTAAAATTTAAAGTGTTTGTACTCTTTCTCCTCTTCTATACATTATTAATAGTTGTATACCAAATTTAACTTCATTATTATACACATGTGATTAATGAATAAGTTTAGTAGTTACAATGTTATAGTCAAATAGCACAAGTGAAATAGCTAGCATCATGAGACATATGAATGCATGGTAAGAGGTAGATGGATAGTTTGTATGATGATGATAGTGTTATATTTTGAAAGCTATATTTGGTACTTGCAATAAATAATAAACCTTATCTTCACATTACTCTTAGGCCTCTACAAATTAATATCAACTCCTATTTGTAAATTCTTTCATTTCAGTTGAAGATTAATGTTTAGCAATATAATATTTTAAATACACCCCAAATCATGTACAGTTATAAATGATGCAACCATGATGTGACTGGAATAGCCACTCAGTGTCACTCTACACTCATATCAGTTACAATATATTATAATGAATTTAAGAGAAATATCTAACCTACATAAAGGTGAGTGAAAATCCTTGAACAGAAAACCTATATACCAAAGTTGAGCCTCAAAATATGTAATAGGATATAAGTTAAGCAAAATTTACAGCAGCTATGATAGTGATTAATTGGGTGATTCTGAGAGTTTAGTATAATTATCATAAAAAACAATAACACATTTCTAAATCAATTTATTAATGACTTCAGTTTATTGTGTTACTCAAGATCAGAAGTGGAAAACTTCTAGCCTTAGTGCCATCTCTGGCCCTCAGAAGCTTTCAATATGTCCTCAGACATTTTTAAAAACAAATACAAAATGGCCATGTACAAAACTTCTATTTAAAGACATGTATAATTCAAATATTAAATTAAGAGTTATTAAAGTAAAATATTTATTTTCTAAATTACATCCAATCTTTGTAATAGTTCTAATTTATTTTATCAGAGGCGCAATAATCCAAAACATTATCTATATTGTGTGGTCTATCTAACTACAGATGTATGAAGTGGGGGGGGGCACTTTATTTGCTTTCATAGGCATTTTTGCATATTAATTATTTATATTCACACAAATAAAATAAGAATTTTACTTTGTTTTATTATTATTATTATTTTGTATTTATTTTATTTTTTTATTATAATGGCTATATGAGTAAGATAAAAAATTGTCATAGAAAATTGCTTATTTCAATTTAAATGAATCAATGGCATATTTTTTTTTTTTATAGAAAGAAAGAAAGAATAAATCAATATGCCTGCACACTATTTATTAAACATTCTGCTTACAACAAAATTGTTGAGAAAGAAAAAAAATATTAAAATAGAAATTTGTATTTATATATTGGCCTATTTCCATTATCTTTAATATTAAGTAGTACTAGTACACAGGTTAGTATATGCACAACATTACAAATGGTATTATTCTCTTTTCTTTTCCAGATATTGCTGGCTGGAACCAGTGATAGTACTAGCATAAAATAAAAAACTTTTAAAGAAGTTTCATCAAGTGGCTGATGTGTCTCATAAAAAGTCCAAGCAAGTCAGAAAATTCTGGGAAAGCAAAAAACAAAAACTTTGAAACTATTTTTTGACAAGATGTTTATAAATGAGCACATTTTAGTTGCTGTAGAATTAATCTGTCCACAACATAAAAAGAATTTCAAAAATATAAAAATGTCATGAAGAATAGGCACATGGCAAATTGAAAAAAATATCATTAAATGTGGATTTGTCAGTAGTAATAAGGATGTTACTTTATTTTTAATTCACAAAAAAATTCTGGCCCTCTTTTAAAAAGTTCAAGTTGAAATTGGCCTGCTGGCTAAAAATATTGGCCACTCCTAATGATTAGGGATAAATTAATTAAATGTTTGATCAAATATAGCAGGAAAATTTACTACAATACAAAAGTAAACAAATAAAACTTGCCGAATACCTCTCCATCAAAAGAGCTAAGCTATACCTGGAGTCTCAGCACTGTTAGACTCAAGGATACATTCGCTGGGCTCTTGGAACCACAAAAAACAAAAATGTACCAAACATGATCACTCACAAAGGTCAATCCTGGATTGGACTGCAAATGATAGAGGGAATCAAACAACACTTCCAAGACTCCCTACAAGCTGAGCCAGAACCACCAACAGCCACCTGGAATGAACCTGCAGACCCTCACAATATCACACAAAAAATAATACACAACAAATTAGCATCACTTCCAGACAGAATACATCCAGGCATTCATGGCATTCCTTGTTTTCTCATCTCCCACCTTAGCCAGTTCTCTATTCCAATAATAGCACAAATGATTGACTATCTAGCCGAGAGTAGGAAAAACATTCCAAACCTCTACCCTATAGCCATGGTTCCCTTTTTCAAAAAGAACAAACCTCCAACAGAACTTTCAATTCTTCGACCAATTTCAATGACCCCCCCTCATGATAAAAATCATAGAGTCCATTATAAAAGACTCAATCCAAGAATGCATACTAAAACACCTTTCCAATGCACAATATGCAAAAAAAGGTTCATCCACCATCCTAGCCATGGCCCAAGTTAAAACCCTTGTAAACTACCTTAGGACTCACAAAAAGTCAAAACCAATTGCCATACAACTTGATATAGCCACAGTGTTTGATTCTGTCAGGACCAATATTCTTCTCAAAACACTAGCAGAATACTCCGTACCTAATCCCTTCCTATAAATCATTGACAACCTGCTCAGTAACTGCCAAATAATGATCTCTCTAAATGGGAACACTTCCAGTTGCTTCAAACCTACACTCTCCATCCCACCGGGCTCTCCCCTCAGTGCTCTCCTATTTGCAGCATACATTAACCCTCTCCTTGTTGACATCGAAAGGCAACTGCCTGGTGTCTATGTGCCCTGTCTAAAGAAAGAAATAGGAGTACTGGCATACATGGATGATATACTCATAATATTACCTTCACACAAATACCTTCCTCTCCTTTACCAAATACTAACCAAATACACTTCTCAATTTAAACTTACCTTCAACCTCCAAAAATTGGCAACATGGAAAATTGCAACTGGAAAAAGAATCAACAGCACCTTTCTGGGTGAGCCGCAAAACTTCCTTGGAATACCATTTCATAAACCCCCAGCCACCATCACCTCACTAATTCAAAATGACATATTAAATTCAGCTAATAAAATAACAACATCTCTCTCCAAAATATACCTTTCACTGCATGGAAAGGTAACCATATTAAACAAAGTCCTTTTTTCTAAAATCAACTATTACTTACCAATTGTTAAATTAACAAAAAAATTTGAAAACAAACTTAAGTCAATGTGCTCTAAAATTTTTTGGGGTGGCAAGACAGTCACCATTAGCATTGGAGGGATGCGCAATCCATCTAGGCTCAACGGATTGTCCCTCCATGCAGTCTCAACTTTCATCCTGCAAAAAATTCATAATCTCATCCACAAACTCTCATTAACTTTCGACAATCTACAATTTGCTCCAACAATCTCCCCCACAGATCGACCACCACCACATAAACAGGACTGGATCCTATCCCTCTCAGCCTACTACTCCAACCTAACTAAAAAAAATCCACCCTCATACAATTCAAAAATAACTTATTGGGAAGCCTATAGCCTACAACACCCACACAACCAAGTACAGGATTGTAGGCTTAAAATAGCATAAAAAAAATCATCTCCCAATTTAGGCTCTGGATCCTGGAAGCCAAATATCTTGACTTTGTGATAAAGTTAAACCTTAACACACTTCCCACTAGATCGTTTCTAGTATACAGAAGAAGCCATGGCATCCTGGATCCCCAATGTCAGCTCTGTCAGTGAGAGGAGGAAACAATTGACCATATCATTAACATATGCCCTAAGTACAACTGCATCAGACAGTTAATTCACTCTAACTCTAAAATAAACTACAACATGATCACCTCTATTCAAAGATACCTAGGCACAAAAACATATGCCTGGATCTGGCTGGCCATTTTCCTCACATTCTCATTATGGCTGGTACACTGTCAACTAGCCATTGAGAATTCAAGTCGAAACCCAACTCTTACCTTCATTGACACCATTACCAAAATAAAGAAAAGAGATTAAATGCTTGCCTCCAACAGCACCTTTGATGACACTTGGAAACTTTCGAGATTCCAATACAGCAGCAATAATATAAGTGACAACTCAACCACATGTAACAACACAATAGCCCTAAATGACCACAAGATATAAATCATAGCATATGCACAACCTTGTGCTTCTATATTAGGAAAACATCACCCACAAAAAGAGAACTTTATAAACATTGAGATGGTTCCAACTGTGACACATGAACAATCTAAACGTCTCACAGATCAAAGTTCCAATATAAACTTTAGTTCCAATACAAACTATTACACTTGATTGTAACTTGTAAATCGTATTAAATTTGTTAAATAAATTTCTTTTTAGAAAAAAAAATATCCAAATGGCCCGTGGCAGGAAAAAGATTCCCCATCCCTGCTCTAGATAATCTGTAATTCATCTAGATGGAACCAATTCTCAAAAAGATTAGTTATGAATTTTAATTTAACATCTAAAGTTTCAATTTCTTCCCATTATCACAACTCAGGATTCCAGTATAGTTTGAGAGCTTTGAATGAAATAATCATACAATCACAATAAATAGACTAAGTAGAATACATAACAAAATAAGATTATTAAATAATTATATAATGCTTACATTGTTATAATTAATAGCAAAGTTTAATAATATGTCTAACAGAAGAAAATATATTAATATAAAATTACATCTAAAAGTTTACATAAAATTATATGAGAAAAAAAATATATATATAAAAGAATTCTAGTTAGTATACTTTGTTATTAATGTAATCAAAATTATCTTCCATTAGAAACCACTCAACACTTATAAAATCCAATGTAGACAACAATCAAGAATTTCAAACTGTTGTCAAGGAGACATCCTTTTAGCAATCGAGATGGACTCCATCTCTATTAATGGTTTCATATATTTATATAGACACAAAAGATTGCAACTTGATCACAGAGATTGAAATTATTGATACAAAGAAGTTTAAATAAATCTCTTTAAACAGGTGAATATAACTTATTCTGTATGCAGACTAATAAATTGTCAACATTACAAAGTGCACTTATAAATTTCAAATTGCATCCAAAGTATTATTTAAATAATAAGTGCTTACTATTAAAGTAATACTTTGGGTACAATTTGAAATTTATAATTTCAGTTTGCAGTGTTATATTAGTCTGCATACAGAATAGGTTATATATACCCATTTAAAGAGGTTTATTTAAGTTTCTTTGTATCAATAATTTCAATCTCTGTGGTCAAGTTGCATAGGACTATTAATAGAGCTGGATTCCACTTCTATTGCTAAAAGGAGGTTGCCCTGACAACAGTTTGAAATTCTTGATTGTTATCTATATTGGGATTGTCTAAGTGTTGATTAGTTTCTAATGGTTACTTATAAACCCATTAAGCCTTGAGTATTATTACACACACACACACACACACACATATATATATATATATATGCAGAATATATTTTAGATTTATATATATATTGATAAATAACTTTTACTGGTTTTATATTTCAAGCAGTTTATGTGTACAATTAGACTTTTCATACCATGTTGCTTATTGCCTGATTTACATTGTCAAGCTAAATCATTGCTGTTGGGTTTTTCTTCAGATTTAACTTGCATTATTGATATTATTAACTATTATTAAATCAAATACCAGGTTTTAATCAGCTCTTCTGCACAATATCTTTCTCCAAGTATGAACTTACAATTCAGGATTCATTCATTGCAATAAAAAATAGATTTCTGACATTTGCAGAAAATTTTGGATTCCAACAAGTATTACATTTTAGGGTGACAGACTCACATCCAAATAAAGTTTGCTTACCATTCTGATAATTTTGATCATAATCATGGAATACATTTAGTAGAAACTACTTTTTATTAATGCTGGATTAGCATTGTTTTCGACTAATGCAAATGATGCATGTTTCAAAGCTTTTCTTGGTAGACATTGTACTATTTTTTTATTAGTTAACTATTTGGGTTAACACTATATATATTCTCTCTAGGGTAGACATTGAATAGAAGACTTAGACTAACAGTTCAAAGGTCTGTATGAAAAAAAATGTTTCAGAATATATTGTTCTCTAATTTGCATTATAATTTGCTTATCTGTATTTATAAATGATTAGTTAGTTTCCTGAATAAGATATCATAAGATGTTTTCTTATTATTTATTTATTGGATTAACATGTTTATTTCTAAGATTTTAAATTAAAATTTATAAAATTTAATTATTTTTATATCAGAAGTTTTCCAAATTGACAAATTCCTGCACTATTTTATATTCAATTTCATCTATAATTACATACATGATAGATAATATCGGGTAATTTATTCATGTTTAAATTTATTTAAGACCAACTTCTCCAAATTACAAAATGTTATATTTTGAACTATTAAATTGGCTGAATGAAATAGGAAGCTATATATTTTTTTACATTTACCAATATTTTATAACGAAGAATCATAACGCAGTATTAAATAAATATTCCTTTTAAAAACCCTCAATCTTTTACTATATCATTATCTATTCTGTTTTTGTTACTCTTGTTTTTAGGAAATTGCTTTCCTATATATCATTGAAAGTGCGCTCAGCTTTAGGTTATAAAGAATAAAGAAACTACTTCATTACGTGCACATACACACCTTCCAGCGTTTTGACTATAGCAATATTAGTAATATTATCTAATAATCATTCTGTCCCCCCTTTTACATACTACACTACTTGCTTAAATAAATTATTAGTAATCTTATACAGTTT
The DNA here is from genome assembly GCA_028023455.1 of Epiperipatus broadwayi. Taxonomy (NCBI): domain Eukaryota; kingdom Metazoa; phylum Onychophora; class Udeonychophora; order Euonychophora; family Peripatidae; genus Epiperipatus; species Epiperipatus broadwayi. Next base: position 4,530,615 of record JAQFVV010012402.1, read on the forward strand.
ATATCTTAAATTCATTTGTAACTTATTTATCCTTCATTTTAATATTTTTTTCTTTTCAGGGATATACCATTGGCTTTATATTTTGACAACATTTCTTATTATCATTACTAGCCTATTAAATTATATCAATATATTGTAACTTTTTTCACATTTTGCTAGGTTCTGATAGGCCTTCTTTTACACACTACATAATGAAAGTTAACCAAGCTATGGAGAAGGAAAATATCTTGTTCTTATTTCCAAAAAACATAGCTATATTTCCTGATTAACTGGCCTACTAATTATTGCAACTTACGTTGCTGGAGGAATCAGCTTTTTTTTTTTTTATCAAGGGCTCCAGGATTTATACAAGAATCCACTCAAATCCATTGCATCGCACATCATAAATTAAGAAGAAAATAATTTAAAAGATCGGGATTATGATTTCCTGTAACTTTATTTATTTTTTTTTTTTGAGAATATTTCTACCAGGGCTTAATTAACAAATATTGGCAAAAGTAAATTGCACATAATAGGTTATAAATAAACTAACCATAATAATGCACAATGAAAAGTTAATAAAAGCAAAATATTTTATTCAAACAAATTAAAATATTTAAAAGATAAATTACTAATAAGTTGGAAAGACTACACGCACATGCTAATCCAAACATGAATCAATTAATTAAACAGTTTAACAATTAAAGTTCACTTCCCAGTTTCTTCTAAAAGGTTGTAACTGAAAGTCTTTTCAATAAGAAAAAAAAATCTCTATCAGGATGATATTATAAGCTTATTGGAGAATGGTTTGCAAACGCTTATGAGAATGATTTGCAAACGCTTAATTTAGTCATAATCGGGATATGAATAATCTTAACAGTGAGTTTTGTAGTACATGTTTTGAAGATCCCATTGAAGTTAATCACTCTGTCGACATTTTTGTAGGTTCTTGGCCCGTCCTAATGACTAGACTCGATGTTTTTTCTGAGTGACCTATACGATGAAAGGTGTCTGTAAACGCATCAGTTCTACTCTGCATGACGATTCACCTCAGCATATGAGTCATGACAGTCCTGAATATGAGTAGTCTGTGATAGGATATTTTCTTTATCCTGGATCTAATGGAAACTGCTAGTTAAGGAAAAGACAAAGACACAGTTTGAAGTTTTTTCTGATCTTTTTATATTTGTGATTAATTTTTAGATTTCTCTGTGCATCTATTTTCATTTGTCCTTTTATCAGCATACAAGATAATAATCTTGTACATTTTTTCTTAAATTTAAGTTACAAAATCTTTTTTTTAACATAATTCCACCATCTTTAATCGGAGTTAGAAAGATTTTACCAATTGAAATCTGCTTGTGGAATTCTCTTTTTTTAAATTTATCTCATCTACAGAGAACATTGGATTTCCACCAACCAAGAGAACAAGCTGTATTTAAAAGTGGTTTTAGTACAGTAGATCATATCCAGATATTGAGAGAAGTTATAGAAAGGACAAATGAATATGGGTTTGCCATTATGCTTTGGATTTTTAGATTATGAAAAGGCATTTGATTCTATAAAAATTTCTTCAGTGATTAAAGCATTGGATCATCAAGGTATAGATCCAGGATATTGTCATATTTTAAAGAATATTTATAAAAATGCAGCAGCAACAATTAGTTTACATAATGATACTGGGAAAGTCAACATTGAGAAGGGTGTAAGACAGGGTGACTCCATATCTCCAAAACTATTTACAGCAATGCTGCAAGAAGTATTTTGTGGAATAAAATGGGGAACTAAAGGAGTGAAAGTAAATGAATATTATTTAAGTCATTTAGATTTTGCAGATGATGAGGTTGTTTTTGCAAATAATGCTTTAGATCTGTGGGAAATGTTGCAGGAGTTATTAGATGAAAGTAGGAAAGTCGGACTAAAGATAAATGTTAAAAAGACTAAAGTAATGTTTAATGGATTTTCTCAAAATATGAAAATCAAGATTGATTATCATGAGTTGGAAGAAGTTAACAGTTATAAATATCTTGGTCAAATTATTAATACAGATAAAAATATAATGGATGAAATTAATCATAGAATTAAACTTGGTTGGAGTGCTTTTGGTAGAAATAATTTGATGCTAAAAGGAAATATGCCTATGTGTTTGAAAAGAAAAGTTTTTAATAAATGTGTTTTACCAGTTCTTACTTACAGATATGAGACTTGGACACTTAATGGAAGAGCAATACAGAGACTTCAGCCACTCAGAGAAGTATGGAGAAATGCATGTTGGGAATAACAAGAAGAGATTGAAAATGCAATATATGGGTAAGAGAACAAAAAGGTGTTATTAACCTCATTGAAAAAATTAAAAGACTAAAGTGAAGTTGGGCTGGACATGTTGCTAGAAGAGATGATAATAGATGAACAATTGAAATCTTAAATTGGATTCCAAGAGATTGTAAAAGATCCAGAAAGAGACCACATATGAGATGGATAGATGAAATAAGAAAGTGTGCAGGGGTGATGTGGAGAAGAGAAGCTAAAGATTGGAGATGGATTGAACTTGGAGAGACCTTCATTCTGCAGTGGATTAATAATTGTTGTTGTTGTTGATGGTGATATAAATAAACAGTATAATATATATATAAATGGCATATCCAGATTCATCCGTCTAAGATTTATAGTACTAATGTATGACATTTCGTGAAAATCTTTATTTTAATATATATAGAAATATATAGAGACAGGTGGGAAAATTAATGAATAATTAAGATAATTAATTATAACTTCAAAAATTACAAACTTAATTTATTAAAATAATTAATTTTTTATTAGATTTTTAATATTAAGTGTTCTTTTTATTTTTTCACATTCTTTTCAAAACTTTATTTATACGGTGCTGTTTAATCAATATTTTAGAAAGTGCTATTTTCAGTTTTACTTTAGTATGGGTTCATTTTGTATTTTGAATTCATAATAAACCTACTTCCTTTATTTCTTCTTAGCATGATCTCTCTCTATCTTGATAAAATATATGAACAATGTCTATTTCATGGCCAAAGAAAATAATAATTGGGAACAGATTTAACCCTGTTGAAAAATGTTTCTTATTTCAACATAAAACTATAAATAGGTAATACAAGTGAATAATGTTTCATCAATATAAGTGATATTTTGTTTCCATTCTCTTTACATAACTTATTCCAGCATCTCAATTTGAAAGGGCTGCAATATAAACTCTAATGGCCATATATAAATAAAACAATAAAAATGTAAATATAATGATAGATAACTATTATATACAGTCTTTTAATAGCAGAAGTACTTTCTGTGAATTCCTTAACCCTTCTCAACTGCTGTTAAATTCAAGTTGTTTTTAATTTAATGGCAGTTGAGGAGGGTTAAGAAATTAACTGAAAGTACTTCTGTAGATTGAAAGACTGTATATAATAGTTAATTACCATTATATTTATATTTTTATAGTTATTACAATAGTTTTTAATTAATGGACATTTTATATTTATATATGTATGTGTGTTTGTGTGTGTAATAATTGATCATATAGCAATTTATACACTTAAGAAATATTGTGAAATTCAACTACACTTCACACATATACTATAAAATAGGTATATACTCTCCCATTAATAAATGTTTTAAAAGGATAGATTGACCACTCATGCTTCTAAAACAATTATAGATGGGCTGTCTATTTTATAGCACATATGTGAAGAGTATTTGACTTTCACAGTATTTCATATGTAATATAAAATTAAACAAAAGTACAGATATTTTATTAACATATAAAACATGCATGCTTTCAGCCTGTCTGTGTTTTATTCATGGTTGATTTAAAATTAATATAAAAATGTACACATAATTTATATTACATTCAAATATCAGCCTTTCAAGCTAATTGTGCATACGCTTTTGGGAGTGTTAATAATAATAAATGAATACTTTCTCTCCAATACAAGATATAGTATTTATGCAGGAATAAAATGAATCCACTTATTCCTACGACTCAAATGCTTATATATGAGCAAATCTGAAGTACTGGCAAGGAAAGCGTGAGGATGGAACAGTCACTTTAAATTACTATATACGATGTCTGAATGAATGAAGTCAGTGAAATTGTCTAGAATTTACTAAACATCACTCTAACTGAAACTTAATCATATGTAAATAAGCATTTATTTTATATAGCGTATGTTTACAATTATCAAGTATTTAAAATTCACTACATAATTAGTTGCATATTAGAAGACAATTAATTCATAATATCCTTTGCATGCATCTTTTCTTTTTCATTATCTTTCTTCATAACTTTTTTTTTCCTTTTCAAAAATGCAGATTTGTAAATAGAATTAATTTTTTTAGTGGTTTAAATTTTTTCACATGTATAATTATGCTTGCATTCAAATCTTTTCCTAAATTTTACTGTAAACAAGGAATTGACATGCATATGCTTAAAAGAGTAAACAATATTAAAATGCCACATTATTTTCAGTTTATTTATAGAATTAAGATAATAGAAATTCAGTGACTTTGAAATCCTTGTTACATATCTTTCTGATAGGTTTCTGTAATATAGTGTATCGTTTATTTATACGGTACAAATATATTGGCATCCGGTAAGATATTTAAAAGCTAAAAAAAAAAGTAAATTTAGCGATCTTTTAAAAGAAAAACATTTTTAGATTTTTCTGATTAGTATAATTTATTTTTTTTTTTAAAAAAAACGTACAATGAAAGTTAAAATTGTCGTCGTATTTTTTTTTATGTAATTAAAAATAAAAGTTAAATTGGAAAGAATAAATGACATACAGATTACTGATCCAGATAAAGTAAAAATTCCAAAAGTAAAAAGATTACAATTAGAAAAATCTTTTAATAATTAAAGATGGCAGAATTATGCTAAAAAAAAATAATAACTTTGTAACTTAAATTTAAGAGAAAGTGTAGAAGATTATTATCTTATATGCTGATAAAAGAACGAACAAAAGATATGCGCAGAAGTTTCAAAACTGGATCGGGGTATAAAAGGAGGAGGAACCTCGATCTAGGTCTTCTCTATACCTTCTAGTTACGTGTCTGAAAGCTGGAGGTTTCCGCGAGCATAACCTGTGGCAGTAATAGACGTCTGCACAGGTATGCCACTTGCAGTACCTAGTCGTCAAGCAAGCAATGGAGACGGGCCTTGTGAAGACCGCTTTTTGCAATAAAAGGGTCACGATAGCCATGCCTTTTCTCCAGTTATAGAACAGAACAATAATGGAAGACGCCGGCAGGAGAAACCGATGGAAATTTTAGGAGCTAGGGATCCCAAAAACACAGACCAACTTACCGGTAAGTTAAGAGTAACTTTTCCTAATTGTGACAAAGTTTGCAAACAATTATAAAAATTGATATCAAAATAATCCCGATCAAGATTTCAAAATTTATTCTTCAAGAGACTCTCGTGTACCTAAGAACTATAATCATTGAACTGTTTTATTATTATTAATTAATTCATATCTAGATTAGCATGTGTGTCATCTTTCCAATTAATTAAATCATAATGTTTTTGTTTTTTTATTATTTATATTTTAATTTGTTAAAATAAAAATCTTGATTTCTAATACCCCTATTCATTGTATGTTATTAATGATTATTAATAAATTTATTAAAGTTAATTATGATTTGAAAATATAATTTACCTTGCCAACGCTGTATCGAAACTCAATCCTCCAGAGCTTCTAGATAATTTCGTCGTAGCTAAATAAATAAAAAAGGGATGTTTGCCAATTGATTCTAATATAGAATTCTGGCGCCTTTCAAATAAATTAAAAGCTGGCTTACTTTATCCCATTATTTTAGTAGCTACATTAGTTAAAAGAGTGTTGTGTGACCAGGAAAAATAATTGCGTCCATTAAATCTTACTGAATTGTATGACGAAACAAATTTAATAGATAGGACGTAATTTGGTCACCGAGTACGAGTAGTTAACTCGTTTAAAACACTAAATAAGTAGTGGACATTACAATAGTATAAATAGGATAGATATTTACTTCATTTTTTATTTTGATTCATACATACCTAATATACTTGTTAAATATTCTAATGCACCAATAAATAGCATTTCTTTTATAACCCATTTTTATCTGTTCATTGCTTCCTATTATATTTATATTTGCACAAATTATAATTCCCAACTTCTCCAATTTATATGCTCCATGATCGTGGTATTACGTATATCCACGATTGTTTATCATTTAACAATCACCTTATATCATATATATATTCTTGCTAGTTCCAAGTTCAGATATTTAATTCTTTTAGATTACTTGTGATCATTTGTCTACTTTAAATATGTATTCCTGTTCAAGTTCTCAAACAAATTGAATAATAATAACCTTTGATAAACTACATACAAAAACATCACTAATATATCTTTCAGTAAATAATATTTGTAAGTCATTTATAAATAATTTTTATATTCAGTAATCAATATTGTAATATAGTAGTCTTCTCATATCGTGATTTCCGTACTCTTTTATACGTCATCAAAAATAAAGTTAATATATATTATTTTTATTCTTCATTTTAATTTATCCTTTATATGCATATGTGTTGTAATTTTCTACATATACGCACTTCAAGAAATAGTGAAATAATCAAAACAGAGTAGTTATACATGTATTTAATCTTCAATAAAAGAAAATAGAGAAGAAATAAAGCCTAAAATAGAAAATTACAAAAAGGGATATCTATAATATCACAAATAAGTTTATATTCTCTGATTCAATTACTGCATAAATGATTTTATTTGTCAAACAGAATAAATTATATAGTGACTTTATTTGAAGATTTTCGCAAATACATTAATTACTTGGTAATCATCAAAACAAATTTGCATTAAAAAAATGTTATTATATATACAAAAGTGTGTGTGTGTGTTATATTATGTACAATCAACAATTCAGTTAATCGTTTTATTTAATAAAATAAATAATTACTTTTTTAAAAACATATTTATTTTAAATAAGATTTTGTTTCAAATAAATATATCAATTATAGTAAAATAAAAAAATATTAGAATAAAACATTTAAATAATTTAATCATATTATTTAATAAAACTTTAAAATATTCTAAGAATGTCACGTGTTCTATAATAAGCAATGCTAGGCCTAAAGTTTAAATTAGACTGATCTGGATAAATTATATATATATGCGTGTGTGTGTGTTATGAATTAAAACTTCTAGCTAAATGCAGATTAATTTTAAATTGCTATCCACACAGATGTCATTATTGTCAAAATGAGTAAGAAATGTGAAATATCTTTATTTTAAAATGAGAAAGCAGGTAAAAAAAATTTAAAGGACACCTTCATTACTGTTTTGTAAGCCTTCAGGTGAACTTGGCACTCCAATATTGGAAAAAATAATTTGCAAAGTTTAAGGTCAAGCGTTGGTGGCCTAGCAGTTAGCATAGCTGCCTTCCAAACAGCTGGCCTGGGTTCGCTTCCCGGTCAACGCATTTGACATATGAAAAAAAAAAAGTTTTAATATCAAGTAATTTGTATAATATATATATATTCATTTAATTGTATAATAAACATATTTGTTCATTTAGATAAACATATGTTTATATATTATGAAATGTTTTTAAATATTGGAATTTTCTATTATTTTGTTTTAGAAAAATCAGTCAATTGTTCTAGACAGTGATCAATAAAAATTGTATATTCTATATAAGAACTAGGGCTACATTTAGAAGTGGAATCCTCTTTTGAATGCAAAAAGTGTTTACAGTGTACAATTTTCATTGGTGTATTAACATAAAAATAACAGAAATTTTCATATATTCAAAAATATTTCAACAATTATATCTGTTAAAAAATTAGTAAATTAATGTATTCATGTATTCAATTATAGTTATCAACGTAAGTCAGTGTATGCACTTTAGTTACTTATATATATATATATGGATAATATTTCATGACATTAAATATTTATATTTAGAACAATTCAGCTGTAAAATTATTATTGATCAAATTATTGCTTGCCCAATCTGCAGTGGAAGTTTTTGATTGCAGTTGAGAATTTGGTTATGAATTCCTGATTATTAATAATAAACAATGGCAGACTATAATTAACAAACTTGTTAATGAGAATTCAACTAGATGGATGCTAATCATGCAATCAGTAAAAAAATTAGCAAAATTAAGAAAGAAAAAATCAAGGTAGTGGTAATGTAGCCTGCATATCACACATGGTTGATATAACCATTTTTCTAACAATTAAAAAAGAAGTACAAACATTAACTTATATCTTTCATAAATATACTTGCTCCTATGTACTAGAATTTAGTTTGATAAAACATATGCCTCGTATATACACCCAGTCAAAACACATTCAAATATATTTCAGGGTATTCCTACAATCTATTTAAAATTCTTCTTTCATTTGAGTTAAATGGATATGTAAAGGCAAATATGAGACAAATTAATTCAAACAACAGAACACACCTTATCTTTCCTCTCATACACATATCTTTCTCTATTTTAAAAAGTATCACTTATAAACATGTTAATTATTGCAAAAATCACTTATTATACAGTATCATTTCCACTAAAGATTTGTTCACTGCATAGAAAGCTTTTGTGGGGAAGAAAAAATAGTGCCCATCTCATTCAGACAAATGCAGTATTATAGCAGCCTAAGCAGTATCTATTAATTTCTATCATCCACGACAAGAATATATCCACATTTAGAATTCATTTTTAAAATAACATCACAGACAAACCTTCTCTTTATACAAAATATTTGCTTGCAATCTTAGAACCTATTAAATCAATATCAAACTTTAGCATAATTTTTCCACAAGACAAATGGCACTAATGGAAAATGTATGTACTTTTATTTACAAAAACAAATTATAAATTAAACTCAGCATTATTAATAAGCACACTTAGATTTAAATATTGGACTCTTAAACCCATTTTTTTTATTTTCTCTTCAAAATAAAAATGTTGCCATTACCAAACATTGAAATGATATGTAAGTTATGCCTCAGAGCAGAAGAGAACCCAAAACGTATTATTTGAAGATAGTATTATGAAAATATACACTTTGCTTTGCAGAAATAAAAAGTACTACATTTTACCTGTATGCAATGTAATGCACAATGTGCATTTTTCTTTACAGTAATAATACAGGAAGATACTCTATTACTTTTAAAAACAAATTAGTGATAATAAAACAAAGTGATAAAAAAATAACCTCACCAGACATTTTCTAAGCCACTTGGTCACTATTACACCAATACTCCAAACTTGAATAAGATGTATTTTTGTTATTTAATTGTAAATATATCTCATTATAGCATAATTCATTGAATACTGTGGGAAAAGTCTCTTTGTAACATAATGCAGCATTCTCTTAACCTATAATATCTGTATTTTTATATTTCCTTGAATTAAAATTCTTTTCAAATTGAAAAGTCAAGATAGTAATGACATTGTATTTTCTAGGCAAAAAGTGATCAAAATTATCATTTGTGCGAAAGAATTAAACCAGAAACTTGTTTTATAAAGAAACAATTAGTAAATTAAATGACTACTTCAATCCTTTACTTCAAGTCATTTAGCTAGGCACACTTTAGATGGAGAAGCAATGCCCAAGGAGAGAATCTTTATGGCAATGATATAGCACTTAGAAATCTGACTAGGGATTACACATAGAAATTTTTTTTGAAGAATTCAGATTGCAAATACTAGTTGTTAAACATCTATCATATAAAGAATAAAACAAGAAAAGGATAGCTTATTACATCAGTCTAAAGAATTTCAGAAACAGGATGTAATCAATGGAAGTAAACTTGCTGTCAAAATTCAGCAAAAATTGTCCATAAAGAATCAATCAGAATTTTTAAAAAATCATATATTTTTCTGCAATTTAAAAAACATTTTGTAATTATATGTGATAAATTGGAAGAAGGAAAAATAAATAAATCTCAACTTACATAAGGATTGACTGAAAAATAAAATTCATATTAAAAATATTACTATTTGTCCAAATTTGTGGGGCAAATTTATTTATAGGGATTAGCAGTAACTCAGATGTATCATTACTAATGAAAAAGAACTGAATTGCTTTACATATAAAATTAAGGAACTTCTGTAGTTTAGCAACCCTAGAAACATCTTAGAATTTCAAGATTTCCCAAACATAAAAACCAATAGCAAGAAGTAAGAAATGATTCACCAAACTAAGCAGTAAAGTTAACATAGTTCATAAAAAATAAAAACAGATTCCCAGACAAAGCAATCAGTAATAAAAAACAAATCTGTGGACATGACTAAAAAAATGAAACAAAATCTATTATTTGTAAAATATGTGCTGTTATTTGCTCCAAGAGAAAAAATTGAGGATATTTTTAATATTCTTAATGAATTAATTCAAAAATTACTGACATCTACATAGAAATCTTATCAGTCCACATTCATTGTCATAATTATGAAAACAGATGGAAAATTAAAAATTTGTGGAGTTTATTCTTATATAATAAATAAAAGTTTAAATGAAAATTTTTATCCGGTAACAATTGCAAGGGAATACTTATATTTTTATAAAATGTGTTGCATTTTGCAAAATCAGATTTAAACATGGCATTTTAGGAGATACTTATTAACAAAAAGTCATAAAATTCTTACTGCTTAACTATGGACACTGGCTGTTTTATTATAAGTATTTACCTTTAGGTATAACAACTGCACCAAATATTACATTACATGCACAATTAAATTTTTTAATAAAATGCATATGGAATGCTCACAAGCACATTTTTTGATCAAATAATTAATAAAAAGATGAAGCATCTGCTCCTAAGATGCAGGGTGTGAAAAATATTCCCAGATTAACAGGAGTAGGAGATTTTTAAGTCTTTTTGGGACTTGCAAACTGTTTTAAAGCCTTTCTGGGGAATGAAGAAACTTGAGACTGAGCATTATAAAATTTGTTGAAAAAAAAAAATCAAAAACAAAACAAAAGGCAAAAAAATACATTTGTTTTCTTTAAACTTTATTAGTCTCAAATGGACTGCTTATTCATGTGATGTTAAACTCAATGTAATACTCACTACAGATACTTCAGATTATTATAAAGAGATTGTATTAAGTTATTCCACCCATAGGGGAAAATACAATAGTATATGCATCCAGAATAATGTTTAGCACTGAAAGAAGTTGTAGTCAGATGAATAAAGAATTCTTGACTATAATATTAATACAATAAGTTCTACCAGTATCTTTAAAATTAGACTTTTTTATAATGGAATATAGGTCATTTTGGGGCATCTTTCCAAGATCAAAAGTAACTCCTAATCACTTTAAGTCTATGAATATTGCACTAATTAAATTTTTTATCTGCTTTTGAATATAGAAAGAAAAAACAATTCAGTACACAGATGCATTGTCATGAAACCCCAATAAATAGAAATAGATGGCGACCAGGTAACAATACCAACATCTGAATGAGAAAAAATATTTTGTTTAATTCACTAGGGCCATTTAAACACAATAAGGACAAATATGATAATACACATCTGTTAACCAAACCTTAATGCCAAAATTGATAAATATATTAGAAACTATAAAAAGTATCACTCTAAGTAGAAAGTTCTTGAAAAGACATATATGTAATGGCTCAAGACAACTAAGCCATGGCACATGGTGTATTGATCATGCACTTATATAATAGTTGTGGATATTTATTTCCAATGGAGAAAATATCAAGTGGTATAAAAATCCAAGTGCAGATGATATGATAAGTAAGTTGAAAGAAATATTTTGATATAAAAAATTTGCTGAAAGTTATTGTTTTTGCTAACAACTCTTGATTTATTTCCACTAAATTTATATAGTATTTATTAAAATGGAGAATAAAATAAATATTTACACTATCTTATTATCTGAAGTTTAATGTTTTTTGTGAAGAATGCAGTAAATTTCATAATAAGAGTTTAAACAAAACTTATTTGGTGGCCATTCAGATAGCTGTTTTTATGATATTGCTACAACAACAGTAATTGGAACTCCTGCAAAATTATTTCATGGTAAAAAATTGAAAAATAGGTAATTGTACTAATGTCAAAAAAGAAATTGTCCAGACAAATAATGGAAAGACAAATAAAAGATGGCTTACAGTTGAAGAGACAATAATTTTATCAAATATGCAAAAATGAGATAATGGAGTAGCCAAGGCCAAAAAAGCCCTAAATTCAACAAGTAAAGCAGTGAAAACGGATGTAATTAAGAAAAATCACAAGGATCCACGATATTTAAAAACTAAGCAAACTATATTAAAAATACATATGATAATATAATCACTACTTTCTATTAATATTAGTAGCCAGCCAAGGTTTAGACTTTTTGTGAATTTTAATATCTCTCCCAAGACTTTAAATCAAATATCTTAGATTCAGAGAGACTATTGTTCTCTCTCTATATATATATGCATGTGTGTGTGTGTGTGGGGGGTAATATTTAATAATACATGGGTTATAAATATTAAATAAATGATTGGCTGGCTAATCACTTCATTCTTCGTATGAAAAATAAAATACATTCAAGTATCCTTGAATCCAAACAAATGCATAAAGTTTGTGACACAATATATTTAAATTAATTACATAATATTTCAATCAAGAATGTGTACAATGTGCATATTTAAATCTTTAAATGCTTTATGTACAGTATTGACAGACGGTGAGTTAAGCCCGCTAAAAAAATATTACAATTTTAAATGATTAAAATATATAATACTAACAATTGAAATATAATTACATAGCAAATATTTAGTTCAACTTGTGAAAAAAATAATTTAAATTTATATGAATCAATAAATTCACAAAATTTACTATCCAATAATATTTCACACTATATTAGTCTCTTCAGGATTTTATCGGCTCCTAATTTCAGAAATTTGACTAATATAAATTCAAGAATATAAAAAATGAATAGGTAGGCAAACTTAATCCCTCCTATTCCATTGTTCCTCACGCTACTTTTTAAAAACTATTCGAAAGATCTTTGCTTTGCATTGAGCTATTTGAAGCATTCTTTCATATTCTTTCTTTTTTTATTATTCATATAATATTTGAACTAACATTTTATTAGATTTGGAAGGAAGTCTTTTTCTGAAAAAATATCGAAATGCTTATATCAGAGTTAAAAGAGTCAGATTATACTAAAACAAAACGATTATAATTTTTTTTATTTGCCGTTAGAATGATAAATACTATAAACAGTAATGATAGTACATTTTATAATTTCTGCAGAAGTTCTAATAAATAATTCTCTCTCTCTCCCTCTCTCTCTCTCTCTCCCTCTCTCCCCCTCCTCTCTCTCTCTTTTTTTTAAAAAAAAACAACAGATTAATTAAACAAATAGAAATTTTTAATTACAGGGGATTTGAATCCAGACTTTCAAGCTCCCTTTAATCATTCAGTTCATCTTATACAACCGACACACATGACCACATATTTGCGAGAAAGATAAATGATCTTCAATGTACGTATTTCGTGCTATATTGGAGATCATTTATCTTTTTCACATGTATAAGATAAACTGAATGAGTAAAGGGAACTTGGAGTTCTGGGTTCAAATCCCCTCTAATTATATCTAGCTTAAGTATATATATAACAGGGTTGGGCAAGCTCTTGGCTAGTCCGAGCCGCTTTTGAAAATTTGAGATTATTCGAGAGCCGCAACTAAATATTAAATAAGGTTATATTGTAAATGAAACAAATACTAATTGTATTTGGATATATTTATTGAACATTGAAATAAATACATAAAACTAACTAATATACGTATTAAAAATTGAATATAATTAAAAAAAGTACATTTATTTATTATATTTTATTTGTTGTAACAAATGTTTAAATACTCGTCCGCAGCAATTCTTTTAGATGCTGGTTTGTTACTTGGGCGCGATATTTTGATTTTACAAATTTCAAACTGAAGTAAAAAGATTCACAGGAATAAGTTGTCCCGAAAATCGAAATAATTCGATAAGCAGCCTTTTTTAATTGTGGGTACTTTGGTTCCGGCACAAATTTCCAGAATTCATTGATCGCTGTCGACTTAAAAGCAGAGCTTGGTCCTCTTTCATTTCTAATAATTCTAATTCCCCAGCTGCTTTTTCGGCCAGTATTACATTGTATACGGGAAACCCATCATGAATGATATCAATAGCAAATGGATTTACAAAAAAAGCAAGAGTTGATTTAAAATATTTCAAGTCTTCAAATCTATTATTAAATTTTTTCTAGCTTTTCTTGAAACTCATTAACTTTTTCTAATTTAATATCTGCACAGATTTTTTTTTAAGACGAGGAAAATGATCTAATGTTTTATTTTTAATGTCCTTTTGAAAAAGTTGAATTTTTGTTTGGAAACTGAATATGCTATGATTGATTGTTTGTAAAATTTTGCATGGTATCGGTAAAAAACATCAAATCTTGTAACTATTCATCATCATCCAATTGGGGCTATAATTTTTTCTTATTTTTCAGAAATATCGTAATCGGTTTAAGCAAATCTACAAATCGATCTAATATGTTGTAACTAGATAGCCATCTAACAATACAGTAGAAATTAATGTCATTTGGAAGTTCATCATTTAAATCTTGATTTTGCGTTTGTAGAAAGCAATTTACAATATGTAGAACAGTTGTCATCACATCAGGATATTTTAAATATTTAGCAATGGAATGTTCATGGTGAATGATATAGTGAACAGGCATGAATTGCGGAATTTTAGAATCATCTTTTAAAAGTTCAATAAGACTGACTTTTTTACCCAGCATTACTGGAGTCCATCAGTTGCAATACTTACAAGCTTATTGAGTGGCTCTTCAAGATTAAATCGAGTGCATTTTTTATATCGATACCATGGGTTGATACTTGAAGTGCCACCAAGTCTAATAATTCTTCTTTAACTATTAATTCAAGAGAAACAAAATGTATAAAAAAGGCCAATTGGGGGGGGGGGATCTGTGATATTTGTAGATTCATCAAGAGCTAAGCTAAACTTGATATAGTTCTTCAGATCATTTTTTAAATTAACTTCAAGAGATTTATTAATTTCTGTTATGCATCATTCGATTGTGTGTCTCATATCGTAATTTGCGAAATAATTTTGTTCAACTCTGCATTATTTGGATCTAAAATTTTAACTACTTCTAAATTTTTTAAAATAAACTCTCCTTCTCCACATGGGAATTTTGCATGAGCAAGGTTCCAGGAAATTATGAAACTAGCTTCAACAACATTGTCAGCTTGATTGCTAAATGCCGACAAAATGGACTGTTATTTATTTAAGAAGCAAGTTTTTCTGATCTTAATTTTGAATTCTGTGGATACTGAGCAGAAAATTGGGGATGATTGGATTCATGATGATGCCATAAATTGCCAACTTTATAATTTGCTACTGTAGATTTACAAATAAGACATAATGCCTTTCCGTTATTGTCAATAAAAAAAAAATTTTCCTCCTATTCACTATTAATAAAAGTTCTATTTTCATGTTCGTATTTTCTTTTTTTGTTCTCGGTCGCCATATTTTTTAAAAAATTGAAAATAATGGAAGTAAGCATTTAAATAAATAAAAATGTTGGTTTTATTCTTAGCAATATGATATAAACACATATAATGCTGAAAATGTACTGTGAAAGAAATTATAATCAACTTACCAAAATTTCCAAATACAAACTGTTTCCTACAGAGCACAATACAAACTGAATGTTTCATTAAAAGTTTACAAATTCATAGTGTCGGATCAGACATCATTTTCATCAATTAAACTTTTGAAGTAAGAAATTTTTCAGGTGGTTTGCACCTTGGCTATTTTATAATAAGATAGTGAGGTTAGTATATACCCTAAATAAAATACTTCAAAGTTATATATATATATATATATATATATATATATATATATATATATATATGAATACATGTTGATATGAGGTCTTAAGAAAACTATTTTCTCAATTTTAGTAGGTTTAAAAAGTGTAATTTTTTAGTTTTTATAAATTATTATTTTTCAATACGAGAAGGGATCTTGAATCTCATAGTGTTTATAAAATCTCATGTGAAAATTGTAAAGCTTCTTACATGGGTATGAGTAATTGTCGCATCAGTGTTAGGAGAGATGAACATGCTAATGCAGTTAAAATCATCATCAGTACTCTCACTCCATACTATAGATTCAGGTCATAAAATTGATTTTTCTAGTACCAGGATAATATCCAGATAAGATAATCTCTATCAATGCAAAATCAGAGAAGCCATTGAGATACTTAAAAGGCCAGATTGTATCAATAAATGAGATGATGCATGCAAACTTCCTCCTATTTGGAAAGATTTAAAAAAAAAAAACATTTTTAATTTAAAATGTTTGCTATTGATGGAAATTTAACATTTTTTTTCAAATCAGTGGTTGTAGCGCCTCTACAACTGTTTTTTTACCTTTTATCACCCAGTAGATGACTTGTGTGATCAAGTCAAAACATTGTTATATAAATATTTAAATTTTTAACACCGATGAACCCGCAAAATATGTCTTTTATATATGCAACCTATGAAAATCTTTGTATCAAGATATATATATATATGTTTAAAAAGTCTGAGTTCAAGTCCTTTATAATTACAATATATATATATTGTAAAATGTGGGCCATAAAAAATGGTCCTGGTTTAATAATGCTCCACAAATTGCAGTACCATTGTAACTGAATGAAACATATTCCCTAAAGTTAAAAGTCATTTATGACAGAATAAAATATGAGGATAGTATAACATTTTTTGTTATAACCTAATTATTGGTTGTCATTTATAACAGAATAAAACATGAATCAAGAAAGAATAATCCTAATTTAATAATGCTTATGAATTGCAACGTCATGTGTAACAGAATGAAAATGATGAACTGGGTCAAGATGACTATCAACTAATGAATGCCAAGATAACACCTAATTCAACTTTTTTATAAAGCCACATGTGTGGACTCCATTTATAACAAAATAAAACAACAACAATAATAATTTTTGCTATAAAACATATTTGAATAACATTTGTAATAAATTGAAAGTAAATAAAACCAATGTTTCAAATTATCCTAAGAATATGAGCACTATTTGCAATAGATTAGAAATGAAAACAATAATGATTAAATATCACCATCTTATAAATGGTAATATGACTCCATTAAATAAATCACTTGTAATAGAATGAACATAATGACAAAAGATGAGAAAAATAAACTTTGATGTTCTTCATGAATTAAAACACAATTTATAACAATATAAACTTATCCTAAACGTTAAACGTTATTCATATTTAAACAAAATAATTCACAAATGGATAAAATAATAACTTTAATATGCTCTACGAATTTAGAAGCCATTTATATCAAAATGAAAATTATAAAGATGAAAAAACAGACTTTAGTATAATCTACAAACTTAAAATATCAGTGATATCAAAATAAAGTATAACTCAATCGTTGATCTTTATAACTAAATAAAATAAAAATAATGCTAACTCAGGAATGCTATTTCATTAATATTAATATACTCTTTTTGAATAAAAAATTGCAATAAAATCGAATATTTGATAATGATATCAAGGTTTTATTATCTATAAATTTATGCCTATTAATCTATCTTTAATAAATATATAAAACGTTCTCCCCTAAAATCCCATAAATTTGTAACATTAAATCGTAATTCAATAAAATACCTTAATGTTAAAGTATAATATAATGCATAAAATCAACTAATGTAGCTTATCTCATCAACTTATAATAATATAAAATAAACTCAACTCTTTAAATAACCCCAAATCTACAATATCCAATCATAGTAATATGAAATAAATGGTGGATTCTCATTTGATGCTTATTCAAATATGATTAGTAAATCATAACAAATTATTCTTTATAGATATATTAAACAATCTCCATACTTCAACATTATTCTTAAATTCATATAAATAAAGATACAATAAAAGATAAACAACCAAAATGCATTTCATGCTGAACCAGCACTCATCAGTAGGCCCAGGTCACTCTATCTCATATATCTCTATTATATGAAGAGTATTTATCTATAGTAAATTGTTATTTTTTTTTACAACTGTCAAATTCCCTCCACTCGCAACTTTGACACCATCCACCTTAGATAAATACAATAATGATTATTACTAATCATTTACTAAACTAGAGATTATCTCTAACACAGATAATATATCTATAAAGATATTAGACATGGGAAAGAGAAAGGTGAATAACTTCATGTGTCTGTATGTTTTTAAAAAAATCAGATATATTAAACTTTAACTAAGGTTTAAACTTTATATCTGTGCCAGAGATAATCTCTACTTTAGTAAATGATTAGTAATAATTATTATTGTATTTATCTGAGGTGGATGATGTCAAAGTTGTAAGTAGAGTTATTATTCTTCAACTGAACAAGACTAAATTATCAAATTTTAAATTATAATTGTCATACTATACAAAAGATTATTGATGTTTTATTATGATCAAATGTCAATATTAAAATATAGTATTTAAACTAAATTTATAATCTTCATTAACAAACTCCAAATATAATTAAAGCAAATCACTTTATTTAATATATTTTAAATATCAATTTTGATATATACAATTATCAATTTTATAATATAATAAGATTACTATCTCTGTAACTAAATACTAACTTAATATAATGTTCGCCCAATAAATAATAATTTAAAAGAATATGTGAATATCCAATTATAACTGCCTCTATTTATCTCCAATAATTATTATATTTTATACTTTATAGATTATCAAATCATTTCAGATCCAAATTTCTATCCTGACATAACTTTTTCATATAACTAACAAAATAATTATAATAAACTTCTAATTATTTGTTAAATATCTAATAATACCCATTAGATTAATTTATTACCATATAAAAATCTATACCAGATCTAAATAATAAAATATTAAATTCATTATAAAGAAAATGATATGTGATTGTACACATTTACCAATCCTGAGGTTTAACTTCCAAACTGTTTTACAATTACTTATAATGAATTACGTGATACAAATCAATACATAAATATCATCTTATTGAAATACTATTAACCAATAAATTTGCATTCTAAAACTGAATGACAACTAAGAAAGTTTACTTGTTTTAAATTAATTCAAAATTTTCTTAACAATAAATATGAATTAAAAAAATATATGACAAATAAACTATAAATATATATATATATATATAATTCAATTATGTATTATACAATATGTTTGCTTTGAAATCTAATTTTAGATAAATAGGTGATTATAGATTGAACTTCACCTATAAAATTGCTTAATCTGAAATATGTATTTCTATGTAATAAAAAACATGTTGTAATACATATATACTTTTCAAAATACAAAAGAGTCAATGATGTTCCTAATCTTTATATAAAAAAATAGTTAATTGAGATAAAATATAATAAACATGAGTCTACTTCTTCCTTCACATTATTTTAATAGAATAAAAAAATAAATACTTGCTATGATATAGTTCTTTTAAACTCTTAATATTTCTAAGTTATATTCAAAAACAATTTATAATCACTGAATAATAATATCATATTTTGTAATAAAATTATTATTATTAAGCTATGAAATATAAATTTGAATTTAGAAAAACTTAATACTCTTATATTTTATGTATATGAAATACATTTTAACCTAAAATATAATACCATCTACAAATACTATACAATTATAAATCTAAAAATAATAATACATGTTAGCAAATGACCTGATTAATCATGCTTCAATATGATACTTCAAAGCAATTCCACAATTTCGATATCTATTTTTTTTAATTATAATTTGACAATATTTTATTACTCCAGAGAAAGAAGAAATATCATGAAAAGTTATCCAATATAAAACACATTTTCTTAATTTCGATATTTTCTAAATATCCCATTTATTCTTTCATTTAGCAGGTATTCAATTTGTATGACATTATAAGTGTAAAAGAGCTAATTTTCATCTATGATGATGCAATATAAATATCCTTTCATTTAGCAGATATTTAGTTTATAAGTATACAAATTCCAGTTTCCATCCATGCTGATGTGATGCAAAATAAAGCAATTTACATCCTAAATTGAAATAATTTATCAATCTCACAAAACTATATGGCAGATGAAAATAATCCTTGTATACATTTTTATGACATTAGCATTTATATCTCATTATTGAAACATAAGCATGATCCATTTTTAGCAAAGAAATATTCAGATGGTTTTTTAAAGCAATAAATCATAAATTATTGTTCCTAAATTCTTAATAAGTCTTTCCAACTTTCTGAATAAATATTACTTATCTTATCCCATCATCTTATATAGTTAATGATCAAATAAGACAAGACATAAGAGAGCAAGTTTAAACCATTCAGTTCTATTTATCTTTTTGATTGATGTCGGAAAAACTATGATAACTCTTTTCATTAACTCTTCTGTCAAATTTATCCAGCATACTATAAATAAAAACTTATTACACAATAATAATAAGATAAAAAAATAAATATTTTATAATTATTATATAACAAACATTTACGTTTTTAAAAATACAAATAATATTCTTTACACTGGAAATATATTTTTAAACATATATTTCCAACATAATATTAAATATATTATACAAATAAAATAAGTGACGTACTTAAGACATTAAATATTCATGTGTGTTACTTGTAATCTACCAGTTGTAAAAGCAATAACCAAAATTCATATAATAATGAATGAATAATAACTTAAATAAAACTGTAAACTTTATTATTTACTCATTCATTTTTTTAAAATGAATAATGTCAATTCACAATTTTTATATCATAATTAATAACAAATGTTTGTTGTTCCAATATTATTGTTGTCATAGTAACATATTCCAATGCTACCAGGTTAATACATTCACTATTAAAATCAATAAAAAAAATTTTTTTCACAATTGACATTTCATCACATATTTTAAATTTATTTCAAATTTCAGTTGGCATAATATATAAGATCAGTAATTTAAATACCTTTTTTATATAAATATGATATTAAGTATTAATTAGGATGATTAATAAATGATCTATAATCACAATATTTAT
Source organism: Epiperipatus broadwayi (assembly GCA_028023455.1). Lineage (NCBI taxonomy): Eukaryota > Metazoa > Onychophora > Udeonychophora > Euonychophora > Peripatidae > Epiperipatus > Epiperipatus broadwayi. Next base: position 4,551,783 of record JAQFVV010012402.1, read on the forward strand.
TATTTTTAATAAAATATTACGTGAATGTTTTTATAACAATCTGTCATAAACATTCAAATCTTGGTAAAACTTGGGAATTTTTCACATAGTTTAAGGATTTTAAGCAGGAACAAGATATTTTTAGATAGTCAACCCACAGACAACTCAGTTAACCATTATCTATGTTATAAAATTTTATCAATTATTAATTGGAAGAGAAACCATAAAAGAAAAACAAATCTCTTACCATGTGGAAATTGGTTAGCTTGGTAAGTATTATTTTTTTCCTTTACTATTCTTCTATAAAAGAAATGATGGAGAGGATTTTGAAGATGTTAGTTTATCTTTTGCCTGTATCATTATCCTCATTTTCAAGATTCACTTCAAGATGGTCTCTCCAAGTTTAATTCAGTTATTCCAATGTCTAGCCTCCATCCATCTTGCATGTGGTCTCTTTCTAGATCTTTTGCAATCTTTTGAAACCCACTTTATGATTCCAGATGTTCATTTAATATCATCTCTCCTAGCAATATGTCCAGTCAAACTCCATTTCAGTCTCTTAATTCTTTCAATAACGTCAGTAAAAACTGTTCTCTTAACAATGTATTTCATTTTCAATCTCTTCTTATTACTTATCACATATATTTCTCAATATTTTGTTGAATGGTCTGAAGTCTCTATATTGCTCTCTTAATAAGTGTCCAAGTTTCAGATCCATAAAGAAGAACTAGCAAAACTGATCTATTAAAAACCTTTACTTTTAAACATATAGGTATATTTTCTTTTAATATTAAGTTATTTCTACCAAAAGCATACCATCCAATTTTAATTCTATGATTAATCTCATCTATTATGATTCCATCTATATTAATAATCTGAACAAAAATATTTGTAGATTGTTAATTTCTCATTCATCATTATCAATCTTCATTTTCTTCTTTTGAGAAAATCCATTGAACATTACTTTAGTATTTTTACCATTTACTTTTATTTCTACTTTTTTATTTTCATTTGAAAAGTAATAATTAATTTATAGAGCACACAGAGAGCTTATGTAAATAGTCTGAACAGGCACTAACCTGTATTTAATGCACTTTAAAATTCGCAATAATCAAGCATATTTTGCCAATAGAGGGATTTTCCAAACCACGACACAAGATAGTGACTTCTATAAAGATAAGAATGGCCATTTTATCTTTAATCTAAATGTCCATTTATATAGGTGTGAGTTAATTTGTAAAGGAAATAGTGGGTTTAAACAGTGGAGAAAACAACTACTTCATGCTTCCAAATCAAGATGCTTCAGAATTGCCTATATAAATGGACATTTAGGTTAAAGGTAAGATGGTTGCTCTTAGCTTTATAAAAGTCACTATCTTGTGTCGTGGTTTGGAAGATTCCTCTATCGGCAAAATATGCTTGATTATTGCGAATTTTAAAGTGCATTGAATACAGGTTAGTGCCTGTTCAGACTATTTACATAAGGTCTCTGTGCACTCTATAAATTAATTACTACTTTTCAATAGTTTATAAAATTTTCAACATTAAGATCATACTATTAACTCGCTGTAAATCGCAAGATTTCACGTGAGTTAATTTGTAAAGAAAATAGTGGATTTAAACAGTGGAGAAAACAACTACTTCATGTTTCCAAATCAAGATGCTTCAGATTTGCCTATATAAATGGACATTTAGGTTAAAGATATGATGGCCACTCTTATCTTTATAAAAGTCCTATCTTGTGTCGTGGTTTGGAAGATCCCTCTATCAGCAAAATATGCTTGATTATTGCAAATTTTAAAGTGCATTGAATACAGGTTAGTGCCTGTTCAGACTATTTACTTTCATCTGATAACTTTTGCAACATTTCCTAGAGATTTGAAACATTATTTTCAAAAACAATTACATCATCTGAAAAATCTAGATGACTTAAATAAACTCCATTTACTTTTACTCTCATAATTTCCCATTCTAATTCACAAAATATTTCTTGCAAAACTGCTATAAAAGTTTTGGAGATATGGAGTTACCCTGTCTACACTCTTCTCAATATTATTTTTCCTATCATCACTATGTAATCTAATTGTCGTTGTTGCATTATGGATAAATATTCTTCAGAATATGACAGTATTTATAGATCTATATTTTAATGATCTAATTCTTTAATCATTGGGAAAATATTTATAAAATCAAATATCTTTTCAAAATCTATCTAATGGCAACCCATATCCATTGGTTTTTTTTTTTATAACTGCTCTCAATATGTTGATGTGATCCACTTTGCTAAACCACTTTTAAATCCAGATTGCATTTTTTTTGACTGGTTAAAATCCAAAGTTCGCTGTAGATGAGTTGTAATTATCTTTGCAAAAATTTTGTTTAAAACAATTTCTAATATCTTCCTTATTATCTTTTTTTAAATACAGTATTAATATTAATGCTACATTTTTCCAATTATCTGGTGCATCTTTAGCATTTAGACCAATGGTCGGCAACCGGTGGTCTGTGGACCATTGGTGGTCTGTGACGTAATTTTAATAGACTCCAAAGAAATTCAGATATTATTTAAATTCACTAAGCTCATTTAATAAAATTTTTAAATAAAAATAAATTTTGTTTAAGCTGTATTATTATATGTAAAATAGAACAAGAACATTATATTGCTAATTGATTTGTTACAAATACTATTGTGACTTGCAAAATATCTACCTCAAAGGCGTTTAATTAATCCCTACTCGGTCGTGGCTTAGAAAAAGTAACAATATAAGAATACCATATTCTGTACAATTGACTAGGCACCAAATTTGACTATGGCGCACCCTTGGTAATTGGGTGAATTAAAACTCAAAAGTTTTATTAAGAATTTTGAAGGAAAACTCATCTACAGTATACAAATTATTAAAGAATAGGATATTATTTGTTACTAATCTTAAATAATTTTTGTAGATACGAATTAGAAAATTATGCATAATATGTATTTATACATTCATTTATTTTTATGAAATAAAATGATTATATTAATAAAAAACAAGATAAAACAATTGTTTAACAAATTATAAAACATATAAATGCAAACTTAGTTTTACTTCCATTGAAAAATTCTACATACATGTGTGGTATGTGGTGAAATTTCATCAGATCTCACTAATTTTCTTCATAGTAAAGATTTTATGCAAGATGTGTATATATTCTACACATTTTTCATTTATTATTTTTTGTTATACGCATTTGAGCAATCATAGATTATTTATTTAGTTGTGGATTTTTTTAAAAAGCTATATTTTTATAAATATTATAAAGAAATCTGGAGATATTTAAATCAGGAAATAGAATTTCTAACAATATTATTAAGTCTTTAAATCCTCCAATTCTGCCATTTTTTGAATAAATTGGACAATCTTTCCACAATAAAACCTCCAGATCTAATGTTATATATAATATACACATCGTGTGATTTCTTATTTGTTGACAAAGTAATCAAAAAATTATCATAAGATGATGTCTAGGTTTCAAGTGGAGATTTTTCATGTAGAAACAAGTTATTTTCTGGGACTACGGTGAGAAGGCTGTCATCCAACCATCCAAATAATCATAGATGGGAAAAGTTGACAAGAACATTATAATTGACCGTTTCTTAGTCAATCAGCTTAGTAAAATTATTTATTAGGCTAGTGGATAGAAAAAGAAACTGAACGACTAGGGAAGGAGGCTCTCCATCACGCGATAATCGATTGGTGAGAAAAAATATATTTAAGACTAATATAAGTGAAAAATAATTATGTTTATTTATTTAACACATAAATGGAAAAAAATTAGAATTGTGATAATAAATAAAGCAGACAAAAAACAATGAGGGTAAAAAATTGTTGCTTTAAAAATAAAAAGAATCAAGTCTAATCTCTGATATTATTAAAATTAAAAATAATTAAATGAAACAACAGAAAAAAATATAAGTCAACTAAATTAAAAACTTTAATGGAATAAATTGGACATTTGAAATATAAACTACAATAATAAAATGACAATAAAACTAATTGATCACGAATTACATAATTGGTGTAGAAATATTTCATTTCTAAACAATTTTTTTTAATCTCAAGGTGATGGATGAACACCTCATAACATGAAAAAAGGAAATAAACTCTGGTCTTCTTGTATTAATTTCAGATATATTTCTGAGATTCATATTTTAAAATTTTTATAGTTCTCTTATTTAAAAAAATATCTGGAACTTCTTTAGTCTATTATATATTTTAGAACAAATCATATTTGAAGATTTTTTGAATAATTAAATATTAAATCCTGGGTGTTAATATAGTAAAATCTTTTTGGATTTGTTTTCAAGTTTGTTCTACTATAAAAAAACAGCATACGTGAATCCATTCTTTTAACCAAAGATGTTAAGTTAAATTTTAATTTATCTCAAAGATAGTTTATTATTAAATTATAATGAACATGAACTACTTTATTATTATCTATAGTAGTTAGTATGTATTTAAAGCCAATCAAAGTTTGATTTTAAAATACTAAAATAATAGAAATTAATCATTGGCAAGTATATATAAATCTAAAATTAGTTGCATCTGTATGTCAATTTTTTTTTCCTCCATGAAATCAGATTAACATTTTTTTTTATTATTTTAGTATATTTAATTTATATTTAAAACATAGCATTCATATATATGAATATGTAAATCTGATTTTTCACTAAGCTAGATGGTTTATAAATGCAAATTACATGATAATAGCCCAAGTTTATCTATACTAAAATCCATTTTTTACTTATAAAGTTTGCCTTGACAACAGATGAAGATTTATAGCGTAGATAAGTTTGGGCTGTTATCATATGATATATACAGTAAGTCCTTCAAAGAAAAGTGATAACTCACTTCAATTGAAAATTTGTTTCTATTTATTACAGGAATTGATATGTCATGGCTATTGAGTTACATAGAGCTCTTTGGTTGGGCTCCATTTATTTACAAATAATAAAATATTGCAGTCTTTATAAACTATTTATAACATATAAATTGAGGGTCCATCAGATTAAAATATAAATTTAATGGTCTAATGAGTAATTACTAATATTGTGCTTTGGGAGTCTCAAACAATTGTAATGTATGGATCTCAAAAGCTCTTGATGATGCCAATATTATAGTCATGCCCATTCCATCATTAGATTTTCAATGATGTAGATAGCTGAAGAGTTGGAGTGTGGAGAGGATTGAAGTCTATACATTAAAGTGTGTAGATTTGCTATCTTAATATAAACCAGTACTGATATATGTATGAAATGATAATCCTGACAACTGATGAGGGCTGATTTAGCATGAAATACATATACTGGAGATCATTTATTTTTTTCACATGTATGTGGTCATGTGTATCGGTTATATTGGATAAAGTAGATGTCTGTAGTGAGCTTGAAAATCTGGGTTCAAATTCCCTTTAATTACATATACATCTAGTAAATCAACTCTAAAAAATTCATAAGGCAATCATATTTTATTTTTTAATATGGTGTTTTACCTGGAATAATGAATTAATATCAGACTCTCGCTTTAGTTAAAGTAAAAACATTAAGCTAGTAAAAGTGAGAATAATCTTTTATTTCGTCATATATATATATCATTAGCAGCCCTTAGTATATGATTATAGTTAATATAATACAGTTTCTCTAAAATGACCGTTGGAGAGTCTTTGCTCAATAACAGTGTGGGTTATTTTTTTCCTTCATATGTAAAGAATGAACTAAATAAATAAAATTAAAAATTTTGTCAATGTCACGGGCAAAAAGAATTGGTTAATAGAAATGTATTCAAAAGTCTTGAAGGGGATTCCCTTTCGTCCGCAGATGGATACTAACAACTGATAATGATTCATATATATACACACATGTGTGCGTAAATGTATTTAATAAATATAACGAAAGAATTACTAAAACTGTGGTCTAATTAAAAAATAATTTCTCAATCCGCATTTGATAATTAGGAGAATAATCTTACAACAGATTTAAATGCAATTAATTTTACGCCAACGCGTACACGTGTATTAATTTTAATTATTATTTATTACTACTATATTGCTTTTGTATGGACGAAATAGAATAGTATCACGATATTCCTTCTTTTTTTCCCTTGAATTTTGTTTGTTTGTTGTATTTATAGTTGAACAAAGTAATTTGTTTCCAACAATTTCTCATAAATTTTAAACCTGATTTCGGTCAAAAACTTTACCTAAATATATCTCCCCCAATTACCTATGGGTGTATTTATATATGAAAGAGGCAGGTAATCGTTACTGTTTAGGAAAAAAAATATTTTTAAAAACATTTGTTTTCGGATATATAAAATAATGATTTTTAATACGTATATTATATAATTTAACATTGAAAAATTATATATATATAATGATAATATACTTTTACTGTAATTTATTATTATTATTTTTTTGGAATTATTAATCAAGCTTGCAAATTAACATCGCTACAAATAAAGAGCTATTATATTTATAGTGTTGCATTTTAAAATAAGGATGACAGGGGATGGTGAGGAGACATTATTTTCAGCATCCAAAAGTTGATTTTATACTTCTGTAAATTGATTAAATGATTTGATAAACAAAACAAAACAAAAAAGTACTTCTATTACTTCGCTTTTATTTGTTTATTGGTTTAAAAAAGGAGTTGTTGATTCTTTATGCAAAGAATGACAAATAGCGATCATCTGACAAAACCTATTGTAAAGTAATAAACATAAAAATGATGTATTGAAAATGCAAAACACCAATCATCTGCTGAATTATAAACACGCTACGACTCATCAATAATTGGGAGGAGAATTACCAACCCATTTAAACTATCTAGTCAGTAATTTGTAACTAAACACACTTAACGGAATAAGTTTAGTTAGTTAAAGGATTTTTTTTTTTAAGATTTTTTTTTTTTTTGTATCAAAAGAAAATTGTAAAGGTCCATGTCTGAAGAGAGGAATGAATGGGCATCATGCCCCGTTCTTTTCTGGTAAAGAGTAAGCGTTTAAATAAATACATGCCCGAAATGAAAAGCGCCTTTACAGTTGTTAAACCGCGTCTGGAGCGCAACTCTTCTTTGGGTAGGTTAGTTTTTATTTTTATTAAAAGTAAATATTTTATTATTATTACAAATTAATATACAATCATATTGATTATCAATATACAAATATATATTAAATTTTCTACCCATAAGAAGATTTTAAATAATGTCGATAAAAAAGCCAAACTTTTAACACTTGATCATTAGCATGTTGCTGGTAATTTGACAAACCAAAATAATTGCTTAAGAGTTGACATCGTCAAAATATAACCCCAAGTTGTGGGGGAAGAGGTTTTTTTTTTTTTTTACGTTTATATATAGAGACTAAATATAATAATTTATTGCCAACAGACTAAAATTCAAACTTTATTTGATCAAATCACTTTATAATTTCGTTAATTAGCAGATTTGATGATTCTAAAAGTTTTCTGTCCAAAAAACAACTATATAATAAGAAAATACTTGATTATCATGTTATAAGAACTTCTTTTAAGATAAACAATGATCCAATGTTCTAATTAATATTCGTATATAAATGCTAAAATAGAGTGTTCAATTTTATGAATGTTTAAAGTTATTTTTTACTGAAACTATCAAAGTATAATGGGAGGACTTTGTATTCTTCATCATAATAGTAAAATCATTATTCGACATTTTTATCTATGCTCATTTTCTAGGGTCATTAATTTTGTTAGTTGAATCTAATTTATAATCTTACATATACTAAATGTAACGTTATTCAACATTATGTTTTTAAAGTTATGGCTTTGAAATTTTTCCAGCTTAGAGCATCATAATTATTATTAAGTTAATATTATCATAGTCCAGAAGTTCCAGTTCTAAGATCAATTTCTTAAGATTTTTATTCATTCATTTATTTATTAATCAAGCAGTAAATCATGAATTTTTATTCACCTAGATCCAAAAATTATTATTCTTTACTATACCTATCATTGAGATAGAATATAATAGTCAGTCACTTTGCACAAAATTTTTCTATTTTTCTAAAACGAATTTATTAAAAACAGATTTTCTCATCTTCAAAGAGTAGGTTTGTTATTCACAAAAATACTTATAAATAGTATTTTTATATGTCATGAAAATTTCAAATTATTATAAGTCTTTGAATTTAACAAACCTGATTTAAATCGGTGCATTATTATATACAACATAGCATAATCTTAAAACAGGCAAAACTCACTATATATATTGCCACGCACAGCAAGCTAGAGTAATCAATGGATGCCAGAAAGCTTGTGCATAAAATCCCCATCTAGTGCCTACTCATCCAATATCCCCAGAATAGTTTCTTACTCATAGTTTTATAGTTAAATGTAAATAAAAGGTGGTTGCTTGCATTAGATCCTAAGATCTAGGTGCAGTGCTCTCAGATCCAAGGCCATAAGCCAGAAATTAGTCTGTGGATATTGGATGAGTAGGCACTAGATGGGGATTTTATGCACAAGCCTTCTGGCATCCATTGATTACTCTAGCTTGCTGTGTGTGGCAATATATATATACTGAGTTTTGCCTGTTTTAACAACAGTTATACACAAGCATAAGAGGAGGTGGTTATGTGATGTTTATTGCATAATCTTTAAAGTTTGTTAAATTCACCTTCCAAATTTAAAATGCTAAGATAGTTCAAATACAGTCTCCTAGCAACAGTACTGGTCATTGTTTGATACTTATTTCTCATATTTAAAGCAACACTACTAAGTTTACTAATAAAATCTTTTTTTTTCAGAACTACATTAAATAACGAAGCTGTTAAGATCATTATCAAGCATTTTATGAAATAATAATAACAATGTTTTATTAAATGAAATAAGTTTAGGCAAAATGAAAACTGTTGAAAACAAAAAAATATACGAATATGTTTAATTAGAAGGAATTTAAACACAGGCTTTCAAACTCCCTTCAGCTATCCACTCCACCTTATCTTCTCTAATTACATTTGAAAATTCAGTATATACATTATACTTGTAATCAAATATTGCAAATGTGTTTAATAAATTTGCTTCTCCAAAATATAGTTAGAATATATATATAAGTTTAAATCTGATATTTATATTGAAATTAATTAATTAAAAAAAAGATCGTCTCTTAGAAAAAAAAATACTGGATTGGATTATAAATGATAAATCACGTCTTGGATAATTTATTTGAAAACAAAATTTAAAAATAAATTATGGGGAAAAAATACAAACTAAAACATTTGCATTAAAATAAAGAAGCATAGATAAAAGATAAACAACTTTTAATTAGCTTATTGCAATGCAAAATCTTCTCTGTCAGAGCTCATAAAGATAATAGTAAAGGAGAAATCATAGTAAGCAGAAGAGCCAATTTTCATTCTTATTTCACCTTCTAATTAAGAAAACTGGAGATAGTTATCCATTTATTATTATAATAATGGATAGTTAGTAACATTGTCTAAAGACCAGTTCTGAAATAAAACCTAAGTCTGAATAAAAAGTGAAAACATGATCAAATTTTAGCTATCTCAGATAAATACTCAGACCAGTGAAATAACAATCTGCTGCTATCTACACCAAGATGCCACCATATATATTATTTGAAGATTTGGTGCATATACAAGTATGTGTGTGTTAAATGATAAAAATCAAGTTTATTGAACTCAAAAAAGTTTCTTTTTATTTTTTATGCTATGAATATTATAATAAAGTCATAAGAAAACACGTGATAGGTAGTAGCTGTTTATCTATTACCCTTATCAACATTGTTATAATATCTAAAATATAATATATGTAATGTGTCACGTCCATAGCATTAGGATTTGAATCCAGATCAGATTACAAGCTGATGTAAAATTTTTCTTTCAGGCAAATAGTTCATAATCAATATAATTAGCCCTCCTCGCTTGTAAATGGGAGTTTAGCTATTTTTAACTGAAGGATAAAAATCTAAAGCTTATAAAGATTGGTCAAATGAATATCGATGAGTTAACAGTAAAAATAAAATTAAAAAAAAAAGAATGTAAAATTATGCCGAGTTTCATTCACAGTGATGTTGGAGCTTATAGAATATCGTATTCCTATTGTCGCACAGAGTCTATAGAATGTCTAGTAAAAAAAACAATTACTGTACAGTAAAAAAATATATATTCAGTCGTTCTGTCTCAAAATCTTTGACTCGGATCATAATTTAGATAAATAGTTCATTTTTAAATTTTCGATTTTTGTTGTTGTTGTTGTTATTCAAATGCTAGTAAAGTATGTTACCAGCAATAATATTTTTTTTTTCTTTATTCTAAAGTTGAAACTATCTTTTTAGTTAACCTTTATTAAAAACTTTAGTAGTTGTATTTTTAAAAGAAACAAAATAGTTAAGCCTAGCATTCTGTAAATTTATTTATTTCCACCACTTATGAAATTTTAAAGACCCGTAAGTGGGATTTAATTTTTTTGAACTAGTCTCTATAAATTTAAATAAAAATTTTAATTTATTAATTAATAAATTATTGACAGTGTTAAACAATAAAAGTATTGATAATCATAGGCTAACAAATGCAGTCAAGACTCAATTTTATATTATAAAACTTAAAAAAAAAAAAAAAGCACTTTTTTACAGAATGCCACGAATTACTATAAATCTGCTATTACAAACTTATTGCGTGGATCTGTCAATCGTTAATAAATCTATCTATCTATATAGTATTATTTGAATCTACAAAAAAAAAAATAATTTCTTTATTGTGAAATCCAAATTGTTGTGTTTTTTTTTTTTGCTGCATAAATATAATTATTTGTCAAACCTTAAATAAGCACGCACAGATAAACATGTAGAAAATTAAATGGATGCCCTATCATTTCTCATAAATATCAAAAGGCATTCTGTGAATTGGCATTTAAAATGATATTGCTTGTTGTATTCTCTGTATTTTGCAAATAACTGGAAAAATTTATTGTTTTTATAATATATATAAAATTAAAATTTATGTTTAAAAATAAATTGCAGTAATATTATCGTACTAAAGATATTAGGGAAAGCAGATAGTGCCCTGAACTTTTTTTCTCTTCTAAATTTAATATCAAAATAGTAAGCTTAATTTTTTATATTATTAAATACTTTTATTTAACTTACAAATTCTAATTGTTGTTTGTTTACTTATTAAGAGCCAAATCTTGTAATCGATTTTTAACATATTTTTATAGAATGAATTTTCTTCATTGTACATGTGTTAGATATCAATGGCAGTGTAATATTTTAGATTTGTTCAGCCAGTTATCAATTCTGACATTATTGATGAGCCAAATTTCAAAACATATTGATATTGGTTCAGTAAATTTTTAATAACATGCAGTAGATGGAATAGATTGAAGCCTTCCTATTAAAGTTTGAAGATTTACTATCTTAATGTAAACCAAGTGTTGATTATATACATGTATGGGAGATGATGGTCTGGATCAACTGATAATTACTGTTTCAACATAAAATAAATATATTGGGGATCATTTAACTTTTTCACATATGTGTGTGATCATGTGTATTGGTTGTATGAGATAGAGTGGACAACTGAAGGGGGCTTAAAAGTCTGTGTTCAAATCCCCTATAATTACATTTAAACTCCAAGTGTATGAATTATGCTCATGTTTCAAATATAAAGATAGTAGTATTTTTTTAAAAAAAAAATGTTTTCATTGAATGTCATAACTAATTTACTGAAAAGTGTTTGTAGTTAATTAAAAGAAAAAAGAAAAAGAAATGAAGGATAAAATCTTAATTTCTTTTGATTGTTTAACACTAGCTTCATAGATATAAAATTTGTAAACATTTTTTAGAAAATATCAGTACTACAATATTATATTATAACCTAAAAAAGGAGATGAATCAATAAGAGATAAATACAATCTTTAATGAATAGCCAAAATGATACTATAGGCTAAGCTCAGAGAGATTTCTAAATGTCATATACCATAATAATGAGAGCAATAATAGTAAATAACAATAATGAATAAGCATTATTAAAGCAAAATGCAGCATTTAATAAAATGAAGAGGAGTCTTCTCATATTTACTCTTATAAATTATAACAGATCTTATTATTGAAAGCATATGTCATTAAGAGGTTAGGTTATATTTAAAACTTCACCTATAACACCTCTTCCAATCATAGTATATCTAATAACTATGACAAATATTTTACTAGTATGATCAAATCTACAATTAAATTCTTTTCATCAATTAAAAATATATCTGATTATGTTTTATTATAGTGATATTTCTTAAAAACAATTTTGTTTTAAAGTAAAATAATTTCTTTAATACTCTTCTATAATTAATATCTCAAGATTCTTTTAACTAATAGTTTAATTAATGTGAGATTTATGCTTTTCTTTTACATTTAGGATTATTAGATGAAGAAATGGGTTAGTAATTTCATAATGAGATATACTCTTACTCTTAAGATAATATCTTCCCAAGATTAAGATAATAATAATAATAATTTTAATTGTTAAAATAAACTTGATACACTCTTAATGTGGAATAAAATAATTTAATATGAAAGAATTCAGATATAATGAGTGGACAAATGATTTTATGGTCACTCAGGATATTAATACATCCTATTAAATTAAGAAATTTCATCATTTAAATTTATGATGAATAATCAAAACAATTTTCTAAATAAAATAAAATAATATCAGCATAAAAACATTGATCTTTTAACAAATGAAATTGATTATAGTGATCCTTTAATAATAAACAAATAAAATAATCAATTTCATAGATGTTTTCTTTACATCTAAAATGCAATATTCATAAAGTAACTCTTCTATCAAATAAGATATGTTCATATACTCTCAGTACATCCAATTATGGATAAATTTATAATAAACTTTGTAATATTTAGATTTCTGTGTAATATATGTGTGAATGATAATAAATAATCAAAAAGAAAATTAACAATAAACAAAACATTTATTTTTGATAGTAAAGACACTTAACATACAAAACTTTAATATCTCACAATATTATCAGAATAAATCAGGTAAATATTTTATGACACAATCCATCATGAAGGAAAATTATAACTGTATGGATTTACAGATAAATGATTGAAAATAAAACAAATATTAAATAAAATCATTATTATCTGGTTTATGAAACTTTCTGCAATATTAATGTTATAATAAGTTTTCGATCTTACAGCCATTATATTATCCCTTGTGAATATATTTAATACTTTTCAAATATCAATTACCAATCCAGCAATGAAATAACTGTTGAAGGAGATTTATATCATTTATTAGTGCCAAATATATAATTTTAATTTCTAAATGAAATGCTTATTGGGTTTACATCCTGAAATACTGGCAAAATAAAGTAACAAGATCTACACATCAAATCAATATCAACTTACACTCTGATTAACCAAGAGTGCAATTGTAAATATGATGATAACATATATCAGCACTATAAAATATGTCAATTGCCAGGATGTCATGGCAGTACATTACACATGACTGTATATAAAAATACATAATTAAATCCACATTTGGGATTATAAGGCAGGTAAAAATCAAGTGATGGCATGAACTCATAAAGAAATCACCATCTGAAGGCAATGTATAAGCTATGATTCTGTCTCTAGACATATAACTATGAGAATGAACCATCAAAAATATGATAAAAATACTAATATTTGCATTAAATAAAGCATTTTATGCTTAAGTATGAGACAAAGAATGATATAATTAATAGAAAATAGCATGGCATAAAAGAGATCCAAAGCTACAATCTCTTTGAAAACAAGGCAAGATAGGAATATACATCATAGCAAGAAAGAGGCTAAACTATGATAGCTTAAATAATACAACAAATTATTGCCAAACATGGCCAATAAAATAAATTATGGCATAAAAATAATCAATAAAACATACACCAGCTTTCATTATGTTTATCATAAGCATATACATTCAAATAAATAACTTCATAAACAGGGATTAAACATAATAAAAGAAAATATTCTGAAAACTTTTGGATAAATGCAGCTTAAAAATAATTTATATAATTACACCCAATAGCAATGCATAAAATAAAATTTTAAAAAAATGTAGCATAATATAACATCATAAATAATGAGACTTAAAACTATATTCTTTTACCAAATAATAATAAAAAAAGAAAGTCCTTCATCCTGGTGTTTCAACCATTCAACAGGATACAGTCACAGTAAATGCCATTCTGAAAACATGATGATTTCTCCAATTTATTTATATACAGAAAAATTCAAATTTTACATAAAGCACTTTAAAACAAACATTAAGCAATAAATTTTCACATAACTTTAGCATAAGTATATATGTATGGCCATTTAACTTTAGAGAAATATACTTCAAAATAAACACAAATAATGATGCATCTTTAACTTTTCATACAATATTATATTAATTTCTCCTTTTTGGACTGCAACACTTATTGACAATAAAATTTAAGGAGACTATTTCTTTGAGGAATAATATATTCCATGGTAGATCAGATTTTTGACTAATAATCATGACAAAAGAAATGAGCAAACATTTATAATAAAACTGGATAAATTTATAATCCTTGTATGAGATTAATTCAGGAGCATTTATGTTTCAAAAACATCTGCAATACAACTTACTTTTGTTGCTGCAGAGAAAAACAAATAATTTAAAGATAATAATAAGTATGAATATACTGTAATAATATTGGCATCAGCATGGGATTTGGGCATTTCATCATCAGATTTTCAGTGGTATGGAAGGCTGAAGAGTTGGAGATTGGAGTAGATTGAAGCCTTTCCATTAAAGTATGAAGATTTGCTATCTTAATATAAACTAAACACTAATTATATATGTGTGGGAGATGATAATCTGGACCAATTGATGAGTGCTGGTTTAGCACAATATATATATATATATATATTATATATATTGTATATATATAAGAGATATATATATATATATTTAGCACTATATATATATATTGGTGATTATTTACCTTTTTACATTTGTGTGGTTATGTGTATAAGTAGTATGAGATAGTGTGGATAGTTGACAGGTACTTGAAAGTCTGAGTTCAAATCCCATATATTTACAATTAGGCTCCAGGTATGCATATAATAAGTAAATAAATTTCTATGAAGAAACAAAAGTCAATAAATTTAATTTTATTAGTATACGAAAATATTCTTCCTTACTTTTATTGAATTAAATATGACAATGATATACAGCGAGCAAACTGCTTCTACTCCATCAATACCAATAGTAAAAACATCATTTTAAAATGTAATAGCATTTAAAATAAATGAATATTATTCTTTTAAATTGATATTTATAAGTATACATTATAGTAGTTATAAATATTTATCCATAATGTATATTTAGAATACATTTTAATGACTCGAAGAAATATCTGTTTAGATTAAATTAATTATTTCCATATCGGAGTATATATAAATTCAAAAGAAACATCTATGAATTCTTGCTATTAGAGGGCATGTTCTACCATTTGGAATTCAACTATCATTTCAAAATGATAAATTCAAAGAAAACCTTCGTTCAAAATATGTACTTTCAAATAAAAATATTTTTCTTCTTAAATGAAACTGTTTAATAATATTTCTATATATAATACATTTAACTTATGATAATGTTTAAGGAGTTTGCTATTAACTGAAATGAGACCCTTTGATTCCTCTTGGAGACCTTAAAAAAACTGAGCAGGCAAATTCCTAATGTCCACTCCATACGTTCTTGTCGTTGCAGCTGTTATTACTATGTGATTATTCATATAGTATACGAACATAGATGAGCTGCTCACCGACATGCAATAGCCAGCGTGGTGAGTTTATTGGCTTTTTACCTCCGAGTTTAAAAATATTTTTTCAATGTATACAATCATGACAGACAAAAATAAATCATGTTCCTTATTCCCAGGAGGCTGTAAAGTCATCAACCAAGGCAGCAGTTGGTGGCCGAAGGTGGAGGGTGCTAAGAATCCCCTGATTGTGGACTCAGGTTGCCATTTGACGACGACTTTTTATTTAGGTACTTACAACTGCAGATCACTTTCAAGTGAAGGAAGATTGCAAGAGTTAGAAGAAGAACTGTCTTATATTAAATGGGACATTATTGGACTTTGTGAAGTTAGAAGAAAAGGTGAAGAAACAATTGTTTTAAAAAGTTGATATGTACTCTACTATAAAGGTACAAATAATGGAAATACAAGTGGAATAGGATTCATTATAAATAAAAAAATGGAAGAATAACATTGTGGAGATTGATGGTGTATCAGACAGAGTGGCAAGATTAGTTTACAACTTAATAGCAGATACCAAATGCAGATAATTCAGGTTTATACCCCAACAAGTTCTCATAGTGATGAAGTTATAGAAGATTTTTATAGGATGTACAAAAGGTTTTTGATAAGAGTAAACAACATTTTAAAATTGTTATGGGAGACTTTAATGCTAGAATTGGTAAACAAATGAAAGATGAAAATGCTGTAGGTAGTTTTGGTTATGGTAATAGAAATGAGAGAGGATATAGACTTGTGGAGTTTGCAGAAAAATAAAAACTTTATATTATGAATTCTTTTTTTGAGAAAAATGTTAAAAGGAAATGGACATGGAAGCATCCAAATGAAGGTACAACAGAATTGGATTATATTTTGACTAACTGAAAATTCATATTTCAAGATTGTAATGTTCTTAATAAATTTAACACAGGAAGTGATCACCGATTAGTAAGATGTAAGATACATGTTAATGCAAAACTAGAGAGACAAAAATTATTAAGAAAAACAATATTTATAGTTGATATTCCTAATCTTCAGAAACATTCTAATGAATTTAAATTAGAACTTACAAATCGGTTTCAAGTATTAGTAGATTTTGAACATGATTCAGATTTGAATGAAATTAATAAGAGAATAACTGATACCCTTCTAAAAACTGCAACAAAGATAACTGGTACAAAAAAGCAGCAATTGACCAATAAAATTTTTACTGATACTAGAGAATTTATAAAGAAAAAAATGAATATGAGGATATACAACAATGATGCATTAAAAAAGATTGAATATCTCGAATTTTGTAAAATGGCGTGGAAAAGAGTTGAAAATGATATAAGAAAGTATAATTGTGAACTAGCAAGGAAAGCTGTAGAAGAGAATAAAAGTATAAAGAGTGTAAAACAACATTTTGGTATTGGTAGGAAATTTATATCTGCAATAAGAAAAAAAATATGGCATTATTACTAAAAAGAGAGATGACATCATAAAATGTGTAGAAGACTTCTATCAAGAATTATATAGTAATAAAGAACAAGTGCCTCCTATACATATTATATCTTCTGAATTGGCCAGAATTTTGAATGAGGAAGTGAGACATGCAATTAAATTTATATAGAAAGGGAAGGCTCCAGGTAATGATGGAATTGTAATTGATATATTAAAAGAAGCAGGTGAAGAAATAGAATTTTTTTTAGCAAAGTTATATACCAAATGTCTAAATGATAAAGATGTACCAGATGATTGGAAGAATGCAGTATTAATATTAATATTTAAAAAAGGTGATAAAGAAGATATTAGAAATTACAGACTTATCAGTCTTTTATCAGTTTTATACAAAATTTTTACTAAGATAATTACAACTCGTCTACAGAAAACATTGGATTTCCACCAACCAAGAGAACAAGCTGGATTTAAAAGTGGTTTTAGTAGCTGGATTTAAAACTGGTTTTAGTAAGATCTAGGTATTGAGAGAAATTATAGAAAGGACAAATGAATAAAAGTTGCCATTATGCTTAGGATTTGTAGACTATGAAAAGGCATTTGATTCTATAAACATTTCTTCAGTGATTAAAGCATTGGATCATTAAGGTGTAGATCCAGGATATTGTCATATTTTGAAGAATATTTATAAAAATGCAACAGCAACAATTAGATTACATAGTGATAGTAAGAAAATCAACATTGAACAGGGTGTAAGACAGGGTGACTCCATATCTCCAAAACTTTTTACAGCAGTGCTGCAAGAAGTATTTTGTGGATTAAAATAGGAAGCTAAAGGAGTGAAAGTAAATGGAGATTATTTAAGTCATTTTGATTTTGCAGATGATGTAGTTGTGTTTGCAAATAATGCTTTAGAGCTACAGGAAATATTGCAGGAGTTATCAGATGAAAGTAGGAAAGTAAGACTAAAGATAAATGTTTCAAAAAGACTAAAGTAATGTTTAATAGATTTTCTCAAAATATGAAAATAAAGATTGATTACGATGAGTTAGACGAAGTTAACAGCTACAAATACCTTGGTCAGATTATTAATACAGATGGAACTATAATGGATGAAATTAATCATAGAATTAAACTTGGTTGGAGTGCTTTTGGTAGAAATAACTTGATACGAAAAGGAAATATGCCTATGTGTTTGAAAAGGAAGGTTTTTAATAAATGTGTTTTGCCAGTTTTTACTTATGGATCTGAGACTTGGACACTTAATAAAAGAGCAATACAGAGACTTCAGACCACTCAAAGAAGTATTGAGAGATGCATGTTGGGAGTAACAAGAAGGGATCGAAAACGCAATGTATGGGTAAGAGAACAAACAGGTGTTACTGACCTCATTGAAAAAATTAAAAGACTGAAGTGGAGTTGGGCTGGACATATTGTTAAAAGAGATGATAACAGATGGACAATTGAAATTTTAAACTGGATTCCAAGAGATTGTAAAAGACCCAGAAAGAGACCAGATGTGAGATGGATGGATGAAATAAGAAAGTGTGCAGGGGTGATGTGGAGAAGAGAAGCTAAAAATAGGAAAAGATGAAATGACCTTGGAGAGACCTTCATCCTGCAGTGGATTTATAATGGTTGATGATGATGATGATGAATGTTTATTTCTAATATATAAATGAGAATCAATAGAAGATCTTATGCAACAATGATGACTAATGCAGAAATCCATTGAAGTACATAGGTCACATAAGAATAATTTAATTATTATTAAATATTTTGTTGACTTTTTCATCATATTTCCCTGCAATATAAATTTCACGTTTTGGTAATTTCAGCTTAAATTTTCTGATCCTGGATGAATTAAGTCACACACTTCGCTAAAATTGTGCACCCCCCTCCTATAACATTAACCAACATGAAAATAAAAAATAGCGGTACTTAACACACGAGGCTTGAACTTCACAAAAAAGTACTCGAAATTAATAAATGGATATAGACAATGCAACCCAGCATATTGTGTCTACTGGAAACAAAAATATATAACGTAACCTAAATCAAACCAGCTACATATATGAGTAAACTTGCTTTATGTGAATGCTTGAGGTATCAGCACCATCAAATGGGGCAGGTATATTTTTATCAGCCAAGAATGCCCCTTCTCATATTTTTAAGATAATATTCATAGATGCGAATCTCCTGATAACTATATTTAATCACAAAAGTTTTTCAATTAACATTATATTTGTGTATATTTCCACGGTCTTATTGTAATTAACAGAATAATTTTAATTCTTAACTCCCCTTTAGCTTCATTCCCTACCTCACTATACTTACCAGGGATTTTAATATGAGCTATCAAAAGTTTGTTGCAAAATGGATAAATCAACCTGCAATATCACTTATGAGTGGTGAGGGTTTTCTCCCACCGAACTCAGTATCTTTTTATAACAACTACCATGACACACTCATAGATCTAATGTTTTATTCTTCAATGCTATATCATTCAATCAAAGTAAGACTCTCCCCCAAACACATACCACAACAGGGGCATTAACATACAAAAGACCATATGGATATTTCTACTCAGAAACATATATCATGATAAATAAACACAATCAGATACAATTTGACCCAATTTCCAATACATAGTATATACACACCCCCTCTCATTTAATATCAATCATATTACTAAAAAAAATAATCTCTCCCCCCCCTTTAAACTAATCATATTAGCAGATAAACTACACAAAAGAATTTGTCATGCCAAAACCAGTCACTCACAATCAAGCAAATATAATAAAGCTGACATAGCTATATAATCAAATATGCAATAAACGAATTTGTCTAACATGGCAACAAACATGGACCCACAGATACATCTGAATGGCATTAGGCTATCCATCCTTGAATAAAATCCCCATGGCACTAGAATGGAATGGTAAAAAACAGCTTGACACAATATGATACAATCTATCTATTGGGACTTCAAAGAAAAATTAACAAAGCATAACCAATTTAAATTTCCGGTAACTTTTTTTTTGAAAACCAGAAACACACCTTTTGAAATCTCAGATTTTGCACTCATACTAGCATGAATCCCAGGTACATGCAAATCCAGGACCACCAGAAAGCCCACAAAATGTATTGTCACATCTCAGCTGATTTACAAACACATACTTGTACCAGCTTGCATAGCAACTATTACAAAAGCTGTACAATATACAAGGGCTATATCCAGTTTCAATGGTCCCCTTCAGTGGCCAGTCTTAATGGAGCCTTTTGGAATAAAAATTCTGGAAAAAATTTTTAAAAGAAAATTTTGAACCATATATAATACCACTAATATACAAAGCAATCATTAACTCGGTAATTAAAAAAAAAAAAAGATCCAATGGCTGTGCAGTTAGATTTTGAAAGTGCAAAGTGCATTTGATTCGGTGCCAATCAAAACACTGTTAATTTAACTTAAAAAAAAATACCTCACACAATCTTATATACAATCACCAATCTTCTACTAAACAGAGAAATTCACATTACACTCAATGGGACATCTTCATCATCTTTCTACACCAGCCAATCAATTCCACAAGCATCTCTACTTTGTACACTTTATTTAAACAGGCCAAACTCTCTATATATATTGCCACTCAGTGCAAGCCAGAGTAATCAATGGATGCCAGAAAACTTGTGCATAAAATCATTTAATAACTACTCATCCAATATCTCCAGATTAGTTTTTTGGCTTGTGGCCTTCATCAGTGAGGAGTCTTGGATCTGAGAGCACTGCACCTAGATCTTAGGATCTAATGCAACCCTCCAGTAGCCACCTTTTATCTCTATTTAACTACAAAACTATGAGACTTAAATTGAAAACACCATAATATTTTCAATCCAAGCTCATTAGCTTATATAATCTGAAGATATTGGATGAGTAAGCACTACATCCATTGATTACTCTAGCTTGCACTGAGTAGCAATACATATAGAGAGTTTTTCCTGTTTGAATAACAGTTAAGAGCAAGCATAAAAAAATGGTGATCATGTGATGTTTACACTTTATTTACATTATATTTAAATTACTTGCTAGAGTAAATTAAAAAAAAAAATTCAATTCCACACACTAACACATACATACCATGTATATTTTATATTGATGATGTCAGTATTTCTACAATCAAAGATTATACAGCAACGTTCAGGCTAAAAATCAACATCAATAAATCAGCTGCATGAGCAATATTCACTGGTAAATTAAACCCACAGATATATCAAAGAAAACCTAGAATGTTTCTGGGTTTCCCTTTCCACTTGGGTATGAATCAAATGAGAAAGAAAATACAAAAACTTAAAACAGAAGCAGAAAGAATCACTGAATCACTCTCCAAATCCTATCTCTCAATCTACTCAAAAGTATCATTATACAATCAACTTATTATGACAAAAATCACCTACTATCTGCCAATAATAAATATCATAAAAGCATTTATTACAGCAATTAACTCACTATGCAACAAGATACTATGAAAAAGAAAAGTAATAGCCATCTCAATAAAACAACTAAACTGGCCTACAAAATAGAATGGTCTTGGACTATATACATGTATTTCACATCCCAAAACAGTAAACCTGCTTATAGTCATACTTAGATGTTTTCCAGGGATGCACGTACACCCACTGATTGGTCTCCCCTGACATAACTATATCTCTACTCTGTTTGTGATATGTGGCCCATAAGGAATAATGTAACACTAAAAATACAAATAAATAAACATATTGGCAAATATAAAAGCTATTGTTTCCAGACCAGGCAGCGAATAAACAACCCACAGTACTGGGAATAAATAATAGCAAACTATTAAACAAGTTCAAAAGATGGTGCTTGGAATCAATAGATTTTATTATCAAACTTAATCTGAATGCCTTACTAAAAGTACACTTTATTTGGTGCAAGAGATTTTGCATACATATTGATCCATTATTTATGCTATGTCACAGAGAGGAAGAAACACAAAGCCACTTCCTATATGATTGTCTAGCCCTAAAAAAGTATCACTAATGATGCACAACAACTATAGACAAAATGGTATCACAAGAAGTAACATACTAGATGCATACAAAAAAAAACAGCAAAATCAGTAATACATGCAGCCACCTTCAGCTTATTTGCATACTAGTGCATCTGTTGCACATTCACATTTGGAAACAATTCAAGAAGACATCCCACCATCTACTACAACAAACAAAAAATTTATGGATAGAGATGATATTCTTGCACCACAGGATATTTTTCCAGCAACATGGTTTCTCTTCAAAATGTGTTTAGCATTATGACAAGGAATGGAATTAGTACTCTTTAAAAAAATAAATGAAAAAAAATGAGATCTGTTAATACCTGGTTGAACAAGGTAGCTTTCAGAATCAAGGACTAAAACAATATAAAAAAGAATTTTATATAAGTATGTGTAATTCTAATGTAACCTTATTTGCTGTAACCAATTGATACTCAATAAAGCCATTGCAATATGCACAAATAGACAAATATATAAGGGCCAGGGTTGGTAACCTTGACTGGGTCAAAATGATTGATAGGTTCGAGTATGGGTTATCGCACTCAATAACTATAAGTATTTATATAAGGAAATGCATGAGTAAGGCAATTTTAGTTAATTGGTTTATAAATATAAATATCAGAGGGTTAATAGATGAATACCTACTATTAATTACATTAATATATATAAAGCTGATTAATACACAAAATAGGTCACTATAATATATGCATATTAATTCATTATATATTAAGGCCCTAAGGTTTTCATAAATTATAATTAAGATCTGTATGACCAGTATTTATATCCCTAGACCTACCTTGGTATGTTTGGAGGTAGACTTCTCTGCAAAATGAGCTGAGAGTGAAGTAGCATGATTTTAGAGCACACTTGAAAGTGCATCCATCCTTCAAACTTCACCTCACAAGTTTGATACTAGTTTTTTCCTGCACCTTGAAGATGGATACAACTTATTGCTAGCTTGGCCTCTTCATTCATGATATTAATGCTAAAATATCTTTCCAAACTGTTGGCAAATTCAATGGGTGCCTCACTAGCATTTCCTGAAAAAGCATATTCCAGGCATTTTGTTTGTATATTGACTATCTATCTTTATTTCCTCTATATATTTCAATTTCTTCTCTTTTTAATGTAGACATGACTGTTTTGTTTTCAGTTTGACCATCTTGTCTATAGTCATTCCCCAATCTTTTTAGTCTTTCTCTGATTCCATCATCATCTTGACCTGCAGGAATTTAATTTGATTAGCCAGGTTCTCTATATGCTCTTATAGCAATTCCAGGCTTTGTTACTTTCATTATTCATAGATTCTATTGCCTCATGCACTTGGCCAATTTTATTATTCATTATTTCTTGTATGCCTTTTATTTTCATATCCAGTCTTCCTTATTTAGTCTCACTTCATTCATAACTTCCTTAATTTGTTTAATTGGTCTGTGATTTCATTAGCCATATCTTTAGTTTTGATTAATTTTCTGTAAGCATATCTAATTTTCTTTTTTTCAACATTTCTTCTGTTATTTTTTTATTTTTTGCTTCTCTTTGTTGTATTCTTTATATTATCTCTTCTTGTCGGTCTTTCTTTTTATTCTCTTCCTCTCTTTATTATCATCTTCTCTTTGTTGGTCTCTTTATTTTCTTCTTCTTTTTGTTTATTATCATCTTGTCTTTGTTGGTCTCTCTTTTTATTCTCTTTTATTATCATCTTATCTTTGTTGGTTTCTCTTTATATTATCTTTTTTTCTGGTTTATTGTCATCTTCTCTTTGTTGGTCACTCTTTTTATTCTCTTCTTCTCTTTATTTATTATCATCTTCTCTTTGTTGGTATCTTTTTATTTTCTTCTCTTTGTTCATTATCATCTTCTCTTTGCTGATATCTCTATTCTCTTCTTATCTTTGTTGGTCTCTCTTTTTACTATCTTTTTTAAACATTTGTAATGATTGGGATAACATGGAAGAAGCCTCCTCTATTCTCTGAATTCCTTCCATTGGTTGCTGATGATTTTTTGGAACATGTTCTTCCATCTTTTTTATTTTACCTCTTGTCACCATAAATATTTATTTTATAGACTTTTATTCTTAAAAAAAACTGTATTGAATTTTTTTTATACAGGAACTACAAATCTGAACTTTTAAAAATATCTCATAAAATAAGCTTAACATTACCTCCTCTTCCATGCAACCATATTTTAC
This sequence comes from Epiperipatus broadwayi, assembly GCA_028023455.1. Taxonomy (NCBI): domain Eukaryota; kingdom Metazoa; phylum Onychophora; class Udeonychophora; order Euonychophora; family Peripatidae; genus Epiperipatus; species Epiperipatus broadwayi. The sequence goes on from JAQFVV010012402.1 coordinate 4,576,326, forward strand.
CTTACCTTACATGAATACTATGTTATTATTACCCCTAATCTGCTACTCCTTCAACATTATTGTCTTATTACCTGGTTTTATTTCATTAATTTATTTCCCCTGCTTTATTCTCCAATTCTATCCTCTTTAAGTGTGTGCGACCAATTTCCAATTCTAGTGTATTTTTGTTATAAGTACATATTTACCTACAAACATAAGTCCATGTGACAAACCATTTATCAAAATATTTCTTAGAGATCTGATGAGAATCTGACAACAAAATAATGCATAGGGGCTTTTAATTTTGGGATAGATACAGAATCCAGTCCCTGAAATATAAGTATACAATGCAGTATGAACACTCAATGGTCTATCTCAATTTAGATATTATAAGTATATCACAACCCCTGATATGTAATTAAAATGAAATTTTTTTTTTGCAAAGCTCTGTTCTTTTAAGTCTTAGGGGTTGGAAAATACAGAAATATGCCTTTCTCCCTTTCTTGGAGGCTAAGAGGCTGGGGATCATGACAGGACTGTGTTAACTGGACCATGATAAACAATACAGACATATGAAAATCTAAAAATCTGAGTGTTGGAGCAATAACTGAGAGAGAACACTCTATGGAGCTGCATGAAAAACACTGCATCCTCAAGCCAACAACAAAACCCTCCATTCATCACCAAAACTAAAAGTAAATCTAAATAAATTTCAACAGTCAAAATAAATCCAATCTCCAAAATCATACCTTGATTACCTTTTCAACTTTAAATGTGAACTCCTTAAATAAACATTAATATTTCTATTTTTATAATTTATAATTATAATAATCATCTTCTATATTTTGTCACATTTCACAGTAATATGTTTAAATTGATTCTGCATCAAAATACAGAATTTTGTTATAGATTCAAGTTATATGATCACTGACTATCAGAATCTGATCATCATCAAGCCTATAGTTCAGTTGCCATTTGTAGAACTACAAGGAAATAATGTGGTCTTACCTAAAAGTGATGGTTGTCTTCAGTACATGATCACCAACAGCCCAAAGTTGGTAGCCATTTCTATGGAAAATTGAGGTTTAAACCATCAGAGATCTTAGGAATTATGTGTTTATCCTAAATAAAAAAAATAATATCTTTAATATCCAAGGGATGAGCTTAAAAGATCACTGTGAAGCTAACTATCTTAGGTATATGCATAATTAACTAAGTTCACCAGCATTGAAATAAGTATAAGTTATTCATCATAATGAATGATCAACAATAAAATTAAATAATTGGATGCACAAACTTAAGTGCTAATCCATAAGAATACAGCCCAAAAATAATAATGCTGGGAAATTAAAATATGCTGATCATCATCGATGCTCTGGCCACTTATACCCTTGATGTACTGGCCATTATAAATTTAATGTCTGATAGTGACTAAACTAAAATAAAATGTAGTCCATGGACTTTAAAGAATGTACTCTTCATGCCAATGCAAAATGACAATCATCGTCATCATCATTAACTGGATACCCATATACTAAATGTATATGCCCTTTATTCTATACAGCTGTTATGCATAAAACTAGCTCAGGAAGCAAGATTTCTAATTTATTACTGTAAGCAAGAGGGAAATAAATAAATAAATTAGCTTATTATAAATAACCTTAAGGAAACCACACACTTCCCTTACTTATAAATAACTAGTTTTATTGGGATCGTCAAAAAAACTAAATCATAAATCATAAACTGTCATGATATAAGGTCACATACACACTGCACTTCAAAACTGGAATTGGATAAAATAAATTAAGATTAAAAAGAACATTTTTAGCAATTATTTAATATTTAATTAGTAACAACAAAAATGACATGATAGTATAACATTTCAAACACCCATTTTATCAAAAATATATATTTTTACAAAAATTATATTAGCCAACCAATTAATTTTTATTCATGGACTAACTTTGAGTTCATTAGGTTCTTTTTTTAAATTTTTTAAGAATTAATTAACAAATATGTCTTTGATTTAGCTTAGCAAGATTTAAAAAAATGTAACTTTATAACAGATTTTTTTTTCTTTTAAAAACTATTTCACCATTTGTAATAGAAATTTAACTGGGTTTTTGAAGTATTTACTATTATCAAATCTTATACAACACAAAAAAACATTACATTTATGAAAAAAAAATTTCTATTATTAAAAATATAGTGTGCACACATAAAAATACCTCTAACCATAGGTTTCTTGTTTATGGAGGCCTTTCCAGTTGTTTCTGATGGGGTTTTTTTCTGAAGGTTTCTAAACATGGCTATGGTTAAATTTGTCCTTTACTGGGTCCATAGCAATTGCAGATAAATGAAAAATAGCATTTTTTGACTATTTGGTTCTTTTGAATTTCCAGGTGAGATAGATGTAGACAGAGAATTATGCTCTTGATTAAAGCCAAGATTGTGGATTACTTTAGGGGAATACCCTCTTCTCTAAATTTTTATTCTGGTGAAGGTAGGTCACATGGAGGAAGGTGATACTTAGTTTTTAGCTGAATGTAGCATGTTTTTATTGTACAAAGCATTTTAGGGTTAAACTCATAGTATGCTAAGAGCTTGATTAAAACTTCTCTATTCAATAGCTTGGTATCAGCTAGATTAAGCTTGGCTGCTCTTTCTTCAACAGCTAAGTTAAAAATACTTTCTACTATTTTTTTCAGCAACAGGATTAAAATTTGACTGCTCTCTTCAACAGTTAAGATCTCTAGACACTTGGGTATTATCACTAATTCACACCATCACATATATTTTATTTTTAGAACAATCTTGCCCACAAGCCAATTACAATCTGTCTCTTACATGATAATCTTCATGACAACCAATTAGATAAAATTTTATAAATACAATAATTCACCCAATTTCCTTTTTAATCATTGATATTGTAAATAAGTCAAGAACTTAAATTAATATTATAAAATTCTTGACATCCTTTATAATTAAAAATCAAATCTTGCAAAAAAAAAACCAACAAGATAATCATTTAATTGCACGATAATTATTTTTCTTTTTCATTAAAGAGAGATAAAAAAAACTCTGATTAATTAAAAATAGAATTTACAATGTTATTAAATCCTTATTTTGTTCTCTATCTTTTATTGTTTTAAAAAATTTTTCTTAAATATATTTAGTGTTTGAGAATTTTCATACTATCATATGGGGATTTTATAAATATTGAGTTGAATAATGACTCTTTAAAAATAGGGCTAAGAAAATGTAAATATTATTTCCCCCATTATCAAAATATTTTTTTATTCTTAAACCTGAGGAACATTCTGCCAACTATCTAATTATTTATTTTATTTAATGCAACTATATAGCCAACTGGTTACAATTAAGTATATATAAACCACTATACAATTTAATTTTTTAAAACATTAGATAATAAATTGCAAAGCATGATTTTAATTACTTCAATATAATCTTTCTCAATTGCAAAAAAAAAACAACATTAAAATACACATACTAATTCCCATGATACAAATTATTGTAGGATATTAAAGTATATTCAGAATTTCTTTATCAATTGGGTTTTTAATAGAAATTAAAAAAAATGTTATTGTAGTATAATTTGTTGTAATAGTTGTATAGTTTGATTGGTAGAAAATATTTAATAAAGATTATTGAGAAACCATTAATTATAAAAGTGATTATTTTGCTTAAAAGTTTATAATAGTTGCATTACATTTTATAGCTGAAAATATTGTTGCTAATTATGAAAATGATTACTATAAAATGCAACATGAATGGACTATGGATTTGGTGAATATATCCCAAATATATCATTATAGATTAACCCTTTATGGAGAAGAAATTATGAAAGGAACAAAAAAGTATAATATCCAAGGATATACTACATATGTAGGTGATCTGCTCTTGTGTGAAAAACAGCATAAGTAAACTAAAAAAAGTTTAACTAAATTAAATAATTTGAAATGGACAATGAAAAATGAGAAGAACAAGTTTATAAAGTATTTCGATATAAATATAAGTAGATCTGATGATCACTTTGATTACAAGTTATATATAAAGATTATTGAAGAAAGAAGGAATATCTACATATTGATTCTAAACTTTCTTTATGCATAAAATAAATAGTTTAAGATTATTATTTTTTTAGTATCTAGAAATGAGAAGTTATATAATTGTATAAATGACAAAATAAAAATATTAGACTTTATACACAAATAATAATAAAAATAAAATATGATATTGATGTACTAAAAAGATTACAGAAAATTTTATAAATTCGAATAATGTTAATAATAGAAAATGGCTTTCAATACCATATAATGTAAAAGGAAATAATAAAGGGCTAAAAGATATTTCTTGTGAACATTATAATGTTGTATATTATTATATAAATATAGTTTTATAATTCTAAAAAGAGCAAAAAAAAATAATATACAAAATTATATGCCCTTGTGGGACATCATATTTTGGAAAATATTTATATTCAATGAAAAAAAGATTTAGAGAACATCACACATAACACAAAGCACAAACATCTATGTATCATGACCATGAACTAAAATGTAATAGAGATTTTGAATTCAGTTTGAATAAGTAAACATATTAATGAAAAGGGAAATAATAAAGAAGAGAGAATGAAATAAGCTATTTTTATTAATAGAAAAATAATATGCATATCTAATAAAGAATCAAATGTAAAACTCACAGATATGGAGTGCAATATGGAGTAATAAAGATCAATTAAAAGTCATGTTTAGATGCTAACAAATAAAATTATTTGACAACAAAGAATCAACTGTGTAAGATAAATGTTTTTTAAAATATTTAAAAATAATCTCATTTTTATATGTAAGGCAAAGTGTTTGTAATCTGATCAAAGTCTCCATAACAAATGAAAAATGAGAGAAAAAATTTATTAGCAATATAATTAATTTTTCATCAAATTCAATCAGATCCATAGATGATCAATAAATCAGTTAAAATCAATGAATTTACTGATAAAAGATGTTAATTATAAAACAGTGGTATTTCTTTTAAATATTAGAAATAATTAAAAGAATGATTCAACTTCAGTTTACTTAAAGTCATAAATATTAATGACTTTCTGTCCATTGTTCCCAATGTTCAAAAAAAAAAAAATTTAAACAACTTCTACAAAGAAAGTGCCTTGGACTGTATTATCAAAAAAGGATAGGAAATAGTCATGGGGCTTGCAGTAACATAAAATATCTTTTCATGGCACAAAAAAAGTTTCATCTAATTATTTAGCATAGTAACTATGTTATCTATGTAATTTCTAATATCCAGTTAAATTAAATATGATATGGTTGCAAGCTCTTCTGAAGTAATTAGAAAAAGAAGTAATTAGGAAAAGAAGTACCAGTTCATTATATCAAAAGCGATATGAAAGTCAATTATTATGACACTATAGTTTTGACTTACTATATTGAGAGAATGGAAACTTCTGCTTCTTAAAAATTATAAAGAACAATAGTAAATGACTGCCAGTTCATTCAAACTTTTTGACAATATTTTAGAAAAAATCATGCGATAAAGCTTGTTTTAAAGTACAAATTTATGTTCCCAAAGTTCTACATAAATATTGTACAAAAAAATAGTGAAATTGTCAAAGAAAATAGTGAAGTTTCTAGTATGTCATAAAATAAAGCAATTTTAATTTATGAAATAATTTGTATAAAAATGTATCTGGTTCAAATATTTTAAACATATATCATGTGAAAATGTAAATTCTGATAATGTTAAATGAGGGTATGATTGTATATATGAGAATTCTGATTGATCATAATATAATTCTAAAATAGAATATGCATGACTGGATTATCAACTATCTGATAGATAATATTGATGTTTTGTTGGTGCTGCTTTAAAAAAATTGTTAAATGTTAATTTTAATATTTTTTGTTGGGAAAAAAAGTGAAAATATTTTTAGTGTATACTATGAAAACTCTTTGTTTGGCAGAATTTGAACTTGATTACTAGTAGTTAAGAAATTTCAGATTATGAGCTTTAATTACTGAAATATTAATTCCTGGTGTAATTGCATAGTTTATTATTTTGTTGATATTGATTCCAAACTTGTCTTTTTGAATGTAATAATGTTTATACAACTCTACTTTTGGTAATTATTAATTTAAATGTATTTATAAATTGGATGACAAGAACTTATTTCTAAATCAGCTAACATTAAGTTTGCAATGTTTTATGCTTTTTTAAATAGATTTTAATTAAAAAATAATAATCTAAGAATTAATAAGTAAGTTTTCATTTATCTTTATTTCAAGTAGATTTTAATTAAAAAATAATAATCTAAGAATTAATAAGTAAGTTTTCATTTATCTTTATTTCAAGTATTAAAAAGGTAGGTATGTCTACATATATAGAGATTTGTAATCAGAGAGAAAAGGGCTAAAAAGTGTAATGTTCAATTATTACTTATTTGACAAATCATTATTTACTAAAAGCTAAAAAACCAAGAGGGATAAATTGATTGTATAGAATATGTATTATTATTTGAATGATATATATAATACATTTTAGTTCTAATAATAACTGTGATCCAATTTTTTTTCTAAAAATTAATATTAGTTAAAACATTTTTTGGATTTTTTATTATTATTATTTATCTTTACATGTAATTTAAACACTAAATTAATGCATATATTTTATTACAAGTAAAGTAATTCAAGTTGACAGCTAATTTCTTTTTTTCATTCTTTTAAAAATTGATTCTAATAACGTCAAAACTATTAGGTATCCATTGAATGAAATGTAATGCTACATGTAATACACAAAGACTAAACTGAATAAAGAGAAGTTTTATAGAACTCAAATAAGTTATAGCTAATATATTTAAAATTAATTATTTATAATTGATTTGTTGTATATTATTTTATATTGATTAGATTATTTAATTCTAGTAAATTTAATTTTTGTTTTTTATTATTCTGATAAAATTTATATAATTAAAATCGTATTTTTAAGATGTACATGCATACATTTAAACTTTTGAAATAGTGAATTTGTATATTATATTAAACTATTCATGGATAAAAAGACTAGTTAAAAAAATTAATAAAGTGTTTTTAATTATTATATAGACATTAACCTAAATTATTCTGTTTAATTTTTTTAATAATAATGCTAATAACTTAATATAAAATAAATTAACTTAAAATTTGAACTATCATCTGGAAATTGTCAAATCAAATGAAAACAGAATTATCAAATCTTTGTTTAACATTCTTTCCTGAATGATAGAAGTTCATACTACCTACCTCCAAATTCTTTTAACCTAATCAAAAATCAGTTTTCTATTAATATATTGTCTGAAAAATGCTTTAATCTATCTGCAAGCAGCATCTTAATTACGTTTTATTTGCAACAAGAGATTCATTTTGGTTTCCAAGACATTGATGATTACCATTTTTATTATTATAAGTTGCACCAGTCAATTCCAATGATTACCACCAAATTTCTATCATTACAAATATTCACATTTCGCATATTTGTGCTTTCTGCTTCTGTTATCATTACCATTTTTGAACACTCGTATGGCTTTAATCTATTTTCATTAGATTAGAACAATGAATTTTTAATCAGTAATTAACTATTACTTTTTAAACTACATAAATTAATTAATGAAAGGTTAAAACTTTTTTTTTATTCTAAAAATGTCTATTTTTTTGCAAGATCTGATTCTTTAATATCTGATAAGCTCTTTCTGTTTTAATATTATGCAACAAATATTTGTTGATTGTTACTTCCAGATTTCTTAAGTACTTGTCAATTCCCTTCCTTTATAATCATTTCCATTTTTAGTGAAACATATTGCTTTAATAGTTTGAAAGGCTAAACTTATAAGCACATGCACACACACACACATAGAGAGAGAGAAATGTTGTGTGTATGATAAGTTAAAGGATACAAACATTTACTTATATTTATTATTTTATGTAAAATTAAGTCATTAAACTATGGTGTAGTAGTAATTTTTATTTAGCAATTGCAATTGGAATATGGGATGTTTTATTCCACCTCTTTCAAATGACCCACCACTCTCCACTCCATCTCATAACACTGATACCTTTGAACACATATACATCAAAAAGATAAATAATCATGGCCTCAGGGTGGCCTTGAGCATTCCATCATCAGATTTTCAATTGAATGAACGGTTGAAGAATTGGAGTTGATTGAAGCCTGTCCATTAAAGTATGAAGATTAGCTATCTTAATATATATTTGAGCACTTATTGCATCTAAGTGTGGAGATGATAATCTGGACCAACAGATGATTGCTGGTTTAACATGAAATACATATATTGATGATTATTTATCTTTTCAACATATCTGTGTTTAAGTGTATCAGTGTTATGAGATGGAATGGAGAATGGTGGGTCATTTGAAAGTCTGTGCTCATATACCCAATATATTAAATATATTGATACAGGTATATAATAAGCCTGTATTTTAGTTGTTACTTAGTAGAGATGTCTGTCCATCCCTTGTATATGTATTAAATGGATTGTGTCATGTACATGAGGGATCAAAGGCACATTCATAATTGTGTTTTGTCTTTAGGTTTTGCACAAAATTGATGATCTATGACTCTTGGTCTTCTGTCAATGTCTTTGTTCAGCAGTAAATGTTACTTCCAGATTTCATTGATCCAGAAATATATCTCTACCTTCTAATAATTTTCTGTATCATCCATACATAATAAGTCTGTAAAAACATTATACAATGTTCAAGTCTAATCTGATAAAAAATCCACTTGCTTATTTAACTTGCTGTCTTTGGAAAAAACTTTCTTAATCCTTTTCATTGTCCGATTTTCATACTCATAAAAAATAATAGATAACATCATAAGCTGAACGATTATGATTTTATTTTTCTGTTTCATTTCGAAATCTTGTACAGATTTTGCATTGCAACTTTATTCACTATATGCAACAATGCATTTCTTAATGTTAGGATTCTTTATTATTGACAAAAAATGCAAAGTAGTTAAAATGTCAATTCATTAATTACTAACTTCTTGTGTGATATCAAAAGTAGCAGAATTGACATAAGTGGGTAGTGGGTTTAATTGAGATAAAATATTTTTTAAAACTAATAATAAAATAATTATTGATTCATTAATATTCATTAAAGCAAAGTTATTCACTTATGATCATCTCAGTTTTCTATGATCATTACTGTTCTATAGATAAGTACACAAAGCTAATTCTTCACACACACACACACACATAAAGATTGTAGTTAATTTTGGCTGAACATGCAACAATATATGTTTAATAGATTTCATTAAATTTTTCACTTTTATTGGCGATTTTTTATAACTCCCAAATAAAGTTGGTGAATTTGATAAATATGCCAGAAATTTTCATTTTTATGGCTATCTTAAATAAATTTGATAAGTTTAAAAAATATTGCTAAATATATTACTTTTAAGATGATTTTTGAAAAATTTCCAAAATGTAATTCATAAATTTGAAAAATATAAAATTACCAACTTTTGTTATTTTAATAAAATGGCTTATGGATTTAAACAAATTTTAATAAAATGAACCAAAAAATATATATATTTTTTATTAATATTGCAATGAAATTTGGTTTAGTTTACAATTAAAATTATGTATTCAAAAATATCAAAAAATTGTTGGGGGAAAATATAGAACTCTAATAAATTTTACTATTTATTCAAACATGGCAAACTATTATACTATTTTGAATTACATAATTTTTTGTTTTTGTTATATTTGGTTGAAAATATTCTTTTATATGAACATTTTTGGTATCCCTTACCTTCTGAAAATGATAGGTTTTCTTGAATCCTTCAAGAGACAGATGATATTTGGTACATTCTCTACTGTAAGCCATTGTTAGTCATATAGTGCTAATTGGTTCCTAATATACAATTGTACACATCTCTCCTTTGTTTCCAAGTGATAGAACTCTAGGAGGTAAAATATTACTATCAATATATTCTACAGATCATCTCTTGCTCTGTCCACATCTGGTATCTTAATTTCACTATATCTTCAATTTTGATTACAGCAAATTTCAGCTCTGATATTTTATTCATTTTTTTATCTTGAACTTCTAAACTGAACTTGTTCTTCACAACTTCTTTCTTTCTGTACTTGATTGTATAAAGATTGATTGCCTCCATATCAGACTGTACTTTGACTGACAATCAGTAATGGTCCTATCAAATGTTAAGTGATAGCTGTTCTTTATCACTACTTTTTTCTGAAATATTTTCATTGGGTCTTTTTAATTAATTTTGATTCACAGAATATACTGTTAGTAACATTAGATACTGAAAATACTTAATATTATCACTTGGGGATAAAGGAGGGATGTATTTCACAATTCTTTGTGTTAAAGCAACAAACATTTTTTTACAGTAGAAAAATGAAGAGCAAGAAAACGTTAATTTAAGGAGGTCAGAAGTTTTGAAGATGGGTTATGTAAAGAAAAGTATAATCCAACCAAATGCAAATGTAAGAAAAATGATACACTAATTATAAATATTGTTAATAAATTCAAAATAATATTGTTCATGATATTTTTCAAATGTATAAACTACATTCCAGAAATTATGCAAAAACCTGCTTCAAAAGTAATATATTCAGTGATATTTATCATACTCATCAAATTCATTTGAGAATTAATGTTGTAATCATCAGTAAAAATGAGAGTTTCTGGTATATTTATGAAATTTACCAACTTCATTTGAGAATTAAGTAAAATTGATGATAAAAGTGACTTTCTGATATATTTATCAAATTTACCAACTTTGTTTGAGAATTAATAAAATCGATGGTAAAAGTGAAAAATTTAGTGAAATTTATCAAACATACCAAGATGATTGTTGATTATGCTTATATATTACCGTCGATTCATAATCACTGGATTATGCACTTTTAAATAAGTAATAAATAATCATGCACAATTGTAATCTACATTTAAAACACGGAGATTAATACTTCTGCTGCAGTTCAAAATTTAGAGATATTAACTTATTTTGGTTTTAATTTTTGCCTTTCTGTTTGAATTAGCAATTTTATTATATAATAATATATATTACAACTTTTATTTTTAAAACACATAATAAAAAATTATATTTAAGATAAAATTTATATAAACTTGATATATATTCTTTATTGTAGAATCTTCACATCTTTGTTATAATAATTTATGTTTAAGCGGTTATTCGGGAATCTTATCGCCTTTAGGCTTTTGCACAAAGTCGGTAATCTATGGCTCTTGGCCTTCTGTGAATTCCTTTCGTCCAACAGTAGATGTCACTTCCGGATTTCAATGGTCCAGAAAAGATACTTATTTATCTTCTAGCAATTTTCTTTATCCGTCCATACATAGTAAGCTTTTTAATTTATTTTATATGATTTTTTTTAAAAATTCTTTTCTTAAATTTCTATTAAATGTTTAATTATAATTATTTAAGTTCAAAATATCGAAGCGAAAAGAAAAAGATGATAGTTTTTGATTGTCAATAGCGAATTATTGTTGATAATAGTAGTAATATGTTGGAAATTTTGATTTTGAGGATTATGAACTGGAGAGAAAAAGAAATGCGTGCATTCTATTTTTTGTTGTTGTTGTGCTGTTGCTGTAATTTGCAGATAAATGTGCAATCTCTAAGTGGTTGTTATCAATCAGATATTTAGCTAAATTTTTCAAATACCCAATTAGTAGAAGAGAATAGAATATAGACGAATAAAAATCAAAGATGAAAGTTAAGCTGATAAGTGGGAAAAGTTGGCTATGTAACTTAGTGGAGAAATAATTTATTATTATTATTATTATTTGCAAATAAAATTAAAATTTTGTAGATTATGCATTATTTAGTATGTTTTTTGAACAAATTATTTTGTTTGTTGATATAGAATAAGTGTTTTGATAGTAAAATAATCATGAAAAATTGGATAGTGTGCTGGTAAACAAAGTTATCGGCTTGATTTACATTTGAGAGAGGGAAAAAATAATATGTCCAAGAATTTTTTTGATTAGAATATCTTTCTACGATGCTCACAATCTGGATTTAATATGGATAGAACTTGCAATTTTTTTCAAATAGCGTAGGATTTTTTTTTTAAGAAATAAGCTATGGTCATTTTAACCTTATTGGTCAGTAAATGAATTCTTACCTATTATAAGGTAGAACAAAGTGAAGAAAATTATATTCAATAATTTCATTTTTATTATTCCACTATAGTGACATATAGGAAAGGCTTTTGCTCTGTGATAGGTTATTTAAGACTGTTTTTCTTTACTCTCAAATGAACCCCAAAATCAGGAGCTAAATAAAAGGAAAACATTTAATGTGTTGAATAACATATTATGAGATTTGAGCAACAATTATTGATTAACATCATCCCAAGGCAAATTAAAGATCAAATGACATTGTTTTATTTTAATTTTCAAGAACTTCCTAGTTGACAGTTATTAAAAACAAAATTTCATGTCTACATCAATAATTTGTGCCTCAAAAACCTATATTTTGTATAAACGTTTTGGTAAAAACAAATTGTCTACTGTAATAGTAAAAAAACCAAGCCACACATCATGTGACTTAATTTATTAACCTTGTATTACAAATGTAATATAATGAGAACACTAATAGCTCTAAACATATAGCTATTTAAATTAAATAGCTGTATTCAAAGGCTGAGCTCGAGTTTGTATTTTAAATCTAGAGACTGAATATTCTAATGCCTCACTGATGAGAGCCATTAGCTTGAAACCAGTTTGGGGATAGGGATAATTCTAGATAGAGATTTTAAATGCTTTCTCTTGTGGAATTTATCAGAAAAGTTTGTTTAGAATTATTAGCATGCTCATTGTATTAAATTATCTATTGATATTTTAAATAATTATATAATAATTACCGCATTAGTATAAATATTTCTTGCAAGCAAAAATTTAAAAATACTTATTATTTAAAATGTTATATGCATTTTTGATGCAGAACACTTTTTACTGGGTAAATGTTAAAAAAATGCATTTATATTAATCCATAAAGTTATTATAATTTAATTATGGAATTGAATATAATATATTACATTTAAATGTTGAACTCTCAAAGAAGAAACAAAATTGCTAATAGTAAAATAAGTTACCATTTAGTATTTTAACAATCAAATATACCACCATATCCATGGCATTTGGATTCATGGTGTCCTACACCATTGGTAATCTAATCCATGAATAATACTATGGGTTATATAATATATAAATTAAATACATACATTCATATAAATAGTCAAAATCTTTTAATATATATATATAGTTTTACATATGTAATACTTGGTATACATTTTAATTTAAAAATTAAATATACACATTAAGGCAATAACAACAAAAATAACAAAATATAGAATACTTTATAGCATTGTATATAAAAATATATGTTTATTTACTAATAATACAAATATTGAAAAAAAATGTACACTTCAAGATATAAACAAAAATAATTAACAAACAAATAAAATACTGAATAGAAGAAATAATTGTATTAAATTTTAAAAGAAAATTCTGCAAATAGAAAAATAAAAGAATTGATAATTTAATACTAATATTAACATTAAAATATAAAAAATAATTAACATAGTTTTTACTTCATTCTTCTTATCATGAAAATTGAGAATGATAAAATGGAAAAAATGCAATATCTAATTGATATTAAATTTTTGTCAATAAGTCTATAATTTGAATGATTGCTTTATAGTATAAAGCCTTTACTTTTTGAGATATAATATTTAGCAATTGCAGTGCATAGTGTTTGAAATGTAAACAAAAAAATTATTTTTTTTTACTAATTTCTAATTATTATTATTATTATTATTATCATCATCATCATCATCATCATCATCACCACCATCATCATCATCATCATCACCCCATCATTATTATAATTATTGTTTTTTTTAAATGAGGATAAGTAAATCAGTGGATGTTGAGATACTGGATATGACAGCTACAATGTAAGCATTTTGTGTTTCACTAAAATTTAAAATACTGTATGTACAAAATATCATTAATTCAGAATCTTATAAAGTAGGTCTAGAGTGGTTATGATGTGAAATAATATTAATATTATATCAGTTTCTAAAATATTAACATGCACATACTCAATAGCAACCAGAATTTAAAAGTCAAATACTTCAAGTGTTTTATTTTAAAAAATCTTTTTTAATATCTGAATTTTTGGCATGTGTCTTCTAGATTTTATTCTGGTTTTTTTTTTTTTAATGTTTCTTCTAATTTGAGATGAATACATTGCTGACATAATTTTTCCAGCATTTTTCTTCTAATGCTCTTAGGAAAACTATATATTTCTAATTAATATGATACTTTTTTAATTACATCTCTACATTTTTTTATATTCTTTGTGATAATACTTTTTCAATTTTTCTTTACAATAAACTATAAGGCAAAATATACACTTTCATCACTTTTAGGCCAAGTATTAATTTCTCTCTTTTCATTTTGAGTTTTTATCCAGCCTAATGCCTAATAATTCCATTAATTTTTTTCAAATATTATATTTTAAAACTTTTATTTTTAATAATATTGTTTCTTCTTTCTTTTCTGTGTGCTGTATAATAATAACAACAACAACGACAACGACAACAATAATAATAATAATAATAAAAAATAATAATAATAATAATAATAATAATAATAATAATAATAATAATAATAATAATAATAATAATAATAATAATAATAATAATAATAATAATAATAATAATAATAATAATAATAATAATAATAATAATAATAATAATAATAATAATAATAATAATAATAATAATAATAATAATAATAATAATAATAATAATAATAATAATAATAATAATAATAATAATAATAATAATAATAATAATAAAAATAATAATAATAATAATAATAATAATGATGATGATGATGATGATGATGATGATGATGATGATGATGATGATGATGATAAATTGTTTTATTCATCAGTTATGCAAATATATATTGTATTTTAATAAAATAAAACAAAAAATGTCTAAATATATATATTAAAAAAATTATAAAAAATTATCCATATATGAACTGAAATATCATTGAATAAAAAAAAGAGATTAAAATTAAGTAAAAAGTTATAAAAATTACTAGGGGGAAAGGGGGAGGGAAAGAAGAAATGTGTATTTTGCAGAATTACAAGAGAAACATTGTCTTTCAAAATTGATTAGGCTGATGATAATATAATTCTTTTTACACATATACAAAAAAAAATAACAATATAGTAATACAAAGGGAATGAGAAAAGGGAGAGTTTTTAAGAATAAAAATGATTTTTATTACATTCAGTCTCATATCAGGTTCAAATAACGTAAGATTTCTTATATAATAGAGTTTTGATGAATAAGCAGAACTTTCATTGTTTGAAATTGATAATATAGATGTTAGCTGATATTAATTGAAGCATTTTTTACCTGTAAAAAAATTTCCGACCCTCATTAGGGCTATATAAAATAAATATCTTATTTACATTATTATTTTAGCAATATTTTTTTCTTTATATACCAAGATAAGGATTATAACACTTAATAATTATTTGTTGTTGTTATAACTAATGTGTGGCACCTCTAAGGTGTATTTGGAAAAGATGTGAGAATATTTAATAAATGTTTATCAGTCATTTATTAGAATAATGAT
This sequence comes from Epiperipatus broadwayi, assembly GCA_028023455.1. Lineage (NCBI taxonomy): Eukaryota > Metazoa > Onychophora > Udeonychophora > Euonychophora > Peripatidae > Epiperipatus > Epiperipatus broadwayi. Next base: position 4,592,060 of record JAQFVV010012402.1, read on the forward strand.
TATCCACGTAATGAATAATATTTCTTTAGTGTAGTTGCCATTACACCACTCTCATGCAAGATAAAGATTGGTTTTTATTTCTTTTTAACATCTTGTGGAGGGATATAATCACAAACATATGACCAAGGATGTGAAAAAGTTGTATGATCCTCAAATGCACCAGCACTCATCAGTTGGCCATCTTTATCATTGTTCAGTATATATAAATAGCCTATTAGTACAATTTGACACATATCAATTAAACTGAAGTAATTGGCTATCTATATATTGAGAACAATAATAAAGATATATGTAAGAGATTGTAATCTGGTTTAACTGATGAGTGTTGCTTCAGCACGAAATGTGTACATTTTTTTCACATATTTTTGATCATATGTTTATGATTACATCCCTCCAAAAGGTGTTAAAATTGGATAGAAATCAATACCTACCTTGCATGAGAGTGGTGTAATGGAAATTACATTACAGAAATATTATTTATTGAGAATATTTATTCATTATTACAACTTAATAGATTTGGTCATTTGGATAAAAGATGAGAAATTATTCATTATTCTAATTTATCGTTCCTTCGAAAGCGCTAAGTATAGAAATAAATAGAATAATATAAATATATTGAGTTTTAGTGTGGAGATATTACCATAAAATATCTGATCTTATTACATGAATAATAATAATTTATGAATTGTAATATTAAAAGCAGTTTTGCCAATAAAATGCCAGTTTTTTATTGTGACCAATTGAAAAATGTTATTTGTTAATACTAAGAAAAGTATATTTCCAGTTTTTATCCTGTAATCTCTCTCACCACCCCCTTTAATATATATATATATATATATATATATATATATATATATATATAAACTATATATATATATATATATATATATATATGTATAAAGTTCCAACCAGTAACCACCTAAACATACACAATAAAATCTAGTAATCAATATTTCTCACCTTTTAATAGCAAGAATCAATATTTCATACTCTGTAGTCAAGTTGCAAGCTTTAAGTGTTTATATATATTCAATGGACCATTAGTAAGAATGGATTTCCATTCTTGCTATTAAAAGGTGTGAAGGTTGCCTTGACAGCAGTGAGAAATATTGATTACTAGATTTTACTGTCAATGTTTAGGTGGTTACTGGTTGGAATTTAATTACATCATTATCCCAGATTAGCTTTAGACACTATTTCGCTTATTATATATATATTGTGCCCTTTTCTATAGGTCAATGATGGTTATAAATGGTCAATTGCTAAAAAAATTTAAAATTAATATTATATAGTATTTAATATTATAAATTATAAATAAGCAATAAAGGGTTAATATAATATGTTTAATAATAAGTATTGTGATGGTGAGGATTGCATCTAGTTCTATATATTTTCTAAATTATTTTTCAAAATTTTATATAATCATTTTAAATAATATAAGTAGCAAATTTATTAAGACAGATAAAAATAGACGAAACACCGGAAATGTCTATGTGACTGTCTGGAATATTTTATGTATAAGCACCAGTTTAAATTAATACAAATAATTAAAATATTTAAATAGTATATTATAGAACTGGATGGAATTGTCACACATTATAATAATAATAAAATAAGTATTATACATTTTTATTAGTTATTGTTTCAAAATTATTTTAAAAGATAGTTAAATTGTAATAGATAATAATTAATTTAAAAGTAATAATAGGTTAATATTTAGGTCTATTACGTCACGATTTTAAAACTTTGGAAATTGTATATAAACCAAAGTAGGGATTGACCAATAAAAAGATAGATTTTGGCAGACAAGAGAAATCGCGCCAATTAATTGTATAAACTAAGAGAACAAAAATGTGTTGACTCCAGAGCAGAGGTAAAATTTTAAGCTCTTTAAAAAATTTCTTTCTTTCTTCAATTATTAGTCAATTTTATTATAATTTTTAATAAATATCTTTGAAAGAAACTAACTAACATTTTAAAATCTTTCGAAGCGAATCTAAGAATAAAATTTTAAAAAAAGTTCTCATAATAATGTTTCACTAACTCCACAGTTACCTGCCAGTGGATTCTATTAAAATATAATCTGAATTTTCAATAAAAATGGATGGATTCTTAAAACCAAGTTATAAATTTTGTAATATTTCAAACATGTTAATGTCGTCATTGATATAGTTTGTATAGATTACTATGAAACTGCTTTAGTGCGGAAAATTAATGAAAGGACATTGTGCGCAAAGTTAATGAATATAATGAAAAATAAAAATAAATATTATTCGTGAAGAATAAATGGACAAAAGAAATTTTATGAATTGTTTCAAGATGACCTGAGCAATTACTCTAGAAATAGTTAAAGATCAAAAAATGTTGTATATAAAATAATAATGAATAAAAGGAAATTACCAAGGAAATTATTGCCGAAGAAGAAGAAGAAGAAAAAATAGTTACAGAGAAATAAACTAAAATATGGATCCATGGAAAAACGCAATTTGGTACCGAAGATATAAATATTGTAGTTCTGCTGGAAATAAAGATGCATCAACGAGGTAATATTCCCCGAACATAAAAACTGGGAAACAAATAAATATTTTTTAATAATTTTGAATTAAACATTACAACTAAAGATGCTAAACGTTTACTAAATGAACTAATTTGTTTAAAACTTAATAACAGAAAGGAGAACATTCGACAAAGAAAAAATAATAAATATTATGGGACTAACCAGATTTACCCCAGAAAAATATGTGATTATGGTTTAAATTATTTTCTTTATTAATCTAAGTTAAACATTGAGTTTAGATAGCAATAGGGAAACAAATACATTAATTTGCAATATAACATTATATAAAATAAAGTTTTTGATTTTGAATGTTCAAATAAAATTGTATGTGTGTGGAAATTTTGTATGTTTGCGTGCTTGAGGAGAAAGAACCCCTACGAACTCTAATAGGAAGGTAAAGATTATTTTGGTATTTTATGGTTATTAATGATATAATGTATGTTTTATTTATTTAGATCAGCTGGAATCGAATGAATGATGCAATTTATTGTTATAGTTATTGTAAAAGCATTTTGAAAAACAACCTCTAAAACACTATGAGATGTAATTAGATTTTAAAAATAGCATCGATAACATTTAATGTATTATTAATATATTTCAATATAACCATGGTTAGCCATATTTTCTGTTAATTTTTCCGATTAGGATATTTAAGTGTTATTTAATAAAACGAGATGTCGAACCTACAGTGTAATAAAGCGACAAATTGTTCTTATAGAATAGGGGAAGTTTTTATATTAGTGAATTTTGTTTATTGTTTAAAAGGAGTTAGTTTTATCGTGTTGGAACGGAAAATCTTGAGAGTAGTTGAAGGACTTGGTAGCTGGGTTCGAAACCAGGATGTATTAAAAACTAGGAGCTACAGGAAATGGAATTAAAGTAGTTTTAGATGGTAATCGCATAGTAACAAAGCCTGATGTTACACGCGCATGGACGGTATTTATCTTTCTTGTGAATCTTATTAGATGTTTGGTAAAGCTGAATAAAGCGCCCGTACGCGGGTATAAGACAGAAGTTTCACGTTCCCTTTGAGTATTATTTTGATGGTATTTACTCTTCCCAATATCCTATACCTTTGCTTCTTTATCTGTATTTCTTGCAACTCTCTTATTGATAGTCTATTGAAAAGAAACATAGTTTTAGAATGTGGGTTATTTGAAATAAGAAAGTAGGTATAACAAAGGTAGATATGATATGAAAAAAAGCATATATCCTAAGAAAGGAAGGAGCAGAGAATATTTTAATTTCTAAGAAAGAACTAAATTTGATAAAATATATACCCAAATAGAAATATACAAAATATTGAAATACAAGTTCTTATTGTTGATTATATTTAAAAATATAAGTATTCATATATAAAGAATATAATAACATTCGATGATTATAATATATGTTAAACTGAAACAGGAGACAATTAAGCCCATGTTATGGCATTATACATGAGTATGGCTTATGAAAAAAAAAATGTATTAGAGTTTACGAGCATTAGATAACAAATGCAATAGGTAGTAATAATATTTGAACAATATTCAGAGTGACTTATAGAGAGTTACAAGAAAATGTATTTTTTTTTAAGAGGAAAAACCATATTGATTGTAAATTTATAATGTTTATAAAGGATGTTTACCCGCATATATAACTTATAATACTGTAACGTTAATATTAAAAGGTAAAGAATAGTATTACCCATAAAATAGTTAAACTAAGTAATATAATAAACTTAATGAGAAATAAATAAATAACTTATAAAAGCATAATAAATTAAATTAACTATAAAAGAAATCTAAAAATGTATAATTTAACTTTTGTAGTGTTAAAAGAAAGGAGGATATCCCTTGTAAACAATTGTAAATAGATTTGTTTGTTTTATCTTAATTTTGATTGTTGTTAATAAAATTCTAAAATTTGTATTAAAATTGTGCTGAGTTTTGTTTTCTCTACATCATTGCATAATTCATAGGATATGTTACGTCATTAAATTAAAGTATATAATTGTTTGCACAAAATATAAATAGAAAGTATATTAATCTTAATTATTTATTGATGTTTTGTAATTGAATAATTATAAAATTGCATTGCATTATTGGTCATAAACCACTGTTATAGTAATTCACTAAATTATGCTATTAGTGCCACTTGCTTCATTTATCTGATTATCTAAACCTGCCCTTACTATATTTTATTACGTAAAGAAAAGATAAACAAAGGGAGGTATTGAATTATTAATTATTTATTATGGTTATAAATTTGCGATAAAAGAAAGTTGTATGTTAGATTAAACCATTAAGATTGTGATTATTATTATTATTATTTATTACTAATCTAACTTCAGAGTAGTAAATTATGACACAAAATCCCTTATCATATTTTGCTACTTTATTTTAATTTAACATTGAATAAATTTAAAAACCTGAGATTATTTTATCTGAGCTAGATAATTACTATTATTGTTATGATAGATAAAAGATTAATACTTTAATTGTTAAATGAGTTTAGTGATTAGAAGTTGCAGAAGCAAAGAATACTATGTAGTTATTATATGTAATAGTAGTAAAAGGGGGGATAGTGTTCTTATGCCATTGAGGTGGTATCCTATGGGATATTATCTCAATGCAATCTCTTTGTCACCTTATTTCCACTTCAACTCATGAATTATAGAATAGTTATTTGAGTTAGTCTAGAACGGCCTAAGTTAATTTTTAAGAAACCTGAGCTAGTAACACCTTTAATTGAAATCTCATTAATTATTAGAGCTGAACCTGGGGAGATTTTCCTATATTATATTATTTATTTTGGGGGAAGTGGAGACACAACGAATTACGAGGGTGAAAGGGAGATTGTGGACGGAGGGAGGTGACAGTTAACAACATAGAGGCTGTGATCCAAATAGGGCAACTGAAGGAAGTAAAAAAACAAAACTTGGGTAATATTACATTAAATATGCCAATTTTTTTTATGCATGAGTTCAGATACACCATACAATGGTACAGCTTTTGCACTCAATTTAAATTTTGTATAAAATTTATAAATCCAATATTTAAAATTTACATATATATTTTTAACAGGTAATTTGTTATTATATATATAGTAATTTATTATGATATAATTATATATTATATACAACTTTAAAATTTAAACATTACTTACTTTAATGATAGTTAAAACAGGCAAAACTCTCCATATAGTAATGCCACTCAGTGCAAGCCAGAGTAATCAATGGATGCAAAAAGGTTTGTGCCTAAAATCCTTATCTAGTGCCTACTCATCCAGTAACAGCTTGAGCAAATATAAGAAATGGTGGTCATGTGATGTTTAGTTCTGAATCAGTTTTGTTTTCATCAGAATTTTAATGTTTGAAGCAGATAATTTTTTTAATTTGAAACAGTTAGTTATAGCTATTTTATTTTTTATCGATTTTATTGTTGAATATGCTTGTTCACATTAATATGTTGCTCCAAAGTGATAGATATAACTTTGGACAAAATTTCTTAGTTCTGGAAACTAATAACAGAATAATAATTGCCAGAAATTAATTATTCTACATTGTTGAAAAATTCATCAAATTTCATTTTCAATATTAAATTTGTTTCAATCAATAAATTCCATTTGTATGCTTTTAGGTATTTCACGATTATTTGTTCATTTAAAAAAAGAATTAATAAATGTGAAAATGCAATCTTCTTAAACAAAATCATAAAAACAATATTCAAATGATTCTTATAATAATCTGTCCTTTTTTGTAATATATTTTATAAAATTAGCACACTGATATTGCATTTTCAACTGCAGAAATTGGGTCAAATCTTCATTTTTTAATTGAGAGATGAAATTTTTAATTTCATCTTGAATATATTCATATAATTTACCACAGACAATTATTTCTTTCTATTTTGTAATTAATTTTTAAATGATAAATACATAAAAGAGCTCCTTCCACTAGTTCATTTTTTTTTCCTTTTAAAAAATAATAAACAGCATTTTCCAGCTTCCAGTATCTCCTTACAGCTTGTTTTTAGAAAGCTAATGTAATTCATAATGGGGGTAAAATTACTATATTCCAAAGTTAAACATGAACATTTCACAATTTTCTCTCAATTCTTGGCTATTCAATTCTCTTTTTCTAATTTTATTCACACATTTTATAATCACTAATACTTGGATAACATAGCTTTGACATGTTTAAGGAAAGTCAGTTACTTTCTCATAAATTTTTAAGGCATTTGAAGCATTAAAAGTGTAAACATTTTCTACATAATGATTTTTATGCAATGGTATTTTACTAGAGGATGATTAAAAAGTTTCAAATAAAGTTGTAGTCTCATCGATTTTAATGAATATTGACAGAGTTCTATCATTTGCAAACACTGTTGAGTTTATCCAAACTGAAATCAAATTATAGGTTTTCTAGATATAATTTTATGTTATTAAATATATTTGATCTGTTTGTTTTCTCATGAAGTGACTCAAAACTGATAAACTCTGTAAAGATCACTATTTTCGAAGATTCATCCTGAGTTAAGGAAAATGACATGTAGAAATAAATACCATTCACTTGCATTCACATACAAGTAAGGAGAGAATTGTTAAATGCATCTTATAATTGTTTACTTTGATAGGGTGATTTTGTCAATTTTTCTTTCAATGTTTTTATCACCAATACATTTTGAAAATATTTTGAGATAAAGTTCAACTTTTTCTTTTCCATCAGAATAAAGGTTTTTTTTTTTTTTTTTGCAAAAGTTAAAACAATTTCATAGAATCTTCCTGATGTTAAGTTCTCATATTATCACATATTTTCTTCTGTAATTCAGACTCAAGCAGTATATTTTGTTTTTCTTTTCTTTCGCCAGGTGTTGTGTTTTATAGTCTTGTTAAAATTATGGTTTCTATTATGAGAAAATATATTCCTATAAGCAATACACAATAGTTTTTCCTGGTGTAAAAAATTTTTTTTTCTAGTATTCATTAAATTCCTACTTACTATCGCTTTAGAATTATTTTTTTTTTTATCATTTTCTCTTTCAATGTGATAGATAAGAGAAAAAATAAAATATTTCTAAAAAGAAAAAACTGTGAAGGCTTATAAAGAATGAATGAAATGCAACTCACCAGCCTAAAAACATCAATTACAAAAAAAAAAAAAAATATTATGAACCCTGGAATACATATCTTAAAATTTGAAAAGTGTCACACTAATAAAAATTGGTTTTTGATTACAGCAATATTTAATAAGACCAGAGTCTGACACATCGTATTTAATCCCATAATGCATCATGTTTGGTGCATATACCAAAGATTGGTCATGCTTTTTTATTAGCATTCATCAGCTCTAGAATGATAGATGGGATTATTAATATTAATGCAGATGTTAAATATAAGCAATGATGAACTTCTTTGATTGATATATATAAAATGTATATAACAGATGATTACTGAAAATTTTTTGAACATGATGTGCAACTCAATAAAATATTATTCAAACATTATTCATTGAAAGTAGAAAATGTATATAACAATCTCATCGTTTTTATTCTGAATTTAAATATAAATGCAACAATTTTCAAATTATAGAAAGAAAAATTTAAGTATATATTTAAAAGTCAATCATAGTATTAATGGATTTAAATTATTATTTTGCATTTTTTAAACAAAACTAAAAAGAATATTAGGAAGAATGTGATTTGGGATTTAACAAAAAAGATGGTAAATCTAAATTAATTCAACTAATTTTAACTTCTTGAATATCTTTCAACAAAAAAATTTTTTGTTCTAAAATTGATAAACCTAACTCAGGTCTGTTTTAAAATCTTATTTGGTTAATCTAATGCCCTGCATGCTTTAGTGCAGTGGTAGAGGGTCAGGTCTTTGAATCAATTCCAGTTCTGGCCTTCCATCACTTGGACTTCTTATGAATTCCCAATCAATAAAGTCATTTGATTATTTATTTTATTTTAATATTTGCCTATATAACAAAAATCAATTTAATAATTAATATCTTTGAAACCTGTGATTTATAACAGATGATTACATTTTTATTAATAAATATATTAACAATTACAATCTTACTATATGTTAGTGTACATGAGCAAATGTATCCTCATAAATTCTAAATAATAATTATAATTAATTCCATTTTTTATAAGTTGATCTACACTTTTAAAAGATATCAGTATTAATCAGTTACACAGAGGCTAAACTCTGCATACACTAGCATCATTCAGTGCAATCCACTGTAATCAATGGGTGCAAGAAAGTTTGTACATAAAATTCCTATCTAATGCCTACTCATACAATATCTCCAGACTAGTTTCTAGCTTTTTGCTTTCATCAGTGAGGAGCCTTCTTGCATCCATTGATTACTCTGGCTTGCACTGAGTGACACTAACATACGGAAAGTTTAGCCTCTGTGTAAATAGCTTGTGTACTTATAAAGAATGGTAAGATGATTGGTATTCATGTGATGTTTAGTGGTTTAATATTAATCAGTTATTTTAGATAAATCTAAAAGTATATCATGGTCTTAGCATTCATAAGAGTTTATTACTTCCTTTATCACTGGCGAAAGCTAGCTTAAATGGAACTTTTATTTTCTAGTTAATAATAATTAGATACCCATTTGAAACCAATATAAGATGGTTTTCTATATTATTATGGATCAACAATATGAAAAACAAAATTCTAAGCCTATATTTGTGGCTTAAAAAATTTCCAAGACTTACAAGGTTTAAATCCAAATAGTTTTAGTTATATTAATTAGTATATCATTGGACTATATTATTAAGTGACAATATTTTGTTCCTACTGATAAAATCTAGAGCAGGGGTCAGGAACATTTTTGATCCAGAAGATAATTTTGATTAAAAATGTAAAAAAAAATAACAATTTAGGGGGCCACAACTTGAAATCAGTTTCATTTATTATCTATAAATTTAACAACATTAACAATGTATATATAAGATTCGAACAACTCTTAAGAGTCCGTATAATATTTTGTTAGGTGAAACAAAAAAAAAAAAAAATTTAAATATTTAATAAAATCTATATATAAATAATCCCAGTGCATAACGCTATACTGAAATAAATATACAAATATTAAACATTAAATCACCCCATATGGTTAAGAAATCCAGTACTGCCCTCTGTGAACTAATATATATAAATACATTTTGAACTGGCTATTTTGAAATATGAACTCTAATGTATTTATATATTAGTTCACAGAGGGCAGTACTGGATTTCTTAACCATGTGGCATGATTTAATGTTTAATATATATATATATTAATTCAAAATAAGAGACCCACCCTTTTTTCACTAAAGAGCCACATGTAGCTTCAGAGCCTCCAGTTCCCGATCTCTGATCTAGATCAATAAAAAAGTAATAATGATCATGACTAAAATTGGCCCTGTCATATTTTTTAGATGCCATAATGGTGTTAATGAGATATGTGAAGATAAGATGAAAGACTCTGGTATTTGTTTTTTTATCTATATAAAAGATATATGTGATATTCAATTTCTAATATTGGTCATTTAAGAACAATCAAAATTATTATAAGATTTTAAGATGTCACTTGATGTAATGAATTAAGGCAAGAAAATAAATCAAAACTTTGGATCAATTAAAAGTTAAATATTCATTAAATACATAACAACTGGATATAAGTTGGTTTCAGGATAAATTTTGTTTTTATTTTATTTATATACTTTACTTTCAATTTCAAAAGTTCTGAAAATATTACTTCATTGTAAATCGAAAGATTTCATATTGTTAATTTAGAAATAATATGCAGTGAGTTAAATGTGAAGATGTTTAAAAGCTTCACGCTCTTAAGTCAAAATGCTTCAACTGGCTTATATATATATATAAATTTAAGTAAAGAAGGAAGTGGAACCACCTTTTTCTTATAAAATCTCTATCTTGTGTTGGAACTTGAGAGCTGCCTATACAGTCATCATTACATCTGATTGGCTGTTATATAAGCATTCTACATACACATGCGAGAAGATTTCAACTTTTCACTTTAAATACAGATCTCTGTAAGTAAGTAATTTATAGTCTTTAGAAACTTATTCATAATATATAATAAACTGTTCTACTTGCAGCACATAATTTTAAGATGCCAGAAAAAATATATGTTAAGAAAGTATTAGAAATGACCAATACTATTGATGATGATTTGGTTTGGTCTTGTTATGTCCTATTGTCAAGTTACTTCAACCTGTCTTCTGTTTTCATTTGTTATATTTATTAATATTTAATTTTATATAATTTGTTTAATAAAAATTAAATACTGTAAAAAATTTTAACTAATATTTACTAATTAAAAAAAAGCTATTAATTTCAATTGCCATAAAACTACTTTTTGTTGTTGTTGTTTTAAGAAATAACATACTTTAAAAAATATTTATACTATTTTCAGTTATAAAATCAATTCTGTTTTAGATGTCAAATATTTTTGTAGATACTATTTTGCCTTTTTTTTTCTTTCAGATACACTGCACAAGCCTGTGGAATCTCCTATCATCAAACCTGTAAGTATTTTGACATCATTTAATGATCATTTTCCAATACAGAACTCCTTTGATTTACCATTGGATAATCCAGGACTATTTCCAGACTCACATAATCATTGTGAGTTAGGAAAAGATTCTTTAAATGGGGCATATGCATGTGTTAAGTGCAGAAAATGTTTCAATACAGCCCATGGATTGGAAGTTCATGTTCGGCGGTCTCATAGCGGTAAGAGACCTTTTGCATGTGCTGTTTGCAATAAGACTTTTGGCCATTCTTTCAGTCTCAGTCAACATCAAACCTTGCATAATCAGGAAAAAATATTTGAATGTAAACAGTGTGGAAAAGCCTTTAAGAGATCATCAACTCTATCAACACATTTACTCATTCATTCTGATACAAGACCCTATCCATGTGAGTTTTGTGGAAAAAGATTTCACCAGAAATCTGATATGAAGAAACATACTTATATTCATACAGGTAAGGCTTTTTAATATTAACTTTGAAGATTTTTTAAAAAGTATATTTTAATTAATCATGAAAGAGCATAATTTAATATATATATATATATATATATATATATATATATATATATATATATATATATATATATATATATATATATATATATATATATATATATGATTATACATCACTGCATCTTTAAATAAATATTTATTTTATCTTGAAGCAATGAAATCTCATAACTATGACATTCTACCATATATTAAATCTAATTCATAACTAACTAGTCTTTTGTCAAAAGTTTGCAAAGCACAGGTATGGATGAAGGAACAACAGTCCTAAAATATTTTCATATTTGTCATATTTGTAAGTTGTTAGTCTTCCCTACTGAGCTATCATTGTTTTAAGATACATATACATTACACATACATATATACATAAGGCAATATATTTTTTATTTAACTATGTATGTATAATGAGACAATTAAATCTAATGTCATGGCAATAAGAAGAATGCAATGTATATACTATGTGAATTATTTTTTTTAACAAAAAAATGTTTTAAAATTAAATGTTATGTTTTTTCATATTTGTTTAAAAAAAGTTTTTAACTTTTTTTTTATAATTTAATCTGTTATATATATATTCTAATTTTTTTTGTTTTCATCTAAGCCTCTCTCATTTTAGTTTTATTATATCACAATCATCATCCATCAGCACAGAACTCATTATGAATGCATTTTGAAGCATTTGTTTCACTTTACACATGTTACAATTTAACTTAATGTAAACTTTTGAGTACAGAATAATGTTTAACATAAAATAAATATAGAAATAATAGAACTAAAAACAGGTATGTCTACACCAAGACTTTCCTAAGTGGTCGCTATCAACTCCCTGGTGTCGATAGTCTCAATAAAAAATTTGGGGTTTGATGACAGCAAAAATAGGCCCCCTTACTACTATTATTTGTTTGTTACTTCAAAAGATCTGTTTCCAATAGGTACTTAATTAAAAAGTAAAATAATAATTAAAAAAACATTTTTTTTTTTATAAAACAACATTATATACCAAACTTGCAAATGAAAAGGTAGAATGTGTCATTAAAAGAGTCATTCATAAGAATGCATGAAAATACATGTAGAACAAACATGTCTGTGCATTGTCTTATCAAACGTATCAAAGCAAGGTACGGATATGAAAACCTTGCTCACAATAGGATGAGATAATATTCGATATTAGCAGAATCTATCAGTCTTGTACAGTCATGCTTTCATAAAACACTATAAATTGGTTCTTTTGATGTGACATGTACTTGTTTGTGATGTGAACTTTGAATATAATTATTTATTGAGGAGCAATACTATGAAAAAGGAAATCAGAGGACACAGTTTATTTATTCGAGTTTGAACAAAAATCTTCTGTTTCAAGTAAGTACATACTTTATTGTTTTGGCTGTCAAATTAATAAAACTTTTTATTTCTTATGATAATAATATGATTGAATCAAAAAAATGCATAGTACAACTTAGACTATTTGAAGACAGGATTTGCCTTGTTATTATTAAACAAACATTTACCAATGTGCCCTATGGGTGAAATTTTTTTTAGCAATAATACAATGAAACCATCAAAACTAGCAGATCACTTGAACAGAATTCATTCTGATAAAAAAAGAGAAAGATTTGTCATACTTTCAATCACTTAAAGATAAAATTCTGAAGAGAATTATGATAGATAATATGTTTGTTTCATCATTGAACCAAAATGATGATGGATTAAGGGCATTGTACAACATATTCCTACTCATTATGAAGTCTGTTGAGCCACACACCATAGGGGAGAAACTGATTCTACTGGCCATCACTAAGGTATTGAACACTGTATTCCACAAAACTGCACAAGATATTATAAAAAGAATTTCTTTGAGCAATAACACAGTTCTAAGACATATCGATGAAAACTGTTTCTGTAATCATTTACAAAAAAGTTAAAAAGAATTATTATAAGCTGGATCTGTCAGATTATGTTTGGGAATCAGCATTAAAATAAAATAATTGCACATGATAGAACAGCTCTATCTTTATATATGTTGTTATCAGTTATGTCCAAAATAATTTTTGGAGATCTTATATAAAATCTAAGTAGTAGATAATACATAGAAAATAATCCATGTAATAATAATTAAATGAGAAAAATTCAGAAAATTTTGATGCCATGAGTGAAAGATGACAGTTTGGTTAAACAGATATTCTTTAAAAAAATTATTGAATAGTAAAAACAAATTATTTATCAGAAATATTCAATATAAATATTTCCAATGTTTTTGCTTTATGTTGATTTTGTTATGGAATCAAATTTTTATTTACATGTTGCTTCTCTAGAAAACTGATGCTTCACTGTATTTTTTATTTTTTTTAAATAACTTGTTTTTTAATTGGATTCACATTTTAAAAAAATAGAAAAATATTTATAACTGAGCTAAGTTTAAAAAAGAAATGAAAAAAAAAAGAATTTTGAAAAAATTATGTTGATATTGTAAAGTAAGTTACTTATCAGGCATACAATATATGGTCCTAAAATTTTTTTACAGACCATAAGGCATACTTGTGCTTTTTCATGGAAACAGTGCCATCTGGTGGTGTGGATCATCTGATGTTGTAATACCTTATTTTGATATAGTCACTGAAAAAATTATGAGAGATTTAATTCCTTGTTATTAATAGTGATTATGAAAACACTTTAATATTTAATTAAAAATTATGAAGACTTATTTTTTCCATTTGCTGATTAATGTCAGAAATAATAAATTTCATTATTTGTTTTATATCTACATTGTTTATGCAGATATTGGATGAAGTTTAGAAAATATAAAGCAAGAAAAGTGTAACAGTTTTATCTAAACAGAAATTTTTATGAAAAATGCTATTATTAGTTTGATTGTAGATACTTTCATATAAATTTCCAGATTATAAAGAGAAAGAAGCTGTTCCATAATAATTATTCTACAAAAGAGTTTATTGATGCCATGAAAAAACATACTACTATAAAATTTAGTACAAATTTGGCAAAGAGGGTTCTCCCACAATGACTACAATGTCGTTTGTTTAAAGTAATGGCTATGTAGCAACATATGTTGACATGCCTAAGAAAAATATTATTTTATGATATAATTATAAATCTAAATTTGATTTTTTTAATTATAAGCATTATTTGTAATAAGTATTATTTGTATAAAAAATAAAAGGAATATAGATGTTGATTGCAAAAAATGGAAACATAAAATTACTTTCATTTATACAACTCCTAACTGGAATATGTCAGTTGCTTCTTTTAGTAAAGTTATAAACAGTTATTATAATGAAATAAATTTGAATTTATTTATTATCAACATTACTTTAGAAATTATGAAAAAATATAAATAAATACAACCATAGATAGCAAAATATGGAGAAATAAAATTACTTTAATTTATACTGTTCCTATCTGGGATGAATTGATTGCTTTCCTTTAGTAAAATTATAATCAGTTATTATAATAAATTAAATTTAATTTTATTTATTAATAACATTACTTACAAAAAGTATTGTATTTGTATAAAAAAGTAAAAAAAAAAAAATCTAATCATAGATCACAAAAAACAAAAAGAGAAATAAAATTACTTATGATTTAGATTATAGAAATATAGATACTGTTAAATCCCAAAAAGTGGCATAAAACTACACTATGTGAGCAAAATTTAATATGTTTTTTTTTTTTTTGCAAAATATAAGTACATCTTGAAAGGTGCCGAGACAAACACTTATTAAATTCTAAAACTATAAAATTAAGGAAAATGAAAATTTCTAGCAATATCACATACTGTTTGTAACCATTGAGGTAAGATAAAAAACTATATTTACATTTTTTTTATTTTGAAGGGAAGGGGGGTGTCATTATGATAAGAATATTATAAAATATACATGTTGTCTTTTTGTAATATTGTTTTTATATTTAAATATTGCTTATTTTTATATCTTTAATTAGATATACGATAACAAAACTATTTTATATGATTATATATTTAAAAAAAGGTTTTTGACTTATTTTCTTTTTGTAATTTAGTCAGAATTGTATATAAAAATTACATTTTTGTCAAGCGTTGGTGGCCTAATGGTTAGCATAGCTGCCTTCCAAGCAGCTGGCCCGGGTTCACTTCCCGGTCAACACATTTGACATATGAAAAAAAAAAATCACATTTTTATTTTTAAATTTGGTTTCAGAACAATTATTTCTAAAATTAAAGAGATTAATATTTTTATTGAATAATAATTCCATCCTTAACAACAAAAAAAATCCTCCCCAAAAACATTTTTAATCTAAAGCAATGCTAAAAAATAACTGGAAAAAATTATAAAATTGAAATAGGGAAATCTATAAAGAAAAAATGATCAATCGATAAAACAATGATAATAGAAAGATTATCATCAGAAACAACACTGACAGTAACTGTAAAATATCAGTCAACAGTAAATGGTGAATTTTAATTGTGGTACAAGTCTGAAAGATAGGAATTTTATTGTAATGTAGTGGAAAGTAGCATAAGAATATAATGTTATTTGATAATGCATAGCTAAAAAAATTCCATTTGAGTCATTTGTAAATCTTATCTAGAGTAGCGTTTCTCAATCTTTTTGCCGCGCGACCCAATAGACTTCGTTGAAATAGTTCTGCGACTCAAATGTTTATTACATAAATTATAATATAAAATAAGAGATATTACATCAGCATGGTACTATATATATGTATATATTCAGATCAATTTGATAATATTTATAATGAACAAATAATTTGTAAGTTAAAAATTAAGTTAAAGTTGAACTACATATTTTTAATCTAAAAGCTTAACACATTTGTTAATTACCAAAAAAAAAAAGTGTTTTCTTTTCAAATAAGGTTGCATTAATTTTCCACCACTGGCGCTGGTTGATGCTTTAGCTGCATTAGTGAAGAAAAATCAATTATAATGATAGTTAATACTGGGGAAAGAGAAGATGTAGAATTTTTATTGGGGAATATAAAGTTAAGTGTGGTGGATAGATATAGGTATTTGGGAATCATCTTAAATAATCAGTAAAATTGCTTGGATGAATGGGAGAAAAAATTGGTAAATGAAGCAAAGAAAAGAAAGGGTTTGGTAAAGAAACTAACAGTGTTTTCATATAATAAATATGATGTAGCTAGAATTGTATGGAAGGGAGTTGCAGTAGCAGGGTTAACATATGGTATTGGTGCATTGTGTGTTAGTAAAGGAATACTAGATTATTTAGAGAAAGTACAAAGGGAAGTAGAAAGACATGCATTAGATGCAGAGTATGGACAACAAAGGAGGCAATTCAAGGAAAAATGGGATGGACAAGTTTTTATATGAGAGATTCAAAAAGTAAAATGAAAATGTTTGGTAGGTTGCAGTTTATGGATAGTAAAAGAATAGACAAAATAGTGTTTAATTGGGTTATGAGTAAAGGGCAGGCAACAAGATAGGTGAAAAAGGGTAATGCAGTATGCAAAAGATTTGGATAAAGAATTTATATCAGTATACTTGTATAAAATGTGGGGTGATTGCATTAGGAGGATTGTTGAGTGTTATAGTGGTAAGGAATGGGATTAAAGAATAGATGCATTAATAAAGAATAGGGAGTTGGAGAGATGGAGAACTAGTATGTAGAGTAAGAAGAGTTTAAATATATATAGAAGTAAATGGAACATTGGTTGTGAGTTAATTTATGATAATGGTAAGAAAAATAGTTTATTGCTTAAAGCTCAAATGGGATCTTTAGCAACAAGAGAATATACATGTAAATGGAAAAATATGGGTGATTTAGTGTGCAAATTGTATTAGAAAGGTATAGAAAATATTAGACATCTGTTGATTGAATGTAAATGCTTGAAATAATGAAGTTATGGGAGAATAAATATGAACAAAGTGATTATACAGAAAGTGGGTTATTGGTTTTTATGCTGGGTTTGGGAAAAGATAAGGGGGATTTAGATATAAAGGCCATAGAGGTGACAAATATTATATTGTGGAAATAGGATGGAGCAGATTATGGGAGAGCTTAGGGTGGGAAATGGAAGGGGAAGGTAAAGTGGTTTAACAGGTTTCTTTGGACATAGTTGCGGAGAGATTCTTGACTCTGTTTAAGGAGAAGTCACATCACATCACACCATTAATTTGTTGCAAATTTTTGAACTATTACATTTTGAAAACAATTGCGAAATTTAACATTATGATTATTTAAATTCAAATTTACAATTAAATTTGAGAAAACTATACAAAGCATAGGTAGTATTACTTACTAATTTTTTTTTATTATTACTAATATTTTCTTAAAATGTAAAAAGATTTTTGCTATCAGATATTTATGTTTTCATTTCTTGGTGCATATTTCCGACCCATTAAAAATTTAACATAACCCAATATTGGGTCATGATGCTAAGGTTTGAGAAATGCTGATCTAGAGCAGTGGTCTTCAACCACTGGTCCATGGACCGGTGCCAGACTGCAAAAGTTTTCTACCAGTTTGCATTGGACTGACAAGAAAGTTTGTAATAACAAAATAATAAGATAATATAAACAATTTTTATTTATTTTTTCATTACATTTTTATCCGATTAAAAAAAAAAAAAACAGAACAAAAACAAAATCTAATCAATCATACATAAATTAATTTGTTTTTCTATTTATCACAGATGTTTATGGGGGGGGGTAGGATTAAATTTTTTATTATTTTTCTAAAAAAATTCAAAATTAAAAAAAAAAGTTTTATTATACAAAACTCGGGTTGTCTTTTGATAGCCAATCACAGCCGCTTGTTGGTGTTGTTAAAACAATAAAATGTAATGTAACTTTTTTTGATCTCTTAAATTTTTTCTACTCCCTCTTTTAATATTTCATTTTTAGTGTTTGTTTGTTTTTTTTGTTTTTTTTGGGCTATATGGTGATTTTTTTTGGGGGGGGCTTTAAATTTTATTTTTAAAATCAATTTTTATTACCTTTTTTTAAAAATAAAAACCAAAAAATAAATTCTGTCTCTAACTTTTACAAGGTCTTTCTCAATACACCCCCACCACCCCAAAATAAAGTAAGATCAAAACTTTTGACTTTTTTAAGTTTCAGGGGTTTTTTTTTGTTTGTTTAAAAATACGGCCACTTTTTTTTGGCCTATAAGATGATATTTTTTTTGCCTTTATTTGTATACCGCTGATATACTAAAACTTTTATTTTTAAAACTAATTTTTATTACCTTTTTTTAAAAATAAGAACAAACCAAAAATAATTTTTGTCTCTAGCTTTTGTCTCATTGAAGACAAAGTATTTCTCAACCCATTCCTTTCCAAAAAAATAAAAATAAGATCTTTTTTGGTTTTAATTTTTATTTTTTAAATCAATTTTTATCACCTTTTTTTAAAAAGTAAAACAATTAAAAAATTTCTGTCTCTAACTTTTACAAAGTATTTCTCAATCCATGCCCCCCCCCCCATAAGATCGAAACTTCTGACTTTTTCAAGTTTCATTTTCTTTTTTTTTGTTTAAAAATATGCCCACTTTTTTGGCCTATAAGGCACTATTTTTTTTGACTTTATTTGTATACCACTAAAATACTAAAACTTTTATTTTTAAAACCAATTTCTGTTACCTTTTTTTTAAAAATAAAAACAAACAAAAAATAACTTTGGTCTCTATCTTTTGTCTCAGTGAAGACAAAGTATTTTTCAACCCATTCCCCCCCCCCCTAAAAATATTAAAATAAGATCAAAACTTTTGACTTTTTCAACTTTAGTTGACAGCGATTATACGGTGATTTTTTTGGCTTTATTTCTATTACGCGATGTCTATTTTGCCATTTTTTAAAAAAAAACTTTTCCTATTAATTACATTTTTTGATCCTTTCAACATACCAGCACAAAAAAAAATTACAATAACATCAAAACTTCAGACTTTTACACATTTTGTTTTATTTTTTCAGATTTAAAATACGGCAACTTGTTTTGGCTGTACGGTAATTTTAATTAAGCAATTTCTATTTTGCCCTTACTACTATCAAAAGACATTCTCCATATATATATATATATATAACTTCATCTTGTATATTTAACATTAAATACAGATATTACATTTATCATAATCTTTGTCATGTAATTACCCTAGCTGTGATATTTCCCAACATTCATGTGAATAACATTTTATTCTTGCATGTTTTAACAATGAAATAATAAACATAGAAATGCAAGCACATTAGTGAGAACGATTGTTATTGTACTGTTTTTTGTAGCAGTATGATTGCGCAGCTTGAGAAAGAGTGTTCAGCACGTGAGGGTAAACAACACCATCACAATACACAATAACTAGTGTGCTGTTTTGGTCAGTTATAACAATTACGCTTATCTAAGGCTAAGCAGGTTATATCTTTAAGAAAATTTATCTGTAAACTTCTGCTGATCCGTGAAATCTTATCCTTATTTTTGCCAGTCCCTAGGTGTGAAAAGGTTGTAGATCACTGATCTAGAGTATTCTCAATTGCTCTAGGGCATTAATATGTACACATGCTTAATAGTGTGCTATTTCAAAAATTGGAAAATCTTAATTTTTGTAAAGATTTTTATAAACTATTTTAATAGCAATTTTATACAGTGCTTTGAGAATGGAAAAGATTTTTTAATATTTTTATAGTCTTCAAAATATGCTATCAATCAAATTTTTTTTTCCATATAGGATCATTTTTATAACTTGTTATCAGTAATAAAGTTACATTTAAATTGGAAAAAGAAAAAAAAAATGAAATAATATTTGTATAGCAGTTTAATCAAGATCCCAAAATTACAAAAGATTCTAGATTTTAAATTTTACTTTCAATAAATATTGCTTTTATATCTAAATTGTAAGACCACAGATATAAAACATTTTTTGTACATTAATTTTTCTATTCTAGATATTCAGTTGTCCATAACTAATATTTTATATTCTGCCAAATAATTTATATGATGTTGATGATATTTACATTTGTTTTGAAGTAATATTGATTTGTAAGATAATAACTATTATTATTTGAATAAATGTGTGCCAGATAATTATTATTATGTTATTTAAACATTCGAATATTTGAATTTTAAAATAGTAAACTTAATTTTCAAAGATTAGTGTTTGAAGCTTAGGGATGCAGTTATAGTAAGAACCCAATTGCATGATAATTAAGTTTATTTTTTAAATTTAATATATTGATTTTTTTTTTATTTCTAATTATATAAATAGCCAACTCATGTGGATTAAGAATTAGAATTTTGTTAACTGAAATTTGTATTTTGTTAACTTTTGGAATTCTTTATTACTCTATACTCTCAATTATTTTTTGTATTATTGTGGTCTCACATTTCTTCACTAAATTATGATAACAAGAATATATGAGTAGAGTTGATCAGTGAATAGCTTGAGTTTCCAATTCAGCACTTTGCCATAGATTCCTGTGTCTATATATATAAAAGACATATTTTGCGGGTTCATCCGTGTTAAAAAATTTAAATATTGATATATCACCGCAAAAATATTGATATACCCGTAAAATATGTCTTTTATATATGCAACCCATGAAAATCTTCATATCAACATATATATATATGATTTTATTATTTACTTGTCATATATATGTATCACTCGCAGGTGATGAAGATTTAGAAAGTACCAAGTTACAATTTCATGAGGCTTATTACTACGTTAAAATTGGTATAATTTGCTATGATAATCTATGCCTAGTTTATGCTATATATTTGGATTTAGATTTGCTATAGAGGAAACTTTTTTGGAAATGTCAGATTCACTTTTTAACAATTTTCATAACAGGAGTGAAATTATTGCTGCAATTCAAGATCTGCAACTGTCTCGAAACACTGTGGTGCAACGAATTGAGAAAATGAGTGGAAATATAAAAGAACTGTTATATTAATAGATGTTCTTGTTTTTCCCTTCAATGTGATGAATCAACAGATATAAGTGATTCAACACAATTATTTGTTTTCATTCGTATGGTTTTTAAAGATTTTACATCTAAAGAAGAATTGTTGGGTCTGATTTCTTTGAAAGAAAGAACTAGAGGTGTAGATATATTCAAAGTCTTTAAAAACTTGCTCAATGATTTGAAAGTACCACTTTTTAAATTAGTTTCAATAACAACAGATGGCGCAGCTGCAATGATAGGTCACTTAAGTTATTAACCTGTTTTAATAAAATGGCACAGAATAGAGTTTTCCCAAGTAGTTGGAGTAATACAAGAGTAAGGTTATTATTTAAAGGAAAGGGTAAGGATCATAGAAAGTTGAATAATTATAGACCAATAGTGGTAACATCAGTTTTATATAAAGTTTTCTTGTACATGGTGGCTAGTAAAGTTGTAAAATGGATGGAAGAAAATAATGTAGTGGAGGAAATGCAAGGAGGTTTTAGATTAGATAGGCGTATAGGAGATAGTTTATTTGTAGTTACACAACTTATGGATATGAGTAGAAATGCAGGTAAACAGTTTTATATATGAGTCTTATAGATATAGAGAAGGCATATGATAGAGTAAATAGAAATAGATTATGGATAAGTTTAGCAAATTTGGGAATGGATGAAGCTTTAATAGATATTATTAAGAAATTTATATGAAAATAATTATTATATATATCAATTAGAGAATATAGAATCAATTAAAGTTAAAAATGGTGTGGGACTAAGGCAAGGCTGCCCTATGTCACCTATTTTGTTTGTGTTGTATTTGAGTGAAATGGAAAGAGCAATAGAAAGATTAGGAAGAGGGATAGAGATACCATTAATAGATAGTAAGGGAGTATATATTTTGTCAGGTCTTTTTTTTTGCAGATGATATATTTTTGTGTGCAGAAAAAAGAGAAGATATGGAAGTTATGTTGAGGACATGTGCAAGGGTGGGTAAAGAGATGGGGATTAAATTTAGTGAAGAAAAATCAAATATAATGATGGTTAATACTGGGGAAAGAGAAGATGTAGAATTTTTATTGGGAGATATTAAGTTAAGTGTGGTGAATAGATATAGTTATTTGGGCATTATTTTAAGTAATCAGAAAAATTATTTGGATGAATGGGAGAAAAAAATTGATAAATGAAGCAAAGAAAAGAAAGGGATTGATAAAGAGATTAACAGTGTTTTCATATAATAAATATGATGTAGCTAGAATTATATGGAAAGGAGTTGCAGTAGCAGGGTTAACATATGGTAATGATGCATTATATGTTAGTAAAAAGATATTAGATTACTTAGAAAAAGCTCAAAGGGAAGTAGGAAGATATGCATTGGATGAAGAAGTATGGACAGTAAGGGAGGCATTTCAAGGAGAAATGGGATAGTCAAGTTTTCATATGAGAGATGCAAAAAGTAAAATGAAAATGTTTGGTAGATTGCAGTTTATGGATAATAAAAGAATAGCTAAAATAGTATTTAATTGGGTTATGAGTAAAGGGCAGGTAGCAAGATGGATGAGAAAAGTAATGCGGTATGCAAAAGATTTGGATAAAGAATTTATATCAGTATATTTGTACAAAAGATGGAATGACTGTGTTAAGAGGATTATTGAGTGTTATAGTAGTAAGGAATGGGATAAAAGAATAAATTTATTAATAAAGACTAGGGAGTTAGAGATGGAGAAATAGTATGGAGAGTAAAAAGAGTTTAAATATATATAGAAATAAACAGAATATTAGGTGTGAGTTAATATATGATAATAGTAAGGAAAGTAGTTGATTGTTTAAGGCTCGAACGGGATCTTTAGCTACAAAAGAATATACATGTAAATGGAAAAAATATAGGTGATTTATCTTGTAAATTATGTAAGGAAGGAATGGAAAATATTAGGCATTTGTTAATTGAATGTAAATGTTTGAAAACAGAAAGGGTACATATAATGAAGTTGTGGAAAAATAAATATGAAAATAGTGATTATACAGAAAGTGAATTATTGGTTTTTATGCTGGGTTTTGGGAAAAGATAAGGGGGATTTAGATATAAAGGTTATAGAGTTGACAAAGATTATGTTGTGGAAATGGGATAGAGCAGATTATGGGTAAATTTAGAGTGGGGAATGTAAAATAAAGTGGCTAACAGGTTTATCTGGGCATAATTGCTGAGATATTCTTGACTTCGTTTAAGGAGAAGCCATAATACATCACATCACATCTAAGTGGATTTATAGCCATATGTCAAAATAAAGATGAATTCCCAGCTTTTTTGAGTTACCACTGCATAATTTACCAGCAAGTGTTAGCCAGCAAGAGACTAAACACAAAAGAAATAATGGACATAGCGTTTAAAATTGTTAATTCAATTCGAGGAAGTTCCCTCAAACGACGTCTCTTCCAAATGCAGCTCGCACATACCGATTTAAGATGGTTACGCAGAGATAAATTTCTGCAACGATTTCATGATTTATTGCCTGAAGTAATAGATTTTCTCCGCGAGCAAGATGGTAAATGTGAAAATTTAAATGATGAAACTCGGCTTAGTGACTTAGCTTTTCTAACCGATTTTACTTCAATGTTAAGTCATTTAAATTTAGAATTACAAGGTAGAAATAAAACAGTAATTGATATGATCAGCTATGTAGATGCATATAAGACAAAATTTATTTTGCTAATAGAAGATCTGCAACAAAATAATCTGAATCATTTTCCAAATTTGGCGAATCACCTACAAAAGCATAAAAATATTGATTTATAATATTGACAAATATGTTGCGGAAATCCAAAAAGTAATAGAAGATTTTAAGGTAAGATTCCAAGAATTTGAAAAAATTAAAGAATTTGTGGAATGTATATTTTTTCCTTTTAAAAAAGATTTAAATGTGAAATGCATTAGCCAAAAAATTTCAGACATATTTCATATGGAGCAAAAGGCATTAGAAAATGAAATTATAATTTTACAAACTGATTTAATCTTACAAGCTAAAAAATTTGAAGAAGATTTTTGGAAATACGTCAACCGAGAAAAATATCCCAATATCATCAAATGTAGCGCATATATTTTATTCTTGTTTCGGATCTACATACTTGTGTGAATCGGCATTTTCATACTTAAAGTTAACGAAGACTAAACAACGTTCTGTCCTAACTGATTCCCATACTGAGGATTCTTTATTATTATCTTTGTCAGGATATACACCTAATTATGATTCCTTGGTTAGAGACATGCAAACGCAGTCTTCCCATTAATGTTAAGATAATAAAATAAATTCTAAATCTGTCTTTATCAGTAGCTAATTTGAATTAATAAATTGTGTTAATAATTACTCATGTTGCTTTAATTCCCATGGATATAGTTTTTTAGCCTGTTAAATAATTGATATTTTTTAGTATGTAGATATATAAAAATAGTGTGTATTTCACATCTCCTTCCATTTAGACTATGCCTATGACAACAAGTCGATCGCAACACATTTTCAAAATAAAAAGTCGATCTTATGAACACAAAAGTTAGCCACCCCTGCTTTAAAGTATTGAGAAATGTAAAATTAGATCATCAAGGCATATTAATTTGCTCTAATTGATACATAATTTATAAGTTTATTTCTTAGCGAAAAATATTTATGATGACCATTGTCGTTAACCGTATGCTAAGGAATGTAATTTAAAGTTAAAAATTAAAAAAAAAAATTTTTTTTTTTTTTAGAATATAAAAGTAGATTATAATAAGTTAATAATTGTTGTTATCATATTAAAGATGTTGCTTAGCTTACTTAAGGTCAGAATAGTATTCATCTGTTTAGAGAATAAAAGTAATTCCGTAGCAGCTGTGAGTCACACCTTATTAACAATTTAATCATCATCATCATTAACCATTATCAATCCACTGCAGGATGAAGGTCTCTCCAAGCTCAATCCACCTTCTCCAATCTTTAACTTATATTCTTCACGTCACCCTGCACACTTTCTTATTTCATCCATCCATCCATCTCACATGTGGTCTCTTGCTGGGTCTTTTACAATCTCTTGGACTTCAGTTTAAGATTTCAATTGTCCATCTATTATCATCTCTTCTAGGAATATGTCTAGCCCAACTCCACTTCAGTGTTTTAATTTTTCCAATGAGGTCAGTAACACCTGTTTGTTCTCTTACCCATATATTGCATTTTTCAATCTCTTCTTGTTACTCCCAACATGTACCTCTTCTTTCTTTGAGTGGCATGAAGTCTCTGTAATGCTCTTCTATTAAGTGTCCAAGTCTCAGATCCATAAGTAAGAACTGGTAAAACACATTTATTAAAAACCTTCCTTTTCAAACACATAGGCATATTTCCTTTTAGTATCAAGTTATTTCTACCAAAAGCACTCCAAACAAGTTTAATTCTATGATTAATTTCATCCATTATGTTTCCATCTTTATTAATAATCTGACCAAGATATTTGTAACTGTTAACTTCTTCTAACTCATGATAATCAATCTTTATTTTCATATTTTGAGAAAATCCATTAAACATTACTGTAGTCTTTTTAACATGTATCTTTAGTCATATTTTCCTACTTTCATCTGATAACTCCTGCAACATTTTCTGCAGCTCTAAAGCATTATTTGCAAAAACAACTACATCATCTGCAAAATGTAAATGACTTAAATAATCTCCAATTATTTTCACTCCTTTAGCTTCCCATTTTATTCCACAAAATACTTCTTGCAGCACTGCTGTAAAAAGTTTTGGAGATATGGAGTCACCCTGTCTTACACACTTCACAATATTCACTTTCCCAGTATCATTATGTAATCTATATCCTGGATCTATACCTTGATGATCCAATGCTTTAATCACTGAAGAAACTTTTATAGAATCAAATGCCTTTTCATAATCTACAAATCCAAAACATAATGGCCACTCATATTCATTTGTCCTTTCTATAACTTCTATTAATATCTGGATATGATTTACTGTACTAAAACCATTTTTAAATCCAGCTTGTTCTCTTTGTTGGTGAAAATCCAATGTTTTCCATAGACGAGTTGTAATTATCTTGGTAAAAATTTTGTATATAACTGATAAAAGGCTGATAGGTCTGGAATTTCTAATATCTTCTTTATCACCTTTTTTAAATATTAATATTAATACTGCATTCTTCCAATCGTTGGGTATATCTTTATCATTTAGTATATAACTTTGTAATAACTGAAACACACAGGCTTATTAAATACTTGTGCCTATATAGGGTATATGAGCACAGACTTTCACACCACCCACCACTCTCCAATATATGTATTTCATGCTAAACCAGTAATCATCAGTTGGTCCAGATTACCATCTCCACACATATATGCTATAAGTGCTCAGATA
The DNA here is from genome assembly GCA_028023455.1 of Epiperipatus broadwayi. Lineage (NCBI taxonomy): Eukaryota > Metazoa > Onychophora > Udeonychophora > Euonychophora > Peripatidae > Epiperipatus > Epiperipatus broadwayi. The sequence goes on from JAQFVV010012402.1 coordinate 4,618,958, forward strand.
TATATTAAGATAGCCAATCTTCATACTTTAATGGACATGCTTCAATCTACTCCACACTCCAACTCTTCAACCATCCATCCAATTGAAAATCTGATGATGGAATGCACAAAGGCCACCCTGAGGTCGAGATTCTTGTCACACCCATGTTGACCTAAGGTCAATCTGACCCCTAATGTACAGGACATAATCCATTTTAATACATATAAAGGGATGGGCAGACATTTCTACTATGTAATAACTGAAACACACAGGCTTATTAAATACCTGTGTCTATATACGTAATATATAGGGTATATATATATGTATATTGGTGATTATTTATCTTTTCAACATATATGTGTTCAAGTGTATCAGGGTTATGAGACTGTGTGGAGAGTGGTGGGTTGTGTGAAAGTCTGTTCTCATATACCCTATATATTACATATATAGACCCAGGTATTTAATAAGCCTGTGTGCTTCAGTTATTACATAGTAGAGATGTCTGCCTATCCCTTGTATATGTATTAAAATGTATTATGTCCTGTGAATTATGGATCAGACTGATCTTAGGTCAACATGGGTGTGACAAGAATCTTGGCCTCAGGGTGGCCTTTGAGCATTCCATCACCTATTTTCAATTGGATGGATGGTTGAAGAGTTGGAGTGTGGTGTAGATTGAAGCCTGTCCATTAAGGTATGGGGATTGGCTATCTTAATATATATCAGGTACTTATAGCATATATGTGTGGAGATGGTAATCTGGACCAACTGATGATTGCTGGTTTAGCATGAAATACGTACATTGGTGATTATTTATTTTTTCAACATATATGTGTTGAAGTGTATCAGTGTTATGAGATAGTGTAGATAGATAGTGGTGGGTCATGTGAAAGTCTGTGCTCATATACCCTATATATTATATAACTTTGCTAAAAAAAAATTATATTTCTTTACCTGCTTCTTTTAATATATCAATTATTATTCCATCATTACCTGGAGCCTTTCCTTTCTTTATACATTTAATTGCATGCCTTACTTCTTCATTTAACATTCTGGGCAATTCAAAAGATGTAATAGATATAGGAGGTACTTGTTTTTTATTACTATATAATTCTTGATAAAAGTATTCTATCATTTCATGATGTCATCTCTCTTTTTAGTAATAATTCCATCTTTTTTTCTTATTGCAGATATAAATTTTTTACCAATACCAAAATGTTGTTTTACACTCTTGAGACTTTTATTCTCTTCTACAGCTTTCCTCACTAGTTCACAATTATGCTTTCTTATATCATTTTCAATTCTTTTCCACACCAATTTTACAAAATTCAAGATATTCAATCCTTTTTAATGCATCATTTTTGTATATCTTCATATTCCTTCTTTACTTCATAAATTCTCTAGTCTCAGTAGAAATTTTATTGGTCAATTGTTGCTTTTTTCTACCAGCTATCTTTGTTGCAGTTTTTAAAAGTGTATCAGTTATTTTCATATTAATTTCATTCAAATCTGAATCATGTTCAAAATCTACTTATACTTGAAACCGATTTGTAAGTTCTAATTTAAATTCATTAGAATGTTTTTGAAGATTAGGAATATCAACTGTAAATATTGTTGTTTTTTTTTTAATAATTTTTGCTGCTCTAGTTTTGCATTAACACATATCTTACATCTTGCTAATCAATGATCACTTCCTGTGTTAAATTTATTAAGAACATTACAATCTTGAAATATGTATTTTCTATTAGTCAAAATATAATCCAATTCTGTTGTATCTTCGTTTGGATGCTTCCATGTTCATTTTCTTTTATCATTTTTTTCAAAAAAAGAATTCATAATATAAAGGTTTTCTTTTTCTGCAAACTCCACAAGTCTATGTCCTCTCTCATTTCTATTATCATAACCAAAATTACCTACAGTACTTTCATCTTTCATTTGTTTACCAATTCTAGCATTAAAGTCTCCCACAACAATTTTTAAAATGTTGTTTACACTGATCAAAAATCTTTTTTTACATCCATATAAAAATCTTCTACTACTTCATTACTATGAGAATTTGTTGGGGAATAAACCTGGATTATTTGCATTTGGTATCTTGCCACTCTGTCCATACACCATCAATCTCAACAATGTAATTCTTCCATTTTTTATTTATAATGAATCCTACTCCACTTTTATTTCCAATATTTGTGTCTTTATAATAGAGTACATGTCCACTTTTTAAATAAATTGTCTCTTCATCTTTTCTTCTAACTTCACAAAGTCCAATATATATTTTTAATTTATGTTTGAGAAATGGGGAAAGCTATGGAGAGGTGTAAATAATGTAAATATGTTAAGATTATGACTTTTAATTTTACAATTTTAAATCAAAGCCTTGTCTGTGTCTCAGTGTTTTGTGGACTCTATAAATTCGGAAATCCGATCACATATTATTAATACATTAATATTTAGATTTAGTGATAATTTAATTACTTACAACTACACTATGGTAAAGTACTTAAGAAATTATTTTATTTTACTCAAGATTCTTATGAAGTTTTAATTAATAAAATTGAAAAGAGAAAAAATTAATCTACGCACTGCAAACTTAAGTAATAAAAATGTTGAGTATAGCAAATAAATTTAGCAAAACTAAAATTAAAGTTTATTATATGCAGTAGGGTCGTCATGTGATATTGAATCCAGTGGTTGGAAATAAAATCCAGGATTCGAATACCTTCCAGGTGAACTTATTAGTTTAATTTTAAATTAACAAAGTGTTCAAGGTGTTTTGCTAACAAATCTCTATATTTAAAATTTTATCTTAATTATTCGAAATAGAGAAAGTGGACATGGGCTAGGATAAACTAAGCTAAGGTCGACTATAACTGTAATCACTGGAAGTGTATTCATTAATGACTAATAATTCATATCAGTATTTAAGTTTTCATAGCTCGCTATTCTGAAGCCGTGAGATGAGATCATCATATAGTAGTGAATAAGTCTATAATTAATGGTTACTAATATTTGCAAAACTGAAGTATGATCGATAGTATGGTAGAGGTATGATGTTGGGCAAGAAAATAATTTTAATTTACTCAAATTTTAATTGTGCCTTTGATGAGGGATGGATGGGGAAAATGTTGAGAGATTTAATGTGCAGTGTGGAGTGGAGTTGAGATTCTCATCCTCTTCCATTAGATGTAATAAATTATGAAGTTATTATTATTATCCATATCACTCTCACTGTTTTATTCATTAGAAATTTTATTTGCTTACCCCATTCATAAAGTATTAACATAGATAATTAAGTCAATTATTAATTGATAATAAAGTAGTATATAAAGTCCCCATCAGAGTTGCAATTTGGCACCCTGGCATTTCATAATGTGTTGTCCCATCACTATCGATTCCGAGGCCATTCACTCAGTAGATCGCATGTGTGTGTGTGTGCGGAAAGTTGAGAAGTGGCTGTGTGAATGAGGAGAGGTTACAATAATATAATCAATGAAAGAAAGATAATGTGAAAACACTATTAAATTATTTAAATGATTTATGAATACATAAATATATAAAATTCTGATTTGTTGCTAAAAATTAAGAAACGAAGACGTTAGCAGCCCGTATTCAAAATTCTCTATATTACATCTAGGCTCCAGGTATGTAAAATATACTTGTATTTAAAACATTACTATGTAATAATAGTACAATAGTTAAAGTTATTGTAATTATGATTTAGTAATTTATTAATGAAATTTCAAACAAAATTCTTAATAATATATATTGTACCATTTATTTATATATACGATACAAATTACTTTTTAATATTAGGTATTATAAAAAAGAGAAAGGAGAGCGAACACGATCTTTATTTTTTTTTTGTAACATAATGTTTTAAAGAAAAAAAAAACGTACAGTGAAAGTTTAATTTTTCTTTTTTTTTAGAAATAAGTTAACTAAAATAAATTCAATGTTGGAAAGTGCATATTGAATCATTGATTCAAATAGTGAAAGGAAATTTCAAAAGGTGAAAGATTGCTATCAGAAACAACTTTCTGATAGTAATTAAAAATGGCAGAAATTCTTAACGGAAAAACAGACTTTGTAATAAGAAAAGGAGAATAATGTAGAAGTTTATAAAGTAGAACAAAGAAAAAAAAAGAATGTGCGCAGAGCTTCTAAAAAGAATCTAGGAGTATAAAAGGAGCCGACAGATTTGAAAAGGGGTCTTTTTTCTCTTATTGTTCCAATAGTGCTGAGCAATTTGAAGTGCCTCGTATTTTTTTAATAAAATGTGTCCACTTAGATACGAACTGAAATCGCTCACCATGAGTGAGTAGAGCTCTATCGTTTGCCAACACTTTCTCTCAAAAAAAGTCACCTAGATTGTCATCTGGCTACCTAAATTAGATCGGAGATTTGGAAATAAACCTAAAAGAAAAACAACTACTGCAGACTACCCACTAACTGAATTGTACGTCGGGAAGATCGATGACCTACTTAATGTCAACTTACCGGTAAGTAAATGGCCATAATTTTTTTTACATAAAGCTTTATGAATAGTGAGTTGAATGGAAATGTTATCCCATAAATTTTTCTTGGATCAGAAGATTTGCGAACTGAGAAATGAACCAAACTGTTACTACGGAAAATAAGACTAAATAATTATTACTCCAATATTTGAATCAAATTATTGAATTCATATGCACAATCTTTTCCAACATTATAATTTTGTCTTAATCATAAATATTGAATGCTTGACAAGTTAGAATAAATCTTTATTATTAACTTCACTTTCATTGTATGTGTATAAAATTAATACTATTCTATTTAAGTTTTACCTTTAGTTATTTAACTTAGATCGGAATACAAATTGTTTTTTTTTTATAGATTTAATTTCCGTAATTAAAAAAAAATGGGGATATCTTCTTCTTAACGAGAATGTTAACTCAGATCGTATAATTATTACCTTACAGGCTACAATATATTTGATGCAGTCTCAGTGGGTCTAACGACTCTGGCGCCCTCAAGTAGAAATTAAAAACTGGTTCTGCTCACGATTGTACTCGGTAATAGTTCTAGGCCAAAGTTGATCAGGAAAAATAGCTGTGTTGAGAATAGAAATACAACTTTCTTTTTTCTTTTGATACAGCTTGATCAACTCACGCTCAAATATAAATTTGAGGCGTATAGTGGCCTAGTAATACGAAAAACGTTACAATGGTGCCCCACGTTGGGCGCCATTGTAACGTTTTTCATTTTGCTAGGCCACTATACGCCTCAAATTTATATTTGAGCATGAGTTGATCAAGCTGTATCAAAAGAAAAAAGAAAGTTGTATTTCTTTTCCTAAAAAACACAGCTATATTTCCTGATCAAACTTTGCCTATTGATGGTTGAGAATTATGCTATTGATGAGATCAGCTTTTAATTTATTTGATAGGCACCAGGTCTTTTTATTCTAAAAAGACCACTGATATCTGTCGCCAGCATGTCTCGCAAATAAAAAAAAATAAAATATTTTTAAAATTATTGGTCTTAGATTTTAAGAATCGGTAATTTTACGGTAAACTAGAATTATCTTTTTTTTTAAGATTATTATTCCTGGGCTTATTCAAACATATTGGCAAAGGTAAATTACATTTTTAAATCTTATTAAACTACTAATAGATTTAATAATAAAAAATAATAACTATTATTAATAACGCACAAATGAAAATTGGTATTAGAAATATATTTATTCTAATAGATAAAAAATGTTTCAAATAAATTATTTATCAAATAAATTGGAGAGAATACACTTAATTCTGACGTGAAACATTAATAATAAAAAAATAACTGCTGAATAATTAATTACAAAGTTCTTGGTTAAATAAGAGTCTCTATCGGGATCCTATTATAAGCTTATTTTTAAGAATTGTTTGCAAACGTTACTTTTGTCACAATCAGGATAATGAAGCATTACTTACCGGTAAGTTTTGGGAATTCAGTAGTAGATAACTATGCATAGTTTTTTGGGTAGAATGAGCTCGGCCTTTTGGTTATTATTTGATCTTGTGGTCCATTCTCCTAGTCAGTCACGAAAGCTTTTCTGGTATACATCTTCAGGCATGATGTTTTCAGAAGCTCCGGTTCACTCCAACATGCCGAATTACTTCAGCGTAGAGTGATCTTGGATATATAATTGTTATCCAAGACCAACTAGAGAAACCCTCGAACAAGATGTCCTTCAAACTGATCTCTGCCTTTTATACTCTCTAGAGGCCCAGTTTTCCGACTTCTGTGCATATCTTTTGTTTGTCCAAATATCCGTTGATAATCTTATATATTCTTTATAAAATTTATGTTACAAAGTCTCTATTTTTTTCAGCATAATTCTGCCATCTTTAATTAGTTGAAATATTTTTACTTTCTCTTATCTAGATTGGTAATTTGTGTCTTTTGTTCTCTCCAATTCTAACTTTTATTTCTAATTACATAAAAAAAACCTGAAAGAATAATTTAACTTTCATTGTACATTATTTTTTTTTAAAAAAAATTAGTCAAAAAAAAATCTAAATTTACTTTTATTTTTTTAGCTTCTACCAAATGCCAATATATTTGCAACGTATATAAATAAACGTTACAATATAAAATAGGTATAAAAATTGAAATATTTCCGAATTTTAGACTGTAATTATAATAAGTATCTGATTAATCAAGGAAGACTTTCAGTAGAATAAAATTATTTTAAATTTAATAAAAATGATCCAATAAATAGATATAATAATATGATAGTATTATTTCGGTATTACCAAAATTATAATTTAAAACGCAAAGTTAGAAATAATTTAAGAAGTGAAATTAAGATTATTATTTTGTGATAGATTTAAGCATTTAATGTACTATTAGTACATGCTAAGTAGTTAAGGGCAATATGTATACAAATGCTGAACATTATGTATAGTTTGTTTTATTACTCCATCTTTTAATAGTTAAAGAATACTATGATTATAAGTTTTATAACATCTTAGATTGTTCAGTGGGCCATGATAAGAGTATATCTGAAATTTCTTAGAAAATAAGAGTATATCTGAAATTTCTTAGAAAATAAAATAATTTATATTAAAATAAAGTTAATAATCTTATGTGTTATTATGGATTACAAATAACTTGTTCTGCACTTGAGCCAAATCAGTAGTAGATTTATTATTTAGATATTGTATTGTGAATATCTTGCCCTTCATATGTGCTATCTTAGTCCAGTAGTCGATTCATTAATTAGACAATGGATTAAAAATAATTTATCCTGCATATGAGTGCCATAGACTGCAAATCAGTTATATTTGTATATAGGTGTTTAATATAGTAATTTTGTATTAGTATTAGTTTAATCAACCTTTGAAAGGAAACCTAGCATTTTATTATAACATTAAGATTATAAAGTAGATTAGTATTTAATGCAATTACATCCTCAGAAAAATAATAGATAATGGATTTAAAGCTGTAATTGTTCTGTATTTATTTTATAAGTCCCTAAATGATTAATTAGCAATTTAAAAATTTGTGAAAGCATACAAATATTTAATCAGTTTAATAATTAAATAGAAAATAAAACTATTTAAGTTTTTAAAATAACTTTTGTCATATTATTAATAGAATTATTTAACATATACAGTATTTGAATTACAATGAGAATTAAAGTTCTTATGAAAATGAATTAAGCCATTGATCACATATAGGATTCAATTATTATTATTGAAGTAAAAAGAAATTAAACTTATAACCATCAGTCTATATATTTTCTAAAAATATGTTTACTTTATAAACAAATGTATTGCTTGAATTATTATTCATATTTATTTATTATAGTATAAAACATGCACAAGTTTAAATTAATCTTTAGCAAATCAGAAATTTTAAGAATATAATGAATCCATGATTTAGTCATAGGTAAATAAATTGGTTAATTATAAGTCTCCCAAATATTGGAAAGATGCAAAAGAGGCCAGAAGAAAAGAGTATGTTGAAGGATGAATAAAAGTTGAGTGAAGATTATAGCTAATAAAATTAGTTTGTTAATTTAATTACATGTACAATATAGGTGCTGTAGTAACAAGATGACCATGGGAATAGATTTGAATCCCATTTTAAAAATTTAAGCTTCCTCTGTGATGTGATACCATTCAAACAGATGAAGGGTGAGTATGATGATGATGACTGCATATATATTTTAAATAAAGCTCATAAATATTCAAATCTTATTTTAAGAAATCGGTGTTTTAAAATAGACTCCCAATCATATTTCACATTTTTATATGTCTGCTTCTGAAGAAATGTTAGAATGAAAGTGCTGACTATTATAATATATATGAGGGGGGACCCAAAAATAACAGGAAACATTCTCTAATTTATGCATCTGTTATAATATGTGCTTCACCTGTTACGTAGTTCTTGCAGGAACTTTTCTGTATCAATGTGCCTAATAACATTATTGTGGTACCATGTAACACATTTTGTAAAGTGCATTTTGCATTTTTGTCAATTTTTTTATAACAACTGAAATGTTTGACAATGTGAAATTCTCCTTTTGTTTACAGAAAATGACAAGGAAAAAAGTTGTAATGCTTGAAACAGATTACAAGGAAGCTGATCTTATAAAAACACAAGTTTATGAGTGGTTTAGTTGAAATGTTAAATTTATCACATCCCTAAAAAGTATTGCAAGTGAAATCCAAAGTCAAAATAATGCTGCTTTTTTTTTTTATGAAAATGGCATTTTTTTCTCAAATTTAGTTTACAACAGTCAAGTATTTTATCTCCAAGTTCTGAAACATTTATGTGGTGCCCTGTTTTGTGACAAAGAAAAGAGTGCAAGCTTTACACCCACAAAGTGTGATCTCTCAAAGGCTTGAGTGTGAAACACTTTTTAATTAAATTTAGCATGATCCAACTTATCTATTAGCTGAATTCATTTGATTTCATTTCTTGTGATTTTTTTTTTTTTAATCACTCGAATGAAAAAATGTCTTAATTTTTTTTTTTTTTTATTGCGGACTTAGAAGTAGTGGAAAAAATGACAGAAATGTTAAAAGGCATCACTTTGCAAGTCCTTCCAGACTACTTTGAAAAATGAAAAACATGTTTACACTGGTGTGTTGCATCAAATGGATAGTCATTTGAAAGTGATTAAATTTAAAACATTTAAAAATAAACAATTTTTTATTATAAAATTTCCATAATTTTTGAGTACCCCTGTGTATATATTATTATAATGTATATAAATATTTAATTACTAATAATTATATTTTTTATAAGCTAGTGAAAGCTGAAAAATGAAAATCCAACTCATAATAAAAGCAACAAGTTATCTTGAATAAATTAACTGAAAAATACTTTTAATAAAAGAAAAGAAAATTCTATTTGATATAACAATAAGTTAGTATTTTATTTATTGTTTTTATTTATTTATTTTCAATAATCAATATGTAATAACAATTATTATTTTTTAGGTGAAAAACCTCATAAATGTATTGTCTGTGGAAAAGCCTTCAGCCAGTCATCAAATTTAATAACTCATACACGAAAACATACAGGATTTAAACCGTTCTCATGTGATTTATGTGATCGAGCTTTTCAGAGAAAAGTTGATTTAAGGCGACACAAAGAAACACAACATATGAATTCAAAAAATCATCCAGATTCTACAACATAATGTAATGTGATAAAAATGTTTTGACTTATATATGTAATACAGTATTTTTATTTATACAAATTATTTTTTAAAGCTCAATGTAAATTTTTACAAGAAAAAAATGTTTATTTAATTCTTTTAAATTCTATTTATTAAATATAATTTTTGTTAAGTCAATAAAAATATTTTAATCAACTTTTATAAAATTTATTGTATTGTTGCTAATAACTATTTTAATAGTATTTAATCCTTTACATCACAATGAAACACAAAATCGTTCAAATGGAATAAAACAAGCGGTATAGTGATTCCGCTATTTATAATTTGTTTTTACTTTTGTTTTCTGATTTTTTCTTTGTTTGGTTCGTTGTGGTTTTTTTTTTTTTGTAAAAGATTTTAAAAATTCAGTACAATGTTGGGAGAATGCCTTAATGTTAAACGATTATATGGGTCCTTAATTGTATAATTATTAAAACACGATATTAGTGGCCATTTGAAAATTTTAATAATTCTCACATGCACTATATTTGTATGAGCATAATTAAATACGTACTTACCATGTATGTGTGTGCTCATATATATTTAACAATATTGTTTTTTAATTTATTTCTAACAAATGTTTTTTTTTCCTTCAAAACTTTAATTGTTGTTTAATTGTAATTCTCCATTGTATTCTTTTCTCAACCATATTTTTCTAATAAAAACAAACAGTAGTGCATCTTTTTAATGTGTCTGTTACTATTTACATGATTCACATATCTAATTCTATGAATTCTGTGTTGTTGCAGTTATAAAGTCAAATCATATTCAACAAACTATAAGAATATACTTATTGGTGCTATGGTCTTATCTCTATATTTTTAGAATAGCGGTATATATGCTAAAATAATTTTTTGTCTGCTGTCTATGGAATATTGAATTCTTGTTTTATTATTATACAATAAATTTATCAGGATAAAATATCTAAATACAATAATTTTGATGATGTGGATATATTTCTTTGATTAAAATCTTTTAATTTATTAAATGCATCAGCAACATATTGGAAACTGGCTGCATCCCAATATCATCTACTTGCGTCATTCTACTGAAAAAAATATCAAAATATTTCACTTGACAGACATTTTAAAACTTATAATCAATTTGAAGAATGTTTTTCTTGAGTTTTTGAATATTAATTACTAAACCAAATATTATTTAGATTATCTTTTGATATTGTAAGAATAGTGTAATCATTATCTTATTGTAGAAGCCAGAAACATGAAATTCTTGTTTTTGTTTTTAATGTGTTAAGTATATGCCATATTATACCTGTTTTAAATCTTGATTGTGATGCTTTTTATATATTGTTTTAAAGACTGCTGCCTTAAAAATGCTAAACAAAATTGAAATTGCACAACATATTTTATTAATATCAGTTATTTCAAATATCTCATACTTTCCACTAGCTGAAATGATGTTTTTTTTTATATGATCATGCATTAACTATCTAATGTGAATAAACTTTCATAAATATTGGATATTCTCAAATATTGCTACAAACTTTCTCAAGTAATTGATTAAAACTTGTTAACTAAATTGCTAAAAATAATACATAAATAACATCTTTGTTTAAGACAATATTTTTTGCATTTTTCTAGCAACAAAACCATATCTACAGATTACTTTTTTATAATATCAAAGTACTATGTTAGTAATATAAAAGTAATATTGGAATTTATATTTTTCAATTTGAATTAAAACTTTAAAATCTATATAATAACAAATCTCTAAAATTATAAATTATGTTAAAGTAAAATCCACTGGATTGGCTTCTATACTCAATCTATTTCAGCAATGTCATGTGGTTAATACAATAAACCAAAAACAGAAGTTTCTAAAAATATTTATAAAAAATATTTATATTTAAAGTATGTCTGACTTACCTTATTTTCAAGAATGACATTTTGATTTACTTATGTACTGAATGTATAATTTTAATAAAGTATAATTATACTTTTGTTTTAGATTAGTTAAAAATCAGATGCTAATGAAGAAGATTAGTGCCTAGAAACCATGTTTATTATTTTTTAAATTTACATATAGGCAAACTTCTGAAATTTTACAATATGATGTATACACCATAACATTAATGTTAAATTTTCCATCAACACTACCCAGTTGTCATTAAGTTCCAAATCAAGTAGATTGAAAATGTAAAATCAAATTCCCTCTGTCACTAAAATTTTAAATAGATAGTAATTTAGAACAAAACAAAACTATTGATGAATTTTCTATTTTGTGTTTATGAGGAAAGATTAATTACTCATTTTAATAACATTGGAAACCTTCTTAATCGACTATATAGAAAAATAGAATAAATATAAAGCTATGCTAGAATTAAATATGCTAAATATCACATCATCTAATGTTAATTTTTTTTAAAGATAAAATCTTTATTTACAATCTTCATTAATACGAATTTCATTTTTTTAAAACTTTGCATGTTGGCTTGCTATAGTAAATCAGTATAGAGCTAAAAATGCAATAACCGCAAAGCTAAAAGTGTGTAGTATTTTATTCAATCATATGCTGAGTGCTTTCAAGAGACATGGCTCTTATTCATTAACAAAAAACAAAAATTATATACAGTTTTGCAATATAATTATTTACCACTAAACATCACATGATCACCATTTCTTATGCTTGCTTAAGCTGTTAAAACAGGCAAAACTCTCCATACAGTAGTGCTACTCAGTGCAAACCAGAATAATCAATTGGTCACAAGAAGGTTTGTGCATAAAATTCTTATCTAGTGTCTATTCTGGGGATATTGAGTTGGCACTAGATAGGGATTTTATGCACAAACCTTCTTGCATCCATTGATTATTCTGGATTGCACTGAGTGGCACTACCTGAAATAATTATTTACATATAAATTTTAAATTACAAATCTTTATACTTATTTATATATTTTTTATAGTTTCTTTTTTAATTAAATAATACTTTTTTGATTTAAATATTACTTTCATAATTCACATGTAGATTGATCAAATTTTTTCCGTTATTTTTGTTTTGTATGTATCTGATACAGTTATTAAAGTATTTATTCAAATCATTGCCATTTTTAAAAAATTTATGTATGGAACATGAAACAATTTTGATCTTAAGAGTTTAAATGCTACACATTCTTCAAACGAGTGAAAAATGGTTTCCTTTTTCATCTTACAAAAAATACATGAAGGCTCCAAATTCATTTTTAGCTGACCATTTAAATAAACCTTTATTAATATGGCATTTAAAAAGTTGAAACAGAATTTGATTGTGAAGCATATATTTTATAATGATTCTTAACTTTAATCACTGACACTTTTGTACAAATGTACTGAACTTTATTAATTTTTTTAAATCATTGTATTTAATTAATGTTTACCAAGCTAATTAAGTTTAAGTCATCCTGAAAAGTCTTTATATGCTACAAATAATCATTATAAAATGATCTTCTGTCTTTTTCAATTTTATTAATTGAATTAGCGCCTATCTGGTGATAGTGGACTAAAACTTTTGTTTTGCTATTATGTTAATATGCGTTCATGCTTTTATATATGATAAATATAATTTTGGATCAATAAGATTGAAGCCTCCTTGATTGTTAATTGTAATATTGATAATAAGCATGGAAATTTCTTCAAAACATAGTTCTTTGCTATCTGATTCAATTTATTTAATCTTATGGTGAAAATGCTCATCTTATAGTGCCTAATAACCTAGGACTCCCATAACAATGGCATTAAAAATTTTTGTTTTAGTCATTTTATAAAGTTTAACTAATTAGAAAAATTCATTTTTTTTATTGATTTTATCAATTACCATCTTATTTAAATATTGATTCATACCTGTTTTTGATATATAAAGTGGGATTCTTAAAAAACAATGATGGAATCCAGACAGTACTTTCTATCTGTAGCTAGTTGCCATGCTGCAAATTTTAATGATTGTATAGAAAATCCTATATTTCTTTGAAAACTCTTTAGGATATCCATAACAATTTGAATATTATATACATTCAGAAAAATTATTATTACATCATTAATAAAAGCTATTGCCACTATCTTCATGTTTAAATGATAAAGATAAAAATCTGACACCTGTTTTCAATATCTTTGGCCATTTAATCTATGTATATTACAAAGAGAAGAGCATCTAATAGTGATCCTTGTGGTATTATTTTTTCTGGAATAAAAAATTCTGAATATTTCATATAGTTCTTAATTAAGATTCTACTGCTTTTAATATAATTCTCTATTGCCTGAACTAAATATCTACATTCTGGTAATGATTGCTTTAAGGCTTTAAATAAGTAAACCCAATTTACCAAATCAAAAGCTGCTTTAAAATTAATTTTCATTGCAAAATATTATGTCAATTTTAATTATCTGACATACTTAATTGCTTCTTAAATTTTCAAAACTGCATTCACTGCTCTTCTTCCTTTTATAGCATGATGGACAGTAGATAATCAATTGCCCTACATGATTTGATGTAGTTTGTAGAGTGTCTGACTTGGAATCAGGAGATCTCAGGAATAATTTTTGCAGTCATAGATCTGGCACTCAAAATTTTCATAAACTTCAGAGCAATAGAGCCATAAGCCTTTTTTAAATATTTATCAACTGGTATAAACTTTTCAATAATATTCCACTTAATATTTTAGAGTCAATATCTTCAATTGAGATATGTCTTAAGTTTTCTATGTTTGGTGCCTGTTTAACTTTCTTTTACTGCACTAAACATTATTTTTTTATTAATGTGTGGCCAATCAATTTTTTCATAACCCATCTGATTATAAAATCTCCATATTGTTGTTATCAAGGTGTAATCTAAAGGTTTATAAATAGATGAAAGGATCTCATCATTTTCAAAAGTTATTTTCATCTTTAGTTAAGCATCTGACTTAGGATCAGGAAGATCTATTCTGGCACTCGCAGGTTTGGTGCTCAAACTTCTTATGAACTCCTGAGTAATAAAACCATATGATTTTTTTGCCATGTACAGTTTGATACAATTGGTAGAATATCTGATGAGATCTGGAGGTCCAGAACCAATTCTGATGCTCACAAGTCTAATAATTAAACGTCCAAGCAATAAAGCCATATGCCTTTCCCCTTACTGTCTTTCTTTTTTAGTTATATGTTCCTTATGTTCACCTGTAATAATGTTTTCATATATTTTTATCTCATTTTCAGTCTTACCAAACTTGATTTTTAATATCTTAAAAATATATTCATTAATATGTAAATTAGATATATGCTTATTTTGATTTTTTTAGCATTGTAGAAGTACCTTTTTTATGAGTCATATAAATTTTGGCATAGTTAATTGGTTGATTTTTTTGTAAGTTAGGACTTAATTTTGCTATTTTTATTTTTTTTGGTTAGATTTTGCTACTGAATTTGTTATTATAATTTATCTTAATCTTTTTGTAGATAATTGAGCATATATTGTACATCTAAAATCCTCAGTTTAATTTGATTTCTTTGGTTCTCTGTCTGCATAATTCATTTAGTTCCTTTTTTATCTTATATCATGCTATATACAGTGGTAGATTTGAACTTCCTGTATAATAATTAATTGTAACTAAAGTATTAGGTATTTGATCTACTGTAAAGTAATAATCATCTGTTACATTTTTTCTTAAATAATATTTGTAAAAATTATTATCTTCCTCTTGGTCATCAATTACTAATTGTTTACTTAAATAGTTAGTAAATACCATCAATGGTGCAATTATATTAGCAATATTTAATTTATGACCTGAAATAAAAAACAAATTAATGAGTGATAAAAATCTACTATGGAAAAAAGAGTATGAATTAGTAGAATGCATATTTTGCTCTGAAAAGATGGACAATTCTTTCATTTTATACTTTAATTTGTTTGGAAGATCTTGATATGTAATGTACAATTAAGATCTCTACCCAATATTTACATGCCTGGGCATTGAAGAAATTTATTTTGAACATTATGCAGAACACTAAAAATATGTTCGCTTTTTGCTTTGGAATAAACTGTGGTCAAATAATACAATACTTTTCGAACAATGAAAGAAACAATTATATAATTTGTCCGCAAAGTTAAAACCTGAATCCTCTCTAAATCTGAATTAATATTAAATAACACTGTTACTTCTTGAATTGGCCTACTATTAGGTTTATATAAGGTGATATGATGTTTGACCAGGGAATTTGTTATATAAATTGATATACTAGTATTTATTTTTGTTTCCATGAGTATAATTATACTATTTTTCTGTTCTTATATATAGTCTAAAAAATTTCTGAGGTTGATAGCTTGAATAATTTGCTATTTCTGTCAAGATTCATTTTTTTTACAGATAAAAGAATTAAAGTGGAATGTAGAAAATGCTCTACTGGTAAATGATAGTAAGGCTGGTACTGTATATAAATAATAATCTAAAGGTTGATTACTCTTTTAAGTTATGATTTTTAAAATGATTTTAAATAATTTTTGCAAATTCTATGACTATATTTAATTTTTTTAATATTTATTATTAACTAATAAATATTTTTAATAAAATAATCCAAATTAATATTTTATTTTTGCTGCTGTTATCTAAATATGTCACCTTTCAACATTTTTAAAAACAGCTGTATGATTATAATTAATGATATAATATTAAAACTGTTTATACTAATGTTCTGTGTAGTATATAAATTATACTTGTATTCAACATAATGAAAGTAGTGATTTATGTACAATGAAATTTTGGGACTCTGATCCAAGTTTGAGGCAATCTTATTTTATAGACATACTGATTTTCAAAAGATTTAATCATTTATTAGTGTGTTAATGTTTGTACTTACATGTCTGCATTTGTATAACAAGTATTGATTTTCATATATAAAATTAAGCTATTATAGAGCAGTGCAATATAAATTTTGAGGCTGATTATCAGATGCACAGAAAGGTTGCAGTTGATGAAGTAATCACAAAATTTACTGGGCATACTACCATGTGAAAATACAAACTCTTAAAACTAACAAAGATAGTTTTCAAGTGTTGTTTGTATGGTAATAGCCACAGTGGTTATGAATATCACATGGAATTATATGCAGCCAAATAAGCAAATCCATATTTTTGCCTATGCCTTGGTACTCATGTGGTAGAGTCAGTAGTTTTGCCGCATTTTGAATCACATTATTTTAAAGTCTATAGCTAGAAAATGAGCTATATGCAAATAAATTATATCTCTGTGGGACAATAAATATAATAAGATAGCATTACTGGTGTGCACAAAAAATATAAAATGAAGAGAGCAGACTCATTTTACCATTCATAAAAAGAGTGGCTTTCAATTTCTAGGTTTGGATATACAAGAACTTCTGGAAATGTTTTATTTTGCATCTTTTATTAGAAAGAATGTTTTTTCTTATATATTTATGCCTTGAGATTTTCTAATTTTTGGAGGACAGAAAATATGACAAATTCTTATAGTTCTTTTTTTTTGTAAGTTCTGAAGCTATGGATTATCTCAGGTAAGAAGTATTATATATGGTTTGAATGAGAATTTTGTGAGGAATACAAATAAATTATCAGTGAAGATCTAACTTTAAACTTAATTAATGATAAATTAAAAATTATAAACAAACAGTAAAGTAATCATTTTTTTAGATATTGAAATTTCTTTTTTTTTTATTAATTTTTAATGATAATCACTACTTGTCTTAGTCTTATTTTTTTTCTTAGTTTTTCTACTTTCTATCAATGTAAAGCTTTTTGCTCTAACATTAGTAAAACTGAAGATATTGTGAAAATTGGTCTCAAACCAATTTTTTAAAATTCAATATAGCACCAAATACCCTAATTGTGATACAGCAACAAATAACTTTCAGTAAATGAAAAGACATGATAAAAATGATAAAACCTTATGACAAAAGAAGTAACAATAATGTCCATAGTATTTTAATTATAATTATATTATTTAACATCAAAAGATAGGCTGCAAGAAGTAAAAACTTAAATCAGCCAATGAATAATTCCAGTATTTATCTAAAATAAAATGGCCACAAATCTTGCAAATCATACAATACAACATGTTCTAATATATATAATAACTTTGGGTGGAAAATTAATCAATTTTGAAAAACTAAAATAACAGAACTCTGATACTTAGATAAAATAACGACTACAAATATCTTTAATCTGCTTTGAGCATTATAATAAATAATTTCAAAATATCAGAAACATGCTCTTATTCATAATAACATAGTTTTAAATAGTATATGTATGTTGAAAAGGATATTGCCATCAAGTAATAAAAGTCAACCATTATTTATAACATCTTAATATATTTTAGCATTTCAAAATTAGAGATATATAATAATATAGCTAAGTAGTGCACCAAACTAAAATTTTGGTTGCTTAAGTTATGAATAATATCATAAATCAAAATTATTTTCTATAAATACTCTTATAATTTGATAATATAAATTAAATATTTAATTTAAAAAAATAAATAAAAAATTAACTTAAAGAGGATTGAAAATGAGAAATGTTATTGCGTAATATAATTTTCTTTCAGTCTTTGAAATTTTTTTTAGCAATGATCCTGGATGGAAAATAATTTCATATGTAATTTAATTTGAAGAATTACTTGAGATTAATATTTGGCACTTATTCCTGCAACAAGAGAAGTATTATTTTCGATGGCTCAGATGGAATGAAATATATTTTAAATAAATAGATATAATTTTTTTTAAACTTCAATCAAAACAATCACAATATTATTTTATGCTGGCATAAAATAAAATGATTAGGTAATCTTGCACAGCATAAGCTTGTGGTTAAGACCTGTAGAGGTCCCTACCTTCACATTTTCAAGCACACACTCTTGAGGTTTATTGCCATAGTAAATATTACTTAAGTCTATTACATACATTAATAAAAAATAGGTTTTGTATTTATTTACATTTGTCAGTAAAAATAATGTGCAAGGTTAAAACCTTCAACAGAAGCACCTTAAAATGCTTATGTGACAGCCAATCAGATGTAATAATGACTGCACGTAGAACTCTCAATTCAAGAACACAAGCCAGAACACAAGAAAAAGATAAAATAAAAATAAGTCCTCCAATAAGTGGATCTCTCTCTTTTTAATTTATTTTCAGAACAGGTAATTTTTTTTTTAAAAAAAAAGGATATATTTGAATACTTTTTTTTTTTTTTTGTAATTTAATAATGCGTTTTATTAAGATAAATAAAATATCATGATAGTTTTAGATAGATATCTGGACTTAGATATTGGGGCAATTCATTATAGGAATATAACTCCATTAAATTAAATATATTGAGAATTGTTATTCTGCTAAATTTGTTGTATGAAAGTAAGATATGGACTTGTTATTAGTGTGATGTAAGTGTACTTCCAAAAATTTCATTTAAGAAATGATTTCAGTAATCTAAAAATGTTATAAGATGTTCAGTCTATAACTGTAAGAACACAACTTCATTGGATTAGGCATATGAAATATAATTAACTTTCTAATAAAATATTTTATTGTGAATAAACATGATTTTCATGAGAGATGCAGAGCTTATTTATATTATAAATACCATCTTAAAGATATTCAAAAGAGAGGCAATAATAGCTTTTACTATGATGATATGGCTAAAGATAGAATACAATGAGATTTCTGATCAAGACAGATATTGAAGACTTGCTGCAGAAGTTAAATGAGAGCATGGATGATGTTAAATCAACAGACTAAAAAAAATCATTTTGAATTTTATCTCTCTATTTCTCCTTTTCTTGGTTTTATTGAAGTAGGATTACTATGTTTTTTATAAGTAATTATTAATGATGACAAAAATGATTATGTTAGGTTTAATGAATAGAATGCGGAATTGTCCCTCAAAAAAAAAAAAAAAAATCAACTTCGATAAAACTTGTTTACTTTTGAGAAAGTATTGAAAATTCAGATTTAAGTAGGCATTCAGGGAATGGGCAAAAACTAAATAGATGAGTAAAACCATCCTTCATATGACTCAAATTCCCCAAAACTCTTGTTAGTTAATCAGTACACATGGTAGCGAAGAAGTTATATTGTTGTCATAATATATATACATATGACGGTATCAGGAAAAATTCTATAAGTAATACTGTATATATATTCGCACACATACATAAATTCTATATACATAGTGTCTCAATTTATATTATCATAAATGAAGCAGTTAAATTGTAGTGGTACGTTGTTATATTGCTGATTGCACAAAACAATTTTTGTTTTATATATCAATAATCAATCAGATAAAGAGGAACTGAACACACCCTTTCCTATCACAATAAATTAGTAAGTAGTAAGTTCATCCTCGCAATATTACCCGATGGTATCTCTAGACAACATTTAATTTAAAATGTTTCATTGCAATATGTGTTTCAATCTTGTTCAAAAAGTTATTAAATATCTGTCACTGTCCATGACAAATTAATAACAAGTACTTTCTAACGAAGATTTTACCATCTACTAAAAATGATAAACTCTTTCAAGTCGTAAGGTTTGGCGGAACAAAACATTTGGCTTTTGCTATTAAAAACGTCACTTGGGAACTAAAATAAATAAATGAAATTTAAAATTACAGTTTGTAGCGAGTTGAAATCTGATGGAAAATAGATAAATTTTACTATTATTTTTTAAAAAAAAATGGATTTAATAGAAAGTTGGTAAAAACAAAGTTTATAGCCAAAATAATAGATTTTAAATTTTTCGTATAAATTAGCTTTTAGAATATAAATATGTATAAAATCCTGGCCACTTCCTATACATACGATAGTTGAGATAAAAATATTTCATTTATAAATTGTTAAGCTCGGCTTATATTAGTCAACAATTGGTATCAATCTATAACAGCTAATCTATTATTTTAAAAAATAATACTGACAACAACTTGCAGTTATATTTAAATGCAATAGCAAAAAACTAAAAATACATCAAATTATATCATAGCAGCAACAAAGGTGTGTATGTATATATTTATACTCACAAATGTTTAATTTAAAAATGCATATTCTTAAATCAGGACAAAGTGTGAGTTAGCAAACAGGCTAGAGCTGGGAAACTTTTTCTATGATATTCATTAGTGATTGTCGTAATAGAACTCCCTTTACTAAAGAGGTGAATATCATTATATCATAAATACAAGACTGCAATCTTTAATCATATCTTGTATCGTCAAACTCATCAAATACCAGTGATTTTTTTTTTTTATCAATTGAACAAACATCAGTCATATTATAAGTCAATCTAAAAATTCCATGCAAAATATTATACAATACGTGGATTTTAATGTTAATATAACAGATATTCATTTTTCTTCATGAAAGCATTTATATGAATTTGGTCTATTTATTGAAAAATCTGATTTATTTTAACAAACCTATTTTTTTAAAGCTGCTATAATTTATTTATTGATTTTAAATGCTGTTAAAATCGTGTAACTTAGAGAGATTAAGATTACTGGAGGATAACAGTAGAGCTGAAAATAAAAAAATGGAAATATAAAAAAATAGAAATATATTAAAAAAAAATAAAAAGGTATTGTTCAGGAGAAAAGAAAAGATAACTTACCTGTAGTGAAAGAGTATAAACATGTTAAAGAAATATACAATGAATACGGGGGGGGGGTAGGTATAAGAAAAAATGATATAGCAATTATAAAAACATAGTTAAAAAAATACAAAAAGTTGTAAAAGGCAAGGTAAGAGGTATTGATGGAAAATCAGCATTCAATGGGAACTGGAACTAAAAACTGATTGAAATTTTTTTGAAAATTTAACAAACATTTTATTGAAGGTTTGTAAAATGGCTCAACACACTCTAATTTTATATGTGATTGAAATTACATCTGTAAGCTAATCATGCTACTCTTCAATTTATTTTTTTCTAGTAAAACTCATATACTTTTCTATTGTGGTTTATAAATTGAATTTAATTAACTATTGCAACTGTTGATATTACACAGAATTAACAAATAATTTTTATAACTTTAATCTAAAATGAAAATTTGTCAGTGAATAATGTATTGAGTAATTTCTTTCTAAGAAGATACATCAAGACTGTTAGCACAACAATATCATGGCTGATTCTAATAGCCTGAAGCAAAGAATTACAACCATAATCAAATAATATATGTTAAGGCTATAACCTTAAGACTATGTGATGTGAAGTGATGTACTGTGGTTTCTCCTTAAATGAAGTCAAGAATATCTGAGCAATATATGCCAGATAAACCTGTTAGCCACTTAATTTTTTAAGTTTTCCCATATTCTATTCCATCCCATTTCCACAACATAATCTAGGTCAACTCTATGGCTTTATATCTAAATCCCCCTTATCTTTTCCCAAACCCAACATAAAAACCAATAATTCACTTTCTGTATAATCACTTTTTTCATATTTATTCTTCCATAACTTAATTATATGTAACCTTTCTATTTTCAAGCATTTACATTCAATTAACAAATGCCTAATATGTTCTATTCCTTCCTTACATAATTTACAAAATAAATCACCCATATTTTTCCATTTACAAATATATTCACTTGTTGCTAAAGATCCTGTTTGAGCCTTAAACAATAAATTACTTTCCTTACTATTATCATATATTAACTCACACCTAATATTATGTTTATTTCTACATATATTTAAACTCTTTTTACTCTCCATACTATTTCTCCATCCTTCTCACTCCCTATTCTTTATTAATAAATCTATTCTTTTATTCTATTCCTTACTACTATAACACTCAACAATCCTCTTAACACAATCATCCCATCTTTTGTACAAATATATTGATATAAATTCTTTATCCAAATCTTTTGCATACCTCTACAAATCTAAACACAAGATTAATGACTTTAAAAGACACAGGAATTATGGAAGATGTTGCAATATGCATTGAAGAAGTTAGAATCTTATTTAAATAATTTTCATGTGACTAAGTCTGTAAATTTTCAGCACAGTAGATAAAAGTCTTATTATTGCTTCATATGATTTTTTCCAATAAGTTGTAGTAACAATGTAGATGATTTATAAATTATACTTTTTTTTTCAATATACACTTACCTTTATAAACAATAATTTATTATATGCCATGTGAGATTTCAAAACTAAAATCCCTTGACGAAAGCTCAGAACTATGGTGCCCAAATGTTAACTGACTTCCCACTCATTAACTATTTGATTATTATTGTTAATATGTTAAACAATTATACATTTACACTGTTTTTCTTAATTACTTTTTACCTATAAATTTACTTTTTCATTATAGTTTTGTTATTAAATAATCTTGTAATACAACAAAATTTATTGCAATAAATAAAAAATCCTATTTTAACAAGTCCAGAAAATTGGATTCTAAGATTAATTTGCTTGTTTATTTTTTTAAACAATTTGTCTTCATGTATAATTTCTTATTCAAAATCCATTCCTCTGGAAACATTGCTTTTACCTTGTTATCAATTTTCTATATTTCTTATATTAAAATATTTGGTATTATTTTTTATGATATTCTATTCTTTCTTCTGTGAGAAATTTCGCAAGCAAAAATTAGCCTTATTAATATTGCATTATTTTATCTTAAACAATATAAATCTCAGTGAATTAATAAAAAAAAAAAGCATTAATCAAAGAATTTTTTTACTAATATGCATACCCTACAATAAATAGTAAATTTTATTTATTTACAGTAATGTTTATTACTATTATTATTTTTATTGTTGTTAAATAAATGAAATAATAGAATAGCTTTATTGCTCAAGAATTCATAGGAAGGAAGTCTCAAAACTGAAATGGATCAAAGATCTTATACACTAGAATCTGATATTCCACCATTGCCCTAAACCCCACAGAGCTTTTTATTATTATTATTATTAATATAAATAGTTAATAAACATCACATGACTACCACTTCTTATACTTGCTTATAACTGGCATCCATTGATTACTCTAGCTTGCAGTGTGGTAATATGTATAGTGAGTTTTGCCTGATTTAATATAAATAGTTGTCAACTTCAAATAATTATATCGGTTGATATATTCATAAATACACACACACACACATATATATATAATAAATTAGATATTAATTTCATATAACTATATTCAATTACTTAATTGTTAATCATATACATATGGAGATAAATTATTGACACAATCATTTTTATATACAAAAATTCAAAGATTAGCATATTTAGTTTATATATGTTACAATATGACCTCACATATATGTACCATGTTTGAATTTTTGTTATATAAATATATATTTAATGCAAGCTTATGAATTTCAAAGAATTATCATTGATCTAAATATCACATGATCACCATTTCTTATGCTTACACAAGTTGTTTACACAGAGGCTAAACTCTCCATACAGTAGTGCCACCAATACAAGCCAGAGTAATCAATGAATGCAAGAAAAAAGTATAGATGCTGAACTGAATTCAGATCTATACAACTATACAAGCTAATGAACTTGGATTGAAAACTATTGTGTTTTCATTTTAAACTCAAAGCTTTTTAATTAGCTAATAAGGTAAAAGGTGGCTTCTGGAGAGTTGCATTAAATCCTAAGATCTAGGTGCAGTGCTCTCAGATCCAAAGCTCATCACTGATGAAATCTACAAGATGGAGAACAGTCTGGGGATATTGGATGATTAGGCATTAGATAAATATTGTATGCACAAACCTTCTTGCATCCATTGATTACTCTGGCTTGCACTAGTGATGCTACTGTATGGAGAGTTTAGCCTCTATGTATCATCGATATATATATATATATATATATGAGTGTTTGTATACATATTAATCTTTTATTCCATGTAATAAATTAATTGTTAACCTTGCATATGTATTATAAAAAAAAAATTCTCCACACAGTAGCATCATTCAGTGCAAGCCAGAGTAATCAATTAATGCGGAAAGGTTGGTGCATAAAATCCCTATCTAGTGCCTACTCCTCCAATATCCCCAGACTAGTTTCTAGCTTGTGGCTTTCAGCAACGAGGAACCTTGAAACTAGAAACTAGTCTGGGGATTCTCTGTGAATAACAGCTTGCGTAAGCATAAAAAATGGTGATCATGTAATGTTTGATGGTCGCATATGTATATAGACAAACTATTGAGGCAATCATTTTTAAATACAAAAGTTCTAAGCTATAATTATATATTATAAAAGTGGGATGAAGCTCTCAATCTAGAGTCATTCTGCATTGTAATATATATAGTTTTTTTTTAAAAATTTTATTTAAAAGAAAAAATATACATACAATGATATTAAGAAATATTTTAAACCAATATATATACATTGTTAGATTGATTTTTACACAAGTGTGTATTAAACTCGAAATTTATTACAATGTGAATGTTTTTTAATCACAAACATAATTTTTTTTTTATTAGACTAATTCAATGTTAAGCAAGAATGTCTGTATAAATTGTCATTGTTATTATTATTATTTTTTGTAATAGACAATATAGAAAATTTGTACCTAATAGAACAATACGAATTCCATGATAATCTTTTGCTATGTTCATATGTATATGTTAAATTAATATATATATATAGCTAAAAAACTGTTATAAATAATTGTGTGTAAATATATATATGTGCATGTTGAAATACATACATAATAAAAGGTTAAAACCTCCTACTTCCTTAAATACCGCAGATTTTATAACAAAATTGATGATGTTTGTTCCCTGTGCCACAGGAAAGAAGAAACACAGCAGCACCTATTTCACACCTGCATAGACCTAACAAATACCCGAGAAATTATGATTAGCACATATAGACAAAATAACATCACACTTGATAACCTATTAGAGGTACTCAGTAAAGGCTCAATACCAGCAGCTTGTGAAGCAACTTTTTGTTTATATAGTTTCTGGTGCACCAGATGTACTTTCTGCCTTGGAGACAATACCACAAAGCACTCAGCCACATTCTCAAAGAAGCTCGAACAATTAAAGGCCAGAGATGGCAAAATTGCACATCCAGATATATTTGCTGCTACATGGTCACTATTAAAAACCTGAAACAAAACATAACCTAAAAAACAAATTATGATTTTTCTATAACAAGAACAACTATTTTGTTATTGTTTGTTTAACATATCCCTTTCTTTAATTATTCTTTCTGTTTACTCTAAAACTATATAGTTTTAAACCATGTATTTTTCAACAATGTAACTTTGGTTAACAACAAATTCATGTAATCTAATTCGTACAATAAAGTATATTATTGAAACATAAAAATAAATATATTAAATTTTAGTAAAAAGTAAAATTAAAACTATAGATAAAAGAATTGTAGTTTTTTTAATTATAACCTGAGGAAATAAAGAAATTCTTTAAAAAGAGATAAGAATGGAATTCTGTCAAAAACTAATTAATAAATAACAATTAAAAAGGATAATTTACTTATGCAATACATCTAGAGATAAGAAATAATATTAGTTAATCAACAGGATCTAGGAACTCAACCTATTAGAAGAGGCATTCTAATAATTAATTAATACTGAAGAATTGGTCTACAAAAGAACCAAGGAACCCTTGGTGGTGAAAGTACAAATGTGCAGATGTACTTGCAACAACAACAATGCTGGACATCATTGGTATTGTCCTTGATAGCTAATATTGTGAAGAGGCTTGTCTCCGAATGTGACAAAGCAAGTTTAGGGACTTAACAAGTCACACTGACCTTTATTATTATTTGAGAATGCTTTCAAGTATGTAAATATATATGCTTTATACAAATTGTTAATATGTATATATGTAATTAAAATGGTTATAATGATTGTATTATTAATCTAGTAAACTGTAATTCCAAGTTGCTGCAATATTATTATTGTTACCATGTGAATTTTTTATAAGCCTGTCTGTTTCATAGAGTAGGCATTACTCCTAGATATGTTAATTGGCACAGTCATAAGTCAAACCTGAAACAAGCTAAAAAGGAGTAAACTGCCAGAGTAATTAGTGCTAAGTATAGTTTAATAAAAATTATGGTATAAAATAAACAATAAAAATATACATCAGCTTCTATCCTTATTAGTATTTGCATATACATTCAAAATAAATAACTTCATGACAGACAAATATAACACATTGAAAATATAACATTATCAAACCATTAATATTCTGAAAACTTTTGACAATATACTTCATAAATGATTTATTACCCAATAAAATTATACCAAATAAAGTACATATAATAATAATAATAATAATAATAATAATAATAATAATAATAATAATAATAATAATAATAATAATAATAATAATAATAATAATAATAATAATAATAATAATAATAATAATAATAACAATAATAATAATAATAATAATAATAATAATAATAATAATAATAATAATAATAATAATAATAATAATAATAATAATAATAATAATAATAATAATAATAATAATAATAATAATAATAATAATAATAATAATAATAATAATAATAATAATAATAATAATAATAATAATAATAATAATAATAATAATAATAATAATAATAATAATAACAACAATAATAACAACAACAACAGTAATAATAATAATAGTAGCATTGTAAAATATATATATTTAAACTCAATATCTATATTCTTTTACCAAAATAAAGAAAAACAAAAAGAAAGTCCTTCATCTTGGTTTCAACTATTTAACAGAATAGTATCACTGAAAATAGAGTTCTAAAAATATTGCAGGTTTCCAGCTTATTGTAAATAGCATATAAAACTTATATGCACAATATTTTATAAAATAAGATTAAAATTTTTTTTTAAAAATGCTAGCACAAATACGAATGACCATTCAAACAAATGAACTATATTTCATAAATAAAGCACAACTAATGATGCACATTTAATATTTCAGCATAATATATTAACTTCTTATACCTTTCAAAAGCACATCTATAAATGATAAGAATTAAGAAGGGTAGTTGTAACTTATGCCACATGTGGTCACCAGGTGACACTGCAGTACCATCAACAAGTGGCAAGAAGCCTGCAAGTGATAAAAACAATTTTAGAAATAATAAATTAGAAAAAATTTCTGGTGGTAACTCAGGAACATCTTATTTAAAAGTATATACTATAATACTAATACATTTCCATAAAACAGTACAAGATAAGTTTAATTTCAATGTGTTCGGAAAATATGTTTTTTTGTTTTAACTTGAAATAGACAATAAGATAATTTGTGAATAAATCACTTTCATGTTGCTGTTAATAATAATAAATGTCATTTTAAAGACAATAGCTTTTAAAACAATTTGCCTGTTAGTAAATGAATATCCTTTAAATAAATATTTCATCATAATAAAAATAATGTGCTATATAAATTTTAAAGCAACTCATTCAGTATTTTTTTAAAAAAAATATGTATAAGTGTCCAAATAGTATAAGTTTTTCAAAAAAAATTACTGCATTTTAAAAAGCTTAAAATAAATTAATTATTCCTTATCAATACATGTATGAATTCAGGTAAGACATTTATAAAGTAACAGATTCTGCTATTTGGACTTAAAAATCTTTTATTTTAAATGAATTAATTCCAAAGATAATCCTTTCTTTTTAATACACAAAAAGTTTAAAACATTTTAAAAATAAAAGTCTTAATGAATAGATAAAATAATTTAAAAGTCTTTAGCAGTCTTAACACTTTATTTTGCAATGTCATCTATCTATAGTATGGAAAATAGAATTAATAAAAGTTCTTATGCAACAAGAATGATAATGACACTTTTTCATAAAATCCTTTGAAGCATTTAATTCTAATGAAAACAATTCTGTTGACTTTCCTATTGAGCCTGGATAAGGTTAATTTAGAAACCATTCTTTTTTAAAACTTTAACAAAAAAAAAAATTAAAGAGTTCAACTTAGACAAAAATAATAATTAGTTTATTTATGTAAGCAAGAGGGTATAAGTGTATTCATCAGCTGTATCTATAAACTAAGTCGTGACCAATTTTGATGACTGGAAATTGACAATTTGATTACTCCTATATTGATCAGAAGTCACAGACATCTTAGTATCCTAAAAATGCTAAAAATAAATTAAATTTAATATTTCCAGTGCTTTCTGAAAAATAAGAATGTCTAGACAGGAATTAATTATTACATTTTTAAATAAAAAAATTTAAAATAAATTATTTAGAAAATTAAATATATTACAGTGGATGAAAAATAAAACATTACATAATAAAAATTACATTATTTCAAACAGAATATTATCTTATAATATTCTAAATTTTTTTATTGAGCTCCAAGAATATTTTAATATTATTTTTTTTAAAATAAAGATGTTTAAGAATAACTTTAATATTTAATTAACAAGAAAATGTTCGAAAAAATTAAAACTTAATATGCATGTATCCACACATATCCCATTCTTTTAATTCTTAGCTTTAAAATTATTTCTTTACACAATTACATTTGAGATTATTGAATTAAAATATTCTTACTACAATTATGATTAAGTAAGCTATTTTTTCACAGGTAATTTAAACATTTGCAACCTAGCCTTAAATATTTGAACTCATCTTTAAATTTTTACTCAAGATTAGCTTATAAATAACTCTAATAACTAAACTAAGATAGTTTTAATTAATCTATATTTTAAAAATTAAACTCACTTGTACTCCAGGTCAGTAATGACTTTAAGATTAAAAACTTAAAAATTATAATAGAGCTACTAAAGGGATCCAAACCTTATAACCTGACTTTTAGGGTTACTTTTTAAATCATAAAAATTACGAAAAATCTCCTAAATTGACTTATAAGACATGTAAACATTTAATTATTAAGTAGTAGCAAACTTAGCTTATCAATAAAATATTTTTTTTAATACTGTGCTACTATAAAACTTGACAGTCAGCTTTAGTACAAATGCTGAAGGTCACAATTATCTCAAACTTTTGGGAAATTTTTTTATACATGACAAGCTTTCAATCCTTTATAATGCAACAGGGTTTTCAACAACAATTTGAAAAACATCATATTACACTGCATTATAAAATTAATTCCAGTTAATATATCCAAGATAACTATGCACTTAAACACTGTAAGACAACTATACCCTTCCTAGGGGAAATGCATTATAGCATTAAGTCCTATCCTTTTTTAAAATAATCTATTGACTACAAGAGGATGCTATGCAGATGCTACCTTCATTTTACACTTAATCTCAGCATCTATAAATAATATTTGAATTCACATTAGATTGTTTAAATGAGATATGTTTTTTTAAAAACTATCTTCATTTTACAATTTATCTTAGAGTTTAAGAATGATGATTTATTAACACTAGATTGGTTAAATAAAAATTGCTTCATGAAAATTATTTTCATCTTGCAATTTATCTTGGCATATGGGAATAATATTTTATTAACACTAAATTGCCTAAATGAGAATTGCTTCTTAGAAATTATTTTCATTTTACATTTTATCTTTGCACTTATTAATAAGTTCTTATTAACATTAAATTGATCAAATAAAACATGCTTCCTAGACATGGTTTCCATTTTGCATTTCATTTTTGTACTCATAATATCTTATTAACACAAAATTGTTCAAATCTATTTTGAGTATTTATTTGATATTGGAATATTATTTATCCAATTCATTATTGTTATTTCTTAGCCTTTTGATCTTAGATTTTATATTAAAGATATTAATTTATAAATGAATAAGATTATTTTCTACCATAAAAGGTTTAAAAATTAACACTATCTTTATATTTGTTTGGCCATTAGAATTTTTATTTCTAGCTTTTAAATAAATGAACTAGTCATTCGATTCCCACTTTGATGGAAGAAAATAATTTTTTATATTCTTTAAATTTGACTTTATTGGCGTATATAATTTTTAATCTTTACTAATTTATTATAATCATTTTAAATTTGCAACATCATTTTGTATTCCACTTACAATAATAAGCTATTATCTAACACTTTGTTTATACAAACTTATTCTTCTGAGAATCTACTGATTCTATTAGAGGCTATTCTAATTCTTGTTTTAATTCTTGGTAAGTAATATCTAATGGTTTATAAAATTCATTTAATTTGCTCTCTAGAGGTATATCTACCTCTATCACAGTAACTTTTTGAAAAATTTTAGATTCTATCTGAGAGTCTACTATGTCTAATGCCATATTTTCCTGAATTACTTTTAATTATTTTGAGTGATTCTTATGAGATTCTTTTGAATCAAGTGAACTATTTTTTGGTATTGTTTTCATTTCAATCTGAGGTATTATTTTCTCTTTTTGTGGTTCTTTTATATTTATAAATGGACTTTATAAAGATTTATCATACTCTTTTTAATATCTTACTAGTAATTTTTTGAATTTCTCTAGAAATTTTCCCAATTCCTCATAATATTTATTTCTCAATTCCAAGTGTTGGTTCATTATTTGGAATATTGAATCTTCAGAACTAGAAGACAATACAGTTGGAGTCTTTCCCAATTCAACATTTTTAATAGGAAAGAACAACATGGTTTGGATACCTCTTATGTTACTCTTTTCTTTCAAGGCATTCATGATACCTTGTTCATAAAAATTATAATACTAATAACATCATCATAAACTATTCACATTCTCAATGAACCATTATAGTCTATCCAGGCACAAAATCTAAACCTCAAAACTACCAAGATACCTGAAATCCACATGAGATCTACATCATGGCATGTCAACTCCTATAAAAATTTAGTAATAATGACTCAGATTTATTTTTGGAAGCTTATGTTAGCTATCTTAAATTCAATTATTATACCAATAAAATAGTATAATTTTAAATTTAAAGAATATCATCATCATCAGAAATCTTTCCTCAAGATATAGTTAAAATTGTCTGTTGAATAATTAATATATTCATCATTGATTAAAGAGCACAAGTCATTTTATTAAAGGTCACTCTATTACTTTTAATAAAATAATTGAATAATTAACAATTAATAATATGGGTAATTAAAATTTTCTTAAACCAAATTATAAATTGTAATTACATTACTTTAAAATTGACCAAATGATCAATCTTACTGAAACAAATATAACACAATTTAATTAATATTTATTGTGGCATTAAAATCTGATCATTACAATTGAATGCAATCAATAACAATAAGCTACTACCGTTACAACTAATTGATCATCTAAACATATTAAAACACAAAATGACTCACACAAAATCTATGCCCATATATTTGGAAATTTTAACTAATTGAGGACTATTTAGTTGGGACTTTTAACTAATTATGGCCCATTTAGATGGGACTTTTAACCAATCATGGCCCATTTAGATGGGTTCCAAAACTGTAATTGAGATGAATATACCAGAGACGATTGACCTGATCCCTCAAACCAATCAAAAAAGCACCAACACATTGTGCAAACTAAGATTATAACCACTCAAAAGGGGTCAAAAAATGACACTAACAATCTCACAAAACCACAAAAATTATAATATAGGCTAAATGATAATATAGGCTCTCAAATGGCTTCATATGCCATATGTCATAATAATAAGAGCAATAAGAATATATAATAATAATTATTATATTAGCAAATTAAGAGGAGACTTCTCACACTCTCTGTTTAAAATATAAGGGCTCTTAATATATGAAGCATATGTCAATAAAGGGTTAGTTTACTTTAAAATTCTTTATTCACAGCACATCTTCCAATTACAACACCTCACAACCATAATGAGTATCTTATTGTCATGATTATATTTACTATTCAATTTCTTTTATAAAATAGAAGCATGTTTTCTCATGTACTTGCCACATTAATTTCTTCTTTTAAAATAATTTTGTTTTTAAATGAAATAATTTTCTCTAATAATCTTATATGTAAAAATGGATAACTCAAGGTTTATATGATGAATATTTTAATAATTATAAATTTTATTATTCTCTTTTCATTTTTAAAAATCTATTAGGGAAAGAATGAGATCCTAGTAAACAAAGCAGTGATAAATACTTTCACCTTTAAGATAATGTCTCCCTAAAAGTACAATAATAATTTTTAATGAGTAAGATATATGTGATATATATTTTACACAAATAAAATGATGAGTGCGTAAAGTAAACAAATAAATGAAACAACAATAATAAATAAATAATTGGCTGTTGAGTATATTTAGCTTAGTACTTTCGAAGGAATATACCTTCACTATCAAAGCTGTGTGTGAAGTGGAGTAAAACTGTTGCTATGAGAAATGCAAAGGGTATGCAAATTATGTTTGCCATTTTTTGGAAATTGCGTACCATGTATCTCTTTTGTTCATTGAATTACAGTTCAAGTTAATAAAATAGGCTTTTTTGATCTTTCTCTTTAAGTTGTGATACTCCTGGCACATGACTCGAGGGTTATCTGAAATGCAGGGATGGCCTATGAAAATACTGTGCTGCATGAAGACAGAGATGTGCATGGGATCTGTTTGTGCTTTATAATAAACATACGTATACTGTGAAAGCCTTGTGTGTAATGTTGCCTTCATTTCTCCATAATTTGATGTGCAACAATTGTTGTATGGACAAGCTATGTTACATACTGCTTGCTGTGTGTGTATTGGAGGAAGCTGATCTTTAGTGTTGTTGAGAAGTCTATTAAAGTTGGGGGGAGTGCGATAGCATACGCTGAAATTATTGCAAAAGATTCTGTATAAATTCTTGTGTATGCTCCTTATATATGGGAGAAGGGTTCGAGGTCGGCTCTGTGTGTTTGTTGGGTTAAACTGGTGTTTGATAATGAAGGTATTCCTTCAAAAGTACTAAGCTAAATATACTCAACGGCCAAGTATTTATTAATTATTGTATTTCTTTTATTTGTTTACTTTACGCACTCATCGTTTTATTTGTGTGAAATATCTTACTCATTACAAATATAGACACAAAGTGATTATTTATTATTTATAATAATAATTTTTGCAATTTAAACTAAACATGAAAATTTTTAATTTAGAATCAAGACAATATACTAGGATAAACAAATAATCTTCTAAATATAATAAAATGATTTCAAAATAAGCACAGTGATCTTTTAAATAAATGAAATTGATTAAAGTGATCTTCCAATAATGAATAAATAATTATAATTATTTTTAATAAATAAAATAATCGTTTTTTTTTTTCTATGATAAAAATTAAAATTATCTTTTTCTTAGATGTATTTCTTAAACTCCAAAAAGAATATTTTAATAAAGTGACTCTCATGTCAAATTCTATGTATTCATGTACTCTCAATGCATAAAAGCAAAGACAAATTATGATACAATTTATCATAAGCTTAATGACATTTAGATTTGTGAAGGCATGCTGCTGATGATAAACAATCAAGAAAATAGATTAACAATACAAATAACATTTATTTTCACATTAAAACATTTAACAAACAAACAGTCTTGTTATTTTTATCAAGATAAATTCTTTGGCTACATTAAGCAAAATTTAATACAGATGAGAATTATAATTTACAGTTTAAAATGAATAAACAGAAAAATAATATTGAATGGTTAATAAAACTTTTTACAATATTGATATTTGAATAAGTTCTCATATTTTTATAAAAATTATTGTTCTATTATACTATCCCCAATGAATATATTTAATACCCTTATAAACTACAACTTTTCAGTCCATAGGTGAGATAAATGCTGAAGAACATGTATATTCTTTATTGAAGCCACACATACAATTTTGAAAATTTTATTAATAAATATTTATCAGATATACATCTTGAGGATCTGGAAAAGCACAGCTACAAGATCTACACATCAAAACAAACAACCTATAGTCATGTATACTAAGAGTGTGATTGAAGGTAAGTATGACATTTCTCAATACCTATAAAAATATTAATTGCCAGGATAAGGTCATAGTAGTACACTACACAAAGCTTTTTAGGGATGATAAGGTAAAGTAAGTAATGGCATGAAGTCAAGGAAATCAAGCACCTACATCTGAGAGCAATAAATAAAGCAGGATTTTATCATTAGTCATAAAGATAAGAATGGATCATCAAGACAAAACAATAATAATAAAGGGATTTGGCTTAATAAAGCATTATACATTTTAATATAAGATAAATAACAATATAATTCATTGAAAAAATATAACAATATAAGAGAGAGCTAATGCTATAAAATCTCTTTTAAAATACCTTAGCAAGATAAACATCAACAAGAGAGAGATTAATGCCCAATCTCTTTTAAAATAGCAACAACTAGTAAAGCCAATAAAATGATAATTAGTGCTAAAGATAGCTTAATAAAGATTATGACATAAAATAAATAATAGAAATACCCATCAGCTTCTATTCCTATTAGCATTTGCATATACATTCTGTCATATCTGACCCTGCCTTCAGAAGTGGACTATTCCAGATTTCTTGCCTGATTGGCTAGCACCCAGTTGCTATCCAAAGAGATTAAAACCTTCACTGGGGTTCACACCCTGAATCCGCATGTTTCCAGTAAGGTAGGGGATCTGCCATTAAATAGTCAGCTTTTTAGAGGAAAGGCAAAGAGCAATTACTTCTCTTAACCTGAACAACAGAACGTGCTCTCCATTAACCTTCTGTCATCAGCAAAGGTGTTTCTCTATACATTATCAAGACGTCCACGCAGTGAGGCAAATCCAACTATGGGCTGGAAACTGCTACATCCAAATTAGAGCTGACTCAAGGCAAGCTAACTACATTGCCGAAAGAGTCTTACCAGAACTCATGAAGCAGGCTAATCATTAGCTGGAAGCGAGTTCCATGCTCCACTCAACTATCTCAGCATTCAAGTGTATCAACTATATTTATTCTTTTGTTCAACCAACATGTGTATATTTTTTGGACTAATAAATTGTACATATTAATTGATGAATAGTTATTCTTTTTGTATCTGTTAGTTTGGAAACAAACCTGCAAGTCTAACCAAACACAACAAATTTGGTGCAGTCGCGCAGAAAATTTTCCTTCACAACTGAAAAAATTATAGAATAAACTATGCCAGTTATTACAGATTTGGTGCAGTTGCACAGAAATCTTTCCCTCATGGCTGGAAAAATTAGAATAAACTATGCCAGTTTAAACATATCTGGCACAGTAACAGAGAAATTTTTCCCTCATGGCTGGGAAAAATTATAGTATAAAATACACCAGTTTCAACAGATCTAAATGTATGAAATAAATATGTGATTGTGTATTTTGCATATTAGTAATATTATTTTTCTTTTTGGAAAAAAAAAAATGTTCCTGTAATTTTATTGCAGTGATATTTTTTTTTTTTTTTAAAAAAAAAACTATGTAAAACTGTTGAATAAAATTGACTGCAAACATAAAGGCGTGTCAACTTGAAGCTTCAACCAATCATAAGAACTTTACTCGCATGATAGCGAAAAAGCTCACTCTATTGGTTTAAAGCTTCATTGAGTTACTCACAATAACATAACCATAAAACCAAAACAAGTATGAATGGTTACTCAGCATAAATAAATAAAGATAGTTAAAACAATTGGCTCTATGGAATGTTTTAATCTGGCTCAACCCGAGAGCTGGCCAAATTATAAAGAGTGTTTGATTTTTTATCTACAGGCTAACCAGATAAAAAAGCCTGAGGTAAAGTTAGCTACGCTAATGACCATAATAGGTCTGCAAACATATGTTATACTCAATTCTCAATCTATGGCTGTAACCCCAGCTGAGCTGGATTTTAATAGTGTTGACAATTCTCACAGAGTATTTTTCTCCTAAACCCTTGACAATAATGCAGAGATACCATTTTAAACTCAGCATACAAGAACAGGGTGAATAAATTAGAGAATTTCCAACATGAATCCATATATTAGCCTTGAAGTGCGATTTCAAAAACTTCATGAATGAAGCATTTTGTGATCATTTTATTTGTGGCATAAATGATCACAATTTGAGTCTGGAAATGTTACTGATTCCAGACCTATATTTTGAGGCAGCAGTATCTCAGGCAGGACTAGCAGAAACAATAGCTAGTCAAGTTAACCCATTAAAAAAACTTATAAAGTATGAAGTGCAAAAAATTGAGTATAACACAGGGTCATCCAAATACACAGTCAGCTCAGAGAACTCAGCATCAAATAGCCCACAGCTTTGTTATAAATGCAATGAGCATATGCACCTGCATACAGAATGTGCATACTGCAAAGCAACATGCACGTTTTGCAAGAGACTCGAACATATAAAGACAGCATGTCTGAAATTAAAAATACAAACAGCCAAATCTATTCTTAAAGACAGCATAGGCACTTATAAGAAACATAAGCAAGTTGCCTGTATAAACCATTTGATTTATACACACTGTCATAATAAATGATACACCAGTCAAGATGGAACTTGACACAAGGTCATCGGTGTCTATAGTTTCAAGAAAGACTTGAGCGATCATTAATAAAAAAAAGAAAATATAAACTGCACCCTTGCAGTAAGTCAATATCAGACTACCAAGGGAATAAAATCAAACTGTTGGGTCAAGCAGCAGGAAAAATTACTCTGCCTAGCAAAACTATATACTTACCACTGGTAGTGGCATTAGGTAACTGTTGTGATTTAATAGGCTGTGACTGGTTCAGTCACTTAGGGTCCAAAATGACAAAAGTGAACCAGCTCACAACATTATCAAAGATAAAGTCTAATGACTCAAAGTCTTTAACAAAAAGCTGAAACCTGATGCCAAACTTCAACTAGAAGATAAAAATAAAATAAAATTCCAAGTAGGAACATAAGTACTATATCATATGTACTATGGGTCCACAAGATGGATACCAGCAGTGGTGACACAAATAAAAGGCTTCCACACTGTCATTGTGCAAACTAAATATGGTAATCATCATCATCACCATCACAACTAGCTAAGACTCAGCCACACATCTGAAGCTATCAAGACAGCAACAGACAACCAGAAACAAGCTCATCAGGTGATGAAGATGAAGAGAGGAGTAGCAATCAACTGGAGAAACCAAGAAAGTGAACAATACATTAACCAGTGCATTTCAATGACTTTGTCCTCCATGGCTAATTTTAGCCAGGGGGAGGGATGTCATATCTGACCCTGCCTTCAGAAGTGGACTATTTCAGATTCCTTGCCGGATTGGCTGGCATCCAGTTGCTATCCAAAGGTATTAAAACCTTCACTGAGGTTTGCACACCGAATCCACATAAGATAGGGGATCTGCCATTAAATAGTCAGCCTTTTGGAGGCAAGACAGAGAGAAATTACTTTTGTTAACCTGAACAACAGAATGTGCTCTCCATTAAATCCTCTATGATCAGCAAAAGGGTTTCTCTATACATTATCATGATGTTCACGCAGTGAGGCAAGTCCAACTATGGACTGAAAACTGCTATGGCCGAATTAGAGACGACTCAAGGCAAGCTAACTACATAGCTGAAAGAGTATTACCAGAACTCATGAAACATGCTAATCATTAGCTGAAAGCAAGTTCCATACTCCGCTCGACTATCTCAGCATTCAAGTGTATCAACTACATTTATTCATTTGTTCAACTGTGTGTATATTTTTTGGACTAATAAATTGTGCATATTAATTGCTGAATAGTTATTCTTTTTGTATCGGTTGGTTTGGAAATGAACCTGCAAGCCTAATGAAACACAACACATTCAAAATAAACAACTTCATGATATGGACAAATAGAACACATTTAAAATATAGCATTATCAAATCATTAATATTCTGAGAACTTGTGACAATATACTTCATAAGTGATTTATTAACAAAGAAATTATACCAAATAAAATGCATAAAATAATAATAATGATATCATTTTAAAATATCATGAATATTTAAACTTAATAAATAACTATACCATTTTACCAAAATAAAGAAAAATAATAAGAAAGTCATTCATCTTAGTTTCTACCATTTAACAAAATACAGTCACTGAAAATAGTTTTAAAAATATTACAGGGTTCCAGCTTATTATAAATAGCATATTAAACTTACTGGCACATTATTTTAAGCAGTAAAATTAAGCAAAATATTTAAAGGTGCTAGCAGAAATACATATGACTATTCAAATTGATGAACTATATTTCATGAATAAATCCCAAATAATGATGCATATTTAATATTTCAGTATAATATTATATTGACTTCTTATATCTTTCAAAAACACTTCTATTAACAATAAGAATTAAGGGAAAAAAAATTTCAAAAGTCACATTTTTAGAATGGAGCAAAATTCTAATAACAACAACAAAAAGACTCAGATGTCTTGAAGCACATGGAAATATGTTCGTGAATACACTTTTATTCTTATAATTCAGGAACATTCATTTTTAAATTATATGTAATATACTTTATTCCAGCTGTTGGTAAAAACAATAATTTTAGAAATAATAATTTTTGTTGATATCTCAGGAAAATCATATTTAAAAGTACATAATTATAATACTAATAAATTTCCATGAAACAATACAAGATGAAGTTTAACTTCATTGCATTAGGAAAATATATTTCTTTGTTTTACCTTAAAGTAGACAGTAACATAATTTGCAAGTAAATCACTTTTACATTGCTGTTAATAATAATAATAATAATAATAATAATAATAATAATAATAATAATAATAATAATAATAATAATAATAATAATAATAATAATAATAATAATAATAATAATAATAATAATAATAATAATAATAATAATAATAATAATAATAATAATAATAATAATAATAATAATAATAATAATAATAATAATAATAATAATAATAATAATAATAATAATAATAATAATAATAATAATTCAATTCAATTCAATTCAATTCATTTATTTAAGTGCTAAACAACAGCATAAAGCCAATTACAGCTTGCACATACAATAAAAGTGAAAATAAAACATATAACATAAAATGAAAATATA
This sequence comes from Epiperipatus broadwayi, assembly GCA_028023455.1. Classification (NCBI taxonomy): domain Eukaryota; kingdom Metazoa; phylum Onychophora; class Udeonychophora; order Euonychophora; family Peripatidae; genus Epiperipatus; species Epiperipatus broadwayi. The sequence goes on from JAQFVV010012402.1 coordinate 4,658,573, forward strand.
AATGAATACATAATAAATTAAAATTTAAAAGACAAAATCAAACTTCACATTTCAGTTTAACAAGTTTACAAAATTTCTTATAATCAATGTCACACAGATTAAGGTTACTCCCAATTTGATTATATAAAGAGGGTAACCTAAATAAAGGAGAAAATTTAAGAATATTAGAACGGCATGTTTGAATCTGATATACACAAGTAGACCTAGTATCATAACTCAAAGACCTAACTGAGATAGTTGAAACTATATCTGATAAAATAACCTGTTTATTAACAATTTTATAAAAATATTTCAAATCCCTATACTTTCGTCTAGATGAAAGATTAATCATTTTACCCTCCCAAGAAACATATTTGAAAAACTTCTTTGAAATAGACTGCAACAAGTTACATCCTTGCAAAGAACTAGGGTTCCAAATTATTGAACCATATTCAATAATAGGAAGAACCAATGAAAAAAACAATTTCCGTTTAGTATCATTACTGAACTGATAACCATGTCTAAGAATGGCACCCATAACCTTAAAAGCTTTACCAACAATCATTTCAAAATGAGGAATAAAAGATCCATTACAAGAAAACATAATTCCAAGATCTTTTTGGCATTTAACTGAAATAATTTTATGAGAATTGATATAATAATAAAACTGTAAAACTTCAGATTTTTTGGAATAAGACATAAAGGAACATTTATCAAAATTAACTGTCATATTATTTGACTGACACCAAGCACTAAAGTTATCAATATCCTTCTGAAGGAGAACACAATCGTTCACTGATACAATTCTTCTAAAAATCTTACAGTCATCAGCATAGCTTAACAGAAAAGAATATCTCAAGCAATCATTAAGATCATTAATGTAAACATTAAACAGCATGGGTGCTAAAATACTACCCTGTGGAACACCTAAATTGCATTCAAAATTAAATGAAACTTTATTATTGAATTTAATATATGCTGTACGATTACATAGAAATGATTGAAACCAATATACAAGTTTATTAGAGAAACCTATTTTATGTAATTTATGAAGTAAAACACTGTGATCAACTTTATCAAAGGCTTTTGACAAATCAAAATAAATAACATCTAGTCTTTGACGATCTTCAATAGCATGAGCTATATGATCATAAATTGTCAGTAGATTACTATCAATTGATCTATTAGGACTAAAACCATGTTGAGAAGAAGAAATTATCTTACCCACATCTGAAATAATTTTATTATAAATACATCTCTCAAAAATTCTTGCAATGGTATGCAAAACAGAAATTGGTCTATAATTAGAAACACAATCTCGATCACCATTTTTGAAGATTGGAACCATTTTAGCACATTTCAAAACACTAGGAAAAGTACTGGAATTAAGAGACAGATTAAAAACAAAGGCAAGAGGTACTGCAATAAATTCAGCTAGCCCCTTATAAATAAAAGAAGGAATATTATCACATCCTAAACTAGAGTGAGTCTTAAGCCTCCTAATAGCTACAATAACATCTTCCCTAGAGATATGATCAATTGTACATTTAGCACTAGACAAATTGCCAGGAAATGTAATTTTAGAATCAATTCCATGTTGTGAAAAGTATAACTCTGCAAAATGTTTAGAAAAATCATCTGCATTTAATGCAGAACCGTGAGTCATTTGAACCTTTTTCTTACCCAAGCCATAATAATAATAATAATAATAATAATAATAATAATAATAATAATAATAATAATAATAATAATAATAATAATAATAATAATAATAATAATAATAATAATAATAATAATAATAATAATAATAATAATAATAATAATAATAATAATAATAATAATAATAATAATAATAATAATAATAATAATAATAATAATAATAATAATAATAATAATAATAATAATAATAATAATAATAATAATAATAATAATAATAATAATAATAATAATAATAATAATAATAATAATAATAATAATAATAATAATAATAATAATAATAATAATAATAATAATAATAATAATAATAATAGGGTATTGATTTTTATTTTATTTTTAATACTAAATTTTTGTTTATATTGCAGTAGATGGATGCTGATACATATTTAAGACATTGTTGGGTTTATTATCAGTTTTTCTTTCATTTAATATTGCTTCAGACTCTATACAGGCAATTTGTGATGAAACTGAACAGGTGTCCATTTGTTGTTGGCTTATATCCATTTCTATTTCATCATTTTCTAAATTGTATATGTCTGATGAGTTGTGCTTTTGGTCTGTTTTTTTTGCCTTTTTGGATTCATGATTTTTACTTGGTCTGCCGGGCTTCCTTTTTCCCTCTGGTGTATTCTCTTGAATAGGTGGAAGAGGAGCTTCTATTGCATCCATTATGTTTGATGCAGTTTTGTTTATAATTGTAGTTTTTTTTATTATTGGTATCTTTATATTATCTGGATTTATATTTTCATTATATAATTGTGTGTGTTTACTTTCTGTTTGTTGATTTTTACTTGGTACACATTTTGTTTTATTGAGATGCTGATCCTGTGATGTAATTGCTGTATTTTGTGTTGTGGTTTCTTGAGAATTATTTTCGTTTGAATCTTGGATTTCTGTGTTAGTTTTTGTGTTATTATTTTTTTGGTTGGTCTTTGGGATAGGCAATTCTGATCCATTATTATTTTTGTTTGTGGGTGTTTGAACCTGTTTTTTTCCGGTTTCTATTATTGGGTTGCTAATGGATGTAGTGTTATTATAAATTTTATTTTCATCACTGGGTTGTTCTGGGGAGAGGATTTTAGTTTGTTCACAGTGATTGCTTTTTGTGTTATCGCACTGAGTTGCTAGGTGTCCTCTCTGTCCACAGCCAAAACAAAGTGGCTTTAGACCTCTTATGTGAAGAGAGTGTCGCTTCTTGATCTGTAATCTGTGTTGGAATCGTTGAGGCGTCTACGTTTTTATGTAGTTTTATTTTAAATTCAAAACGATTACTACATATCGGTATAGGTGTGTCTTTTAAATATATAGGCTGTAGGGCAATTACTTTTCCAAACGGGTTTATCATTTTTTGAAAATCTTGTACGTTGTATTTAAGATAAGTATTTTTAAGCACTCCAGTAATTATATTTTTCCGGTTTTCATCTATAATTACGAGTGCGTAATTATCAAGTGCTAAAATAGTGGATTGAAACCGTTCTTTTTGCTGCTGAGTATAAAAATCAATGGTTATATATCGAGAATTTGGATGGTCGGCGATACAAGAGATTGTTTCCCATGTGCATTTTGCGTGATTGCTTCATATAATAAAGCTTTTGGGAAATGATATAATGAGCATTGATTATCGGTTACTGCGAGTACTAACGAAGTTGGTGAAAAAAACCTGCGAAATGTTTCAAATAACGTCCGAGGCACCGTATTACTGAAACAGTCCGTCACATTTTCAAGCATTTCTTTTGTCCAGATTGCGGCTGGGGGTTGATTTTCCTCTCGAGTGTTTAGATCAAGATTTTTAATATCATTTGTGTTTGTTCTACGGAAGCGCGGTATTTGAGTTGGTGCTGTAGTATTGCTATTACTTTTAAGTACTTTTGCATACGAAATAGGCGATGTTGAAACTAACGATGTTGTTAATTTTGTATTGGTGCTTAATTCGCTCACGCTTGACTGGGCAGTAGCCATGATTTATTCTGACTCAAGTCAGTATTTTTTTTAAAAAAGATATTAAAACACACCGATATTTTTCAAAAAACACTATTAATCTATTATATAATTCGATTTTTCCTGTATTATGTTTGTTTTTCGCATAACAAGTTGTTAAAAAATTATTTAAAACATGAAGATAAAAATTGGATCTCTCAACATTAGAGGCTTAAATGCCACCAAAAAACTTTTTGATCTCAAAAAATGGTTACATACAACACAACCACACATACTTGGGCTTTTGGAAACAAAAATATACAGCAGCTCTCAAATTGATCCATCAAAATATTTAGTCAGCCAAGGTTTTTGTGCCTGCTCAAGGCAATCATCATCACCATCAGGTGGCACAGGCATAATTATTTCCCACAACTGCCCTTTTGATTCTTTTAAAATTATATATATTGACTCTAATCTTATCATATTAACACTCCATCATAAAAATATCACACTTAACCTAGTATTTGTATATATACCACCAGGCCCCATCATCATCTCCAGAATAATAGCAACAATAAATTCAATGCTTACAGCAACACCAAATCCCATAATACTCCTGGGAGATTTCAACATGACCTACCAAACTTTTGTCACCAAATGGATCCATCAAATAACAATCCCACTTATGAGTGCTGAGGGTTTTCTCCCATCAAACTCAATATCTTTTAATAACAATAGATATAAGTCACTTATTGATTTGTGTTTCTACTCACCAATGTTACATCATTATTTTAATCTTGAACTCTGTCCATCTATAATCTCAGATCATGCTGCTCAGTTCATCACCCTCGACCTAACAAAAATACAGAATACAACAATAGCCCTCCAAAAGACTATGCGAATACTTCTTCCAGCACAAACAACTGAATTCCTATATTCAGAAACATATATAATGCTCCAAAAACTTCAAAACATGTCACTCGATCCAGTACAAAAGTATATAGCATTCACCAATATACTTTCTTTCAACATCAATCATATTACCTGCAACTCAACACCCCCCACCAGATTATTAGCATTGGCAGATGAACTACATAAAAGAATAACCATATCCAGACCAACTACAGATAATCAAACACAAATTAAAAAACTTACAGAAATGTACAACAATACATGCAATACACTAAAGCAATATGTAGCAATAAAAAAAAATATGCCTTACACAACAACATACTTGGACCAGAGCATACATACGGTGGGCATTGGGATACCCATCCACAGTCAGAGTGCCTATGGCACTTGAAATAGATGGTTCTATAACAGCTGGACATAACATGATAAACCCAATATATCAACACTTTAAAAAAAAACTGCAAAAACAGAGTGTGTACATACCAAATGAAGACATATTTGGAGACCCTGAAACAGACACACCAATAACAACAACTGACATTGTATTTCAACTTGCAACAATAACAAACACATGTCACCCAGGACCACAAGGAATTCCCAAATTTGTGTTCAAACATCTTAGTCACTTCACAGCAAAATACCTGTGCGATCTAGCCAATTACATATCCCAAAAAATTTACAACATACAAAGTCTATACCCAATTGCAATGGTTCCATTTAACAAAAAACCAACAGCAATATCATCTTTATCTAATCTACGACCAATTTCAATGGGACCTTTAGGAATAAAAATTCTTGAAAGAGTGATAAAAGAAAAAATAGAACAACACATACTCCCTGTGTTATCATCAGCACAATATGCCAAAAAAGGATCATCCATTGGCCAGGGTGCCTTAATGTACAAAACAATTATTGAAGTAGTAAAAAAAAGAAAGAAATATGCACCAATTATAGTTCAACTAGACATTGAGGCAGCTTTTGACTCAGTGCCTATAGCCAAATTATTAGATGTGCTGAAAAAAACAACAACACCTCCATCCCTACTATATATAATAGCAAATCTGATACTCAGCTGTGAAATTCACATCACATTGAATGGAAAAAAATCACCAGCCTTCAGACCGAGTCAATCCATCCCACAAGGATCCCCCCTAAGTGCCTTGCTCTTTACAATATATATAAATCCTCTATTAATAGAGATACAGAAAAAAATAAAAGGCATTCAAATTCCAAACACTGCTTTAAATATATCATGAAAAGCCTATATGGATGATGTAACCATTTCCCCCTCTAAAAAGAATCTCCACATACTAGAGATAATCAAGAATTACACCTCAAATTTTAATTTAAAAATTAACACAAATAAAACTGCTGCATGGTCAATATACACAGGCAAGCACTGTACAGAGATGTTTAATGGGAAACCATCTGCTTTCCTTGGTTTCCCATTCTACCTTGGAACCAATGGAATGAGGCAAAAAATTCAAAATAAATTAAAAATAGATGCTGAAAAAATCACAGCCTCACTTGAAAAGTCATACCTGTCAATATATGCAAAGGTAGCACTATTTAATCAACTTATAACTACAAAAATTACATACTATACACCTATAATCAAATTTGCAAAAACATTCATATCTAAAATCTCGTCAATCTGTAACAAACTAATATGGAAGAGAAAGACAGTGGCAATCTCTTTAAAAAATCTGAGCAGACCACCACATAGCAATGGACTTGGACTCCATACAATCAATGTTTTTTACACACAGAAATCAGTAAATCTAATAACAGCAACCATAAAAAGATTTCCAGACCTGGAGTGTGTAATCAGTATAATACCCACAGACAGACCACCCCCTTCATATGGATATCTATCCACACTGATTGAAGAACTCAAGCCAATATACAAAAAAATATCACTCAATAATGACAACAAGTATACATACTGGGACATTTACAATATACTACATCCCAACCAGACACCCAATCTACATCCATCAGTTCTTGGAATAGACAACAGGCAACTACTGCAACAATTCAGAAAATGGTCATTAGAACCAAAATTATTCGATTTTCTACTTAAGCTTAATCTCAATGCTCTACCCACAACCCATTTCCTTAGATTTCGTAGATTCTATACCAATATAGACCCCATGTGTGGACTATGTCATAGAGAAGAAGAGACACAAGATCATTTTCTTCATTCCTGCAGTGCCCTAGAAACAATACGTCGCACAATGTTTACCACATACAGAAAGGCTATCATTTCAATAGATGAAATAATAAATACATTTAAAAAAGGCAATAACCCAGCTATTCGTGCAGCAACATACAGCCTTTATGCCTACTGGTGCACCAGATGCACTTTTGCACTTGCCAATAACCCTCGACGCCACCCAGCAACATATTCAATAAAACTAGAACTGTTAAGAAAAAGAGACAGCATCCTAGCTCAACCAGATATATTTGCAGCCACATGGTCACACTTGAAACAGAGATCCAGTCTATGAAATATAAAGACCAATAAGATAGATGATGACATTTTCAACATCAGCATTTTTTCCAACTTTAAAAAAAAAAAAAAAAAAATGCAAGCATAAACTGAACTAGATAGAAGACCAAATTTAAAAACAAGAAGAAAAAAAAAAGGATGCAGAAAAGATAAAGACTTATATACTGAAAGTTGTAATTTGTTTTTCATTTGTAAAAAATCAATATATGACTCTGTAACTTTTTAGACTCAATAAAGTTTTGCTTTGAAACATAATAATAATAATCAATATCTCAAGGATCACCTCTCAGCTCATTACTATTCATACTATACATTAACCCTCTCATTCAAAAAATAGAACAATCTTTTACTGGAATACAGATACCAGGCACTACAGAACATATACCATGCTTAGCATATATGGATGATGTTACTGTTTTCCTATCATCAAAAAAACAACTTGCCCAGCTACAAAATATTCTTGAAGACTATACTAAGCAATATAAATTGAAATTCAATCCCACAAAAACATCAGCATGGTCACTATTTACAGGAAAGCTGTGCACAAACACATACCAATCAAAACCAACTTCTTTTCTTGGTTTTCCTTTCCATATGGGACTTACAGGAATGAGATGCCACATACAAAATAAACTAAAGGAGGAGGCCAAACAAATAGTAAACTCATTATCAAAAACATATTTATCCATATATTCCAAAGTACAGCTGATAAACCAGCTCATCATAACAAAAATAGTTTATTATTTACCGATTATATCTTTCTCAAAAGTTTTTAAATCAAAAATAAAAACCATCTGCAATCAACTACTATGGTCCAAAAAAACAGTAGCAATTTCAACAAGAAGGCTCAATCAACCACTCATTAAAAATGGACTAGGTTTACACAATATTAACATATTTCACATCCAAAAACAAAGGAATCTCATAATTACCACTTTACAGCAATTCACAAAACTAAAACACCTTGTGCAAATCATCCCAACTGATCGTCCATCTCCAAATCAATCATACATATCAACAATTATTTATGAATTTAAAACTACGGCAAACATACCTGAACAATATACACACAAATATTCATATTGGAATATCTATGATCTCACAAATGAAATAAATAACAATAATGATGTAGGACCAATGTTAGGGATAAACAACAAAAGATTACTAAAAGAATTTAAAAAATGGGCTCTGGAACCAAAATTTTTTGACTTTATTTTGAAATTAAATCTTGTTGCCATGCCCACAACCTATTTTCTGCATCACAAGAGAATGTACTTCAAAATAGATCCTTTTTGCAGACTGTGCCATCGATCAGAAGAAACCTTACAACACATGCTATACCAATGTACAGCACTCGAACACATAAGAAAAATAATTTTTGACACCTACAGAAAACCTAACACATCAATTGAAAATATAATTGCTGCATACAAAACAAAATCAATACCAAACATTAGAGCAGCTACTTTTATTCTATATGCTTTTTGGTGTACAAGGTGCACTTTTATAATAGGAAATAACACCAGGCGGCATCCAGCTACCTTTCGCAACAAATTAACACAAATAAGGAATCGAGATAAAATCATAACAAACCCCCACTTATATGCTGCAACATGGTCACTACTAAAAGAACAATCAATGCTATAACACAACACTAAGTATCTGACAAAAAATACTAGAGAAAAACTTTTTCAATAGCTTCTCAGATTTTTAATTATATGCATACAAGCTATAAACAGCAAAAAGATCAAAAAAGCAACTTATACATCAACTATTATGATTTTTTAAGGACTCATTCAAGTCACAAAAGTTCAAACAACTCAAGAAGCCATAAATTGAACTATATCATTCAAATATTCATTTTTTATGTAACAGAATAAATCAATGTATATACCAAAATTATGTAAACCATTTTTAATGTAACCTTTTATAGAATCAATAAAATGCCTTTTTGAAAGCTAATAATAATAATAATAATAATAATAATAATAATAATAATAATAATAATAATAATAATAATAATAATAATAATAATAATAATAATAATAATAATAATAATAATAATAATAATAATAATAATAATAATAATAATAATAATAATAATAATAATAATAATAATAATAATAATAATAATAATAATAATAATAATAATAATAATAATAATAATAATAATAATAATAATAATAATAATAATAATAATAATAATAATAATAATAATAATAATAATAATAATAATAATAATAATAATAATAATAATAATAATAATAATAATAATAATAATAATAATAATAATAATAATAATAATAATAATAATAATAATAATAATAATAATAATAATAATAATAATAATAATAATAATAATAATAATAATAATAATAATAATAATAATAATAATAATAATAATAATAATAATAATAATAATAATAATAATAATAATAATAATAATAATAATAATAATAATAATAATAATAATAATAATAATAATAATAATAATAATAATAATAATAATAATAATAATAATAATAATAATAATAATAATAATAATAATAATAATAATCAATTCAATTCAATTCAATTCAATTCATTTATTTAAGTGCTAAACAACAGCATAAAGCCAATTACAGCTTGCACATACAATAAAAGTGAAAATAAAACATATAACATAAAATGAAAATATAAATGTATACATAATAAAGTAAAATTTAAAAGACAAAATCAAACTTCACATTTCAGTTTAACAAGTTTACAAAATTTCTTATAATCAATGTCACACAGATTAAGGTTACTCCCAATTTGATTATATAAAGAGGGTAACCTAAATAAAGGAGAAAATTTAAGAATATTAGAACGGCATGTTTGAATCTGATATACACAAGTAGACCTAGTATCATAACTCAAAGACCTAACTGAGATAGTTGAAACTATATCTGATAAAATAACCTGTTTATTAACAATTTTATAAAAATATTTCAAATCCCTATACTTTCGTCTAGATGAAAGATTAATCATTTTACCCTCCCAAGAAACATATTTGAAAAACTTCTTTGAAATAGACTGCAACAAGTTACATCCTTGCAAAGAACTAGGGTTCCAAATTATTGAACCATATTCAATAATAGGAAGAACCAATGAAAAAAACAATTTCCGTTTAGTATCATTACTGAACTGATAACCATGTCTAAGAATGGCACCCATAACCTTAAACGCTTTACCAACAATCATTTCAAAATGAGGAATAAAAGATCCATTACAAGAAAACATAATTCCAAGATCTTTTTGGCATTTAACTGAAATAATTTTATGAGAATTGATATAATAATAAAACTGTAAAACTTCAGATTTTTTGGAATAAGACATAAAGGAACATTTATCAAAATTAACTGTCATATTATTTGACTGACACCAAGCACTAAAGTTATCAATATCCTTCTGAAGGAGAACACAATCGTTCACTGATACAATTCTTCTAAAAATCTTACAGTCATCAGCATAGCTTAACAGAAAAGAATATCTCAAGCAATCATTAAGATCATTAATGTAAACATTAAACAGCATGGGTGCTAAAATACTACCCTGTGGAACACCTAAATTGCATTCAAAATTAAATGAAACTTTATTATTGAATTTAATATATGCTGTACGACTACATAGACATGATTGAAACCAATATACAAGTTTATTAGAGAAACCTATTTTATGTAATTTATGAAGTAAAACACTGTGATCAACTTTATCAAAGGCTTTTGACAAATCAAAATAAATAACATCTAGTCTTTGACGATCTTCAATAGCATGAGCTATATGATCATAAATTGTCAGTAGATTACTATCAATTGATCTATTAGGACTAAAACCATGTTGAGAAGAAGAAATTATCTTACCCACATCTGAAATAATTTTATTATAAATACATCTCTCAAAAATTCTTGCAATGGTATGCAAAACAGAAATTGGTCTATAATTAGAAACACAATCTTGATCACCATTTTTGAAGATTGGAACCATTTTAGCACATTTCAAAACACTAGGAAAAATACTGGAATTAAGAGACAGATTAAAAACAAAGGCAAGAGGTACTGCAATAAATTCGGCTAGCCCCTTATAAATAAAAGAAGGAATATTATCACATCCTAAACTAGAGTGAGTCTTAAGCCTCCTAATAGCTACAATAACATCTTCCCTAGAGATATGATCAATTGTACATTTAGCACTAGACAAATTGCCAGGAAATGTAATTTTAGAATCAATTCCATGTTGTGAAAAGTATAACTCTGCAAAATGTTTAGAAAAATCATCTGCATTTAATGCAGAACCGTGAGTCATTTGAACCTTTTTCTTACCCAAGCCTGAATTATTAACAAAATTCCAGAATTCTCTAGGATTAGAAGAAATATTAATTTCAATTTGTTTTATATACTCTTGTAAATCTCGTTTATAGATATATTTAGCCAATCTTCTAAAATTGATAAAATTATTATAATAAATTATATTCTGTGTCTTAAAATAGAGTCTATGATGGTAAGATTTCCTTTTAATAATCTTAATAAGAGTATATGAAAACCACAGAGGATAACCTTTGTTAAACGATAATTTATTAGGAATATATACATCAATAAAACCATTAAAAATTTTCAAAAAATAATCCAAGCAAAAATTCACATCATTAATTGAGTACATATTATTCCAATCAACTTCAGAAAATTTTCTACAAAGATCAACATAATTACCCCTCCCATAATCCCTTTTCACAACATTAAAACAAGTAATTTTAGAATAACACATCTTAATATAAAATTCGATAGGTGGATGATGAACATCAATTGGAAAAGAAACAGAGACAAAGTGAAAATTACTAACTATTGGTACATTACAAAGAACACAATCTAAAGTACGCTGAAAACTATTAACAACAGGGTTATATTGTTGAAGCCCAAAAAATTTGCAAAATCTAAGCATTCTTAAAGCTTTCTGAGATAATAAAGAATAATGCGTAATAATCTTACCCTTAAATAAATCAGGCATATTCAAATCACCAACAATGATAATATTATTATATCTAATCAAAAAATCTTCAAGTGCTGTCAAGAAGTAATCAAGCTCTAAAAGTGAGATATTAGGTTTAAAATAAATATTTCCCAATATACATTTAAAATTATGATCCATGTAAACTTCACACCATGTAGATTCACATACAGAAGAAGTAAAACATAGATCTTTATATAAAACATTTTTGTTGATAGCAATAAGAGTACCACCTCCTCTAGCTGCATATTCTAAAGATCTATCCGTACGTAAAATATTATACCTATTATCAAGGAAAGAACAATCAGAAAATTGTTGATTTAACCAAGTCTCTGTAAAAAATATCAAATCAAAATGCTCTGTTTCGAAGAATTGTTTAATTTCCACACACTTAGTTCTCATCCCTCTAACATTCATATAAAAGCAAGACAGCCCTACCATATTAAATTAAAAATAAATCAAAACAAATAAATAAATGAAATCAAGTAAAGAAAAATGTAAGTAAGTATAGTGAATAAAGAAAATAAGAAATAAAAGAAAATAAAGAAAATAAGAAATCAAAGAAAACAAAGAAAATAAATAAATAAATATCACTAAAGTTTTAAAGAATTAGCCAAAGTTCCATAAAAAAAACGAATGGAAGCACCACGAGGCCATAAATTGGAAGAGATTAAATCACTATGTTTATGAGCAGGAGCAGATATATAAAAGCAAGAAGATTTCAAGTTATACATATTAATTTCATGACATATGATCCTAGTTCTTAAATGTTTTTCAAGAAAGACCTTAATGTTATATGAATTAAGACTCACTGGCATATTAGAAACAAAATATTTATTAAATTTTGTATTAATATTATTAATAATATTATTATGAATTTTAGAAATACCAAACCCCCTTTCCACAGGTAGTCTACCTTTTTTACCAGAAGTTGAAAAAGAGCATCCCAAACCATTTCCCACATTAACCTCATTATCAATATAATTGTTATATTTAGAGAAATGCGAATAATTTGCTCTATGAGTAAAAAAACCTCTATCAGCATTCGCTAGACAATTTTTCTTCTGAAATTTGATTTAGAAAAGTCACCAGAAAAATTACTACTATACTTTTTGGAACAGAATGTGAATATCCATCCTTCAATATATCTTTTTATCAGGAAAATTATCATAATATCCCAGCGATGAATTATTAACAGAAAAGCCAGAAAACTTGTTAAATTTTTCATCATCATTAAGTCTAGAAAATTGTTTTTGATATTTATCAGACTGCCTATAAATTTTAGTTTTATAATAATAATAATAATAATAATAATAATAATAATAATAATAATAATAATAATAATAATAATAATAATAATAATAATAATAATAATAATAATAATAATAATAATAATAATAATAATAATAATAATAATAATAATAATAATAATAATAATAATAATAATAATAATAATAAATAATAATAATAATAATAATAATAATAATAATAATAATAATAATAATAATAATAATAATAATAATAATAATAATAAATGTCATTTTCAAGACAATAGCTTTTAAAATAATTCACCTTTTAATAAATGAATGTTATCTTTTAAATAAATGTGTAATAACAATAATGTATGTTATATAAATTTTAAAGCTATTTATTCATTATGAATTTTTTTTAAAAAAAAATGTATGTGTGTCCAAATAATAAAAGTTTTCCAAGAAAACTAGTGCATTTTAAATAAATTAATTATTCCTTATCGATAGATGTATGAATTCATGTAAGACATTTACAAAATCATAGGTTCTGCTATTTGGATTCAAAAATCTTTTATTTTAAAATAAATTATTTTCAAAGAAAACACTTTTTTTTTAATACACAAAAAGTTTAAAATATGTTTTAAAATAGAAGTCTTAATGAATAGGTAAAATAGTTTAAAAGTCTTTAGCAGTCTTAATATTTTAATTTTGTAATATCATCTATTTATAGTATGGAAAATAGAATTAATAAAAGTTCTTATGCAACAAGAGTGATAATGACACTTTTTCATAAAGTCCATCAAAGCATTTAAGTCTATTGGAGACAATTTAATTGCTATTGTATATTCTGTTGACTTTCCCATAATGCAATTCTGTAATGTAATTTCAAGCACTGGCAAGTCTAAAAGTTTAAAGATTGAGCCTGGATAAGGTTAATTTAGAAACCCATTCTTTTTTAAAAAATTAACAAAAAAAATTAAAAATAGTTACAACTTAAACAAAAATAATAATTAATAGACTTTTTTCTGCAAGAAAGTATGTAGTAATAATGTACAAGTATATTTGCCATCTCAAGTCATGTGACCAATTTTGATGGCTAGAAATTGACATTTTGATTTCTCCTAGTTGATCTCTATTGATCAGAAGTCATAGACTTCTTAGTATCCTAGGCAAAATTTCTAAAAGTAAACTAATTTGCATATTTCCAGAGCTTTCTGAAAAATAATAATGCGTAGACAGTAATTAATTATTTTTTTTTACATAAACATTTTTTTAAAACAAATTATTTAAAAAAATAAATGTATTACAATGAATGAAAAATAAAACATTACATTATAAAAATTACATTATTTCAAACAGAATTTTCAATATTCCTTTAAATATATATATATTTAATGAGCTCCCAGAATATTTTAATATTAACTTTTTAAAATAAAGATGTTTAAGAATAACTTTAATATTAAATTAACAAGGAAGTGTTTAAAGAAATTAAAGCTTAATATGCATCATCCACAGATATTCAATTCTTAGCTTTAAAATTATTTCTTTATCCAATTACATATGAGATTATTTTTTAAAATATTCTTACTACAATTATAATTAAATAAGATATTTTTTCAGGTAATTTAAACATTTGCATTCTAGCCTTAAGGGTTTAAAATTGTCTGTTAAGTTTTACTCTGAGATAAACTTTTGAATAAACTCTAATAATTAAACTAAGATAGTTTTAATTAATCAATATTTTAAAAATTAAACTCATTACTAACTACTTCAGTTCAGTAATAACTTTAAGATTAAGCATTTAAAAATTATAATAGAGGTACTAAAAAGATTCAAACATTATAAAATAGTTCTTAAGATTCCTTTTTAAACCATAAAAATTATAAAAGTTCTTCTAAATTGGCTAATCAGATATATAAACATTTCATTATTAACATTTTAAATATAAGTACACTTTATATACCTGCAATCTAAATGTTAATATAGGGTATTTGAATACAGACTTTGAAGTTTCCTTCAGCCATCCACTCTATCTTATCCAATTGATATACATGACCACACTATTGAAAAAAAATTTTTTTAATACTATAAAACTTAACGGCTTTAAAACAAAAGCTGAATATCACTATATATATATAAAATTAAAAAACAGTCAATACACACACACACATATATATATAATACAATCTGTATTATATATCTGTAATGCAAGCTTAATTCAAGTCACATAATATATGGCTTGCTTTTTTTTAATTATATATATATTAATAGTAATAAAGATATTTTAATTTCAGTTTTAAGTTTAAGACCTTAGCAAGGGAAATATTTAAAGTCACAAATCACGTTTTTTGCAGCTATCATTCTTTTAATATATTTGTTGTCTTCATTAATTCCTCCAAAGATGATAGTTCTTCTTGGAAATGGTGGAGTTAGATAGGAAACATAGCAGCATTGGTGACATTATAGAAGATATAATATTCATAGATCTTGGGTAGTTCTTAAGGCACTATCCATTTCTTTCTTTACAGCATTATTAACTAGGCACTGACTGGTTCTGGTAAATTTCAGTGTTAGATTAAGGATCCAACTGCATTTTCCAGGTATTTTGGTTGTGGGTTTTTTTGTTGCCTAGCCACACCTGGTATATAGTCTTTTCCTAGATAAAATCATCACATTGTCTATTATAACTGGAATATTGACAAATATTTTAAAAACAGTCAGCAAAATATAGCTATCCAAGTTATAGTGGAAAACAATTTTAAACACCAATTTCCCTTGTATAGGATTACTGAAACACTGCTTTTTATGTAGATTCAACTGACTAGCCTGGACTGGAATCATATGGAATGGAATCCAAGAGTGTTTCAGACCTATTTATACCTATTTGATGTTCTTCAATAACATGTTTTTCAAATTATGGATTTGTCACCACTGATTATTTAGATATGACCTGTCTTTCTTGACAACGTGTTTTTGAAAAAACATATTACAGACCAAATTTACAGATATTATGTCATAATTTGATTCATTAAAAAATGAAGAGAAAAACTTATCTCTTTCTTTCTTTATTTAATTTAGCTAACATAGGAAGGAAAAAAAATGTTGCCAGCACTTAAATTTTACATATTTTTAAAAATATTATCAAATCCAAAATTTTAATATCATTTTTAGATTTACTATCACATTTTGCCTTAGAAATTGATAGATTGATTAATTAAAACTTCCATTTGCAAGGCAGATTAAATGGGATTCAAACAATTCAAATCTTTGTGCATGTTGAGACTGTTACATATGCAAATACACAAATGGCAGGTAGTATATTTATTAGTCAATTCATATGAGTTTTTATTTAACTTTTTTTTATGCAATTCTGTAATATAACTAATTGGAGCTGCTATCAGATTTGTTATAGCTACAATATAAATAATTACATGATAACAGCCCAAGTCTATCTAAGCTATGTATGGATCTTCAATCTGTTTTCTGTGCAATCTCTATAAGAAAAAGGTGGATTTCATTTTTCACTGAGATCTTAATATAGGCAATGACAGATGAAACAGGAATTTAACAAGATGAGATTTTTATATTCCTATAAGTTTAAATAAACTCCATTAAACAGGCATATAACCTGTCTTGAAAACAGACAAATCAATAGTCATTTTAAAAACTTTGAAATCCTACTACTATTAATTATCCCTTAGATAATAAACTTGATTTATGTAAATGTAATGAAAGATTAGTCATCACATTTATTTTTTGGAATTTAAATCTTGTATAATAAACCTGTAACAATTTTTATTTTAAAAAAATTATAATATAAAAACAATAATTTGCTGCAATATAATAACTTTTTCGGTACATTTTCACAAATGTTAAGGAGGAATACTAGCAGATTATACTATTATTAAGTTAGTTAAATAAAAATATAGTTTGTTTCTCACTTTATCCTGCAGCTAAGCATATTATACACTCTATTTCCAATATATAAATACTGCTAAAATAACACCACCTCAAATTTTCAGAAAAACACATATTATGTAATCAATGTCTGTTCCTATTTGATAAGTAGTTGAGTTGATTTCAGAATAATTACTTGAAAAAATGTTAAGTTTTGGTGAGAAAATTTTCTGACTTCACTCAGAATTTTATGGCAGGCTAGTGCAACATACAAGACTCTCTTTTTTTTTCTCTCTCTCTATAATATATCCAGAGATATTTATACATACATAATATAGTTCCTTATAGTCAAGAATAATGATGAAAGATGCAAAGGAGCACAGAAAAATAAGCATTATTCCAGATACTGATAAGAAATCATCACCAAATTCAAATAACCACAATAATATCCTAGAAAGAAATATACATCTCCACAAATGATAAAACAACTATAGTGTTTCAAATATAATGAATATTTCATACAACAAAAATTATTTCCATAAAAAAAGTATATTACATACATCTTATATAGGATATATGAGCACAGACTTTTATACGACCCACCACTCTCCACACTATCTCATAACACTGATACACTTGAACCCATATATATTGAAATGATAAATAATCACCAATATATATATATCTTTTCAACATATATGTGTTCAAGTGTATCAGTGTTATGAGATAGTGTAGAGAATGGTGGGTCATGTGAAAGTCTGTCCTTGTATACCCTATATATTACATATATAGACGACACAGGTATATAATAAGCCTGGGTGTTTCAGTTATTACATACATCTTATTAAAATGGAAAGCAAAGACAAAATTCATAATACGGTAAAATCCACAAAATGCAAATAAGTTTTAGCAATTCATACTTCCTCAAATGCATTTGTATCTGCAAAGATTTTATTTTCACACAACCATAATTTGATAATTAATTCTCACTAATGATAATAATAACAATAAGAAATCTAAATATAATGCACACTGAGATTTATCTCTATACTCTCATACATACTTTGAATTACTTTATCATTATGACTGGTTTTTTTTTCTTAAAAAATTAATAATAATCAATTGATCCTAAGTTGATAACATTCTTAATAAATATTACTGACATCCAAAAATTGAGAGTAATGGTTTCTTTATTTCCTACTGGGAATTAAAATCAGACATAAATTATAGTAACAATGAAAAATAAAAAAATTAAAATGATAGAGAACATTGGATATTTGCATTTCCATGAACTTTTTTCAAATATATCCTTAATCATTGGTATCCTAATATAAAAATAATGGTTATCGCAAAACAAAAAAAAAAGTATATAACCTCATATCGATTTTAGATATATAAAACTCCAATTAGATTTTGTTACTTTACCATTGCAATTTTAGATAATAATAACCCCAAACAAAAAAACCTAAGTCATGGTACATTAAACAATACTTGAATTGCATTAAACTCTTTCATTTTATTTAAATGCAGTCAAATTGCAAATAATACTTTCAGGACAGTAAATAAATTGGGGAAATGCATTTTTAACATGCTTCCAAAAGTAAATTATTTGTTAATAATTCATTTGAGTAATTTCATGGTCACTGATCCATTTATGTAGAAAATCAAAGTATTAACAGCAAATAGAAAATTTATGAATGATAAATAATTTCAAAACATATAATAGCAGTTAATTTTACCAATAGTAGAAATAATTTTTATTTAAAAGAAATGATGAAGAATTATGAATAAATACACAAAATTTCCGACACTGATGGTAAAGCAAACTAATATAATTCTTTTAAATAAAATAGAGAGAATGATAAAAATAAGTTGAATAAATAAATATAAATGCAAAACATTTGTAAGTCAAAGGAAATTAGTTGAGAATAATTACAATGTGCTTTTTATTCCTTTTTATGAATTAAATATAATACTCTCTAATTTATGGTGTTTCAATGGAACCACAGAATGTATTGAGCTTATAATGTATAGCCCAGTTTATAATAAAGATATTCATCTTAATAATAAATTTAAAAGTAGATACTTATGAAAATAGAATTTAAAGAAAAATACATAGGTAAGCAATTTACTAATTTATAGTCAAATAATTCATACTTAATGTCTAGCATTTAATATTAAATTTCCTACAAGGCAATTATTGTATGCAAGGAAAGAATAGCACAAATAAAAATTTAATAATTCAGAACATATATATAAACTTAACAATAAAATAGGTATGTGATAAATAAATATTCAATTTTTATATTTATTAATAGATGTTAAACCACTAAACATTACATGATCACCATCTCTTATGCTAGTACATAACTTATTAAATAGGCAAAACTCTCCATACAGTAATGCCACCCTAAACCAACCAGGGTAATCAATGGATGCCAGAAGCCTTGTGCATAAAATCCCCATCTAGTGCCTACTCATCCAACATTCCTAGACTAGTTGCTGGCTTGTGGCCTTCATCAGTGAGGAGCCTTGGAGGGTTGCATTAGATCCTAAGATCTAGATGCAGTGCTCTCAGATCCAAGGCTTCTCACTGACGAAGGCCACAAGCCAGAAATTAGTCTGGGGATATTGGATGAGTAGGCACTTACTCTGGTTGGCACAGGGTGGCATTACTGTATGGAGAGTTTTGCTTGTTAATAGATGATTATTAAAGACATAGTTAGTAATACATAATAAAAATAATTGAAACAAAGATGATTACTAAAGATATACAAAATTACTGATAAGTTTTAAAATGTGAAATAAAGATGAAACTGTAATTATTTTATACATAAATTCTATAACAAAATAAGATGACACAAATATAGCAGTCAGCAAAGTTGGTATTGAAAATTCAAAAATTGAAATATTTAATTTGAATGTAAATTTTATTTTAATGATGATAAAATTATTAAATGAAATGCATAATTTGTAGTAGAATGTTTCTTAATTGTACATCTATTTTGGTTGCATTGGTTAAAATGATATCTCTTTAATATTACTAGAACTTTAGGATAATATAAGCTGCTAACTAAGCCTGTAATACTTTTAAAAAAATTTGATAAAGAGGCAACACTTTTGAGGAAAGAATTCTATAATCATTTCCCAAAACTCCATTTACTACATTTTTGGATGTACAAAAATTTAATATCATGTACAAACACCATATGAATATTCTAATATAATGGTATACATAAAAAGTAATAGAGACTGTGATAGAAGAAGATTAATGAGTAAAACTTGGAAAATTTAGAAATTTAAAATATTTGATAAAAATGCATTAATAAGTGGTTTATAAAAGAGGCTTAAGCAGGAATTTTGAATATAAAGTTGTTGTATTCATGTTGAGAAATAAACAGCGAGTTTACTAGAGACAAGTTTTCGATTTATTTTAGTTGAAAGTAAAAATAATTATAATGGAAAATAATTATAATTAAAAACAAGTTGTGGGATTATTTTTATCAAAGTAAAAACAATAAAACGTATTTGGAAAACACGCGATTAAGTTTTCGGAATGTAGCAGATAAGACTTAACAAAAGAACTCAGAGGGATATATAAATTGTTAGAGGAAAACATCGCGCACTTGTTACAGTTTTGTTAACAGAAGAAGTTGGATACGTAAAGTTGTTAAGAGCTATTTGCGGCACAATGGTTAAGAGTTGTTGCAGCCGCGTTTCATATATTTTAGCTATAATTCTTTGTACTCGTTTATGTTATCGATTGGATTGTAAGTGTTTTTCTACTCCTCTGAAAAACTTAGGGGTGAAGACATTACAAAAGTATTTATTAGTTTGTATCCAAAATTCTTATGTTATTGGTATAGATGTTAAATAGGATAGGTTGAACCATTACTATTGGAATTTAACAACTTTAATAAAATAGAGAAAAAAACGAGAAAACGAGTCGTATATAATGAGGAAAACGACAATGATTAAAAAAAAAAAAAGTATGGATCAGTTTCTTTTTAAAGTAGATTTAAAAAAACGACAGAGAAATTAGAAATAAAATAATAGACAAAACTAGAAAGATTTTTGAAAATTGGGATAAAAATTAAAGGATTTTGTAAAAACAGTATATAAATTAATAGTAGCTAATATATACTAAGGATAACTCAGGGCAAAGAATAACCGACAGACGAGAACCTGTGTATTCCGACAGTCCATTCAAAGCATCGTATCGTTTTGTAAAAATTTATCCATATGAAGGTTATACATAAAAGACTAAAAAACTTGTTTATAGTAAGAAAAAAGTATTTCTTCAAGCATGTCTCTCTACATATACTTAATAATGAATCATTTAAAAGTTTTGTTTATATTTCTGTGTGATAGTGAATAAGTTTGTTAGTTTTTCCAAGAAAAAAATCTATCATCAATGTTAAATATCTAAAATTAAATGATCAAAAATCAATATCTGAATATTTTTTTTTACAACTGGCATTTTTTATATTAATTTATCCAATACTGATATCCTATATGATTGTTTAAATTATAGTATATAAAATTATATTGTACAAAATATTTAAACAAATTAAAATAAGTTTTTGAGATTTGGGGTTAGACGGCAGCACATACTAGGGCTTTTGAAAATGTAGAGCTGGAGGTATTAGCAGTAGTGGAAACTCATCTAAGAGAAGAAGAACCTATTTTGGAAGAGGTGGTATGGCAGGGTGTAAACAGAAAAGAAAATGAAAAAAGGGGTGGTGGTATAGGTGTTATATCAAGGAAATATTTAAATATTGTTAAGTGTCAAGAGCATTTGTGGTTTGAAATAAGGTTGGGTAGACAAGAATGGATGGTGGCTGTGGTGTATATAGCTACCGGAGATAGTCAAACTGTAATGGAATGGAACAGTAGTATATATGAATGCCTAGTTAAAGATATACAAATTTTTAAAGAAAAGGGGAAGAGAATAATGGTTATAGGGGATATGAATGGACATATTGAAGAAATTGATGATGTAGATAATAAGAATGGTCAGTTGTTGAAGGAATTTTGTCAAAGAGTAAATTTGAGCATTGGGAATTTATCAAATATGTATGAGGGACAATACAC
Organism: Epiperipatus broadwayi; assembly: GCA_028023455.1. Taxonomy (NCBI): domain Eukaryota; kingdom Metazoa; phylum Onychophora; class Udeonychophora; order Euonychophora; family Peripatidae; genus Epiperipatus; species Epiperipatus broadwayi. The sequence goes on from JAQFVV010012402.1 coordinate 4,680,872, forward strand.
ATGGTCTAGGAATAATGTATTTCACACAATAGATTATGTATTGGTAGAGAAAGAGGGAATGAATAAAATACAGAAAATTAAGGTGTTTGATAATGAAGAGAGGGTATGTAATAGTGATCATAATTTTATTGTAATAGAAATGGTTAGTAATGTGATGGAGGTTAGAAATAAAGGTGGAAATAATAGTGAAAGATGTGGATGGAGAGTGAATGATAAGAATAAGTTGGAAGAATATAAAATAAAAGTTGAAGAAACCATGGAGCAGATGAATGGGGATGAGTATAAGGACTGGTGTGGTGAAATAGAAAAAGTGGCAAATAGGGTTTTGGTTGAGAATATACAGAAGAATAAAAGTAATAAAAAAATGAGAGTTAGTAAAAGTGTAAAAGAGAGGAAAGAAGCATGCAGAGAATATAAGTGTGCTATTAAGAACAAAGAAAGTGAAAATGATATTAATGCTAAATGGGGAAAGTACTTAGAAAAGAAGTTGGCTAAAATGGATAATTATAGAGAGAGGATGAATTTAAATAGTAAATTGTTAGAGGATATTAATAAAAGTGGAAGAGATGGGAGTAAAAAATTTTGGAATTACATTAAAAGGAGAAATGTAGGGGAAAGAGAGATAGTATTAATAGATGATGAGGGAATAGAATGTAGCTCTAGAGAAGAGGTAGAGAGAATCTTAAATAGATATGTAATGGATATAGAAAAGATGTTAGATGTGAAGAAAAAATGGAAGCAGTTAGTAATGGGAATATTAGGTTCACAAAAAATGAATTGAATGAGGCAGGGAAAAGATTGAGAAGTGGAAAGGCAAGAGGTTTAGATGGATGGGCAGCAGAGATGGTAATGAATTTAGGGCATAGATCAAAAGCAAAGTTATTATCATGTTTTAATAAAATGGCACAGAAGACAGTTTTTCCGGTTAATTGGAGTAATACAAGAATAAGATTATTATTTAAAGGAAAGGGTAAGGATCATAGAAAGTTAAATAATTATAGACTGATAGCAGTGACATCAGTTTTATATAAAGTTCTCATATATGGTAGCTGGAAGAGTTGTAAAATGGATGGAAGAGAATAATGTAGTGGGGGAAATGCAAGGAGGTTTTAGGTCAGATAGGCGTATAGGAGATAGTTTGTTTGTAGTTACACAGCTTATGGAGATGAATAGGATTTCAGGTAGATCATTATATATTTATAGATATAGAGAAAGCATATGATAGAGTAAATAGAAATAGATTATGGGTAAGGTTAGCCAATTTGGGAATGGATGAAGCTTTAGTAAATATTAAATTATATGAAAATAATTATTATACTTACCAGTTAGGGGATATAGAATCAGTTAAAGTTAAAAATGGGGTGGGATTAAGGCAAGGATGCCCTATGTCACCTATTTTGTTTTTGTTGTTTTTGAGTGAAATGGAGAAAGCAATAGAAAGACTAGGAAGAGGGGTAGAGATACCATTAATAGGTGGCAAGGGGGTATATATGTTGCCAGGTCTTTTTTTTACAGATGATATCTTTTTGTGTGCAGAAAGAAGAGAAGATATGGAAATTATGTTGAGAACGTGTGCAAGGGTGGGTAAAGACATTGGGATTAAATTTAGTGAAGAAAAATCAAATATAATGATGGTTAATACTGGGGAAAGAGAAGATGTAGAATTTTTATTGGGGGATATAAAGTTAAGTGTGGTGGATAGATATAGGTATTTGGGAATCATATTATGTAATCAGGAAAATTTGCTTGGATGAATGGGAAATGGTAAATGAAGCAAAGAAAAGAAAGGGTTTGGTAAAGAAACTAACAGTATTTTCATATAATAAATATAATGTAGCTAGAATAGTATGGAAGGGAGTTGCAGTAGCAGAGTTAACATATGGTAATGATGCATTATGGGTTAGTAAAAGAGTGTTAGATTATTTAGAGAAAGTACAAAGGGAAGTAGGAAGACATACATTAGATGCAGAGATGTGGACAGCAAAGGAGGCAATTCAATGAGAAATGGGATGGTCAAGTTTTTATATGAGAGATGCAAAAAGTAAAATGAAAATGTTTGGTAGATTGCAGTTTATGGATAGTAAAAGAATAGCAAAAATAGTGTTCAATTGGGTTATGAGTAAGGGGCAGGCAACAAGATGGGTGAGAAAGGTAATGTGGTATGCGAAAGATTTGGATAAAGAATTTATATCAATATACTTGTTTAAAAGATGGGATGATTGTGTTAGGAGGATTGTTGAGTGTTATAGTGGTAAGGAATGTGATAAAAGAATAGAAGCATTAATAAAAAATAGGGAGTTGGAGAACTAGTATGGAGGGTAAGAAGAGTTTAAATATATATAGAAGTAAACGGAATATTGCATGCGAGTTAATTTATGATAATAGTAAGGAAAGTAGTTTATTATTTAAGGCTCGAACGGGATCTTTAGCAACAAGAGAATATACATGTAAATGGAAAACCATGGATAGTTTAGTGTGCAAATTGTGTAAGGAAGGTATAGAAAATATTAGGCACCTGTTGATTGAATGTAAATGCTTGAAAGCAGAAAGGGTACAGATAATGAAGTTATGGGAGAATAGACATGAACAAAGTGATTATACAGAAAGTGAGTTATTAGTTTTTATGTTGGGTTTGCGAAGAGATAAGGGGGGTTTAGATATAAAGGCCATAGAGTTGACAAAGAGTATGTTGTGGAAATGGGATGGGGCAGAATATGGGAAGACTTAAGAGTGGGGAATGGAGAATAAAATGGCTAACAGGTTTATCTGGGCATAATTGCTCTGATATTCTTGACTTTGTTTAAGGAGAAGCCAAAATACATCACATCACATCACATAAAGAAATTTGGTATTAAATTTAGTGAAGTAAAATCAAATATAAACAAACGATGGTTAATACTGAGGAAAGAGAAGATGTAGAGTTTTTTTTAGGGGGGGGGGGGTATAATCATCTTAAGTAATCAGAAAAATTGCTTGGACGAATGGGAGAAAAAAATGATAAATGAGGTAAAGAAAAAAAAGGGATTGATAAAAAAATTAACAGTGTTTTCATATAATAAATATGATGTAGCTAGAATTGTATGGAAGGGAGTTGCAGTAGCAGGGTTAACTTATGGTAATGATGTGGTATGTGTTAGTACAGGTAGAAAAAGTACAAAAGGAAGTAGGAAGACATGCACTGGATGCAGATATGTGGACAGCAAGGGATGCAATTCAAAGAGAAATGGGATGATCAAATTTTTATTAGAGTTGCAAAAAATAAAATGAAAATGTTTGGTAGTTTGCTGTTTATGGATAATAAAAGAATAGCTAAAATAGTATTTAATTGGGTTACAAGTAAAGGGCAGATAACAAGATGGATGAGAAAGGTAATGCGGGTAGGTAAAAGATTTTGATAAAGAATTTATATCAGTATACCTGTACGAAAGGTGGGATGATTGTGTTAGGAGGATTGTTGAGTGTTATAGTGGTAAGGAATGGGATAAAAGAATAGATGCATTAATAAAGAATAGGTAGTTAGAGAGATGGAGAACTAGTATGAAGAGAAAAAAGAGTTTATATATATATAAACAGAACATTGGGTGTGAGTTAATTTATGATAATAGCAAGGAAAGTAGTATATTGTTTAAGACTCGAATGGGATCTTTAGCAACAAGAGAATATACACATAAATGGAAAAATATGGGTGATTTAGTCTGCAAATTGTGTAAGAAAGGCATAGAAAATATTAGGCATTTGTTAATTGAATTTAAATGCTTGAAAGCAGAAAGAGTATAAATAATGAAGTTATAGAAGAATAAATATGAACAAAGTGATTATACAGAAAATGGGTTATTGATTTTTATGCTGGGTTTGGGAAAAGATAAGGGGGATTTAGATATAAAGGCCATAGAGTTGACAAAGATTATGTTGTGAAAATGGGATGGAGCAGATTATGGAAAAGTGGTTAACAGGTTTCTCTGGGCATAGTTGTTGAGAGACTTCGTTTAAGGAGAAGTCACACTGTACCACATCACATCAACAATAGAATTTTAAGTGAGAATATTCAGCAGAATAAAAAAAATAAAAAATGGAGAATTAGTAAAAGAGAGGGGGAAAGCATGTAGAAAATATAAGGGTACTATTAAGAATAAAGAAAGTGAAAAAGATATTAATGCTAAATGGGAAAAGTACTTAGAAAAGAAGTTGACTAAAATGCATAATTATATAGAGAGAATGAAATTGAATAGTAAATTGTTGGAGAATATTAATAAAAGTGGAAGAGATGGGAGTAAAAAATTTTTGAACTACATTAAAAGAAGAAAGGTAGGGGAGAGATAGTATTACTAGATGATGAGGGAATAGAGTTTAGTTCTAGAGCAGAATTAGTGAGAATCTTAAATGAGTATGTAATGGATATAGAAAAGATGCTAGATGTGAAGGACAAAGTAACAGAAAACTTGAAAGCATATAGTAATGGGAATATTAGGTTTACAGAAAATGAATTGAATGAGGCAGGGAAAAAATTTGAAAAGTGGAAATGGCAAGAGGTTTAGGTGGATGGGCAGCAAAAATGGTAATGAATTTAGGGCATAAGGCAAAAGTAAAGCTATTATCATATTTTAATAAGATGGCACAGAAGAGAGTTTTTCTGGGTAGTTGGAGTAATACAATAGTGAGATTATTATGTAAAGAAAAGGGTTAGGAGCATAGAAAGTTGAATTAACTATAGACCGATAGTGGTAACATCAGTTTTATATAATTTTCTCATATATGGTGGCTGGAAGAGTTGCAAAATGGATGGAAGGAAATAATATAATGGTGGAAATGCAGGGAAGTTTTAGATTAGATAGGCGTATAGGAGATAGTTCATTTGCAGTTACACAACTTATGGATATGAGTAGGAATACAGGTAGACAGTTATATATGAGTTTTATAGATATAGAGAAGGCATCTGATAGAGTAAATAGAAATAGATTATGGGTAAGTTTAGAAAATTTGGGAATGGGTGAAGCTTTAGTGGATGTTAAAAAATTGTATGAAAATAATTATTATACATACCAATTAGAAGATAATCAGTTAAAGTTAAAAATGGGTGGGACTAAGGCAAGGGTGCCCTATGTCACCTATTTTGTTTTTATTGTATTTGAGTGAAATGGAGAGAGCAATAGAAAGACTACGAAGAGGGATAGAGATACCGTTAAGGTGGCAAGGAAGTATATATCTTCAAACATCACATGATCACCATCTCTATACTAGCACATAATTTGTTGTAAACAAAGGCAAAACTCCCCATACAGTAGTGCCACCCTATGCCAAACAGAGTAATCAATGGATGCCAGAAGGCTTGTGCATAAAATCCCTATCTAGTGTCTACTCACCCAATATCCCCAGACTAGTTTCTGGCTTGTGGCCATCATCAGTGAGGAGCCTTGGATCTGAGAGCACTGCACCTAGATCTTAGGATCTATTTTGTCGAGTCTTTTTTTACAGGTTTTTTTTTTGTGAACAGAAAGAAGAGATATGGAAATTATGCTGAGGACATGCACAAAGGTAGGTAAAGAGATGGGGATCAAATTTAGTGAAAAAAAATCAAATATAATGATGGTTAATACTGGGGAAAAAGAAATACTAAGGAAAGAGAAGACAAAAAATTTTTATTGGGGGATATAAAGTTAAGTGTGGTGAATAGATATAATTATTTGGGAATCATTTTAAGTAATCAAAAAAATTGCTTGTATGAATGAGAGAAAAAAATTGATAAATGAAGCAAAGAAAAAGTTATTGATAAAAAAATTAATAATGTTTTCATATAAATATGATGTAGCTAAAATGGTATGGGAGTGGCAGTAGCAGGGTTAGCATATGGCAATGATGCATTATGTGTTAGTAGAAAAAGTACAAAGGGAAGTAGGAAGATATGCATTCGATGCAGATGTGTGGACAACAAAAGAGGCAATTTAAGGAAATATGAGATAGTCAAGTTTTTATATGAAAGATGCAAAAAGCATGATGAAAATGTTCAATAGATCAGTTTATGGATAATAAAAGAATAGCCACAATATTTAATTGGGTTATGAGTAAAGGGTAGGCAACAAGATGGGTGAGAAAGGTAATGCAGTATGCAAAAGATTTGGATAAAGAATTTATATCAGTATACTTGTACAAAAGGTGGGATGATTGTGTTAGGAGGATTTGTTGAATGTTATAGTGATAAGGAATGGGATAGAAGAATAGATGCATTAATAAAGAATAGGGAGTTAGAGATATAGAGAACTAGTATGGAGAGTAAAAACAGTTTAAATATATGTAAAATTAAATGGAAAATTGGGTGTGAGTTAATTTATGATAATAGCAAGGAAAGTAGTTTACTGTTTAAGGCTTGAATGAGATTTTTTAGCAACAAGAGAATATACATGTAAATTGGAAAAATATGGGTGATTTAGTCTGCAAGTTGTGTAAAATAAGGCATAGAAAAGGAAGGCATAGAAAATATTAGGCATCTGTTAATTCAATGTAAATGTTTGAAAGCAGAACGGGTACAAATAATAAAGTTATGGAAGAATAAATATAAACAAAGTGATTAAACAGAAAGTGGGTTATTGGTTTTTATGCTGGGTTCGGGAAATGATAAGAGGGATTTAGTTATAAAGGTCATGGAGTTGACAAAGATTATGTTGTGGAAATGGGATGGAGCAGATTATGCAAAATCTTAGGGTGGGGAATGGAAAGGAAAGGTAAAGTGGCTAACAGGTTTTTCTGGATATAGTTGCTGAGAGATTCCTGACTCCATATAAAGAGTAAGTCACAGGGCATCATGTCACATCACGAGGAGAATTTTAGAATAACCAATACTTATGTATGGCAAGTTCTCTGCTGGAAAGCAGACACTGCCACTGATTTATAAGGCACTTTAGAGTAATAAAATTTTTGTCACCCCTCTCTTAATTTTATTTACCAATTTTTTAAATGAAAAAAGAGTGATTAAAACTAGAAAGTTTAGAATAAATATGCTGTTTTAGAATGCATTGGATGTATACACACACATGCACTAAAATGGAGTAATAAAGATGTGGCATGTTAGAAATACACATGCACACTCATAATAAATCAGAATAAAATAAAATTGTAGGTACATGTGTTAGATATACATGAAGTATTAAAACTATATGATTAATGTAGCATAAAATTATATAGTGTGAACTCCTAATGAATGGAATACTTAATGATAATCTTTGATGTGTTTATCTAAAGTGGTTCATGTGTCACAGTTATGAGCAGAATAAGTATGACACTTGTAAATCAGAAAGCAATGCTCAATGAATTAATAATTGAAACATTGGTCTAAGAATGCACAATTAAGTTGTTAGGTAAAAGCAAATCCAGAGAAGTATAAACATAAGAATCCTGTCAAAATCATGTGATGGAGGCAAAACAAAGTCCACAGAGAAGCCAAAGGCTATGAAAACAAACTCAACAAGCCTAAAATAATACTCAGATAAAAGAGGATCCAGATAAATCTCATACCAAGTGGCATCCCAGTTGAAGGTCGCAAGTGGAATCTATGGATATTTAAAGGCTACCTATCTTATATAGACATTAATAATCTGTAACAAATTTCTATTTTATTTTGTAATAAGATGTTCATTCCTTGTACATATTGATTATTCTCATTATTGGAAATTATTTTTGTTGATATATTTGAATTTAGTGTTAAAATGTTTTATTAAATATCTACTCATAACTTTCTCCATTCTGTGGGTACTTTTTTTGAAATTTTAAAATATGTTCAGACTTCTTTTATGAGTGATTATTGCTGTTATTTGAAAAGCTTAGAAACAGCATATTATTTGGTGCAGTACACAAGTCAATAAACTGCATATTCATTGATACAATTGACAAGACATGCCAACTAGCATATGTTGGTGTAACTGATGTTTTAAATCAATATTGTTATTAGTGTAGTCTTAGAACAGAATTACAGAAGCCTAAAAAGAATTACAGAAGCCTAAAAATAGCCAGCATGTTCATTGCTTGAAATTGAGGCTAAATTCTAAAGAAATATAGTTAAGGATTCAGCCTTTAGTTGATAAGTGATATGGAAGCAAAATTCTGAATTGTCTATACAAAGACATAAAGACAAATACTTCATAGTTAATAATTCTAAAGATAACATTATGAAAGTTGCTGTGTTACTTCTTTTCAGCTCTCTTTGACTTTGAGAATTGGAGGATCCAGAAAATCTCTCTTATGCAGAATGAGTTAAACAAATGACTGTATATATTAGCCATGCAACAAATACGATACACTCTACTATCTATTATATTAGCTCCACAATAAACAATCAAGTATAATAACAATAAGGTATGAGACTCCCTATTAGGTTTGAAACTTACAATACATAAAAACATAAGATAGACTTCAGGGACAATTATAATACAGAGGTTTTAACATTAAGAAGCACATAAAATACACGTCACAATGGCATTGCTATTGTAGAAATTCTCCATATACTATTTTATTATAATCATTAGGAAAATCCCTACAACAAACAATGACTAACATAATATTTTATTTTAAATAATGGCTTAACTATCCTTCTAGAATTTAAAAAGTTATAAAATAATAATATTAAAAACACAAACTGAATTAAATTAAAATAATGCTATCCTATGGATATCTTAGGGATCATAATTCTTCTTCTCTAAATATAATATAACAATCATATTGGTAATTAAATAATTGAATGGCAAAAGAAATTTTGTTGAGATCCAACTAGTTAAATAAAAATCACACAATTAAGAATCTTAACTAACTTCCTATTTTAAAATTAACCTAACTATGATAAGACTACATTAAAATTAACAATCACATTTTACTTCATATTTTCACTTAAATAATTTAATTTGCTTTCCTAAAATTTATTTTTATCCTTATACAAATAACAATCACCATAGAATAATCATTCTATTATAATTAAAAGCTTTATTATCCAATCATTATCTCCTAAATCTCACTCAATTAAATACATTTCTTAATTAATTAGCATTTACCCATTGTAATTGTATCTTTCAGAATTACAAACAATATAATATATTTTATCAGTAACATATACTTTGAAATAATATATTTCTAAATTTATTCTATAAAATAAATTTCAAACCTGGATTTCAAAATCAAAATGTGACTCTTAAAGCATAATATTAATTTCTGTTACATGCTCTACATTTGTAATATTTAATTGCACTTTTCAAATAAATCTTTAAGATTTTTTTTATATTTAATAAAATATGAATCCATATAAATTACCTTTAATATAATGATAATTTAAAGGTAATCAATAATTAATATATCAATTATAAATTCTTGAATATAATTCTTTAGATAAAATATGTAAAATATATGATATGTATAACTCTATGTGGATTATGTGCTTTGTGGATATGACCTTGTGATAGAAATGATTCAAGACTGCAATAAAATTACTAATACAAACTTTAAATTGAAATACTCATTTATTTTACAATAATAATAATAAATAACACACAGCTATAAACACTATATTACATAATTAATTAAGAAAATAATTATTTAAATATTCATAAATTTACAATAAAATTATTTACATTAATAGCAGATAAAATAATAATCATTCCATATATTCTAGCCTTCACCTTATATCTATTATTTAGTTCTTCAAAATAATAAATTCATTATTATTACCATCATGTATGCTTTCTTAATATTATTAAACAATTTTACTAACTATGAGATATCTTGTGGGGTTATCATCTTTCCATTTAATAAAGTTATAATATTTTAATTATAATTCATACTCACATTTTGTACGAAAGCATAGCATTACAATTTTATTAACAAAACTAGTGCTGTTGTGGTAATAATAAAAACTATATAAATAATGTATATAAAATAAATAATGAAATCAAGAATTCTTTTTCATTCACTATCATTCATTTTATACATTCTCTTTCATTTATATTTTTGGTCTTACTTTGATCTCAGGTATTATTATTTAAATAATAATTTATTCAGATTTTAACTGAATCCAAGTATTTGTTTTGTATATGGTTTTACAACTTTGATGCTAATCTGACAAAACTTAGGAAGAAAAAACTATAAAATTCCTAAAAATATCTAGTCAACTTTCGATATTTATTATATTCTTATTTCACAGAAAACTTCATAAATAAGAAATTGATTTTATTAAAGTACTATATCAAAATATAGAAATGGATGTCTCCTTTCTTTATGAAGTGTCATACTTTGGAAGATAAACATTTTTCTTAATGATCTTATCCCAATATATCCTGGCTTATCCATCAAGCTCTTATGGTATACATTCATGTTCCTGTAGAAAATCCTATCATCTCTTTCTAATAAAACATATGGGTATCACACAGATTAATCCCATTAAACTATCTACTCAGTTCTTCAGGATGGTATTTTTATATCCTATCCTGAAATTTCAACTTATTTTTCCATACTATATCTTCAGCATCTACAACTGTAAACTATCTCTGGATCAATAATATAATCCATTCTTCCTATCACACCTTCATCTATCAACATTAGAGATCATGTTACAAAACAAATAGTTTATCTTTACTATCATCAATATGATACTTTTTCTAATATAATAAATGATAGCATAATTATTTTTCCACATTAACATTCACTCTGTTTCATATTCTCATAGATAACACTACATTTTGAGTATATTTATTATTTTCATAGAATCCTATAATTTTTTATTCAACATAAGAATTTCCTTCCAATCATTAAATATACTTCATTATAATAAGTTTTAAATTCATTTAAAACACATTTTACCACAATTAACTTTTAAAACTTTATACCTACTAAAACATAAAGTTAAAGTATTATATTATCCACACAAACTCTTATTTTATAACTCATGCATACTCTCTTCATTCTCTAAGCATATTCTTCATTTTTTAACAAAAATGAATAATAATAGATTAATACTTCTTAATCTTATATATTGGCTGCATATAAAAATTATTTCAATTATTGCTAATCCTAATACATAATATATTTTATATAAAAAAATATCAATAATAAAATTAAAAAATCTTTTCTTCTTTTTTTTTTTTTTTAAAAAAAGAGAATCTCTTTCACCTCCTAGTTTAACATTCCCATGGTAAACAAATCGATGTTCAAAATTCCTCACAAGCTTTGTGTTTCTCATCTCTTCTTTTTGCTAAAAAATCACGTACATTTAAGTATCATTTTAAAAATAATCATAACAATAATTTGATAAAAGTTTCTGAACTCGATGCATCTGTAATTACTTTTCCGATCTTGAAATGTTTAAACTTAAATATGCATAAATATACTCTGGAACAATATAATAATGAAAGAGTTTAATAAATATTCACAATAAATTTTAACATTCTTTATCCCATATTAAAAGCTTTAGAATACATCAAATTAGTTTATCTCTTCACTTTACTCTTATTTACTAGTTTCATAAGTTCTCAATACACATAAATAGTTTCATATAACTTTATAGTATCACAATATATTCTCTTTATTATTGGCAGTCACAAAACAGACTTTCATGTTATTCTTTTTAATATTCCTTTCTTATATTAATATAACTCTATTTGCTCATATAAAAATAATCTTTATCTATTTAAGATTTTGTCTTATATTAAAACATGATAAATATTAATTCTTCTTTTTAACTGATCTATCATTTATTCATCATTAAGTATATGCTAAATATTTTCTTCTTTTAATTTTTCCAAGCTATTTATAACATATCAATTATTTAATTCAAAAAAGGAAATTAGTTTTACCTAGACTTATCATTATTCACAAAGTCATTATCTTTATAATTCGATAAACTAATTTTATAAGTTTTAGAAATTTATATCTCTGTATTTTATACTTGTCCCTGTTTTAATATATAACTAATAAAATGATTTAATCCGGTACACATAAGCAAATGTCTTCTTATGCGATAATAGATATACTTCTCTTTAAGTAAATGTAGTTTTATTTCCTTTTTCATGGTTTTTTCAAATGATAATATTTTAAACTTTTCTTTTAGAATTCCTTTAGCTATAATTTTAATTATGAATTGGCTTTCAAGACTGTAATTAGGTCATAACAAAGTAACTGGTTTAAACTCACACCATGACATTAAAGATTACTATTAAATATCTTATAATCTTAGGTAGCTTTTAATTATTACTTTTACTGTTTAAAAAATTAAAATATTTTAAATTTTTTATACTTTTACAAAATAATGTGAAACAGCTAGCACTTTACTTTTTAATGAATTGATTTCCTAGTTTGTCTGCTCATTCATTTAAATACTCCAGACAAAGTGATGTCAGAAAACTAATTAATTAAATTTTATTGGTCAGTATCTAAAATCAAATAGTAAAATTTTAAATAAATATATGTTTGTCTGTATTTTAAATAAATAAAATTAATTAATATTTTACAAATGAAATTAATTTAAATAATTGTTAAAACTGAAATTTTGAATATAATTGTGATTTTAATATATAGATATTATTAATTGAATTTTAATAATAAATAGTTATATTTAAAATATATTATTGTTATTATTATATTAAAATAATTATTTATTATCTTATAATAAATAATTATTTGTTCTTTTATTCACTAGAATTCTATACAGAGTAGTACATTTATCTTTTAAATGATCACTGTTATGAAAATAGACTAAAGTTAAATTTATTACTATTGCAACTTTTACAAAATCTAATAAACCTATATAAGTAAAGATATTCATATGGATTGAAAACTATTATATATTCAATTATATAATGATTTATAAAAAGAACATATGTATATACTTCAACAAAAATCAATAAATTAAAAATTAACTGTGATAAAACACAGTTGCTGAAGCTGTGTTTTATCACAGTTAATTTTTTAATAATGATTTATAGTATAAATAATTACAATTGAGGATGAGTAATATAGATTTCTACAAAATTCCATATTTAAACTTTAAATATTAAGTTATTTATGTATGTTATATCAAAATTTATAGCATTACAATTGTCTAAATTTAAAATTTAAAATGTTGGAGCCATAATATACATTTTATATTCTATTTTTATTATGGATAACCAATCAAAATGTTACAATATATATATTAAATAGTTCACTTCAGAACAATGGCTTTTCTACAAACTCTCCAAAGAGAAAAAGTGTATGATGAAATCATTACTTATAGAGATAGTAATGAAATTTAGCAGGTTTTTTTTTCACTTATATTAACCTTTAACAAAAAATAGCCAGATATCCATTACATAAACAATTACTGCGCTGAATATGTGCTGACTATCAGAAAAATTCTAAAAATTTTCAAAATTCTCAGCTACTTATAAATTTCTAACTTCTATCCAGATTTGAACTTCAGGTCATAGATATGGTCAACTGATATATTAACAATACACAATGAATAACCATATGCACATATATTGATATATTAATAAATCAGATCTTTTTAATTGTATTTTCTAAGTTTTTAGTTTGCAATAAATACTTTTCTGAGCTTGTAATAAATTACTTTTCTTTGTCTACTGGATTCTAATCAGTTGCAATGTATGTAATATAATAGACATAATCTCCCTCTCTTAATTTAAGCTCTGTTTATTTTAATTTTTCCATTGGAAGTAATAAATTATTATTTGCCATTAACTTTTTATTGTGGTCATTCTTCAAACTGAACTTTTCCCCCTATACCTTTTTGATTAATCTATCATTTCTTTATTTTTTTCTATGGGTTATGTCTTCTAAACCAGAAATTATCTTTAATAGTTTTTCCTATTACTAAAAAATTTTTAATTTTCAATAATATTTTTAATTAGTCTGTTAGTTTTTGGATATTAATTTAAAAATCTTTAAAACAGTAAAAAAAGCTTAATATTTTTTTCTCTTTTTATGCTGCAAATTTTTAATGATAGAGAGACTATTTTTTTTTTACTTTAGACATTATAGTTATATAGTTTATTGAGTTATATCTTTTAGTTTTTAACCATTTTCAAAAGAATATTAATTATATTAAGATCAGTTCATTTTTGATATAACAATTAAATTTACCCCATCTTTTGATTGATTATCACATATTTCCAGTCTATGACTTCTCATAATATTATAAACTCATATTACAAATACTCATTTATATTTGAATCTACTTTTAATAATTAACCATACTCAATGAATTTTTCAATTTTACTCTGAAATTAAGTAAAAACATCTAATTGACCTTTTGTTTTAAGTCTTTGGAGGGCAATGATTTAATTTAAAATTTGAGGATCCATAAAATACTTTTCTTTTTCTAGCAGATAATTTATTGAACCAAAACTGATTTAGTATTCTTTTTTTTTTTTTTACTATTACTATCACTATTTAATAAGTCTTCTAGATATTTAATTTCAGTACTTCCTTACAGATAACAATTCTTAATTTCTTACATTAAATCTAACGACTTAAGTGTAAATTTGAGATGCTCATATTATGTAATTAGCAATGCGTTTTTGAACAGTAAATCAACTGAAGACAAGAATATAGAGTTTGAAATGCTGTATGAGAATTACCATTTAGCAGATAACAAACAAAATAAAATAAAAATGAGAAGAAGAAAAAAAATTTTAAATTATAAAAATGTAAATGAAACATTTAAAATAAGCTATAGAAAAATGATTTAACAACTTTACAAAACAATAAAAAATATCAGTATTAAATGATAGATCTTATATTTGTTTGTAATTTTCTAAAAATGTACACACTAATATTGACTATTTGAAGTGATTGATGTAATACACTTCATTTATATTATGATGTACTTCATACATCAGAACTTAATAAAGTTTATGATGTAGCTATAAATACAATATTCTTGAGAAATAATATTAAAGAATTGTGTAGTGGTAACAAAGTAGCACTAACTATTATTATTGGTGACTGTATATTTGCATCTGCTATTGGATAAAAAAGTTAATGTCATAAACTCTATTAGAATCTTTATTATTATATTTAAATCATTAAATTCAAACAAAAGCATCATCAGAATAGCGAGAATACTCTCCAATTGAAAACTGAACATTGAGATTATTATATTTTATAAAAACATCAATAGCTCCTCGAGTACGTTGATTAATTTTTCGACAACCATCAACATGTAAAGATTTTAAATTATTATCTTCTATTTTTAATAAATTAATGATACTTTTAACAGTTATTTTTGGAATAAATCTTAATTGAAGATTTTCTAATACTGATAAATTATTTTTATTTAAAAGGCCGAGAAGAAATAATTCATCTAACCATCTAATATTTCCAAAGTGAAGAGTTTTTAAATCTGTACAATTATAAAGAATGAATGATAGCACTTGAGAACTGATTCTTTCCTCTTCTAATATTTCGAAACGTCTTATTACAATACCAATGTGAAATTTAGTTATTAATTTAAATGGTTTGCGATTAGAACCATCTCCAAATAAATGTTGCATTTTAATTGATTTAACTTTCAATGACAAAGTAGTCAAATTAGGACAATTATCTCCCAGTTGGTCAACAATAATTTCAATGCTTTCTCCCCAGAGCTTTAATACCGATAGATTTACCCCATGTACTTGAATATAAGATAATACTTGAGCTTCAAGAGTTGAAAAACATTGATGAAAACGTAAACGTATATCAATTAGATGATTAAATTTCATTAGAGCATTTAAACACACTCCTTTACAGAGGATTAAAGTAATTTTGTTCAAAAGTGGTAAAATTGAATTTAAATCATTTGATTGCAAATCATCAATACCTTTTTCAGTTGTTGCAATACATTTGAGTTTCAAACTAAGATTTTCTATTTTCCATTTTGGTAAGCCTATTTTAATTTTTTCCCATAAACCCACATTTTCAAAGATTTCTAAATTAGGCAGCATTTCAAGAATAAAAATAATACTTCTAGTATCAAGAAATAAATCAAAAATATATAGTTTTGTAAGATTTTGGCAAGAGGGCTTTTGATGAGTTACCAGACTTTCAGTTAAAATTGGACCTTCACAATCAAAAATCCCTAATTCAGTTAAAGAGAAACAATTTTGGAAAATGATATTTATGGTATTTTTACATTCTGTGATATGAGAAAAATAAAGACAAGTCAAATATGAAAATCCACAAAATAAACTTAAGCAATCCTTTGATATATAATGTCCATCCATTTTTAAAATTTGAAGTTTCTGCAAAATAAGAAATAAAAACATTAAAATGCATGAAAAAGCAAATTTTAAATAAAATATTTATATTATTATAGTTAAAAATATTTAAAAGTATTATATATGATAATAAAATTTGATAATGTGCAACACTAATATTATTCTTTATTAACTAATCTAACTATAAAAGAGGCTGTGGAAATGAAAGATAGCAGCAATAATATTTAACTAACAGATGTATATAAAAATCAAAGCAGTTGAATGTTTTTAATCAAAACATTTTTACAAATAATTACTTAATTAACATTACAAATTAATTAATCTTCCAAATCAGGAGTCATAAGTTTTATAAGAAAAAAAAAAGACATCTGAATGGCAGACAAATGACAAAGAATATCATATTTCAACTTTATAGAATGGGAAATTGTAAACTTAAACTGTATCTACAGATAATTATTTTAAGACAATTTATAAATTCAAAATGCTACTTATTTAAAATATACACATTTCATTATTGATTTTTGTTTATTTGTTAATATAAGACAACATAAATGTGACATTTGGTATGGCACATTTTTGGCTAACTTATTATACTCCAGCAAATAATTATAATTTCTATTTCTTAATTAACATTATAAATGAAAATAATTATGTAATTCTTGGTACTTGGATTTTAACTACTTCATTTATGAAAAAAATGAAGTTTGTAAGAATTTGTTGAAGCACAGTTATGCATTTTTAGAATACATTTTCTTAATAAAAGATAGCTATTTTCATTGCTAAATTTGAAAATGTCCCCCCATTCTAATGTGATCTTAAAATTATATCAGTCCTTATAAGTTCCAATTCCAAACAGCCAATAAGCAACAACATCACTGCAGCTGCACAACATAGCAGAAAGAAAAATAACTGATTGTCAATGCAACAAAAGAAAAAACAATTGAGAACACTTTGAAAAAATTAAATGCTACATGTGTAGATATATAAATATTAAAAATGCTTTGCTGATATGCCAGTCTACAAATGACATGCTTGCTATCTCTGAAACATATTGATCGGTGGTTCTTAGCAAATAATGCACTTGGTTTCTTGGATTTATCAAGTCATCTAATATTTTTTTTTATTAAAAAATAGTATACTGTCTTTATAAAGATTTTTTTAAAGAATGAAACATCTTTATTTTATAATAAAAATAATCTTTCAATAATTCATATATGTTTTAACACGCAATTTTCTTAATTAAATATTTAGATCAGATAAAACTTTCATATGAGTATAAAGATATTTCCAAAAACAAAAAAGTAAAACCTATATTATCTAATGTTTTCCTGAAGATTTGTGATGATGGTGTTCTAGTTGTATTTTTATATTGGACTATTTCCATCATCTAATATGTGTGTTGAATGTCTTTAGAAAATTCAATTTTATTTAAATATTCCAAATACTTTCAACTGTTAGTAATATCATAGCAAACAGGTTAGTATATGCACTAACTGTTAGTAATATAAACAGGTTAGTATATGCACAATGTTTTAAGAGGTTGTGCATATACTAACCTGTTTATATTACTAACAGTTAGTGCATAGAACCTGTTTGCTGTGATATTACTAACAGTTGATGCATATACTAACCTGTTTGCTGTGATATTACTAACAGTTGAAAGTATTTGGAATATTTAAATAAAACACACATATTAGATGATGGAAATAGTCCAAAACAAAAATACAACTATATTATCTAATGTATCTTGCCAGACAATTTTACAAATATTTAAAATAAACATATTCAATGACCAAATGACTTATTTTCCTAAAGGTTTGAAAAGCTTCATATTTGGTGACAGCATGTTTACTTCAAAAATACTGGAATTTTTTTATGGATACATGTAAAAAATGGTTCCACTTTTGCCAAATAAAAAAGAATAAAAAAGTTTGTAGAAATTATCATGGAATGTTACCATTATTCACAATAACAAAATTATTTTCAAGGATTTTACTGAATAGAATGAATGGCTACTAGAGAATTGGTATAGATTTAAAGAAACAAAAAATTCTAGAGTTATAGTTGTTGCTAAGAAAATACAAAAAAATGCCATAAACAATTTTTTTCACAATATTTTGTTTGCACAAAATATTACTTAGATTGTACAGCTCCTACAAGACAGTAAGATGAAAAGCACAATTATTATTAGGGTGAGGAAATATCTGGAACTCTTGAAGAAAAATGTTCAATTCCAACCTTACTTTCCAAATTTATGATGCAGTGATCTTTAGAATAGCTTATAAGAAATTTCATGAAGCAAATACTAAGATGCAGTATATGTTTAATGATAAAGTTTTTAATTTGAACTGATTAAAGTATAATTAATAATTTTATATTTTTGGCTCATATTACCATTATATGGATAATTAAGCTATTCTTTCAATTCAAAGATAATCTGTAAAATTTCTTTAACATTTTGATTTAATATATAATGGCTTTATTTTAGTAATGTTCAAAAAAATTTAGGTAGGTTATGAGCCAGGAATGGAATCAAATTCTTCAGAAACTTTTAGCTCAAATAATTACCATCTCATGAATGTGTACAATTTAATATCTTGATATTTCCTTAAAAGAGAGGTGATTTTGGTTGCTGAGGTGTAGAACAATTTTCAGTGTGACGTTGCATTTAACAGATTAAAAGTTAAAGCATTTCATTATAATATCTACTTCAATAAAATTAATTCTATAAAGCATTATTATATGACAAATTTATTACATAAAAGTGAACAAGGATATTCCCACCCAACCATTAATGTAATATAAAAAGAATGGAAAAAAATATATATAAGTATGCGTTTTGATAAGATGGAAAAATTATAAGTGTGATAAATATGATTCTTCACTTTATTGGATGATATATACTGAATCTGCAGATTATGTAAAATGAGTAAAGATTAATAGGCTTTCCAATAAAATATTTTATGATTGAGTGTGGTTTTATGGAAAAGCAAACACTATTTGTTTGTAAATATTATCTCAAAAATAATTTCAGAAGATACTATACCAATATTCTTCATGGGAATATTATGGCTAAGGATAAACTATTAGACAAATTATTTATTAATCTATCACAAAATTTAGTTAATCAGAAAAAAAATGAAAAAAAAGATTAAAAACTACCAGATGATGCATGAAGATATAATTACATATTTGTGTTTCACAAATTGATTTATATGATTTGTATAATGTTTTCTTGTTTTCTGGAGTTAGCAATGTTATATTTTATATTTATATAATTAGCAGATTTTTATGAACTTTATAGACGTAAATATTGAAATTATGATGGGAATTTTTGTGTATTCAATTAGATATATTTAAGCATTGACATAACAATGCAAACTATTAAAAACTAGTAAGGCAAATTGAAATTAATTTATTTAGAAGAAACACTTCTGAATGAATCAATATTAAACCAAAAGTAAATTCTCTTTTAGTTTATTATTCTTAGAATACTAAACTAATAGCAAGTGCCAGTTTTTTTTAATTCTTTGTTCACCTGATTATATTGTAGTTGAAATATATCTAGTTAAATACTTGAGAATTTCCATTATAATTTGAATATTCTTTTAAAATCTGCTTATTATAGGAGACTTGCTTACTTATAAAAATATATAAAAAATTGTAATAAATATAGTTTCATACACATAAAATACTTAAGTCTGACTTATAATTCTTACATAATCTAGAATATTAAATGAAGATCTATTTTTAATTTAATGGCGGACAGATAGAACTTCGATTTTTTGATAATGCATTTCAGTTTGCAATGGTGATTTTTAATTGATAGTTTTCTTAGTTAGATCATGGCTGAAATATATCTATGTAAAAGTTCAATTAAAACATCACATAACTGCCACTTCTTGTGCTTGCACAAGCTGTTACAATAGTAGCAATTCCATCATAAAATAGTGCCACTCAGTGCAAATCATATTAATCAACAGATGCTAAAACTTTTGTCCATCAAAATCCCTATTTAGTGCCTATTCCACAGATTAGTTTCCAGCTTATGGCTTTTATCATTGAGAAGCCCTTGAATCTGAGAGCACTGCACCTAGATTTTTGCATCTAATGCAACCTCCAAAAGCCACCTTTTACTGTTTTTAATTAACTATAAAAAATGGTGGTCATGTGATGTTTTAGGGGTTTAATACCAATCCTGGTCAAATGATATTGGTGACTTTGTTTATAAAAAGCCAGAGATACCAAAATGTATAGATACTGAACTGGGTTCAGATCTGTATGATTATATAAGTGAATTAATTAGCTTGGATCAGTGTTTTCATTTTGGCCTCATCATTTTATAGTTAACTAAAAAGATAACAAGTGACTTCTGGAGAGTTATATTTGATCCAAAAATCTAGATGCAGTCCCTCAGGTCCAAGGCTCCTAGTAATGAAAGCCACAAACTAGAAACTAGTGGTGAGGTTGGATAAGTAGGCACTAGATAGGGATTTTGATGCAAACCTTCTATCATTTATTGATTACTATGGCTTTCACTAGATGCTACTACTGTATAGAGAGCTGCTACTGTTTTATAAAAGTTCTAGATGCACATAAGTACTTTATTAATCAAGTCACCATCCACAATACCTTTAGTGAATAAATAATAATTAAAAAACATATATTTTCAATAAAAGTGATCAATGCAAGCATTCACTGTAAAACTTTTTAGCAATCATGATAAATAGCTGTTCTAAAGACAAAGCAAAAAGCATAAGAATAATATATGTTTGAAAACTTAAAATTTGAAATTAATCTATTCAATAAACAAACAATGATTGAAAAACAAATACTTTTAATAAATGTTGTCAATGCAGGCATTCTGAAAGAAATAAAATGACATTTGCTGCCATTGTAAATTCAATTTCTTAAGTAATATTTCTATTTATCAGATTTATTGATAACAATTGTTTTTCAATTACTGTTTCACTAGGGATCAAGAATCTGCAGCTCCTGAGCTGCATGTGGCTCTAGTGGAAAAAGTGTCACCCTCTTATTTTGACTAAAACAAATTTATGTAAATTTTATTTAAAATGTTTTATTTTTTTATTCACTATACGTGAGCTTAAGAGTTGTTTGAATCTTGTATATACATAGTTAATGTTATTAAATTTATAAATAATAAATGAAATTGATTTCAACTTACGGCTCCCTAAATTTTAATTTTTCTACAATTTTTGTCAAAATGACTCTATGTCTTTAAAATGTTCCCGACCCGTGGTTTCATTAAAAATACTATTTTCAAGTTTGTTTTTTTAAATTAATTATATTATTTTCATATTTTCAAACTTATATTATTTTCATGTTTTTCTATTTTGCCTTCATTTGAGTCATTTAGCCATGAACACTAACTAATACATTTTCTCACAAATGTTTTATATTGATTACACTTATTAAAAATATTTGTCTTTCAATCATTGTTTGTTCTCTAAAGATATTACTTTCATGTTTGTTTTTTTAAGTAAATTATTTTATTTATATGTTTTCAAATATTTTCATATTATTACTTTTTAATTTTTTTATGAAAAAAATAATTAAACTTATCGATTAACTTAATGTCTAGTTTGATATGTGAATGGTGGTCTATCAATAAATTAATGCATATATGCAACTAGCATCTAAATAAATAAATGTAAATTCCTATTATGATTTCAATATGTAAATACAAACACATATATCATCAAAAATGGAAAGAAGTTTAATCCATTATGCTGCTTTTACATATATTTAAATAAATCAACAATATAATATAAATATCTTTATATAACAGCAATAGTATATATAATAATAATAACAACAAAAATAATAATTATATACAAGAAAGCTCTTTTCAGTAAATATTAATTTTTTCCCTTTTCAATGTGCTTTAACTAATTTATAATTATGTGATGTACTGTAGCTTCTTCTTAAACGAAGTCAAGAATCTCTTGCCAATTATGCCCAGAGAAACCTGTTAGCCAATTTATTTCCATTTCCCAGTCTAAGTTTTCCCATATTCTGCTCCATCCCATTTCCACAATATAATCTTTGTCACCTCTATGCCCTTTATATCTAAATCCCCTCGGGCTAACTGCATTTTCTTTTAATAAAACTAACTTTCTTAATTTATTCTAAAGTTTAGTTTTTGCCAAGTTAAATTTTCTCCCCCCTCTACTTACTCTTTAATTTGTAAAACTTTATGAATTGACTATTAGCAAACTGTTTTAAACTAATAATAAAACTATTTAAACTGTTATAAACAACAACTCTCTCAACTTATTCTGGCTTACATAATAATTATTTATTAAAACCTTCATTTCCTTTTACGAAACTTATTTTGCAGTGATTCTATTTATTAGAATTTTAATTTTAAAATCTTTATGCTATTTAAATATAAGATTTATTTTAATGATTGTGAACAATAATTTTACATGGAGTGCTATTCATTAGCGGTACAATATATAGAAGTAAACAGATTATCGATTGTGAGTTAATTTATGATAGCAAGAAAAGTAGTTTAATGTTAAAGACTTGGATAGGATCATTAGCAACAAGGGAATATACATATAAATGGAGGAATGTGGGTGTTTTAGTTTGCAAGTTATGTAAGGAAGGCATGGAAAATATTAGGCATCTGTTAAGTGAATGTAAATGCTTAAAAGCAGAAAGGGTACCAACAATGAAGTTATGGAAGAATAAATATAAACAAAGTGGATTATACAAAAACTGGGTTCTTGGTTTTTATGCTGGGTTTGAAAAAATATAAGGAGGATCTAGGTATAAAGGCCATAGAGTGGACAAAGATGATGTTATGGAAATGGGATGGAATAGAATCCAGAATATGGGAAAAACTTAGGGTGGGAAATGGAAAGGGAAGATAAGGTGGCCAACAAGTTTCTCTGGGCATGGTGGCTAAGAGATTCCTGATTCTGATAAAGGAGAAGCCATAGTGCATCACATCATAATTGTAAATTAGTTAAAGGAAATTAAAAAGGGCAAAAATTAATATTTGCCAAAAAGAGCTTTTTTCTACAGATTATTATTTAATTCTAAGGAATAATACTCCTTTATGTTGTTTATCTTATAATCAATAAAATATAATATAAATCTTTATTATATAATAATAACAACTTGTAAATACATCAACATAAAAATTATATATATATAAGCCTTTTTCGGTAATTCTAAATTTTTTTACCCTTGTCAATATGATACCTTGTACTAATACTAACACGTATATTATGTATATAGCAACATCTACTGACATTTCCTATAATTCATTATTTTTATCATTTTATTTATTTCCCCTTATATTACTTTCCATTCTTTATCCATTACCCAATCATTCATTAAATCAATTGACTTTTTGTAAATGTTCATACATGTATTTATATTATATTTTATATAATTTGTTTCATATATTTTCCTTCTATTTATTTCCTTTATATAGTTTAATGGTCTTATGTTTTTAATACAATCTATTTTATGACAAAAATTACTTGCGGGATATGTAAAATGGTTTACTATGGACAAACATCAAAACAATTAGAACAAAGGGCAAAAGAACATAATAGTGCTATTGAAAGGAGGGATAATAGATCAGCATTATATGTTCATTATTTAAAATTTGGACATAAAATGAATTGTATTAAAAACATAAGACCATTAAATTATATAAAGGAAATAAATAGAAGGAAAATATATGAAACAAATTACATAAAATATAATATAAATACATGTATGAACATTTATAAAAAGTCAATTGATTTAATGAATGATTGGCTAATGGATAAAGAATGGAAAGTAATATAAGGGGAAATAAATAAAATGATAAAAATAATGAATTATAGGAAATGTCAATAGATGTCACTATATACGTAATATACGTGTTAGTATTAGTACCAAGTGTCATATTGACAAGGATAAAAAAATTTAGAATTACCGATATAATTTTTATGTTGATGTATTTACAAGTGGTTATTATTATATAATAAAGATTTATATTATATTTTATGATTATAATTATATATATTATTGCTGTTATATAAAGATATTTTATATTATATTATATCATTGATTTATTTAAACATACACATGTATTATTTAATCTATAAATGCCAAATTTCCAGCATTCACATAAATACTTTGATTTTTTTTAAATCCCTGATTAGGCTGGAGACTTTCATGTCATTTTAAGCCTAAATAAGCATTTTAAACTTTAATTAAAGATCAACATATTAATTATTATTAAATCCAGCCATTAAAAAATAATTTATCCCATTTTATTCCTCTTTTTTCCATGTGTAATATCTTAAATACCCTTATAATTCCCATTTCATTGCATATATTTTAATTCCATGAATAAATATATCTAAATATGTTAAGTGAGCCTCCAATATATATTTCTATCAAGCAGAATTCTTGAGTTGGTTCAGTTATCCTCTCACATGAATCTTCATATGAGATTAGGGCTTGGACCAATTGAAGGATACTGGTTGACCCAGAAATGTATTTTGGAGAGGGAGGAGTCATTTAACTTTTTAAGATTATGTATTCATGTGAATAAAAAATGTGTGGTGGAATAGGGTATATATAATAATCATTCACTGCAAAGAGAGTGTGAGAGATATGCAAAAAGAATGAAAAAATAAATGAATTTTGCTATGACTACAGAAAGTAATCCATGAATATATTGTTGTTGTTTTTTTTCAATCAGTCTGTTAAGTATAATAATCAATCTTTTAATTCTGAAATTCCATATTGTATTTCAGAAAAAATTTCAATTATATTTTCCAGGTAAATTTTTTTTAGATATATTATATCATTTTATTTATAGTTATTTTTAAAATTTGATATGTATTAGATTATAAATGAAAAAAAAAAAAATTAATACCATGAACCACAGATTTATATAGTTTTTTTTAAATATATGATTTTAGAAATAAAATCTTTTTTACTTTTCAGTTATATATGTCATAAGTTATAGCATTTTCCTAATTTTTTAAACTTTTTTTAGCAACTGCTTTAACAATCTCTAAAACTTGATCTACTTTACTGTTCAAATCTTTTAACCTCTAATAATTTATCTTTTTTAAAGTGTTATAAATTTATTATTGAGTTCTATATAGTAATTATTTATATAATTCAGTTACATTTACATCTGGATAATTTTTCTATATTTATACTATTAATATTGAATTTCAAAAATCTCACACACTTCACTTTTCAGCAAAAAAAAAAAAAAAACTTTTATTATTGATTACAGTTTTGACTGTACCATGCAGCCTTCATCAGATCTTAATCTATTCTTTCAAATGTCCTCCATTTTACTCTAGTAATTTTGCTGAAAAGTGAAGGGTGTAAGATTTTTGAAATTCAATATTATATATGAAGACAGCAAAACAGAGGAGGAAGAAAAGAATTTAGAAGGATTATTTATATAGTATTAACTGAGAGATAATTTATTTCTGAAATAAATCTTAGGAAAATCAAAAATTCTGAGAAAAATCAAAAATTCATAGATCTATTTACCTGTTATTTTCACTTTCTCCGAATTTTCTATCCTCTCTGCCTATACATTTCTTACTTAACTATCTACCCCCTCTATCTCTTTCTATTTACCTACTTACTATCTATGATCAACTGATGCACATTTGCCCACTCACCCTACCTATTCTCTTATATATCTACTTACACATCTACTAATTTGTTTACCTACCTACCTATCTATTTATCTATCTATCTTCCTACCTGTTCAAATATTTACTTATCTATCTATCTAGCCATTTATTCTTTATCTATTTTTTCTGTTGACCTGTTTACATATCTATCTACAACTTACCTATCTCTGCATGTACATGGCTATATATTTACTTCTCTACCTACTTAGTCACTCATACATCCATTTATAATTACCAAATACCAACTTTGAAATATGTTCTACAATTTGATCTTTATTTCTAGTCTCTTGGAATAAAAATTCCCGATTTTTACAATTTTGAATTTTAATCTTTGATTTTAAATGAAATGGGACACAATATCTGTTTAATGAAATATCAATAATGAAATTAAATACATACAGACACACACACACATATATATATCACAAAATGAAGAAAATATATTATTATTGTAGTTCTTAGCTAACATTTTTATAGATATTATCTTCATTTTGTTACTATGATATTTCATATTCCAATATTCACTTGTCTACACATACTTGTCTAAGTGCTCATTTGTCTCTGTCTGTTGATTCATTAATCCATCTATTTATGCATATATAAATATACAAAGACTCCCATAAGTCTAAAATTATAGCAATAGCTTATATTTTTATATATTTTTTACTGATTATGATATGTCAAATAAAAAACATGATTTATAGAAATATAAGTTACCTTTGATTATATCATGTGATATTATGCAACTAATATCAATGTTCACTGTAACAAGAGTTATAGAAAATCTCATCAATAACAATGAATCATTAGTGTCAAAATGAAACATTCAATATGTTTGTAATATTACCACCCCTACTATTCTTCTAAGATGCAAAACTATTCTCATGAAAATATTGAGATAAATCAATTCATTCAGAGAAACAAGAGGCAACATGATTAATAGACAGTATGGCATTTTTCTAATGATGCTGAAATTGTGGGCTGCTTTATGTATTTGACTTTGAGTGATCTCACACCCTGTTGTTATGTATGTATTTATAATAAAAAACAATAAATTGTTAAAAAAATAATCTAAATATTGTAACTTACAGGGCATAAAGAGACTATTTCTGAGAAGAGTTCATAAGAAATTGCAAAATTTTTGTAATTCCAAGTTGTTGAAATATCAAGTTTTTTCATATTTGCATTAAAAAAATATTTAATATTATGTTCATTAAGCAGTCCATTTTCTTTCAGTTCTTCCAAAATTTCTTCAAGAAGTGAAAATGCTAAAATGTATATATATACCACATTTTATAATTGAAAAAGATTAATTCAGAATAATTGAAAACATGATAAAACAATTCTGCAAAATTTTATATGATAAAACAGTTAACAACAAAATGTATTATATTCAGATATAAATATACAAAAAAAGAATCACTTTATTTCATTTTTCTATACTAATTGCTTAATCCTATAAATAATAACTTCTCATTTTTTATTTATAGCAATGATTATCAGTATTGAAGTTCTTAGATCAGTGTTAATAAAATGCGTATATACTTTCCTTGATGAAAGTAATTCAATGAACAACAAATGATATATTTTGCTACTCTTATTATCTTTTTAATATACTTTATTATAGTGTTTTACATTTAAAGAAGCCTTATAAATTTTACAAAATATGGTATTTAAAACTGCATCATAAAATAATAAAATTCAATCCTAAAAAAATCTTATTTATCACCTCTTGTAACTTGTAATCTAAACATATGCAGATTTAATAATTATAAAATAGGAAAAAAATATTTTATGTTTGAAAGAATATGTGCATAAGCTTTTTGCAAAAAAGTTTTGGAAATAGGCTGATAGACCAAATATAAAATTTTATTATTGTTGGTTTTGCTTATTACAAGTCATTTAATTATTAATTGATTATTTTCAATGACTATCATCATCATCATAACAAAGTGTTCCCTATGTAATTAATACAGTAGTAGATTGATAGACTCAAGTACTAGATTCCTGGAGTAAGCACAACTTGTTACTTCTGGTGCTCAAATCATATGATTTCCTGAGCAGATAACCACTTAATTCTTTATCAAAAAGTATATCATTATCAATAGCAATACACTATTAGATTATATGATTTATTTACTATGATTCTAAGATCTAAAAGAATTAATCTTACAATAAGATAAGTTACTGCTGAAATAAATTCCAAACTGACTTTTAAAAAAAATATTAAAGAACTTCAATCAGTAATACCTTTTCTTCAGCAAACTGCCAAATCTAAACACTGAATCAACTAACTGTAAATAAAAATTGAAAACAAAAAATTTTGTAAAAAAAATAATTTATAAATATGTATATAAATGGACACAACAAATGTATGGACCATTCCCACCCACCTCAAAAAAGACAATATAATACATTGCATTTTAATGATGCTATGACTCATCAAAGTTTGGAATCTAATTGTGAATTAAACTGCTACGACAATGATACATTACTGTGAATGATCATTGTTTATGAAAGTATATTCTTAGCTATGCATGTAGTTTTAATTTTCCCACTTTTCTATTTTTCAAATTTTATTTATTTTTGTCATAACTTATAATTTCCCAAATCACACCAAAAATATATAAAATTTCATATCTAAAAATATTGTTTTCTTTATATCATTGATGAGATAGTACTAGTGAAGTGTTAACAAAGACACATTTATCATCACCATTAGCCATCATTTATAAAGGTCTATGCATGTTTTTGCTCTAGAAAAAAAATAAACAGAAAGATAAACAATAAAAAGTCAATGACTATGCATACCAATCTAAGAGCATAAGAGCTAATTCATATAAATTGAATGTTGATTCTTAGTCCATTTATTTACCATTTTATAATGCTTCTCATTAATACTACAATTGGGAAAAGGGGGGGGGGGATAAGAATTTATGACTAATTTTGCTTGTTTTATTTTATAAACCATTTTTTTATTTCAATTTTCTTCCTACATTTATTATACATTAAAATAAACTCAAATGTTATGATTTTGTCCTGTTTAAATTTTTAACTTTAAAAAATGTTTTCAAGTTATAGTTGTTCTCTTTCAAGATAATTTTATTTGATGTATAGGTGAATATAAAAAAAACAGCATGAATTAACTAGGTGAGGTTACAGGGTGATATATACAAAGAAGGAATGATCTAAAGTCAGTAGAGTACAAAATGAGTGTTAGTGAAGAACTTAATCAGTGGATGCAAGGTGAATATATCATTCATCTAGTCTATAACAAAAGACCATTGTTAGTAAACCCTGTTTTGGTGAGCTATGGTTGGAGGATTTTACTAAATCTTAATAGTTATTTTCATATAGATTATTTAGGGTTGGTTAGTCAGGTGCTGTTTAGGCCACTTGTGAATTCCCAGGTTAATATGGCCAGGTATGGATCTGCCTCTCTCTTGTCTGTTTCTTGGATATTGTTAATTATGTTGAGGAAGCAGTTATTAAGTTTATCAGATGGTAATTTTTGAAAAATGACCTTGCATCTGGTTAACCAGATGGCAAAGTTTACGTATGTAGCAAGCCTGATTTCAGCAAAAATACCTCTATTTAAAACCCCTTGAAGTGATGTTAGATCTGGACTATTATTTTTAATGTGTTTCTGGAAGTTTTGTATTAGTCCTTGCCAGACTGGGCAAAGCAAATGATAGGGTCAATATCTTCTGGGATGGAAAGACAGAGGCAGCAGATAGAATCTATGTTGAAACCTCTTTTATTAAGAAATGTAGCAGTGGAGAGGCTACAAAGGTTAATTTTGAGAAGGAAGTCTGTGTTTAGGTGCCAATTTCAATTTATGAGCTAGTTTATACACTTTGTTTATGTCAATGGGATGGTAAGTGTGTGCCTTCTGAGTTTTTGAGTTGGATAGGTTGAAGGCTTCCCAATAGGTTATTTTTGAACTGAACATAGTCGCAGAAGGTACGATATGAGCAAAAATATATGAGATCAGGGTTTGAAGCCAGACAGAAGTGCACCTTGGAGGGGGTGGTCTCTCAGTGGGAGGAACTTGTTCTTTGGGGAGTGGACATTGGAAGGTCCTGCAGTCACAGTAGTTTAAAGATTATATTGTAAGTTCTCTGTATTGCAAATACTTTTATTAAATGTAGACCATTCCATTCAAGTCTCTTGGCTTTTGAATGGTGTGCAGACTGATAAATGATCTGCAACCACCTCTACAAAGTCACAGACAGTGGGATTCTACTTTTTTAATGAAAGTTTCTGTTGGTTTAAAGCCTGCAAGATAATATATGGTCTTGGGAAGTATGAGGGAGTTGAGGAGTGACACCTTTCCAAATGTGGTTATGTATATTCTTGAAAGGCATGTTATAGTGATGTCTATTTTGTTTAATAGTCTTCATTGTATTTCTATCCTCATTGCTGTGTGGGATAGGAACATATTGAATCCCAAGAAAGGCTGAGTCATAACTTGTAATGAATGTTATTCTGTTAGCTGTTTTAATATTCCAAATTGCCAATTTGCTCCTGTTAATTGTAAGTCTGTGCATCTGGCCATAATGCTGTAATAGGCTTTCAAGGATGTTTATTTCTTCATGTGATTTGAGAAACACCACCACATCATCCATGTAGGAGATGTGGGAGATGTTTTCATTAAGTAAAGGGATGGAAATCCTAAAGAGTGCATCCTAAATGCTCATAAGCAAGGGATTTATATAGATCATGAAGAGGAGAGCACTTAATGGGGAGCCCTGGGGAATGGAGATGCAGGGTTTGAAACCAGGGGCAGTTCTCCCATTCAGAGAGAAAAAATCTCATGATTTGCTAGGAGATTATCCATGATCTAAATGTAGGCCAGAGGAACATGAAAGACCTCCAGTTCACCAAGTAGCACATCTATTTGGATAGAATCAAAAGCCCAGGTAAAGTCTAGTTGGATTGTGACTGGCTGGGATTGTTTTGTTCTACAGATATGAATCAATGAGGAGTCAAAATCGGCTCTCTCTTGGCATATTGATGTCTGGAAAGCTTAGAATTATATAATGCTTTCAATAATTTTCATTAGGAGAGAAACCATGGATATTGGCTAATATTATTTAGAACAACAGGTAGATCTTTCTTTTTTATAAAAGTGACCATTGATATAGGATAGATCCCTGGAAGATGTAGGCTATCAGTGGCTAAGAGATCAATGATTCCTCTTGTAACATGTATGGTAAATTTTTCCAAGTATATCAGAAGAAATCTTGGGATTCCGTGTATGCCAGGATGAATGTGTTCAGGAAGGCTTTTAATTTTGGAGATGACACCGGCTTTGGTAATGTTGTGAGAATTATTTGAATCTTTGACAAATTTGCATCATCTGGTAACGGTTCCAATGGGCTGTAGTTTGGTGGAATAAAAATCCCTAATTTTGTTAAACATAATGATGCCAGAGTAAGTATTACCATCGAAGCATAAAGATGATGTGTAATTTCTTTTTCCTGATCCTAGGGTACATCTGATATAGTCTGAAGTCCAGCAGTCTTGTTGTTCCAGATAGTTGTGTGCTTGCTTAATATGAACATATTCCACAAGAGTCATTCTGGTTTATTTATATGTATGTTTTAGGTGTAGGGTTTCTGGGATGTTGTGTTCTGTAATTTGGATGTGTTTCAGCTCAGATGGAATCCTATCAAGTTCTGAGAGTAGTCGTAGTGGCCCTTTCTGGTATATGTTGTATTGGTTAATAAACTTTTATATTGTGTTTATGAATGAATGTATTCCATCCTTGTAATGTTGGAAGATTCCATATCTGCTGCTCTTGAAAGGTGATGTATATGTCTGAGATTAATTAGGGGGGAGGCACATCATGCCTGTTGAGTAATCTCATTGTCCAAGGGAGGTTCATTGGCATGTAAAGTTGTGGTTGCAATTTGATGGTAGCTTAAACTGCGAGATGATCCAAAAAGGCAATAGGCCAGAGGTGCATTTCTATGAATGAATTAATTTCAGGAGAGTAGAATATGAGGTCTATGGGAGAGCGAGAACTTCTGGCATAGAAAGAGAAGACTCCATTATGAAAAAGTGCCTTCCCACTGTGAATGTTTCTGTTAACCATCTTTAAATATTTTTTTTCAAAGTGATCAAAAGTGTAGTTGAAATCACCAAGCCAGATAATTGGACTGGGGTTCAATCTAATTGCTATGTTTATATTATGTATAACTTTGTGTACTATTTGTTTCTCTTTAACCAGATACACATTAATAAGAATAAATAGAAAACCCTGGATTTGTATAGCAGCAATAATGCAGTTGGTATCTATGTGAAGGATTTTGAAGAGGTCGATGATTGAATTTCTATTGATGACAAGAGCAGCACCAGCAGTAGCTGAGATGGAGAGAGTGTATAAAGTGACCAAAGCTCTCAATTGTTTTTATTATCATGGGGTCTGTGTGGAGATGGAGCTTGGTTTCTGATAAATAAAGTATATCTGGTTTTTGAAGTTTGAACCAATTTGAAATAGCAAAAGCCCTATCTTTGGAGTTAAGTGCCCAGATGTTAAGTGATGTTATTGTGAATGATATTTTGAAGTAGATTGCTTGGCTTCTTGTTCCTTAGCTAGAAAATTTACAGTGAACTGGCTGTTTTTTTGCATTAGGCGTACTTCAGGATCAGTTGAGGGGATCCATAATATTAAATCTTGGGGAGCTATTTCCCCAGAGATATTAATTTCAGGTTGTGTATGATATGAGTTTGAGATATCATCATTATCTGATTTTAGAGATTCATCTTTCAGTTTCTTATGGTTGGGACTGGAATTGCCATGTACATCATCAGAGGTTGAGGTGGTTTCATTTGAGTCTAAGGTTTCTGTTATTGTTGCTGTTGTGAACCAAGGTTGTGGATTGTATATTTCTGTACTGACATTTTTTCCTTTTATCCGGTATGGTGAAGTATTAATTTTGCTTGTTAATCTTTAAACTTCACTATTAACACTATTTTTTGATTTCGTTATGATTAAATATTACAATTATCAAATATTTAGCTATTTACAATAAAATACAAGCCATACTATTTACACTTTAAATATTGATTTCATTATGATTAAATATTACAATTATCAAATATTTAGCTATTTACAATAAAATACAAGCCATAGATTTTCCTACTATACAGTGCTTATTTTAACTACAATGCTTTTTACTTATATTTATTAAATGTTTCAAAAATGGTATAATCATCTTTTTTATTCTTGTGTGAATCATGCCTTAAAGCTTAAACATGTGTAAAGGTGATAAAAACATAAAAGATGATTTGCTAAAAGGATTGAATGGAGTCGAGATGGAAGGTAAAATTTATATGGTTACAATTATAAGCAATTAATGCTTGCTAAACTACATATTAAATTTTTTCATAGAATTTATTTTAAAGCTTTTAATATATTATTATGATTGATATTTTTTTTCTGCAGTCTAAGATTATCTCCATTTTCTTGCTTTGTGGATATGTTATCTTTTTTATTCTTGTGTGAATCATGCCTTAAAGCTTAAACATGTGTAAAGGTGATAAAAACATAAAAGATGATTTGCTAAAAGGATTGAATGGAGTCGAGATGGAAGGTAAAATTTATATGGTTACAATTATAAGCAATTAATGCTTGCTAAACTACATATTAAATTTTTTCATAGAATTTATTTTAAAGCTTTTAATATATTATTATGATTGATATTTTTTTTCTGCAGTCTAAGATTATCTCCATTTTCTTGCTTTGTGTATATGTTAGCGAAGTGGTAAAATGATGGACTCAAAAGTTATAGATTCATGAATCAAAGCTCAATTCCATTATTTCTGATGCTTAAACATCATATAATCTTCCAAACAATAATCTATTCAATTCTTCATTTCTATTATTTTCATCTTGATAAGAATTTATTTTTTAGTATTTATTTTTTAAAAGGGATTGAGGCATACAAAGAATAACCTATTTCTGTAAATTGTATACCTAAATTTTACATATATATATATAAAATCTTGAATATTTGAATAAAAGTATAATATATATACTGAGCTTTTAGATGTATTTAGAGGGGATTTGAATACAGTCTTTCAAGCTCCTTTCAGCTATCCACTCCATCTTATTTAACTGATATACATGACCACATATATGTGTAAAGATAAATGATCTCCAATATACGTATTTCGTGCCAATTCAGTCCTCATCAATTAATCCAGCTCATCTCCCACACATATAATATAATCAGTGCTCAGTTTATATTGAGATAGCAAACTTTCAAACTTTAGTGGATTAGGCTTCAATCCCTCCAACTCTTCAGCCATCTATTGAAAATCGATGATGGAATGTTCAAAGCCCTTGTTGATGCCAATATTGTTGTCATACTCATGATGACTTTGTCACTCTGACCCCTCATATATAGGATCTTAATATGTCCATTTAAATACCAGAAGAGGGGTGGCAGAATTCAGGCTGCATTATTTGAATACTAGTATAATGTATATACTGAACTTTAGATGTGGAGATTTGAACATAGATTTTCAAGCTTCCTTCGACTATCCACTTCATCTTATATATATATAGACCTATATACATGACCAAATGCATGTGAAAAACATAAATGATCTCCAATATATGTATTTTGTACATTTTGCCCATCCCTCTTGTGTATTTAAATGGACATATTAAGATCCTATACTGTATATGAGAGGTAGCTGTGACATCAATATTGGTATCAACAAGGGCTTTGAGCATCAGATTTTTAGTCTAATATGGATGGCTGAAGAGTTGGAGGGTGGAGAAGATTGAAGCCTATCCATTAAAGTGCTATCTTAGTACAAACTGAGCACTGATTATATATGTGTGTGGGGGGGGGGGATCTTAACCAACTGATGTGGACATGTTCAGCATGAAATAAATATATTGGAAATCATTTATCTTTTTCACATGTATGAGGTCATGTGTATTGGTTAAATAAGATGGAGTGGATAGCTAAAGGAACCTTAAAAGTCTGTGTTCAAATCCCCTCTAATTATATATAATCTTGATACATAAACACTGTCATAGTTGTTTTACTGCATCTCAATAAATGTTAATTACATAGAGACAATATAAGTGCACATAGAAAACAAAAATGTAACAATCTGCAGCAAGGTGACTTACTAAATGTAGTTGGATATTCTATTTATAAATTTTATATTAGCAATATTAAGTGATAGGAATTTTGAATTTGAGAGCTTGTTTTTTTCACTTAAAGCTGTCAGTTTAATATATGTGATAGATAAAATGAAATAATTTCTTAAACTTATCAATATGATGGGCATCATAAGTGTAATGAAATATGTTTATATGCCCTTTTGCATTTCAAAAAATGTCTGCTTATTATCATAAAATGTATTGACTTAACTGATTCTAAGATCAGAGTTATAATTTATTCAAGGTGGTTATAATTTATTTTTTTTTTCTATATAATTTATCCTAATTATATATATATTACTTTTCATTTGTATTTGTAATATATTAGCAAAAAGTTTTTAACACCTGTAACTGAAAAGGTTTATTATTTACTTTTTAGATACAACTGAGTACGCTTTTGGTGTGATACACAAAGTGTGCTAAACTGTAACTAAAAAGTATATAATAAAATCTTTTTAGCTGCAGATGTTAAAACGTTTTGTATTAATATATAAAGTGAGTCTGGCCAAAATCCTAACAAATTCCTGATGGCCAAATTCTGCCATGCTAAATGCAAATTATAAATAAAAACTCAAAATTAAAGATTATTATTGCACAAAATGTATTTTTATAAATAAATGAATTTAGACATAAATTTCCTAAGTGTCCATTGTTTATTCATTTGGAACCATTTGATTTTTTTATATTAATTTGTCATCTCTGAATTACAATCTCCAAATGAATTCGGCCAAATACGACTTCAAATGCTGCCACGTTCTTGCTTTCAATTTCTGAAGCCATTGGATTTTCAATCCACCCAATTTAAGATATATATCTATTTAAATTAATATTTTATATGAAAATTTATAAAAATAATAATAGTTAATTAAAATTGAGAAATATTAATTTTACATGAAAATTTATAAAAAAAAAAAATTGCTAATGAAAGTAGAGAAATATTGCTAAGTAAAAAAAGGATTAATTCATTTGTTAAGTTTTTAAATTAAATAATTCATTTACTCTGTTTCCTATTCATAATTAAAAATGAATTTATTCACTCTGCCTTTTATTGAAAGAGAAGATGCGGCACTCATGCAAAAGAAAGAAATACTGACAGCTAGAATGCTATGTCAAAGAAATCATAAAGCTCTACTTTGATTCATGTATCTCCTGGAATTTCAGAAAATCCACTTGTTGGAAAAAGTTCAACACCTGCCATAGAAATTGGTTCACCAATAGTTGTCTACTGTTCATGACAGCCACTCTCTTCTTCTATTGCTGGGTCTGAAAACTATTTCATCAAACATGTTCTACAAAGAAGAATTGGGCATGAAAAGAGCACAAGTGGCAACTGAAACAACTATATGCAACAAATTTGCACAGAATACTTGAATCAATAACCAAAGCAGAAGATCAGAAGTGAAGGATTAATCAAGATCAGAAATGAAGGATTAATCATCAAAATCAATGAGAACTTGTTCACTAAGCATAAGAACAATGTTGGATATTTTCTTAGTAGTGCATCATCAGAGGATTCTATCGGGAGAAGCAAATTCTTTTTGGTAAAAGTGGATGACCTCAGTGCAGAAAAATAATTGGAAATTTTAGATAATATCAAACCAAGCTCTATAATTTATTTAGATATTTGGCATACCTTCAAAGTGGAAGAATTGGAAAAGGCCGGATTCCAACACTTCCAAGTCAATCATTATTAAAATTTTGTCAGTCATGACACTGATGTTCACGCTCAAAGCATTGAGTGAATGTGGGAATCTGCTTAATGGTGAAATAAATGACATAGAAAAACAACGTGGCACTAGAACTCATATTTGGCCAGATTTATTTGAATAATGAAAGTCAGTGACAACAATGTATTGGAGTCACTTTTGAATGCAATTAATTTTTTCTAATCTCTGGAATCTAAATTAAAGATATTTTGCCTGCACATTTAAAAAATAAAAATTAAATGGCTCCAGATAACAGGAAAGTATCAAATATTAGCATTAGATAATACTTTCACAGCTGCAGCATATGTTCCTTGCTTTCAAATACAATTTTAATGTTTTAGTAACTGTTTTGGTTGTAAGAAAACAAACTTCATTTTAGTTTCTGATATATGGACTCTGTGTTATTTTTTAAATGCCATCAGCATGTTAGAAATCTGATTGCTATGATTTAAAAGCAAGCAATATATAGATAAAAGGCAAGTCTTTAAGTAATACATTTTAGGCAAAGAACATTGTAACAGAATCTCACAGAAGAATGATTAAAAAAATACCCATCAGGATTGCCAATTGCTAGGTGGTAAGAATTTGAGTGTGTTCCCTTCCTTAATTTACTCTAGCTAAGAATATCTAGATATCCTTTTATCAGTCAATTTTGAATAGTTATCTATGAACCAGTTAACTGAACGAAAATTTTTCCAAATTATTAAGCCCAGATCAAAAATCTGTAAACAAAGCACAGGAATGCACTATAAATGTATGTATAAAAAGGAAAAAAATATAAAACTATATACAAAAAGAAAAAAACTGGAAAATTAATTAAATTTTATGCACATCAGATCTTATTAATAGTATTGTAAGCATTTTTTATTTATATATTTCAGTTTATATTGTTTAGATTCCTATGATGAATTTTTTAATCTTTATTGAATATTGTATTTAAATTTCATAATGATGTATGTACATCTATATATATATATTAAACTATAATTATACATAGCCAAGTGATTTTGCTAATGTATAACACATGATAAATCAAAACTGATGATTCGTAGCACGTTTGCTTCCATATAACAGCCAAAGCTCGCATAAAACATAGAATCTATAATCTGATTGCCTTGACAACAGACTGCTATAATTCTTATGATTTTTGTAAGCTTTGAATTATCAAGGGTGGCTATCCATATTTAGAATATTTAGTGACTGGGAGTGCTGATGATTCATAACATGTGTGAAATGTGGTTTGATTCTATCTAAATTCCATATATAAAAAATATATCATTTAATATTCATATGTATGTAAATATTAATTAAATTCCCCATATATATGTAATCTACTAATATTTATTTAACACTTTATAGAAATTGACAAAATGTACAGCTTACATATGAAAATGTTTAATGAAGAATCAACTAAATCTTTAGTAGGATATGTGCTTCTATCAATTAAATCGGATTATATCAGCCCATGTGAGACTAACTGAATATTACTGTGAACATAGAAACCCAGTTTCCATTTAAATAGACTTACAATGCTAATACATATGTAGAATTATCTGTATATCCAAAAATAAGATTATATTGATATAAAAAAATGCGTTTATACTTTATATTTATTAAGTCAAGTTAACAAAGATAATATTAGTTTTTAGTATTTATTGTAAATGATTTAAATATATCATATCTCTAAAATTAAAAAAGATTGGTCAATCTTTAGCTAGTAATCAATTGTTGATAACATTGACCATAATACAATTTGACTTATTCTCTATAATTTATTGAATGCAAAATCAATGTTATATATTGTACAAAGGAAACAAGTATAAAATATAAGCTAATACATGTGTAAAAAAATGATAATCAAGCAAGATGAATATGTTATATACATTAATGAATTCATCAGGACATATAGAATAAGGGATAAAATAAATGTGTGATAATAACTGTGATATCTGGTACCATTGTCTAATGTTTAACCTAAGCAGTCCATCAATAACGGTGTGTATTTACCCAATCTGCCTGACAAATGACTCAGCTCAGCAGACTGTTCCGTTCATTAAATGATCTTAATGAGATTCCATGTTTCATAAAATCTTGAGTTGGGAGTTAGCAGTTTGTCACGATTCTTCATTTTTTGTAGTTTCCTAATGGTAAAAGCCTCTTCATCGAAAGCATTGGTGTTGAATATTTTTCTGCACCTTACAGTATTGCTATCCAAGTAAAATGCATATTCATCAGAAAAAGTTTCACTTTTCCTAATGATCAAATATCTTGTTCCAATACATTTCAATCTTTTTAATTCATTATTCAGAAACACCCAATAAGTCTTTTTACATATCATAAATAAAACATTATCAAATGGATAAAAGAGTATAATAATATAAAAAAATAAAGAGAGATCTGTTGAAAAATAAAAGATAGTTTTATTTTGTCTATTTTAAACAACTTCAAAAAGGTTTAATATACATATAAAAAACTTCATTGTTTATTCTTACTTATTAATCCACGAATACTTCAATACTAAATCGTTTCAGTTCCAAAATGTTTTTAAATAAATAAAATTGTTTTTATAATTGTGTTTTTATAATTTTAACTAAATAAGGACTAAACAAAACAAAAAATATAATTAAAAATATTTTGAAGTATAAGATTATTTAATTAAAAGATCTTAAAATTAATCTGGAGTTTACTATAACAAACATTGTTTTGACTTCCAAGATAAAGCTTTAATTAATTTCTGGTAAATTTTAAAACTAATAAAAGAATGAATGTCATTTTCTAATTTATTGTTATATGTTTTGATTTTGGTTAATCAAGGCAGTCATATGATTTTATTCATTAATTATTGTAAAGATTACAAAGAGAGAAAATCTTTCTATTTAGTTTATTGAATTTAGCGACAAATTACTATTTTTTTTATTATCCAGAGTCCAGCAGTTAGTATAAACTCAAATGATAACTAAAATATTGCTTTAAACAAAGGCAAAATACTCCATACAGTAGTGCCACCCTGTGCTAACCAGAGTAATCAATGGATGCCAGAAGGCTTGTGCATAAAATCCCTATCTAGTGCCTACTCATCCAATATCCCCAGACTAGTTTCTGGCTTGTGGCCATCATCAGTGAGGAGCCTTGGATCTGAGAGCACTGCACCTAGATCTTAGGATCTAATGCAACCCTCCAGCAGCCACCTTTTAACTCTACTTTACTACAAAACTATGAGAATGAAATTGGAAAACACAATAATATTTTCAATCTAAGCTCAATAGCTTATATAGTCATATGGGTCTGAACTTAATTCAGCACCCATACATTCCCCATATGACTGTATAAGCTATTGAGCTTAGATTGAAAATATTATTGTTTTCAATTTCATTCTCATAGTTTTGTAGTAGAATTAAAAGGTGGCTTCTGGAGGGTTGCATTAGATCCTAAGATCTAGGTGCAGTGCTCTCAGATCCAAGGCTCCTTACTGCCACAAGCCAGAAACTAGTCTGGGATATTGGATGAGTAGGCACTAGATAGGGATTTTATGCACAAGCCTCTGGCATCCATTGATTACTCTGGTTAGCACAGGGTGGCACTACTGTATGGAGTTTGCCTTTGTTTACAACAATTATGTGCTAGTATAAGATATGGTGATCATGTGATGTTTAGTGGTTTAAAAAATTGCTTGTTTAAAACAGAAATGACTTAGAACTCCTGAATCTCTTTTCTTGATTGTAAATGCTTTTTCATCTATTTTATATTAAATTTTCTGTACCAAAAAGATTGGATCATCATCTGTGATAATTTGCCAGTGCTTTCCATCCCCTGAGATAATTTACACAAGCATTTCTTCCCCACTCTATCTAACAACACCGATACACTCAAGCACATATATGCTGAAAAGATAAATAATCACCAATATATGTATTTCATGCTAAACCAGCAATCATCAGTTGGTCCAGATTATCATCTCCCACACATATATACTATAAGTGTTCAGATGTATAGTAAGATAGACAATCCTCACACTTTAATGGACAGGCTCCAATCTACTACACACTCCAACTCTTCAACCGTCCATCCAATTGAAAATCTGATGATGGAATGCTCGAAGACTACCCTGAGGCTGTGATTCTTGTCACACCCATGTTGACCCAAGGTCAATCTGAACCCCACATGTACAGGACATAATCCATTAAATACATATGCAAGGATGGGCAGACATCTCTACAATGTAATAACTGAAACACAGGCTTATTATATACCTGTGTCTATATATGTAATATAGGGTATATGAGCACAGACTTTCAGATGATCCATCACTCTCCACTTTATCTAACAACACCGATACACTCAAGCACATATATGCTGAAAAAATAAATAATCACCAATATATGTATTTCATGCTAAACCAGCAATCATCAGTTGGTCCAGATTATCATCTCCCACACATATATACTATAAGTGTTCAGATGTATAGTAAGATAGACAATCCTCACACTTTAATGGTGATTATTTATCTTTTCAGCAGCATATATGTGCTTGAGTGTATCGGTGTTGTTAGATAGAGTGGAGAGTGATGGATCATCTGAAAGTCTGTGCTCATATACCCTATATTACATATATAGACACAGGTATATAATAAGCATGTGTTTCAGTTATTACATTGTAGAGATGTCTGCCCATCCTTGCATATGTATTTAATGGATTATGTCCTGTACATGTGGGGTTCAGATTGACCTTGGGTCAACATGGGTGTGACAAGAATCTTGGCCTCAGGGTGGCCTTCGAGCATTCCATCATCAGATTTTCAATTGGATGGACAGTTGAAGAGTTGGAGTGTGTAGTAGATTGGAGCCTGTCCATTAAAGTGTGAGGATTGTCTATCTTACTATACATTTGAACACTTATAGTATATATGTGTGGGAGATGATAATCTGGACCAACTGATGATTGCTGGTTTAGCATGAAATACATATATTGGTGATTATTTATCTTTTCAGCATATATGTTCTTGAGTGTATCGGTGTTGCTAGATAGATTGGAGAGTGATGGATCATCTGAAAGTCTGTGCTCATATACCCTATATTACATATATAGACACAGGTATATAATAAGCCTGTGTTTCAGTTACAAGCATTTCTTAAAAAATACTTAATAAAAAGAATGATTATATCAAATGCACCATGCTTCCCAAACTGAAAATACATATTCAAATAACTTTATATGTATTCATATATAAACAATAAAACAGCTTTTTAGTATCATTTCCGACCATTATCAATCCATTGGAGGACGGTTATTTCAAGTTTAGTCAATTTGATAGATACTGAAGTGTCAGCGATTATTTACACCCAAAATTAATTTACATTTATTTTTAAAATGAGTGATTTTATTTCGTAAATTCTGCATTGAACTAGTAAATTTTTAATGTGAAAATATATTTCAAGTAAATGAATTTTTCATGAGAAATAATTAAGAAAGAATAAATACTTCTAACTTGTCTGTCAATGTAATAAATTTTTAACGCCCTCTCTCCCCTAATCATATACGTTCATCTAGTTTAATGCAAAATTTGATTTTCCCGGATGGCTAATTTAGATAAATACAAGTATTTTGAACATATTAATAATAAAAAACAAAAACTGCTAGAAGGTATATTTGGCTATAGATAGAATAATACGAACACTTGGGTCATTAGCCTATTTTCCATAATTTTTTACGAAAACAGACGTGAAGAAAAAATTGGGATACAATTTTTAAAAAGTATTAATTAGTTTAGAAAGTCGTTTTTTATTATATGTTTCATTTTAAATAGCAAAGTAAGATTTTTTGGTAAAAAGTCTAATTTTACTTTCAAATAAGGATTAAAAATTACAACAGTGGAACATTGAAATTCAAAACGCGAGAGGGCACTAGTGTATACTTGCTTACGCAATCTCAAGGTTGCGCTGAGATAACGCGAAGGTGGTTCAATCTCGTCTTCGACATCTTTGTTTGGGATTGGTAAAGACGTTTTTTTTTTTTCAACATTGTGTTGGCTGTCATTTTTCAAGTGCAATTTACTTTATAAAGAAGACTAAAATGGTGAAATTTGGGAATGTTAAATCGTCAAATCATTAGAATCGATTATTCTATTTCTTTCAGTAATTAAGAAT
Source organism: Epiperipatus broadwayi (assembly GCA_028023455.1). NCBI lineage: Eukaryota > Metazoa > Onychophora > Udeonychophora > Euonychophora > Peripatidae > Epiperipatus > Epiperipatus broadwayi. Next base: position 4,723,838 of record JAQFVV010012402.1, read on the forward strand.
CAGCATTATGGCGGGACGTAGTGGTGCACAACGTCCAAATGGTGGTACTCAAGGAAAGATTTGTCAGTTTAAATTAGTGCTTTTAGGTGAGTCAGCAGTTGGCAAATCTAGTTTAGTCTTAAGATTTGTTAAAGGACAATTTCATGAATATCAAGAAAGTACAATAGGAGCCGCATTCCTAACGCAAACAGTTTGCTTGGATGACATAACTGTAAAATTTGAAATTTGGGATACAGCTGGCCAAGAAAGATACCATAGCTTGGCACCTATGTATTATAGAGGAGCCCAAGCAGCTATTGTTGTTTATGATATTACAAATCAAGATACATTTGGTCGGGCTAAAACATGGATTAAAGAACTTCAAAAACAAGCCAGCCCAAATATTGTGATAGCACTAGCTGGTAACAAAGCAGATTTGGCAAATAAAAGAATGGTTGAATATGACGAGGCACAAGCATATGCTGACGAAAATAGCTTACTTTTTATGGAAACTTCAGCCAAAACTGCTATGAACGTTAATGATATTTTTTTGGTGATAGCCAAAAAACTTCCTAAAAATGAAACAGTGCAAGGTGGTTCAGGAGGACAACGTATAGACATAACTGAAAATCAAGAGCATTCTTCGGGAAGCTGTTGTAAATGATGGTATTTTATTATGGTTTTTGACATTTTAATAATTGAATCGACTGATATATTTAATAATTGAACCAATTTTGTGGAAAATCAAAAATTTTAAAGAAAATAACATTTTAAAATTTGCTTATATATAAGCTCTAGATTTATCTATGTGTATTGCCGGAAAAAAAAAAAAAACTTTATACATAGCTTTTGACCAGATATTTAATTATATATTTTTTATTTTAAAACAATATATGGATTGAAGTATTAAATCCCTAAAGTAGACCACAATCTCTTCAATAAATTAACGTTGGCCCAGTTTTTGCTAGTTGTTTAAATTAAATGTGATCAATACATAAAATCAGTCCAATGTTTTAAAATTATTTACTATTTGCTTCAATTATTTGGCATTAAAATAAGTTTATTATATTGAAAGCATAAGTTTTTTTTTTTTACTAATATTTTACAACTTCATGGTGTCTGGATTACCTTTAACACGTGGTTTGCTAATATTTCAACACATTTTTGATGAACTTTCAAACATTAGGTGGATAATTTATAAACTAATAATGTATGGTGTTCTTGTATAATTTGTGAACTTTGAACACTTGCGGTGGGAAGAAAACCCCAATTAAAAATTAATTTGGGAAACAATATCGGCGTTTCCAGCAAGATTGTTGGAATGTCCTAAAAATGAAAATGGTAACTTTCACTATAGAATATTTGTAAATGATATTTATTAATTTATTTACTTTTTTCTTGATTATCGTAATAATTTCCATTGAAAATAGCGATTTGCCATACAGTACTAGGAAAACTTTTGAATGAAAAACAAATCTGGATGCTAAACCATTGCTTCTCTATTTTTTATTTTTTTATTTATATATATAGCTTCTCTATGACAATTTAAGAATACTAATACTTTAATATTTATGAAATTATATAATAGCTTGTAAGTAATATTTTGTAGTCTGATATTTTAAATATAGTATACAGAAAGTTACCACTTTCTATTAAATTTTTTAGACAAACATTTTAAATATATTTTTTGATCCCTTTTCCTATCAAAAAGAAGGCTAAACATAAATCTAGATTATTAGAATATTTCAATTGTCTTTTGTGTCGCTTTTTTTGTTTATTTGATTATAGACATTATTTTATATAGACATTACAATTTACAGATTGTTCAATGGGGAAGAAATATATATTAATGCTAATTAATTCAGTGCAAAAAAAATAAATATTGTAACTGGATAAGTTTTTGATTATTTTGAGAAATATTAACATTGATAAAAAAAAAAAAGACTACTGATATTTTTTCTTAAAGTGGCCTACTTAACTTGTTAAAATTTAATGCATTTCTAAAATTTTAAAGATGCAATACATATCTTAGCTTTCATTATTATAATGGGAAAAAGATTTTAATGTAAAATAACTCGATTATTTAAAAGAAATATATATTGTTATACTTTTATTATTTATTTGGTCAGATTAGATTGTCATTTAAAGTGATCCGATTACTATTGCTGAAACTTACTTTTACTCTTTTATTGTTGCAATTTTAGTTCTGCACTAATCCAATCTGGTTGATAATATTAACTGATTGATATTAAAATTATGTTAACTTTTGATGAATTGCTGTAGGATAATGATATCCTAAGTAAACTGATTGATCACATAGACAATCATGCTAACAGTATACTTGTGATTATAAAAGGCTTGATTTATACTTGTATGTACATCAGCTGAATTTAAATACTTATGAAAAAAATCTTAAAATTTTAATTGGAATGTTTATATTTCATTTTTGGATATCTATAAAGTTATGTAGGCCATGTTTTGAAGAAAAACTTTTTTACCTGGTGTAAAGCTGTTATTTGTACTGATATAGATGCAATTTGATTAGTGCATTTACTGTAATTTTTTTTTTCCCCGAATAGTTTGCTATTTTGTTGTAAAAGTATTTAAATTTTATAGATATACTAATCACAAAATGTAACATTTTAATAAATAAATAGAATCTTAATTGTTTAGTCATCAAAGTCATTTTAAGCTAATTGAAGAAATTTAAATATGATTTTATATATTTAGTAATGACTAAAATAATAATTGAATTTTATTTTTTTCTCACTCAGATCTTAGCCTTTTTTTTTTTTTTGTATGTGTTTTGTTTTTAGTCTGAGAGTTGTCTAAAATTTATTGGAATATATAATTTGATATTTATTTGTAAAGCTAAATCATAGAATACTTCTATATAACACTACCTAATTACTTAGTGAAGATGCAATAGTAATTGTTTTTTTAAGTTGGTATAATGAAATTATTTGATCAATTAATTATTCTAGGATTATTACTCATTCAAATTTTCTAAATACCCATTTAGTGGCTAATATTGGATTGATAATTGTCTTGATTGCATAAAAACATTCTGAGGAATTTTAAGTCATCTGGAAAAATTTCCAAGTTCCAGATTTGAGCCCTAAGTCATAGGTGTATCATGCAAATGCTGTCAAAGTTTATTTTAAATGCTACATAAATGTTAATTTCTATTGAAAAATATATTTTGCAAATAGTTTTTCACCAACAATTAAATATATAAGCATGAAGTGTTTCCCTAAATTTAGAATAGCAAAGGAGAGTTCTTGTAGTATTATAGAAGAGACAATTAATACTAATTTAAACTATTGGAATAGAAAATGAAGATATTGATTATTGTTTTTAAAAAAAGAATGCTTGTACAATGTTAGATCACTTATATGTAAACTATTAAACTAAAATGCTGTTAAAAAGGAAATATTTTAATTATAGAAAAAAAAATTGAATATTAAAAAATCAATTTCTCACATTTTATTTTACGTTATTGCAGTATTTTCAAGACTTATTAAGAATATTAAAAATCTATTTTGTTATGAAAAACATGATTATCTGTTTCCAGAACTGTAGTTTTAAATTGAGAAAACTTAGATAATGTGAAGTTCATACTAGTCTCAGAAATTTTGAATAAAATGGTTAAATTAGAAATATTCATTTATCTTATGAACATATGCTTTAGTCTTGATAGTTAATTCTAGTTTTATCTGATAATCCCCTGAATAAATATAATTTTAATTTATTGAATTTATTTTTTGTCAGGATATACTTGCAATGGATTTAATGATAAATATAAAAATAACTTGCAAAGTTTTTCAGCATTTAAAATTTAAATGCAGAACTTTTTCAAGCATTGTTCTTTAATACAATATTTGTCAAACATTTTACACTGCGACTGAGCAAATTTATTGGTACTACAACCAAATATAAAATTGTTATATTTTGCAATCTTACAAAATAGAACTGTAATAAAAAGGTTGCTATTTACATCCATGCTAATATTTATTCAAATAAAGCAACTATGTTAGTCAGGCAAAACTGACTTTTAAAAAATAAAAATTGCTGATGAACTATATTTCAATCTCTTATTGGAAAAAACCCCAAAATAATCAAAATTATAATTTTATCAAAAAATGAACACAGAATAACTTAAGAAATAAAATTAATGAAATTTAATAGATGTTATTGTCGGTCTTCGATTAAAGTATTGGTTATTTCAATGGAATTATTTAATGCCATGTTCATAGCAGAACTTACATCAAATTAGGGTTGGAATTTGTTTTTAGTAATAAATATTGGTGAAAATTCATTTTCTGCTAAATAGGTTGAACAAATGAAAGTAATAATTTTATGGATTTTTCATTCAAAATTTGATATTCATCTTGAGTCTGTGACCAAAATTTTCGTAAATTATTTTGGTTATCTTTAAAAATTGTTTTCAAACTCCTGTCTGTTGACAATTCAATCAATTTTTTTCTTCTAATAAAACTAAATTATTTGATTTACATTCTTTGAGGGAATTTATGACTCGCATATTATTCAAATCAATATCATCTTTAGATGGGAAATAAGGAATAAGTTGATTCTTTTAATAAATGTCTTTGTATAATTTGATGCATATTAGAATTTTCCTGGTGAGTAATTATTTTGTCTTCAACTATCTGTGCAAATAATGGAAACATATTGAAATAATTCTATTTAACTTTGTTTGACCAGAATTCAAGTTTTTTTTACTAAAATTTAAAAGGTTAATCTGATAAAATTTGTGAAAGTAACTAGCAAACCACAAATGATTTTCAAAAAATTCATTTAATGTTTATTTCTAGTTCCTTAAAAATATTTCAATTTCTACTATGAAAGTTCGAACAAATATGATGAAACTTTTCCATTTGAAAGCCAGTTGATAAGTGAATGTAATAGTACCCATTTATGAGCTGAATGCATTTTGTCACACATTATGTTAAAGATACAAATTTTATAGAACTTTTTTGAATATAGTTTGTTACTTTTTCTACACATTGATTAAGAACATAATGTAAATCTTCACTCATATTTTTGTTCACTAATTGTTCCCATTTAAGAAACAATGAGTTATTAAAAATCTAGTTAAGTAATTTGCTTTATATGTGCTTTTGTGCTCTTATTCTTTTCGATTATTGGTACAGTCCCTTCAAAACAAATCCCAATACAAGTAGTCCATAAAATGTTTTTTGTTGGAAAGTTGGGGATATTTTTAAAAATTTCTTCTGATATTCTGGATTGCAATTTCAAACAACAGTAATTCTTCCTGTATATTTTTTAGATATAAAATCAACATATCAGACATAAACTAATACTGCACCATTTGATTCATTTGTTAATTCGTCTAATTGAATAATATAATATTAAGAAGTATTTTTTGCACTAACTGCAATTCAATGTCATTAAACAAGTCAATTTAATTATTGGGCAACAATATTGTTTGGGAGTAGCATTAATTTTTGTTTCAAATACTTTAACAAATAATTCACTACAAATGTATTTGCTTTCTTACATTTAGCAGTATGCAAAGCTGCCAAATAAGAATATTTCAATTTTTTATCAGTAGATACAAATTTTGTTAAATTAGATCTACTTGCTTTCAATACGTTTTAAAAAGAAATCATTAGGTTTTTCTTTATATTAGCTGTGATTTGTTTACAAATTTCTCTTTTTGTATTTGCTTTCATTAAAACAGCCAATACATTTCCACAGCTAACAGATTGTGGTAAATCTTCCATTTTTTTTTATAAAAGTGAATTTGAATATAAAATTTTTTTCTTGATAATTGTAAGTAAAACTTTTCTCTCATTTTGATTTTTTTCGCTACTGATTCAGTTGAAATATTGAGATTTTCAGCATTTTTGTTACCGGATGTATATCATGATAATTTTTTTTCTATTCCAAAACAATTTATTTATTTGCTTTCTTTACTCATGATAAGGCCTAAAAAAAAAATTAAAATATGACTGGAATTTTCTGAACTCTGTGCACACAGAAAAAAAGAGAAAGCCTCTTTTAAGAAACAGAAATTTGTAAAAAAAAACTTAAGAATTTTGCATAAAAAAGGAAAAAACCATAAATGTGGAAATTCCAAATTTATTATAGAATTTGAATGCGTAGCACAATTATTCTCAAATAATAAATCGCCCCAAATATTTAACAAACCAAGAGAAGTAAATGAACATATTTAAAAAGAATACTTTTCACTTTTAATTCTTTGATGAAACAATAAGATCATTTGTTTCAATTTCTTTCTTCATTTTTGTTATAACTTACTCTGTTTTCTATTTAGTTTGCATTTATTTTTAGGTTAGGTTTGGAAATTTATTTGTTCCATAATAAAATGGCACCATAGATGCATTCAAATATGAATTACTATTAATAATTATTATCTAGAAAGATATTATTTTTTGTTAAAATTTAAATACAGATGTAACAGCAAAACATGTCTGGACATTAGTGGGGAACAGCAAATTTAAAATTGCTATCGGAAGTGAAGCAAAATAGTTGATGCATGCATTCAAGGCCTTGCAGTGTGTATGTACTTGCTTGCCTATAATTTGGATTCTTTCAAGTGGTGTACAGGTAAGCTCTACAGTAATTTTTTTTATTTCACCAGTCAAAAACGAATATTGACCATTAGTGTTTATATAATTTTTCTATCATTTTGCAAACCCCAAAAATTTTACCACAACCCAAAGATTGAGAAATGCTGTTTTAATATAATGCACTAAATTCATTAAGATTCTTGAAACAATTTAATTTTTATAAAAATTAAGGAAAGCTTAGTACAAGAAAATTTTATGGCATAGAATTTTAGAATCAAGATAAAAGTGACCCTTTTTACTGTTTTTCTGAAAAAGTAGAGATTTTATATAAACAAAACAATTATATAAAACTTGCCAAATATAAAATATTTTAAAAGATTATGCTTTTCCCTCCTTCAGATCGCTGAGGACTTCTCAAGCAAGCTTAAAAATTCCTTTCAATTAGCTAACCATATATTTTAGCAGATATATAATAATGATGACAAATTATTCTTAGGCAGTGATTTAAACAAGGAAAGAAAACTACCAAAAGTCTTCCAATTGTTTGTTAACTAACCTAGTGACTTTTGCCTTGCATTCATTTTTCCTCTATTGAGAGTTGAAGTTGAATCACAACTATCGTTGAAAGCAGTTAATAGACTGATAATAATGATATTGTTTATTATAGTCACAAATGAAATGTAAGCTTAGGTTTCAGATTCTTTTGTGACTTCCTCCATTGATTACTAAGCTTGACAATAGATCTGAATAATGATAGAAATGGCATCATATTACACAATGATTTTATTTAAATCTTCATTGATTTTCAAATCTGTCTCAAGTGAAAACAAAACCAAAGGAATAATTTAGGTATTAACCAGCTATAGTTATAATTCTTTCTTGTAAGGAGTCCTTATGCCAGGCGCTATCAAGTTATGATGATTATTTTTGATACATATTGATTGATAGCATGTTAATAATACTTGTATTGCAGATAATTTTCAATGTTTTTTTTTTTTTTCTAATGAATAACCTCGCTACTATTTTCCAAAAGAATATTTCTCTAGTTCATAATAAAGTATATGATGAAACAACTATTATTATAGTGAATATGTATTTGGTAAACAAACATGGATGGACAACTTATGTTTAGCCAACATAGTGGGTTTTTTGTTTTTTTACATCTAAGACAAGAAAATACCAGTCTATCTTCTCAGTTGTCCAATAGTTAATTGAAACATTGAGTTTTTTTTTTTGAAGTCAAGATGAATTTATATGAGAATGATTTTTTTTTATTTATTAGATATTAACAATCATAACATAGAAAATTAAATTATGGCACTTACTCATCATCAAAGACAGGAATTGGCAGTCAAGAGTGGGATATATTAAGAATCCCTGATGAACCTAGGCTGCCATTCAATGGTGATTAGCTACTTGCAACTGCTGTTCACTTTCAAATGAATGAATACATGAATTGGAAAAACTATGATATTTAAATGGGATGTTGTTGGACTTTATGAAATTAAAGAAACTATTTGATAAGTGGATATGCACTTTAAAATAAAGGCAGAAGTATTGGAAGCATAAAATGGAATTAATGATAAGAATGGAAAAATAACATTGTGGAGATTGATGGTATATCTTCCAAGTGGTAAGATTGCTTTTCAACTTATGGAAATTAACAAATATAATTCAGGTTTATGCTCATTGTGATGAAGAAATAGAGGATTTTTTATATGGATGTACAAAATATTTTTGATCACACCAAACATTTTAAAATTGTCATGAAATTGAAAATAAAAGTGATGGGTAAGTATGGCTATAGTGACAAAAATGAGTGAGAAGTTTGCAGTAAAAGGAAAACTTTATATGATGAATTGTTTTTTGAAAAAAATGTTAAATGGACATGGAAGTTTCCAAATGAAGGTACAGCAGAATTGGATTATATTTTGACTAAAAGAAATTATGTATTTGAAGATTTTAATGTTCCTAATAGATTCAATATAGGAAATTATCATCAATTAATGAGATGTAAGATATGAACTAATGCAAAACTTGAGAAGAAAACTATTACAAAAGATGTTAATAGTTGATAATTTTTAGAAAAACTCAATGAATTTAGATTAGAACTTGCAAATCATTTTAAAATATTAACAGGGTTTGAAAATAGTTCAAATTTGACTGGAATCAATAAGAAGATGACTAATACTCTGTTAAGAGCTACGAAAAAGATATCTGGTACTAAAAACCAACAATTTAACAATAGATTTTCTACTGAGACAGCACAATACATGAAGAAAATAAAGAATAATATAATTTGTAAAAATGATCCATTAAGAAAAATACTTAATTTTGTAAAATGGTATGAAAAAGTTAATAATGATATAAGAAAATATAATTTTGAACGGCAAAGAAAGCTGTAAAAAGTTTCAAGTATCTAAAACAACATATTTATATTGAAAGTACCTTCTGCAATAAAAAGAAAATATGGAACTATTATTAGAGATGACATAGAAAAGTACATAATAATAACGAACAAAATCACCTGCAATTATTTGTCTGGTTATGCAATTGAATCTCTGAAGAAGGTGTAGAAAATGATGGCATTACAATCAATATCTTAAAAGTAGATGAAGAAATAGAAATGATTGTTGGAAAAGTAATATAATAAATTATTTAAATGATAAGGATGTACCATATGATTGCTAGAATATTATAATAAAAATATTAGATATTATGGGCCTATCCGTCTTTTACCATGATAATTAAAGCTTGTGTATAACAAACTGGATTTTAACCAACCAACCAAAAAAAAAAAAAAAGTGGATTTAAAAGTTTTAGCACAGTGGATTACATCCAAATATTTTGAAAAATTATAAAAAGGACCAATAAATGTAAGTTGTTATTATGATTTGGATTTTTAGATTATGAAAATGCATTTGATTCTATAAGCATTTTGATTAAGGCATTGGATCATCAAGATAGTGCCAATAGTCTGAAGAATATCTATGAAAAAACAATAGCAGTAATTAGTTTACGTGATAATACTAAGATTAACACTGAGAAAAGTGTAAGACAGGGTGATTCCATATCTCCAAAACTTTTTACTGCAGTTTTATAAGAAATATCTTGTAGATTAAAATGGAAAGCTAACTCAATAAAAACACATGGATTTTTTTAAAGTTATTTAGATTTTTGCAAATGTTATGGTTGTTTTTGCAAATGCTTTAGTTTCATGAAATGTTACAGGAATTATAAGGTGAAAATAGGACTAAAGATAAATACTAAAAAGGCTAAAGTAATGTTCAATGGATTTTCTCTGAAGAAAATAAACATTGATAATCATAAATTGGAGGTTACTATTACAAATAGCTAGAACAGATTATTAATATATATGGAAATGTAATGGATGAAATCATAGAATTAAACTTTATTGGGATATTTTTGGTAGAAATAATAAATGGAAATATGCCTATGTATTTGAAAAGTTTTTGATAAATCTGTGTTACCATTTCTCACTTTTGGATATGAAACTTCAACAATTAAATTAAGAGTAATTCAAACTACTCAACAAAGTATGGAGAGATGTATGTTGGGAATAATAAGAAAGGATCAAAAACTAAAATGCTTGAGTGAGAACATGGTCTCATTCAAAAAGTTTGTTATTGAATTTATGCACAAGACATGGACTGATTATCACAAACTCTTTGTTTAGTCAGAAATGACATTTAATAATTACATTATAGATAGAGATCACAGTACATAAAAACTTATAAGCACAAATTGTTGGACAGATAATAAATTGTTCCAAGATTAAAATGATAATTGCATTTGAAAATAGATATAATTCCAATCATATTCACAAAAAAATTGACATTCATTCTTTAGTAGAATCTATATTGTACTGAATTTCAATAGCTATTAAACATTAAAAAATTGCTAATTTGGATCTGCAGGATTGTGACATTTCTAAAGCATAGAATTCTCTTAAAAGAATATGCTGTGATAAAAGTAAATTCTATTCTTGGTTTCACTAAAAAGAAGTTTCATGACTTTTTCTGATGATGGTATTATTAGTGATTTGATTAAAAGAAAATATAGCATTTGATTTGATTAAAAGGAAACAAGATTTTCTGCTTGGCAGCATAATAGATTAAATGTGGAATTTCATAATAAATATGAAGATATGAATGCAAAAATTCAATTACTGACAACAAGGCTTAAAAATGACTGGTGAATTAAAAGTGCAAAGAAGTTACAGATTTTAGAACCTTTTTTTGATGCATTGAAAGTAACATGGATCTAAAAACAGTATCAGAATCCTACTAAATCCAGAAATAACACTATTTTATATGATAATATTTTAAACAAGTGGAAGAAATATTTTAATCATCTGTTTTATCTACTCATTTAAATTTGGACAAAGATATCCAGCTTAGTAAAGTCAAAGCAGCTCTTTGTAATCTGAAAAATGGCAAAGTCACGGGTCCTGATGAAATATTTATAAATGTGATCAGAAATTTTGAAGTGTATAATAAAAACTGAAAAGATGCAGAAGTGTATAAAAGAAAAAAATAGTTAAGTTTATTTAATGAAAGGTAAAATAAGGACAATTTATGTATGGATCTTATGTATTTGAAAGCACTGAGGAATACATATTTACAAACATTAACTAGGGATTTATGTGCATTATTTTTAATTGTTATTGATTTACAAATAGCCAAGTTTTTTTATTCAGCCTTAAAAAGTTTCATTATTTGATATTTATAAGAGGCAAAATACTTGAATGCAATTTAATAATGTGAAATTAATTGATAAAACAAATTCTGAAAAATAATGTTAGTATTAAAATGTCAAATTTTTTTTTATATTCTTGTTCTAATCAGGGGGCCCCTGTGTAGTATTTTTAATTGTAGTTTGTTTTATTCATCCTTAAAAAATATTTATAAGAGAAAGAATATAAAAGCATTTTTATGAACTTGAATATTAGTGTGATATTGGCATTAAAGTAAATGTTAGTAATTATTTATTGGAGTATTTCCATCATCTAACATTAAATACTGAATGTCTTTGGAAAAAAAATATTTAAATTTTCCAATTATACTCAGTAGCTAGTGATAGAACATAGATTAATGTTTAACACTATTTTGAATGGTATTATTTTCTTCTCTCTTCAGGTGTTGCTGCCCTGACCAGCGATAGTACTAGCATGGGAATTGAACCTGGATCTTTACATTCACAAATATAGAATTTTAAGATAATGTTCTAACCAACTGAGTTATTCTATCAAAGGCAACAATTAGTAGAAATTTCATATACTTATTTATGAGGCTAATCCTGATTTCTCTATTTCCTAGGGACAAAAGTTAATTAGTGACTGCCAGACATTACATATTGCCACACTAGATTGATTTAAGGGGTTATTTGCCATTGTCATGTGAACGGCTTCTTTGAATTTTCTTTACACTTTTTTCCTCTCTATCCAATATTTTCCCAATCAAACATATATTAAATAGTAAATACATGGTCTGTTACTTTAGACACGTTTTCTCTTTTTTAATCATAAGTTTGTGCCCTTTCAATCACTTTTTAATGGAGTGAATAATCTCATCAATATATATCCTTCCACATTCAGATGGTATTTATTTCCTAAATGCAGTTGTTTTTCGGCATTTCAAATTTAGGCTTTCTAGATGTTAAAATTCCTTGTAGTGTGATACCAGGAATAGCTGACAAACTAAAAAAAAAAATCTGTGATCAATATAATAAAACAGTTTTCCAAAGCTAAATCACAGTTTGAGGAATTCTAACATCTATAAAGCCTAAACTTGAAATGCTGAAAAATAAAAATGCATTTATGAAATACTATGTTGGTGAGATCAATCACCCCATTAAAAAGCAGTTGAAAGGCCACAAACTGATACATAGAAAAAATAAAACAGTTGTGCCTAAAGCAGCAGACCATATATGTACCAGTGAACATATGTTCAATTGGAAAAATACAAAAATATTGGATGGAGAGGAAAAAGTACAAAAAAAAAAATTCAAAGAAACCATTCATATGATAATGGCAAATGACTTCAAAACTCAAATAATGTGACAATACATTATGTCTGAAAGCCATTAATTAATTTTGCTCTCAGGAAAAATTGGAGAAATCAGACAAATCTTCACAAATATATGAAATTTCTATTGAATGTTGCTTTGGTAAAATAGCTCAATTAGTTAGAGAGCATCATGTTAAAATTCAATAATCAAGAATCTAAAGATCAGGTTCTATTCCCATCTTAGTACTATCATTGGTCAGGCTAGAAACACCTGAAGAAGAGAAGAGAACAATAAAATCACTTGAAACCCTGTGTTCTAATCTGCGTGTTATTACTAATAAGTGATTGTAATTGGAAAATTTAAATAAAGTTGAAATTTTTTTAAAAACATTCAATATTTAATTTTAAATGGTGGAAACAGTCCAATGCCATCATCCAAACTTTCAGGCAAATCCTAAGTAAATGATAGAATCCACTTCAATTTGATAAATATTCCAATTTTTTAATGAATTAAATAGTTTTGAATTTATGTGTAATATAAAAATGTTCTTCCATTAATAGTCATGGTAAAATTCATAAAAGTCAAAACAAGCTACTTCTTGAATTACTTTAGTTTTAAATATTTTCACATTTATTTCAGAGTGCATGAAGATAATGAAACATTATGAAAATATAATATAGAAAATTCATATTATGTAATTTAAAAAAAAAAAGCAACTATACAAAAATATGTGTGATGTATGCAAGGATTAGATACTATTTTATGTGAAAATAAAAATAATTCTAATGTAATATTTTACTGTTTATGGAAAGAACTAGGGAATAAAAGTTATTTAAGAAAAGATTGATGGTTTTATAATTATGTGAAAAACCTGCTAAATTTAGAAGAGATCAAATAGTTTATAGGTAATTAACTGGAGTGTAAGTATTTGGCTTTATGTTTAAAGAATAATAAAGTGCATCCATAGAGAGAAAACTTCAAATGATTATAACTAATAAAAAATCAGTGAAAAAAAAAAAATCGCAGAATGATTGACGTTCCCATATATAAAAGGAACTCATATGAACTACACAAAACATATTTATGATTGAAACATAATTTCAAAGCTATTGAGTTTCTGGTGTAACATGGAAGTAGAGTCACAAGCCCTGAGAATGGATGATTAAAAAAAGATGAAATGATTGAATAAATTATTGTTTTTCTAAATGCATGGACCTTCTGTTTACGGAGAATGAAAGTGATATTATACACCTCCTATGATATTCTCAATAATCTGATTTATAAATAATTGAATTTTTCCAAGCCATACTTGAATGGTGAACATTTATTTTTTTATTTATTTGAGAAATCCTGTCTTCTAGACTCTTCAAATACTAGGTTCAATACTACACACTATGGACAGTTCTTAGTGCAAATTATTCAGTCACATTGTGGAACCAATATGTAACCAAATTTACGATCAATCCATGAAATAAAATTACTTTTCCCCTCCAGGAAAATTAATCACCATTCTTCTACCTATTATTAAAATGATTACTGACAATCATTTTACTAATCTCAGAATAAGCTACTGGTTAAAATTTTATTGATGAAGAGCAACATGATTTTTTCATCATTTAAAACTCTGCTTTTAGAACTAATTGACTAAAGTCTGCTAACACAGCAGCAAGAAACAAGTCTTATTACCATATCAAAGGATATTTAAAATACTAGACCTAGAGATTATATCACCAAGAATCATATGAATCAAGAAAATTTTTAACTCATCAGAGAAGTTGATCACTACAGATAAATCATTTCATCAACAACTATTAAATAGATCAAATTGCAATATGTCTTTCTATAAAATATATTTTGCATATAAGCTAATTCAAAATAAACTTAATGGAAAACTAATCATTTCAGTCAACTCACTAAGACACCCTCTCAAACAACCAGCAGCCTACATTTTTGCAATTAGTACAACCAAGGTAAGAAACATTCTCAAAAACTAGTGAAGAATATTTGGTCATATTAAATTCTGTAAAATTCAGTTATTTTTGGTCTCTCTTTATTTCAAACACATTCCAATTAATTTCTTATTATTTTGCTGATTAATGCATTATTACAATTATCTGGAATGTGATTATTAGGTATATTTCTTAACTGCCAATATTAAGACATGTTCCTGATTGGTTTGGGATAAAGTATACAATAACTATAGATTAAAGATTATATTTTGCAATAAATATATAAATCTGAAGTATTCTAAATATAATGTAATATATGCTGATGGAAGCATACTTTTTTGATTTTTAGATGCAAATATTACATTACAGTATAGTTTCTGAATAAAAAATGTTAAAAAATTTCTATTATGCTAAGAATAAATTAATTGTTGAAATTAATTTTCTACTATTCTAAAACAAAAATTGTATTTTGTTGACCATTATAGAAGAAACAATACAAAACAAGGTTTTAAATAGTTTCATAAAAGTATTAAATTAGTAGAATTTAAACAATTTGCTTATTGCTTAAATATATAGCCCAAGAATATCTAACAAATATATAATAGCATTTCAAATAAAATACATTTCACCTAACCTTCTTTAATCTTTACTTCTATAACAAAGTGTATTTCTAATGACAAATATATAGAAAACTATGGTTCAAATAGTTTAATAAAACTATTAAATAAGTAGAATTTAAACAATTTATTGTTTAAATATATAGACCAAGAATAGCTAAACAAATACGTAATAATATTTCAAAATAAAATAAATTTTACATCGCCTTTAATCTTCATTGTTCCAATAAATTAATATTTTACTTGGGGAAACACAAGCAACTTTATTAAGTCATTTGTTTAAATAGCCTTTTATTTTATTTTTATAAAAATTACTTTTATTTTTAAATATCTCCAGACCATATTAACTAAACCAAAAATAATTTATTTATAATTATATATTCTTCATACTTATTTAAAAGTATTAATAACTCTTAAGTTGAATTAAAAATCAAAGCATTCTTTAGGAAAGAAAAAACAGATTTTCAGTAATCTAAGAATTAAAAAAATTGTAGAAATAAACTAATCTAATTATTCATATTTATCACCTGGCCATAATTAAGTTTTCTTTTTCAAAATATTATACAATTAAAATCAGTTATCTTAATAAATGGAATTATGAATAGAATCTACAATGTAAATAAAAAAAAACTCATATTAATTTAGAATGCCCAGTTTCTTTTTCTAGGACTACCACATTGTCACCTATAATAATTGAAACAGTTTTTATCACTGATTATAATGATTCATGGATTGATTTCTGGAAGAAAAAAAATTAATCAGTTTAATCAAGCAAGAGATTATTGTGCTCAATCTGTCACTTTGATATTCAAACATTACAGGATCTTTTGAGCAACCTGTATATTATTATTTTGTGTCAATATTTCTATTTAAGACAATTATAGCCACTAATAAGGAAGGCCATCTAACTTCAGAAGATAAAAAAAAATTAAAGCTCCAAGATATTTCAGATTACACAATTATCTTTAATATCAAAGTTGAAAAATAAAAACAAATCAAAATTGAAAAGGGTGTTATGATCTTTAGCATGAGAGACTCATGATAAATGATTTCTATACAAATTTATATAGCTATAGACAATAAAATGAAATAATAATAAAAAAGACAATTCAGCAAGTATATGATTACAATCATAATGCATATATCTAGTTATAGTAAATGTGTTACTTATTGTAAAGATAAAATATTTAAATTTATTTAAAGTAACTTTCAAGTATTTGATTTATTGCAAAATAATTAGATTCTCTGTTTAAAGATACAAAAGTTGTGATATTCGCAGAACTCCATAAAGTTTAAGGTATTCATTACTAAGAGTCATATAGTTAATGGTTTATTTTTTAACCAAATGCAACAATAAGTATAGTTCTGTGCAATGGTACAGTAATAAATTCAAGAGCTAAATGTTAATAGACTGATTCTTAGTTGAATAAAGTAAAATATTCTAATAAAAAAAAACCCCATCTGATCAATTGAATATAATTGTGGCCAATCTGCCACTTGGTTACTCTGACATGAAATCTCCTGAATAATTACCCTCAGAGCTTGCATAAAGCTGATCAGTCCTATTTGTTTCCAATTGAGTCTGGAGCAGCTTTGAGAGAAAAAAAAATCATAAGAGCTTGCAAACCATTTCTTAATTAAAGAAGGATAATTTTATACAAATTGTTTAAAAAGTAATGCAATAAAAAATATCTATCACTCTATTTTGTTTTAAGAACAAAAATGATAGCACTATTAATTTTTTTACATTCTTTAAAAGAATATAATAAAAGTTATATTTCTTCTGCTTTCACTTTTCTATTTTTAGTATTTAATATTCTATAAAATAGTTTTATATTTGAGAATCTTCAAACATAAAAAGTGTCTTCATATTATGTGTTAATCAGTTTTTGGGTTTTTTTGTGAAAAAAATTAAAAGTTCACTGTTACTGGGTTGTTGTTTTTTTTTATGAATTTTTTTATTGCTAACTATATAAATTTGTAAGAAAACTATTTAAATATCATTGGAAAATAAGATGAAATTTTAATTCAATTTTACTAAAATTATCAAGCTATTTGTTTTATAGGAAAATAATTTCTTTAACATTTAAATATTTTCTGCTCTATTTTTACTTGTAGAAAGAAAAAAAAAAAATTTACAGATTTAATACATTTATGATTGAATGATAATTCATAAATATTGTACTTATAAATAAATAAATAAAGTATTTTGTAGTAGATATTTTTATTTCTATATACTAAAAAATCAAAAATAACTATTTTCTTCAGCCACAATTGGAATTTTTATATTTAACTTGAAATAAAGGCATGGGGTGGCTGCAGAAAGAAGTTTGCTGTTAACTGAAATATCATTATAGCTGTTATGTGATTATTCATATGGTATATGAACATGGATGGGTTGCTCACGAACATGCATTAGTCAGCATGGTCAGTTTACAGGCTTTTTATCTCTGAATTTGTTTAATGGATTTTCTCTAAGGAAAAAAAATCAAGTTGATAATGATGAATTAGAAGTTAACTATAAATATCCTGGTAAGATTATTACTATAGAAGGAAACATAATGGATAAAATTTATCATAGAATTAAAATTGGTTGGAGTGCTTTTGGTAGAAATAATATTAAAATAAAATATGCTTATGTGTTTGAAAAGTTTTTAATAAATGTAATTTAACAATACTTATTTATGGATCTGATACTTGAACACTTAACAGAAGAGCAATATAGAGACTTCAGACCACCTCTAATGAAGAATGCAGATATGCATAATAGGAGTAATAAGAAAAGATCAAAAATGAAGAACATAGGTGAGAGAATAAGTATTACTAACTTTATTTCTGGAATTGGACTGGATATATTGCTAGAAAAAATAATAGACAGACAGTTGAAATCGTAAACTGGATTCCAAGAGATTGTAAAAGATCTAGAAAGAGACCACATATGAGATGGTTGGATTCAATAAGCGTGCTAAAGAGTATGGAGAAAGGATGTTAGAGTATTGGGGAAGATGAATTGAACTTGGAGACCATCCTACAATGAACTGATAATGGTTGAAAATGATGATGATGATGATAAATAGTTGTAAAAGTCAGTGATTGAATTAATTAATTTCTTAATAACCTACACTTATTTCAAGTTAAATATAAAAATCCCAATTGTCATTGAAGAAAACAATTATTTTGTGCATAATAAATAAAAGTATTTATGAGAAAATATTTTATATATATATATTATTTTTAATTTTTTAAGACTGAAATCTTTTTTATAATTATTCCAATTGTAATAAAAATAAATAAAAGAATAAAACAGTGTGTAATATTTGAAAGCAAATCTCAAATCGATTTATAGAATAATGTGATTTGTGCTATTCCATCACATTTGATAACAAGAAATACAATGTCCTTAAAAAACATCGAGTAGTTAAATATGTACTTAAAGTCTCTCAAATTCTTATCTAGAAAAACTAAACAAAATTTGGCAATACAATATTTTTCTAAGTTGTATATTGTGAGCATTAATTCACAATGATACTAGTATCCAAAGCAAGCTTGTCCTTTGTTGCAATTGTATATAAATTGTAAATAAAGTACATATCCACTTAACATACATATAAATTCAAATCATTCTTCATCTGCCTTGAAACATCAATTGTTTTGCCTGTGTTTTCATGTGTAGTGTATTTAAATGTTATGTAATTTAAATCTTTTATACATACATTAATACTTGTATATAATTTGCTATTAATAAAGTTTATAAAAAAATGATTCCAATATTATTTTGTTTATAGATTATAAAAAATAATAAAATATATATTCTGAAATATGGATTGTAATATATTTATATATTATTTCATAGAGGATGATGCAGAATTTATTGACCATGTGGAGTGATTTAATATTAACAATTATACATAAAAAACCTTTTATTGCACATGATTTTATGATCTTATTAAATATTGAACACTTATTTTAACAGTTAAGCCTACTGTTGCATACAGAATGCCACTTACTCTTTTATAATAGAAGAAAAATAAAATAAAAGACATGAATAAAATAAAATTATACAGCAATCTAGATTAAGAGATTCAATAAAGATTGAAACTAAATAATTATATAACATACACAGAATTTAAAAAAATATCTTTATACAACTTTGTATATATTATCTTATGTAATTTTCCATTCATTTTTAATTGATCAGTTATTAACTAAGTTTACTGAAAATTCATTAAAAATCTAAAAAGACAAACCTATAAAATAAATTATATTAAGCATAACATACATAAATGTATGAATATATATAAAATTTCAATAAATTTAGTTAATAACTGGACAATTAAAAATGAATGGAAAATTACATAAGCTAATATATATAAAATTGTATAAAGCTATACTTTTTATTCTGTAAAATAATCAGAAAATAATAAATTCTTAAAACAGCTATATAAATATCAAATTTTTTTATAAATTAAAAGCCTTTTTCAGCACTTGATTTGGTGCCCTTTTCAAATGTTAATAATCTATTGCATTAACAAACTGTTTCAAACATAAAATCATGTATAAAAATTTTTTGATATTTATATGGCTCTTGTAAAGAATTTATTTTCTGATTATTATTTTATGGAAGAACATAAAGATATTATTATTTTCCAATTTTTATTCTGTATATTATTATATAGATAATTGGTTTCAATCTATTGAATCTCTTGACAATCAAGATAGCTATATCATAATTTTATTTTGTTTTATTCATGTTTTATTTTACTCATTGTTATTGTTATTTTTACTTCAAACATAAAACAGTACATAGTGCTCTGTATTAGGCTTAATGAATAAAATAGGTTTTTATCATTTGATAAGAGCATATAATTGTGTGCCAAAGAAGGCTTTTTATGTATAATTATTAATATATTTGTAATAGCTATTATATATATATTATTTTTTGCAATTTATATTTAAAAAATCAGCATAATGGATTCAAAAAAGGGCTTTTTATGTATAATTATTACTTACAATTTATATTTAAAAAAAAGCCAGTATAATGGATTTCCATTTTTGATGATATTTTTTTTTAAAAATTTTTTTATAATCTAAAGAAATTAAAATTTAAAGCCAAGTTTAACAATTAAGAAAAAATAAAATTTGTTTTTATTTCTGTTTAAATTTACTTTTTACTCTTTTCATTTTTAGTTTAATTTTTTAAATATACCAACTTCTCAATTGCATCACTGAAAATTTACTGAACCAATATTAATATGTTTGAAATTTGGCCTGCCAACAGCCTTGGATTACTTGATAACACCAGAATTTTTCATTGTCATATCATAACAGAATTGATTTCTAGCACATATACAAAATTTAAAAGAAATCCATTTGATTTCAAAATTTATCTTAAACAAACAAAAAGTTTCTAAGTTAAATAAAAGCATTTAATAACTATTATTTTTCAAAAAATAAATTATAAAACATAATTTGAAAATAAAACTAGATGACACTAGCTAAGGATTTGGGATAGAAATGAAATCTGAAACAGATACTAATATCAATGCTCTAATCATCTTTACTGTTAAGAAGCTAAAATGAAAAATTCTATTTATTCATACTCAAGAAATATTTCATTTATTTATTTATGCTATTGATAAGAAGGCAGACTTAACCTTTTTCTGCCCTGAGTATCTGATATATAATTCCAAAGATTAGATAGTTGAATCCAGATTATTATGATAGAAGAGAGCAGAAAGCATTAATGATATGCAAACAAAAAGTGAGAATGAATTGTAGTTAGTCAATCAAACAAGAAATTATTAATTTTAGTATTATTAGTGAATTTTATGAGTATTAAACATGAGAGCAATTTGGATGTTGTTAAGCTGCTGTCTCATTCCAAAAGCTTCATAATTATTCACATACAGAATTTTTTTTAAGAAGCTTTGACTGATCTCAATGAATTTGATAAAGATCTAGATGTTGAGCCTATATTCAAATTTCAGAACAATCACGTATATATAAAATCTAATTGTAAATTTGTAAGTGAACTTTTGCTTGATCTAAAAGAAGCTTTCAAAGAGTAATGCTTTGATCAAGCATGGATAAAGCACAGCAAACCCTCAACTAGCAATTTGAATAGTTAAAAAACACAAAAATTTATTTAGGTTTTTGTGCAATTTTCAGAACTAATCTACATCACCATAAATAAATATTGCCATATGTCAAGCTGGTATAAGAAAAAAAAAAGTTAAAAACACAAAATTGGTTATATAAATGGTTATATCCTTTTGTGAGAAAATCATACTTAATCCAATAATACAAGCAAAGATTCAAAACACTATGAAAATGCTTATTTGCCTGCAACAATAGAGCTATAGTATTTCTAAATTTATTTATTACTCTTTAGATTTTCTGATCAATCCTCATCAGGAGAAAGTTTTTAAAAGTTGAAACTGATCAAAGCTTCATCAAGTTTGGCAATTATGTCTGTTTAATCTGAAAATAACAGATTTTAAACTTAGATAAAATATTATAATACTTCTGCAAAAAGAATAATACAAGGTAAGAACTTACAAATTATGGATATTAAATCATTTTTAAAAATCCCTTAGGAAGAATAATTTGCTCTCAGCAATGCTTTGCCATTACATTTTAATTTTTTTTCTAAACAAAAATTTAATTATTTTTATTAAATCATTTTGCAGTCACCAAAAACAAATAATTTTAGTCTACATATAGCTGTTTATAGATTTATATGTATACAATTTTATACTAAAGTATGCCATCACATGCACTTTTAAAAGTTCACATTTTGATTGCTTTTTTATTCCTCAGTAGAAATATTAAGTTTATAATAAATTTTATATATTTAAAATTCTATAGACTTTGGCTGGGTTCTGCAAAAAAATGTTTCCAATTGGGTCTCATAGCTTACAAGATCTAAAATCATTCATGCATAGCATACTTTTTACAAATTTATATTATTATTAAGTTCTTTTCCACATAAACATTTATAAACTATATGTATATTATCTCGTTATCTCAGATTAGATCATTTGTTCGGAAGCGTTTTATAATGAATTGGTTTCTTCTTTATCAAAATGTATTATCAAGCCTGTCTGCAAATTTGTTAAATCTATTTCGCAAATTTGATTACATATAAAAAGCTGTTACCCACAATAAGACCAGCTTGTTTGCAATAAGTCGATTGAAATAATTCCAAAAATTAATGAAAAATAATTGTTTTGAAAGTGATTATCCTGATTTACAAATTTTTTCCCCGATATCATTCATGTAATGATATTAACGCACTTGCAAACTTTAATATGTATTAGATTTTATGGCATATTTATCCAAAACTAATTTATTACAAAAACCTATAAAAAATTTCAAAAGAAATAATAATTATCTTGTATTATCTTCAATTTGAAATTTAATTCACAAATTAAAGAGTGGGCAAGTTAAATTTAGGAAATTTTAATATAGGTTTAATAATAAACTTACAAAACAAATTTGTCGGGCTTGCTTTTTTTGGAATAGTACAGAACTAGAAAAAATATGATAGAATGCAGGTACAAGTTAGTGATAATAATGTTATTTTAGAGATTTAAATGGTCAGGTTTGGGTATTCAAAAAAATTTGATTGAATATCAAAAAATAAAAATTTCCTAGAATTAACCTAATTTGAGATGGAATTTTGATCATTATGGGATAAAATAAAATACTTGTAATAGATATTTGAAGAGAAATATCAAACTTTACAATAATTTATTTATGGATGATGACGACACATGTTACTTACGCAAAATGTTATTCCCGATTTCATCTTTGAAAATATTTTTTTCAAACTCTTCATTTTTTATTTCTGATAACTTTTTTGCATAATATTGAATATAAATGGATTTAAGACTAGATACGTGATTTCTTTTAGGCATTTTAAAACAGTTAGCTAAGCTACAAAAATTAATTACTCAGTTTACGGTAATTGAGATTCACATCGAACATTTGACGACCCTAGAGGGAATCACTTCCGTTAACGTTAAATAGCGGGACTGGTGTTAGGAGCCATGGTGGAAATATTAGAGTTGTCTTAGCTTAAATTAAGCTGTCGGTAAACATATAAATATTACATATACAGTACATAATTTTAAATAATATTTAAATACCATGCCCTTAAAAAAACCTGTACCTAGTTTACAAGAAATATGTTTATCAAGTATAGTTAATGAAATAGTTAAATTACGATCCGATAGGCCTAACGTTATGAGAAAATATCGGAATCGAATGAATTTCATTATAAAATATACAGAATCTACTTCAGGACTTGTTTTGCGTAAGTTGTGTTTAATAATTACCACTTTAGAATATAAATATAATTTCTATTTTTCTTGTACCATTTGCCATAATTTCTACTTGTGAAAATTCTCGTAGCAGAATTTTTGCTTACAATTTGTTTTGCAGATGAGTGCTATAGTCTGCTGCAGTTTAATATGAAATTATTTATATAACGTTCTGATTTAAAGCTTTAAGAAGTGATTGCATTTATCTTTTCATTTTTTTATTGTTAAAAAAAAAAGATTTAAATGCGTACTTTTAATTAAGTCTTTACTATGAACTATTTTTAGTTGGTTAAACTCCAAATCATTTAATCTTTGTATTTATAAATAAGATTAGGCGCTTTTGAATGTATAAAAATAAGTCTGTTAATTATTATGAATGGTGAATATTCATTTCTTATTTAAAAAGAAAAAAAAATCACTATCTCATAATTACTAAGAAGGAATTAACGACTTTTGTCTCATTTGAAAGGCTTTTATTTCTGCAGTCGGTTAATTAAATTGTTTTGACAGTATTTATACACGAAATAAAGTGTATAAATATATTTGCATGTTTAGATTGCAGGATGACAATTTCTATGTGTAAAATAAAGTTAGATCAATTAGTTTAGCAAATTGTACTCAGCGCTTATATACACCTCATAAAATTAAAATAAATTAGGTTTATTGTTCCTAAAATTTTAACAAATAATAATAAAATAAATACTTTATCACAGTATGGATCAAGAAACCGGCCTTTTTTAAAAATTGATTTCAAATTGGAGCTTTTCTTAAAATAATTAACAATACATCAATACCATACACTCCTCAATAAACATTTTACAATGCAATTTTAATGTATGATTTATTTCTTCTTGCTTACAGTTTCAACTAAGGAGAAGTGAAAAAAAATTTTAATACATCAATACACGAGTTATTTATGAGTTTCATTTTTTAA
The DNA here is from genome assembly GCA_028023455.1 of Epiperipatus broadwayi. NCBI lineage: Eukaryota > Metazoa > Onychophora > Udeonychophora > Euonychophora > Peripatidae > Epiperipatus > Epiperipatus broadwayi. The sequence goes on from JAQFVV010012402.1 coordinate 4,748,249, forward strand.
AACAAAATTCTCAAAAATGTATAAGTAAATTCTTTGTCTTATGTAAAATTCAATGAATGTGTCTCTATTTCTCAGATTTTATGCCTTTTTTTTTTTAATAGATTATAATCGTAAAAAAGATATAGCATTTTTTTCAATATCAAGCCTAATGGTTTCATCATTTGATGGAAATCTGTGAGCACACTTTTTTTTTTAATTTAAATTTTATTTACATTTTAAATATTACATTGATATATTAATCCACTTTATACATGTTAATTTCAGTTCTTTTTTTTTTTGCATTTGTCTCCAAATATTTTTTCTATGACTATTTTTTTTTAAGTCATTTCCAGATTTATCATCCTACTTTTAATAAAATAAATCATTATTATTAATTGTTATCAAGTCAATAATGATTACTGGCAATGACATTTCTATCAGTTCATTACAATTTTACCATATGGCATAAGAGAAACTTTATGACTATTTTTGTCTACGCAACTTGAAATGATGATTTGTTGTTGAGACAGCTATGATCAATAGTTATCATTATCATTATATAGTACTTTTTATATATTAATAAAAAGTCACATACATATAAAACAGAAGAAAGCAAAATAAATGAAATATATTAAGATGAGGCAATCTTTTTTATAAAAAATTGTTAGAGGAAAAAGTAACTTTTAAGATAGAACTATAATCAACAGATGAAAGGGAATACTTCTTGCTATGACATTTTAGATTGGCCAAATTAGTATTCACTAGTTATGAGACCATATACTTTTTTGAATATTCTATTCTATCATATCTTTTCTACTATTGTAAAATCTTATAGTTTATTTCCTAAATAATTATTTGCATATATTTAGTCATTAATCATCTGATTCATTCATATTAATAATTTAATAAGAAATTCATGGTTATTAAAACCTCTATTCATTTTATGCTACCTCTTCATTTTAGTTGTATTTAGTTTTAAATATTTTACTATTCTCATTTGAGTTTGAAATACAGATATATTTCGATATAATTTTCTATAATAGGATATTATTAGATATCTGCTAAGCTGGTTTTGAAAAGTCTTTAAAAAAACTGTTTTTCAATATACTACATGTACAATTTTAATTTTTTGACTATAACATAGTAATTATGAAAATATAATAATCTTTGGTAATGAATTTTTATTTGGAATACATTCATTTATCACAATCGTTAATTATCTTTTGAAAGATCAGACTCATCTAACTAAACCATTTTCTCCAAGTCTTTTTATTTTTTGCTTTATTAATAATAAAAACTTCTCATCTTAAATTTAGTTTATGATAGCTATCATGATCCTTTCTTCTAGTTTTTTTCTTCCACCCTTCAACTCATCTTTCATAATTCCTTGATTCAAAATAAATGCTCAGTCCAATTTCTCCTTTTCCTCTTAAATTCTTCAAAAGATTTTTTTTTCACTATATTGCTAATTATATTTTGCATTTTATATCTTTTATTTTTCACAATTCAGCAACAGCTATTTATAATGAAGGTTAAAAATATAACATGCTAGAGATCAGCTTTACATTGACTTTACAAATTAATTTGTGATTACAATTATATCTACAAATATTGCTAGTCCATTCTGTTATTTGATATTTTATAATGCTGTCTTTTAATTTTTACATGAAAATTTTATTTCAGAAAGATTTCAATATCAATCTATCCTATAGACAGGTTCAAAAAGCAGTCACATCACAACTTCATTCATTCTCCAATCTGTTCTTTTCATTGCCCAACTCTTCAATTCCACATATCTCATCCCATCTCTCATATTGTCCAGCATTGTCAATCTTTTCCATCCTTTCTTCTTGTTTCCACTCACCATTTCCTCCAAAATATAAATCATTAAACTATTCTTACTTCTTATATATGTCCAATTCAGTTTCTCTTTTTATCTCTAGTTTTTTTTTAATCAATCTTCTTTTTTTATTTACTCTTTTCAAAACTTCTTCATTTATTATTTTATTTGTTCAACTGATTTTTTCCATCCTTCTCCATGACCACATCTCAAAGACTTCCAATCTGTTCCTCATTTATTATTTTATTCATCCAACTAATTTTTTCCATCCTTCTCCCTGACCACATCTCAAAGGTTTCCAATTTGTTCCTAATTTCAATATATCTAATTGTAAATTCTTAGTCATATCTTCCCAAATAAAATAATAATTAACATTGCACTTTTTTAAAATGTTTTTGAAATAACCATTTTCATGTAAACAGAATTTCCTTTTTTCGTGAAAACTATTAATAGTAGATTGGACTCTGTAGTGCATATCCAGAAAGTTGATGAATATATTGATTGGTTTTATGATTTTGCCATTAGTTAAGATTTTTGCAGAACATTCTTAAATGATATTTTTCTAATGCCTTTATGTTATGTCAATAGAGTATCCAATTCTCATTTCAATATAATAAATTAGCTAAAACAATATCTTTATATTCAATTAATTTAATTACAATAATTATTTTATTTTGATGAAATATTCTAGTTTTTAACTTGTTAAAGACAGCAACAGCACATTGGAATTTGTGCTTTACCTCAACATCTGAGTTCACTTTTCTACTTAAAAAGCTGCCAACATATTTAAATTGACTTAGATTTTCAAGTTGATAATCATCAAAAATAAAAATTGCTAAAGATTTTTCTTCCATCAGTGACTGATAATGGACTTAAGTTACTTAACATTAATTTATTAAATGAAAGTTTGTATATTGCATTCAAAACATTAAGTCCATTTTATAGATCATCGTTTTAATTGGAAAGAATCCAAGAAAATGAAATTTCTGTTTTTGCTTTTAATTAATTTAAATTTTAAAATTTCATTTTCAAACTTGTATTACATCTTAATCTCTGATTCAGTAAATTGCTTATCTATAAACATTTCCAAAAGAATGACTATCATAAAAATTGAAAATAAGTGTAGAATAAATACACATCTATGTTTATCTACTTTTCCATTCAAATATTTCAGATTTTCCATCTGTAATAATAATACTTTATCTTATTCCATTATATAGAAGTTGTCCAATATAAATAAACTTTGATAGATAACCAATTTATTTCAAAAAACCCATAGACCTGTTCAGTTGAGTTAAATGTCATGATCAAATCACTAAAAAGCATTATATAAATCACTTTTATTCCAGACACTTTTTTTTCATTGTATATAGTGCTTAATTCTCTTAAATTACATTGAATCTCTTTTAACCATTCATCTATGACTGAAAACAATTTATTCAACAAAAGTCCTTGAAATTACCTTTGCTATTGTGGATAACAATAATATTTAATTATAATTATGCAATCTTATTTATTCCCTTTATTTTTAAAAATTGGTTTAGTAGAAGCATTCTTAATATCAAGCAGTATAATTTCAAAAGTTCATATATTCTTAAAAAATTTCAATATTTTTGAAACTATATCACTGTCATATTTTAAAACTTTTCTGAGATGTTTCTATCAGGACTTGCAGCCTTTTGATTTTTAAGATTACAAATTTTACTAAATTTGATATTTTTATCCAAATACAAGTAGATATATCATTAAAAGTTATCAACTCAATTCCTGTATTATTATTCAAAAAGTGATGAAAATATTTCTTTTATCTGTTTAAAATGACATTGTTATCGTATAAGACAATGCTACTGGTAGCTTTAATAGGACTGTGATGTCATTTTTGAGGTCCATAGGGTATTTTCAATGCATCAAAAAAATATCTAAAGTGACCACGATCATTAAGAATTTTTATTTTTTTTATATAATTTTAATTCATCAATCATTTTTTAAGCTTTTTTTTTTGTCAGTTATAGAACTTCTATAAATTTCTGTATTGATTATGAATCTCAACATTAAATTTATTACTCTGCTATCATTGGCAGAAAACCTGTCATATTTTTTTTTAGTTGAACCTAAAAATAGATTTACATAATACAATTGTTAAGAGAATTCCATGCCTTAGAAACATGACATTCCTGAAAATAATGATTAGCTGTTGATATTGAGCATAAATAGATGTTTCAAAAAAAAAAAAAAATTTTCTTGTGAATATGATTGGAATAAGATCTATTTTTTAATTCAACTTATTTTAACTTTGGAGCATATTAATCCATGATCTTTCCAACAATCTGCATTTTTAAACACTCAAGAATATGTAATTCTCTTGTATTTCTAAATCCTAAAATAATGTAAACTATTAAACTCTTTGTTTTGATCTTAAATGTATCCATGCTCTTTTATAATGATTTTTCTGTCGAGACAAAATGTTTGTGATAGTTAAACAGTATGTTGTTAAAACAGCACAAATACTGTTTCTAATAACTTTTGGCCAAAATCTACTGCTTATATCAGTATGTTCATTAAAGTTTCTGAGAAGAAAACATATTTTAATGGTATTGCTGTGGTAATACTATCCAAACAGGGAATAAAAGTTTGCTTTCTACAATCGAATGTTGGAGTATATACGTTAATAAAATGAACATTAGTGCCATTGTGCAAAACAAATTTTAACACACTTAACCTTTCATTGATATCAAGAAATTAGACTTTACAATAAATTCAGCAGAATGCAGCATTTTTTATTGATTGATCTGCCCTTCAATGTATATATATAACTATCTGCCTATTCATTAAGAGCAACTCTATCAATTTTAAATCTTGACATTTCCTTAGCTATCAGTGCTGTCTTTTATTCAGGTCTTGAAGAGTTTGTATCAAGCAAAGGTCACACATTGCATATGCCTACATTTAGAAAAAAAATAGATTTATACTTTATGATAACTACTGATAATATATATGTATTGCTATAATGAGAAATCTATCATATACATAACCTAACCAGATTATGTAAGTCAGGTCATGTTTAGTACATTTTTTTTCTAAATTCCTCTTACATAGTAAACAGTGAGATTACTATAAGATTTGCTACGTACATATTCTTGGCCAAATTGAACTCTCATTCAAATTCCAATCCGATTCATTAGTGATTGTACTGGCCCAAGCAAAGATCACAACTAAGACCTGCCCAACTGCTAAATCTTTTCCTATCATTGCTTTTTTAGTTCTTGATGGCTTGAGCTAAAAAAATTTAGAAAGGGAATTATAGTCATAATTGTTGTGTGTGGTTGCGCAAATGCATAATCCTATTATTTTAGCATAGGAGATGGCCAATGATATGAGAGACTTGTGATGACCAATCCCTATTATGTAACTCAAGATGATAAGTAAGAGAGGGAGAGAGAAAAGACTTGGTATCAGAAATAATACCTAGCCTTTAGTGAATCAACATCTTATGTTTATAAACAGTAGGAATTACTTTGGTACGGCACTATTGGTTGTTCATATTTGAAGTCATTCCACTATCGCTGGACATCATAAGTAGTCTTATTGCAGCTTTGAGCATTCACATCTCAGCTCCATGCAAAATAACAATCAAGACATTAATCCAATCTTTCATTGTTTTAATTTCACCTGATCAAAGGAGCAATTTCCTACCCTTATTAAAAATCTATTTAGTCATTGCAATTCTAACAGATTTTTTTATATTACTTTCATTAATTAATGCAATTTCTCAAATATTAAAAAATATTAACATGCTCTATAATATGTTAATGTTAATTTTCATTGCTTTAGGTTTATTTATATTTAAATATATCTTCTATCGATTTTATTTAACATTTTATGAAGTATATATTAAATAGATCAGGAAATAACTCCTTTATATTGTAACTTTCTCTTTATTTCTACTTCAAGAAAATCATTAATAATTATGCAAATATTTTCTGGTATATGTATGGATTTTTTAATAAACATCCTTCTTCCCAATCTATTACTTTTTTATTTTATTTTGTAATTTTCTCTTTATTTCTACTTTTAAAAAAAAATCATTAATAATTATGCAAATATTTTCTGATATATGTATGGATTTTCTAATTAATGTTCCTTCTTTCCAATCTATTATCTTTTTTTTTTTTTTGCAAACTACCCAACAAGATACCATAGTTTATAGTATCAAGTGCTTTTTCGAAATCACAAACAATTATTAATCTCCCATCTTTTCATACATTTATTTTCACAATACTTTTTAACACTGTTAATATTACACTTCAGACTACTGTTTAGTTACATATAAAATTAAATTTATTTTTCTATAATCTTCACGATATAAATCATTGGCTTTTTTTTCCACTGAAATCATAAACTATTGAGAGGAAATCTAATGCCATTCTTCTAAGTCATAGAATACATTACAAATATATTTTTCTAAAAAGTCTTTAAAATGATGGTACCTTGTCTTTTTGACTTTTGCCATTTTTTATTTCACATTAAGCTTTTAAATTCTTACTTCATTTTTGCACACTCTTTTCCATTGTTATTTACCTGACTTTTTTTTTTTCAGTTAAAGATGCCTGACTTTTTTTTTTCAGTTAAAAATGCTTATTATTTCTGTCATAGAAATCAATTGATATGTTGAATTGAAGATCTGGACAATGAAGAGATCGGACTGGAGAAATGGATGAACTTGTGATGTGAATGCTATCTGGACATGTCCATAGGACAGTATACTATTGATGATCTAACTTTACTAATAGTGATCAATTTCTATCTTGAATGTTTTATTCCTATAGCCAAATTTTTCTCTTTCAATTTTTTTTTTTTTTGTAAATTTCCTTTTACATCTCAATTCACTGTTAAGTCTTCTATATATATATACTTTTCTATAAAGTTGATATTTTTCAATTTTCTTTATCATTTGCTCTTATTATTTTCAAAACATGCTGCAATGCGATAAATAATATTTCTGAAGTGTAATTTTCACTACACCACTCAAGCAAAATAGAGACTGGTTTTTATCTCTTTTAACACCTTGAGAGTGCTGAACCAGCACTTGTTAGTTGGCCCAGATCACAACCTCTTGTACATATCTTTATCATTGTTCAGTATATATTGATAGCCAATTAGTACAGTTTAATTGACAATTTATATATACTGAACAATGATAAAGATATGTGTAAGAGTTGTGATCTGGGCAAACTGATGAGTGCTGATTCTATCTTTGAGATTAAACATCTTTCTCATATGTCTTTGGCATATGTTTATGATCCCCCTCCCCCCCATGTTAAAAACAGATAGAAATCAATTCCTTATCTTGCATGAGAGTAGTGTAGTGAAAATTACGCTACAGTAATATTATTCATTAAGTGGATAATCTCTAGTTTAAAGAATGACTAATTAAAATTATTAATATTACAACATGATTTAAACAGAAATCAATCTCTATCTTGCATGAGAATAATTATACAACAAAAATATTCATTAAGTGGATAATCTCTAGTCTAAAGAATGACTAATAAAAATTATTAATACTGCTTCATGGTTTAAAATTTCTTGAAAGTTTCTATAAAACTATCATTCAACCTATTACTCATATTTATGTTTTCATTTACTATTAGAAAATTTTTTTTCCTAAAATTCCTTTTCAATTTATCAATCACTCAGTTTTTTCTTGTTTCATTTCTTTTAATTTTTTTATTTAAAAGATAATCTCAGTTCAGTTAGATTAATCCTTGGCAAAGATATGTTGATGGGATAATTATCATTCTAGACATTGAGCGGACCGGACCATTCAAGTCTTTTATAATCACATGGCTTTTATTGAACAATATATTCAGTGTGTAAATCTACTAAATTCTTAGATATTGCATTTTCTCTCAACTCTAACTCATATTTCAACTTAATATTATTTGAAACACTGAAATAAATTTATTTTGTTCTTTTACAAATTTACTTGGAAAATGGATTTAATTTGCCAAACAAAAGAACAAATTTTTTCCTAAATATTTTTTACATTATAGGATTTGTTTTCCAAAATTTATTTATTGTAAAATTGCTTACATATTCTTTTCTTTCTAATTAAACTGAGAAATTTCACTTTAAAACGTTTATATATACTTGATAAAATATCTAAATTTGATTAAGAGTTATTTTATTTAGACCTATATATCGTTTATATAAAGAAAATATTTAATACAAAGTTTAATATAAGTAAATATAATTTATTTTTTTTGCCAAAACCTTAATCAGAAAATCTTTTTAACTTTTTTTGTATGTTTGTAATTTAAACTCAGTGAATTAAGTGTGAAGATATTTAATATTCATGCTTTCAGATCTAATTATTTTAGACTGGCTTGGATATATAGAAAGACAAGTAATCACCCTATTCTTGTCAAATTCTCTGTCTTGTATTTACGATCTGATTGGCTGTCAGATAGTGATGAGCGCGAGAGTTTTGCAGTCTCTCAATTTAATTTTATTAAAGTATAAACACATAATATCTTTCACTAATTATTTTGTCCTGTATGATTTTGCACAGTATTAGAATTACAGATTTAAAACTTCTTAAATTAAAATTTGTTATATTTTGATGCTTGAACTACATGATCTGATCAATCCATTAAATTCAGCCACATTTTTTTTGCCCCCATTTTTAAATCCAAACTATTCTTAATCTTAGTAGAAACACATTTGAAGTTAAGCTTTTCTCTCATTTTTACCTGATTATGTTTTTTTTCTAAAATCATTTATTGAAAGAAAAATCATTCATTCTCCTGAAAAAAAATTTACAAACATGAACTAATTATTTAAATCATTTTTTATTCATATAGCTTTTAACAATTTAACTGAAATCTCAATTCTTTACCTTTGGCAAACTTTTTTTCATTGTATTTTTTTTGATTAATTTAAAATAAAAGACTTGTCTGTATCCTATAAATTATTTAATATTTTCTCAATATTTTCAAAATATAATAATAACGTGCCATCCTTTTTTTCCATAACCTACTGTAAATATTTTATTCTGTTACACATTCAATCATATTTATTTTTTTCTTTATAATTTCTCTCACTATACATGTTATATTTCAGTTGACCTTCAACTAATAAATTAATCTAGATTCCATCATCTCAATTGTCACTACAGGCCAATAGATATATGAATAGATAACACATAGTCAATAGCAAATACAGGCCAATGGGTGATGATCTTCAGTAAATCTGATTGTTTTCATTAGGGAAAGGGATTTGGATATAAATAATTAATCCATAACGTGGACAACAATCTAGTCAAATCTGAATGACAGTATGCATGTTGTCCGCTTTATGATTAAAATAGTTAGGCAAGTTCACATTAATTAAAACTGAAAGCTGCTAGAATCTTCTTTGACACGAAGCAAGCTGTTACAGTACAACTCGAAGTGTCTTCATACCTACATGAGACAAGCTGGCACACAACAGCCAGAAGTGTCAACCTTACCTACCTATGAGGCAAGCTATCATGGTACAGTTGGAAGTGGTAGATTAATCTAGAAGAGTATCTGAAGTGCCTTACCTTAATAGTTTTATGGCAACTAAACGCTATACCAAACCAGTTGTATCAGGTAAAGGTATAAGAGTTGTATATATTGTAAATATGCATTTGTATATTTATTTGTTTTTAATAAATATTTAATCATATTTATATTTATTTGTTTTTAATAAATATTTAATCATATTTTTACGAGCTTGTGTTTATTATAATCATGTATAATCACTACAGTTGATGCAGTCACAACAGGATATTGACAGCTAACATTATTTAGTGCATCAATAAAAAAATTTAAGAAAATCAAACACAAGTGGTTATTTGTTAACTATAAAGTCAGGATTTTTCCCTTGTGGGTTGTTTAAATCTGTTTTATTAAAAAATTGACAGCTTACATCATTAGCGTGTCAATAGAAATAAAAAAAATCGAATGTGAGCGGTTACTTGTTAACTATACAAAAAAAAAAAAATCTGGAATTTTTTTTCCTCAGCAAAACGAAAGAAAAAATCAATATAGTTAAAACTGTCATTAGAAGAGTTCAATCCGGCCTACTCCAAAAACTGGCCATCCTACATGGATCGAGTGCTTTTCTAATCAAATTAAAAAACCTGAATTAAAATTACCGACATTTTTTCAGACTTTAGTCTCCATGCTGCTCGCTGAGCTTGAATTTGAAAAAAAAACAAAATCTCTACTGTCAAACTTTTTCTGTCCAAACCTATAATGATAATACAGAGATATCTTTTCAATCTGTATACACAAGAGACAGGGAGAAAGCGGGGGATTTTGCTGTTAAATTCAGAGTCAGCTCTTAGTTGTAAATTTAGAGACTTCCTCAATGAAACCTTGAGAGATTGTCATTTATTAAATAAAAGATCACAACCTTAAGAATTAAGCAGTATTGGACCCTGATATCATGTTTGATTCATCTGTTTTTTAGACAACTCTAGCTGAGTCCTCAGCGAGTCACACTACTTCATTAAATAAAAATAACTCCAGCGTTAAAGCTCTGAATTGGAAAGATTTTCCCAATCAGAACAAGCTTAAGGGATCTATTAGACAATAATATTATAAAAGTTTGTTACAGATGTGACTTGATAAAGCATGCACACATCAAATGTCCATATCAGTATACAGTCCATAGATGTTGCAAGCATGTCATTCACATAGAAGCTGCTTGTTTTGTTTTTTTAAAAAAAAAAAACATTCAGATGATGGTGGAAGAGTCCATTTCAAAAATCTGAAAAGACAGTGTAAAATCAAATAAAATCAGCAATGCTTCTATAAATAATGTGAGAGGTTTTGATTCAGCTTTTACAAGCAGAATTATTATTAATCACATGACAATGGAATTAGACACCGGATATGCAGTGTCCATTGTGTCAAAAATATGTGGGCTATCATTACTAGAAAAGTAATCGTCTGCATCTTAGCAGGAGAATGATTATTGACTATTAAGGTAATCAAATTTTATTCATGGGTCAGGCAAGTATTAAAATTAATATGTCTAATAAAATTATATATTGGGTCTGCTGATAAGCATAACAGTTTATTAGGCTGTTACTGGTTCAGTCACTTGGGCTTTACAGTAACTAAAGTGAACTAACTCACAAAAATAAAATCTAATAGGGTATAACCCAGAACTGGTTGCTAATAAACTGGGTTTGAATAATCCATAAAAATAAGTCAAATATGGATAGGTGCTCAAGTCCTATGGGTTCCAGCAGCGGTAATCAAATTAAAATGATTACAAACAGTGATTATTCAAACAGTTGATGGAAAGTAACACCATATGCAGAAACCAGCTAAGGTTGAAGTATACATTACCAGTTAACAATGAAGAGTCATCAGCCAACAGAGAAGAATTACCAAGCAACAATGATGAGACTATAAAATTGAAAGTTACCAGATATACAAATGAAGACATCAGATTTGCTGATGAATTCACGGAATCTGATGAAGCCAGAAAGCAAAGACCTCCACCAAAACATGACTACTTATTTTAGGCAGGGGGAGGGAATGTTATATCTCAACTTACCTGTACCTAATGGATGAGTCCAGATTCCATCTTGTCTCAGATTGAGCATTCATTGCCACAGATCAATAGATATATGGACAGATAACACTTAGCCAGTACTAAATACAGCCAATAGATGATTATGATCTGAATCCAATTGTTTTTTAGTATGGAAGGGGATCTGGCTATAACTGGTCTGTCCAGTTGGAGGTAAAGGGGGACAATAACAATCTACTGTCCCATCTGAATGGCAGTACCATGCATGTTGACTGCTCTGTGGTTAAAGTAATGAGGCAAGTTTACGTTAGAACTGAAAACTGCTAAAACCTAGATCAGACATGAGGTAAGTTATTATGGTATTGCTGGAATGTCATCATATCTGCACATGAGGTAAGCTATAATAGAGCAGCCAAAAATACGATACAACTTGGAATGATAGGTTAATGTAGAACGACCTGAAGTCCTATATATTGACAGTTGCACGGCAACTAACTGAATCAATGGTATCAGGTGAAGGTATGACTTATATTTTTAAATAACTATTTGTATATTTGTTTTAATAAATATTTAATCATATTTTTACAAGATTGTGTTTATTATAATCACATATAAATGTAACAGTATATCTTTCTTTCTCAATTCATTATTAAGTTTTAGGAATATATTTTTACTTATGTCAGTAACTATATATATTCTTTCATTTGTTAGTTTTTTTCTTAAAAAAGCCTTTTTTGAATAATTTTTACTTTTGACTTAAATCAGCAGCACTCAACTTTTTGGATCCCATGTACCACCCAAAAAATATCAACATTTCTCATACTACCACCCTTTATAAAAAAATCTATATCAAAATAAAAAATAAATAGGTAAATGAAAAATATTTATTTTAATTTTTTTGGCAACCAAAACATATTAATAAAAGTTAGTTTATTTAGACAAAATATTTATTATTACTAGCATTTCCAAAATTATTACATAAAAAAAAACTACATTAAAAAAACAATCAAACTATGTTATTTAGTTTTAAGCATAAATTAGGCTCTAGTATTAATTTTGTTCTATATATATATATTTTTTTAAAATATGATATTGAAAAATCCCTTTTTGCATAAATAGCTAGTGTGAAATGGCATTAAAAATTTAATAGTTTTATCTGTATTTTTTTTTTTTAAATCATTTTTCTCCAAATCTAAAAATAAATTATTTAAATATAATTTTTCAAAAATAGTTTATCTTTCACACAATTTTTTATTAATTTCATTTTTGGTTTGGTTCTTTTTATTTCTTAAAAATATAATCTGAATATGCATAAGATGTAATCTAAATCTTTATCAGACCTAGAATGCTCTTGTATTATTTTGAATCAATACATAAGTAATACAATTGAAATCTGTTTTTATCACTTCTAACTTTTCATATGTAAATTTTTCTCTAATGATTTAATCCATCCATGTATTATTATTAATTTTATCTATAAAACTAAACTTTTAATCTTTCTCATCTCTTAATCCTAATCTATAATCTGTTGTCTTTATTACTATTATGTAAATATTTTTGCATTTTTTAAAATTACTTTTTAAATTTATATATGTATATATTTGTATGGTAAATATACTTAATAGCAACAAAATCTATTAAACTGCTTTCAGTCTAGTTATTAACAATCAATATTATTTGAAAAAATACTACTTAAAAAATTTTGTTCTTGATCCCGAAATAATATTTATTTTATTTACTGCTACTCTGAAAATAACAAACTGTACACTGTCTTCATTTTTTTTTCTCATAACTAATCCATTCAAATAAAATAGAAACAATTCTCTCCATACAATATTGCCACTTTTAGTAATTAATAGATGCCTGAAAGTTTGTGCATTTAAATCTTTATCTAGTACTACTCATTCAATATCCCCAGACTAATTTCTATATTGAATGGAGAGGATTATTATTATTTTAATAGTTTGTGCAATGATTTAATTAATCCATTCACCACCTTTTCTAGCTTTTTCATAATCTTAACATTTTAAATACTTTTATAGATATATTGTAAAGTAGTATATTTATTAGTTACAATGGTGATGGTTAAATTGAGAGGAATTCAATCCTAGGGAAAAAACTTGTTTGTTGTGATAATTTTTTATTTGCTTTCCCCAGTAACTCAGCTAAAACTTCATAACCTCTTTTACTATAGCAATCTAAAGATATTTTAACTTAAATGTATCATTTACAGAATTAATGTATTCTTAAAACAACTATTTTGCCCGGGTTGTGGGTTTGCGTCCCGGCCGATGCTATGACACTTAAAAAAAAATATGTATTTACATCTAAAACTCGCATAGAATTAAAATATAATCATAACAATGCATTTTACTAATAACAGTTTAAAATAAAAAAATATATATTTATTAAAGAATAAAGCTGAATTTTCCTACTACAAATTTAATGTATTATATAAATTATATCACTTCTCAGATGTAAAATTTAAAATACACATTACAAAATAGAAAATAAAATTAAAGTGAAAAGCTAGATTGTTTTAAATAGTAGTATAATATAATTAAAATCAATGCTGAATAATAAAAGTATTAATAGTCACTAACAAAAATTGTTTTGGATTTCATTAATTATTTGAGGAAAAAAGAATTTAAAATTTGTATTTGAGATTGAGAATCCAAAAATTATGTATTGAGAATTAACAATTTGCTCTGTAATTATTTTAAACAAATTCAGAATCAGTACTTGTGAGATTTATGTTTAAAAGAGAATGAGGGAAGAAAAAAATATTATCTTTAAAATTTTATTTTTTTTGACAATAAGCTGAAAAATTTGGTAATAGTATGAATGCTGAACCCTACCGTCTGTTGGCACTCTTTTTTGCCCAATTCACATCAATATACCAATTCATGGGCCATCTGCTTGTTTACATAATATTATGGTAAAATTGGTAATAGTATGAATACTGAACCCTACCATCTGATGGCGCTCTTTTTCGTCCAATTCACATCAATATACCGATTCGCGGGCCGTCTGTTTGTTTGCATAATATTACGGTAAAAGATTTTTTTTTTCAACCGGTTTTTATTATTTTTTGTCGGTGACGGTAAACCACCAAAGTTTTTTTTATTACATAATATTACATTAATAGATTTTTTTTTTTTTCAATCTGTTTTTAATTTTTTTCGTCAGTGACGGTAAACCAGCAAAGTTTTTTTTTTTTATTTCACCTGGGTTTTTTTTGTTTTTAATAAACAAATACTTTGTTTTTAAATGGTCTAGGGGTGTTGATTTGTTTGTAAATTAACGACTAACTGTCCATAGGTTTTTTGACATAATATTACGGTAAACCAAATTTTTTTTCACACCGTTTTTTTTTTTTTTGGTTCTTTTTTTAAGAAAAAAACACTTTGTTTTTAGATGGTGTAAGGGTGTTGGTTTGCTTTTAAATTATTGATTAATACTCTGTGGTTTGTTTATTTAAAAATACGGTAACAAAGACTGTTGTTTTTAGATAGTGAAGGGGGTGGGGGTTTGTTGTTTGCTTTAACTTATCTTCTTTTCTTTTTTTGGTTGATGTTTTGATTTGCTGAAAGATTTCAACAATTCAGTACTTTTTAATAAACCAACACTTGGTTTTTTAGAGGGTGGAGGGGAGAGGAGTTGTTTTGATTTTGAATTGTCATCTTTTTTTTTTGTTAATTTATTACGAGGCTTTTTTTTTTGTTTCAAACCTTTATGCTACAGAAAGCTTTTTATGATAGCGAAAAATTCTTCCTTAATTTTTTGGGCCTTTAATTTTAAAAAAAGACATAAACAATTTGTTTTTAAAGAACACTTTTTTTTAAGCTGGGGGAGAGGGGTGATGGGGAAGGTTTGTTTTGATTTTTAATTATCGACTTCTTTTCGGGTTTTCTTTTTGAACATTTTATTATGTTATCGCACAGATCTTGATTATTATTATTAATTTTTTTTTGGTGGGGCCTTTTGAATAAACTCGTAAACACTTCTTTTTTTTGTTTTGGTATAATAAAATATTACCTACTTTAACTGTTAATGAAACATCAAATATTACCTACCTACTTTATAATCATATGAACAACAACAAGTTTCCCATAAAATAATTTATTGAATCAAAAAAAAAAGCGAAACTTTGGACAAGTTATGAATCAAAGCAAGTAAAAGAACACCATTTTCGGAGGCATAAAAAACAGCAGCCAAAAATAACATGCAAATAAAATAACAGGGAAGCCTCAAAGCTGTAAGTAACGGGATTTTGGAGCCTTCGAACCAACAACTTCCCTTAGGCAGCCTACATAGGTACACTTGCAGGAGTTTCTCTTTCTGGGAAAACACAATATTGTGCATCCACTTATGTGGCCGGCCGGCAATTCACTCAGCTTCGACCAATTCGAACAACTTGCAGCTGACATTTGACAGTTCTCGCACGGATTCGCGCGTAAACAGGCATTTGCGTGCAAATCGGAAAAAACTCTGCTGAAAAGAACCTTTTCAAGCTTGTGTGCAATTCAAAAGCATAGGGAAGCATGTGTGATGACATGACAATTCTTAATATGGAATACTAATTCCACTACACTTTCTAAAAAATTTCTGACAATGAATTTTTGCAGTTTCGTCTTTCAAATATGGCCACCATCAAATCAGATCATAACGAGAATTCAAGAGTGCTCACTTGACAATTACTGTTGCAATGCAGTGGGCATAGTATTTCATTACATAATCATAGAATACATCGCCCTCAGACAGTGTTACGGCTCAAAAACCTTTTGTACTGTCAGCCTAAGTTGAGGCCGCTAAAACGGAATATTGATGTGCGTTTTGTGAAAAAGAGCGTCATGAGATGATAGGATTCAGTTTTCATACTATTAACAAAAATTTTAATTCTTTTCATCCAATTCAGACAATATTAAATCTACATCTTGCTTTTTTGTCTATATGATTTTTTTCAGTTCTGCAACATTTAAATAAATAACTTTTGCTTTTCATAATTATATAATTTTCTAAACAAGTAAAAATAGAAACAACAAGTAAAAATGTAAACAGTCTTTTTGTATACCAGTTAAGATAAATATCTCTACAAGATATTAATTCCCCAAACCTATAGAATCTTAATTTGTGCTATCAATTTGGAAAATTCAATAAATTTCATGACACCGAACAATCTGTTTAATCTTATTATGAAGATGGATTCAGGAATGTTTTTGAAATTAATCAGCTTATTTTCTAGATTTCAGTAATCATGAACTGTGTTAAGCAATGATCATCATTATTATTAGTAATAAGAATATGTCTTTTCTCTACTTATTATCTAGAGAATTAGCAAACAATTATTTTTTCTCTCTCTCATGCAAGTATAGTATTAAGTATATTTACATATATATTGTACCCTCACCAAAATCGATTAATAAAATATGCACAAGTAATGCTTCAGCTAAAATTCTAAATCCTAATGTAATAGAAACAAGTATTAACACTATCTTAAAATAATTTCTACTGCTCAAAGTTAATAATAAAGAATATATGGTTCGATTAAATAAATAATATACTACTAATAATCATGAGACATTTAATGAAGGTATAATTGTTGGACTACATTGAGAACATTTCCCTAAGAACATAATCTCAAGGGCATAAGAATACTATCCCCCCTTTTATTCAAATAGTAATGTAAATCTATAATATCCTATGACTTTAAAATATTACAAATCTAATACTATAGTAGATAAATTATAATCTCTGTTTTTAAAATATAATCATCTCATGTTCTTTAAATAAATCATTAACTAACTTTTCAAATCCTGTAGCTAAGTATGATGAGGGATTTTGCGTCATTCTCAACTACACCTAAGCTAATAATAATAATAATAAAAGATAATATTCCTACACTTAATCTAACCAACAATTGGTACTATATTTATTATTCAATAATCAGGTCAAAATAATAATAATAACAATTCTTTTATTTCTCATGTGGTGTGTTAAAAGTATGATATAATCTGAACAATATGTGGCAATAAGAAATACACTTATTCTTATAGCAGCAATTTAAATGATAAGTAATGACTAAAAGTAATATTGTACTATGTGATATTTCAATACCATGTTCTGAATACACCTGGGTCTCATTTTATGTGGTAGATAGGTTCCTCAGAAAACGCGCACAAAATAAATCGCACAAAAATAGACTTAACTTACCTTGAAAAATGGGGGATACATGCTATAATTTTCCAAAAATCGTATAAAAGCAAAGCAACAATGTAAAATTACTTAAAAATTCACATAAAAAAAATAATAAAATAAAATATGATTAATAAAAAATTTCAAATTTGAAAAAAAATTAATACAAGACAAACTTTTTTTTTATTAACTACAGTATTTAATTTTATTCAAAACAATATATTTCTATGTGTAATTTATATTTTTTTCATACATGTACGGTATTTTAATCATTATCGCTATTCGAGACATCAGATTCATCATGATTTAATGTGATATGAGGTACTGTAGCTTCTTAAACAAAGTCAAGAGGAAATACAACTAAAACATTTTCCAATCGTTGTTGGTCCTTCCCATTTCATAAGTGATCTAAAATTGAAATTTTTGTTTAGAAAGAAATTCATTTTTTGGGGTGTTTTTTTTCTTTCCGTTAGAGTAAACTAAAAGTTTAAAATAAAAATAAGAACTTAGAATTACGATAATAAAAAGACTCTGACTCACCACTATTGGGCAAAATTTAATTAAAACTAACAATTAAAAATTAAATTCTTATTTTTGTTTTTACTTTTTTAATTTTTAATTCCGTTTAAAAATCAAATTTCATTGTTTCACATCACCTTAATTTCAGATCACATTACGTGACTTTTAAATTGTTAATTACAATTAAAAATCAGATTTTAATTGTCAAATTTAATTGTGCCCACCGCTGTTACTCACCTTTTAAAAATAAACTTGCAGACACTAAATGATTAATTGATTATGTACTCTTTTTTTTAAAAAAGCAAAAATAGAACATGATTTAAAATGCAAAAACAACATACATACATACTATTTTTAATCTATAACGTTTGAACAGATTTACATTATAGTCTGGTAAAATTTATTACTTGCGGACATTAAATGATTAATTGATTACGTACTCTTTTTTAAAAAGCAAAAATAGAATGTGATTTAAAATGCAAAAACAACATACACAGTATAGGCATCTATAACGTTTGAACAGATTTACATTATAATCTTGTAAAATTTAATACGTGTATATAAAATGGGGAAATCCTGATTTTAAGTTAATTATGAACTTATTTATTGCATAAAATCTATTACAGTGCTATTATAAAGCGCTGAAAATATTGAAATTATTAGATGGAAGTCGAACTCGGATAATGTGCTATTACTTTAAATATGACATGAATGCATGAAATTTATAATATTTGAAGTAATAGCGCATTATCGGAGCTCGACTTCTGATCTAATAACTTTTATCGTATAAAAGAAAACCGCATATAAAGATATTAAGAAGAAACATGAATCGCATAACTTCAAAATCGCATTAAATAAATTCGCATAAAACGAGACCCAAGTGCACTAATTATTTAATAAATTATTTTTATTTATAATGTGCAAAATATGTTATATGTTAAATTTTGGAAATTCTGTGGATCGAATCAATAATAACGTTGACAAAGGTTTTGTAAAACAACTTTAACAAATTTATTCTATTTAACAAAACTTTATACAATAAATTTACAATTTATAATAAAAAACTAACAAATATGTTACTAAAGTTAAAACAAAACATATACAAAATTAAACAAACAAACAAAAAAATTAGGTTACAGATTACCAATATAAAAATCATATGAACTTTTACTTAGGAATACTTGTCAGGTATGAATATTTAAATTATATTGTTCACCTTACAGAATTATATGTGTATTACTAGTTAAATGAATAAGAAAATACTATTTCTTTACTTCTAGTAAATATAAAAAAAAAATACTTAGCATAATATTTTTTATCAATCAAAATATATTTTTAAGTTCATTCTAGATTAATAAAATATAAAGTAACAAAAAACAATGTTCGTTCATGTACAAAAATAATTTGCTTGGTATCACTTTAAGTTTTATTATATTTTCATGTTCAAAAAAAAGACAAAATATAAAAACGAAATGAAATATATAAGCATTCATAATACACTTCACCTTCCTTATTTTGATGTTTCCTTGGAATTTCAAAAATATTGTTGATTTATGAAAAATTGAAAAATATTAAAAAAACATTTAAAAATATATTAGGAATAGTTGTGATTCCTTTATCCATGTTCATCATCAGTATTAAAAATATTCAAAATCATTTGTATTTCTTTTTAATTCAAAATCTATCTTGCTTTCTTTTAAAACAATTCATTATTCTAAGTTTATTCATTATTCTACTTTCAGAATGCTGAACTCCACGATGCTTTACTAATGAAATTAAGATAGTGATATAATGTATAGGATATGAAGGAATAATTAGAGTAAAGACTCATATTGTCTTGGCTTTCTTTTCAGCTCTTACAGAACATCAAAATACAAATATCAAACACTCCATGTAAATAAATACAATAATACAGGGCTATGTTAACTGTATTTGTATAACATCTACTTTAATATAATGTAGACTAATTCTCCTATCTTCTTGACATATCCTACAAATATAAACATCCAGGGTTTCATCTCCTTCCCTGTTCACTATCATCTAAATTTCACATAGATTTAAATAATCTATATCGCAAAATAAACTAAGCAATTTTCCCAATAATAAAAAAAGTTAACACATTAATTTATCATACTATGAATACTTTAAGAAAGGTTTCACACACTTAAGTTTAGCCACAAATACAAATGACTTTGATTAAAATATACGATCAATATTCGTATATCTAAAATAAATATAATATTGTTTTACTTAGCAAAAAATCATACAAAATTATGATAATTAATAAAGTCATAAGTAACTTTGTAATATAAAATAAATTATATGCATATTTTTATTTAGTTTTTTTTTTTTAAGTGTCATAGCATCGGCCGGGACGCGAACCCGCAACCTGGGCAACTGCCTGCAAGTGCCAGGCAGTTGCACTGACCTCTCGACAACCAATGCAAGACAAATTTTTATTTATAGTTTATATCTCAATAAAAAAATCTGTATGTGTTATTAATTCACACATCCATATATCCATTCATTCCTGTAGCATAATATGAATATTCAAATTCCAAGCAATTCTTAAAATATATATCATGATAATAAAAACAATTTAAATTATCTATGTGATTAAAACATTAACACATTTTGATGTTTTCTGGTCCAATCACAAAATAATATAAAAATCATAAATTACATTTACACAGCGCACATTATAAGCTAACACACTTTAAAAGAAATGTTTTCCAAAAAATTGTAAAATGTTATTAAAATTATGATAATTAAAAGTGTTTAATAATGCACTTTATCTAATGTAACCTAAAAGTAAATTGTAATTCAAATGTTAGTTTTTTTTAAAAAAAAAAAAAAATAAATTTTAAGTTACGTTTTCCTCCTCTTCGTGCAAGTTCTGTATTTAAAAGTTCTGCTAATGAACTGGGGATTGTGTGGTTGTTAGGCGATGAGCATTGTCCAAAGCTTTTTTCTCTTTCAATCTTTCCTCCCTGGCATGTAAAAATAAAATCGTAGACTTTTAAAATCTGGTAAAACCCTTAAAAATATTGTTCATCCTGTTGTTAAAAGATACAGTCCATTTCTGTAAATCTTTCCAGAATAACAATTGTTTATTCCATAGTATTTTAAAAAGCCATTTTGAAAAGGTAAATTATTTTTTTCTATGTACGAATGTAGATTCCAATTTGTACGGGAACAGATGTATCATTTGCGGTCATATTTATTAATACATAATTCTGGGATAAAACAGACGTCTTTCCATTTTAAATTCATATTCCAATAAGGGCAATAGACGAATCCAGGTTCTAAACATTAAAAGGTTATTTATTCTTGATCAAATATATTTTTATTTTCATTAATCATATTTTCTTCTTCAAAATTAAGTCATAGCAATTAGTACAGCAAATAATTATAATATAATGTTCGCTTATTTAATATGACAATTTTCTTTTTAGCAATTATATTTTTCATAGCATTTTTCAAAATAACTTCCTTCACAAGTCCAAATATAGAATTTGCTTCAAAGATAAATATTTTTAAACTGTAATCATTCAAAATAATGTCATAAATACTATAGAGAGGGTGATATATTTTTTAGCTCATCTTGAATGTCTTATAAAGTTCAGAGGTAAATTGCATTTTCGTCTTTTCCAATAATTTCTCTTCAAATAATGTTTTTTAAAAGTTTTAACTTTATAAATACAGACATATTTACCATATGTTACATACCTCTGGATAATATATGCCTACAATTTTGAAATATTCCACGTAAATAAATATATAAATTTTCATATAGCACTAAAAACCATGCTTCTATAAACTATGGTTTCTCATCTTTAATCCTCCCATACACAAAACCATAGGTTCCTGTTCCATAATTTACCAATGAATTTTAACCAAGCTTCAAAATAGTTTACTTTTAGAAAATTTAGTAGATTTATTCACACATTTTGTTGAACTAAATATTAATTTTCTTAATCCTTTTGACTTTTTTTTTAAAAATAAAAATATATTAAAAATTTAGTTAATTTACTGTTAGTTTTTCTTATATTACTAACCTATAGTAATATAACTTGATACTGTTTAATACAATAATTTTCAAACATAACAATTACTAAAACTCTCCTTAAAACTAACTTAATTTCATAGTATTTTAAACCTGCTTTTTTAAAAAGATTTGATTGGATAAAAATAATCAGACTACAGACTCATTACTTTTTAAAAATTAGAAATAAAACAATGAGTCATTCTATAATTAATAAATATAAAAGATATTTAATACCTAATTTATTTTATAACTAAACAAAAATATTTTAAAATGATGCATTTTATTAAAATTCTTACTAATTTATGAAATTATAAGAAATATTTAGCTTAAATGTAGCAATCTGTCTACATTTACTAGTTTAAAATATCTTTAAAAATTAAATATTTATTTTAGATTTATTCTACTATGTACAATGTTTCTATTTTATGAATAATTTTAGAAAGCAATTCAAAACTTCTGCTGAATGAATGCAAGCATAATACATATATTGCTTGTCATGTGATTGTTTTTTCCAGACAAATATGTTGCAATTTTGAAACTTTCTGTCTGAAATAAAACTAAATGAATATTTAATTACAAAACAATACATATTTAAAAATACTAAATATAATAATAAAAATTTAGAATAATAAATTTTGCCATTTTTAAACAAAAAAATAAAATAACATTTGGTACACCACAAAATATGAAGAACATTAATAAATAATTATTATACAATTTTAATTTACTTTAAAGATAAATTTAATAATTTATTCAACAATATTTAGCATTATATTAAAAATAAGTATCTTTTAATTGTTTATTTAGCAGGATATTAAATATATTTTTAAAGTATAACTAATATCATTTATTTTAGTCATACAATATTAAATTATTCTGCTTTCTTTTTATAATTTTAACAATTAAAATAGCCATAAAATATTCTTTAACTTCCTATGTATTAATTTTAATAAGTTTTAAATTTATTTAGATATTACAATTACAACACTTATACTCATCTTGATTTAAAATTCTTAAAGAAATTGAGTTTTTTAGTATGTTTAACCTAAACGAAAGGGTACAATATATACTTTTTATCAATGATATATGCTCTTTTTGAAGTGAGTTTAATAACAAAGATTTTTTATTTCATTTTCATTTCATAATTGTTTCTCTAAAGATCTTTTTCATTGCAAATGATTAATATTGCACTTCTAATGTTTCTTTGAAGAATCTTTATTATATAAATGAAGTGCCTCTCCATGAAAAATATGTTTTAGTTTACATTTATGTACTTTTTAAAAGTCTTTCATTAATTATCACTTATTTATGCACCTCATTTTAATAACTTCAATAAGAGACATAATAAATGTGATTTTTGCACCATAATATTCCAATTTTGATTTTTTTTATTTTACAAAATAATTATAGCAGGTTAATTAACTATTAAAGTTCTGCATAATTTCAAATATATGACTTAAATATATTTAAATTACAATTCTGATTCTTTTTAAAAGTTATTTTTTTTTTTCAAACTTCTTTTTATTTTTTTTTCTCGATTCTTTGCCTGTCTGCATCAAATAAAATTAAGGAATAGCTAACACATTGTGATTTAGAAAACATTTTTGAGAATACCAATTGAATTCTTATAATATTTTTTTTTTTTGTATAGTTCTTTAAATTCAATGATTATTAATATTGTATTTAATTTTTTTTTAAATTCTTATGTCCAAGATTTATTTTTTAAATTATAAATGCAGATTAATAAAATCAAATCATGTAATGTACTTCATAATATTTTTCATAATTATTTTATCTTTCACAACTTAATTTTTTTTTCTATGTATTCTTAAGGTCTTATTTTTTAAGAGAAGTAAAATTTGTTTCATTTTATGCAGTAATAATTTATTTCACATGGCTATTATTAAAAATTTCTTTAACATTTCTAATAATTTCTATATAATTATTATATTTTAATCATGTTTTGCTTTTATTTTAGATTTATATTAATTATATCAACTTTATAAATTTATCAAAATAAATAATAAACATTTCCCAATTATCTTCTTTCATATTTTATCAAAATTTGTCCAATAGTTATGGCTTTCCCTACATGGTGAGGGTAAGCAAGGAAATGAGCAAATAAAGTGGATTTTGATGTAACAAATTTATAAATAGTAATCTATAGAAGAGAAAAGCATACACAAGCCATTTTAAAAAAAAGGAGAAAAATGAGACAATTATGCAACACAAACTAAAGTTATAGAGAAAAGTAAATAACAAAAGAAATTTATATTGAAATTAGAAATTAAAATTTTTTTAAAAATAAATGAAGTTTATAATATATACGCTTAAATGTTATACAAACTAAAATAATGCTTGAAAATAAGAGAAGTTAAAAATAAATTATAAAGTAAATTACACAAATGTAGATGTTTAATAATATAAATTGTATTTTTTAATTGAAATGTTAAAATTATAAAAACATTACATATGCTCTCTGGGCACTCACTAAATTAATTACTACCCTTTAATAGTTTATAGAATTTCCAACATTAAGATCATAATATTAACTTGCTGTAAATCGCAAGACTTTGCGTAAGTTAATTTATAAAGGAAATAGTGGACTTAAACAGTGGAGAAAACAACTATTTAATGCTTCCAAATCAAGATGCTTCAGATTCACCTATATAAGTGGACATTTAGGTTGGAGTTAAGATGGCCAATCTTATTTTTATAAAAGTCGCTATCTTGTGTTGTGGTTTGGAATATTCCCTCTATCAACAAAATATGCTTGATTGCGAATTTTAAAGCACATCGAATACAGACTAAAGTCTGTTTAAACTATTTACATATGCTCTCTGTGTGTTCAATAAATTAATTACTGCTCAAATACAGTATGTATTTATAGAATATTTAAGAACATAAATAATTAGTAAATTTGAAATTATCAGAAAAGTTAGCAAACAAAATTCTTTTGTAATTCAAAATACTAACAGTTTTTGTAATAAAATTGGGATTAATTGTTGAATTGACTGAAGTCTATTAAATAATTTTTATTTATGTTAATCTTGTTTAATAACTTTGATTACTATTTATTAATGAGAGAAAAGTGAGTGCATTCCAAATTCCTGATAATCTTGTATTATCAATGAAAATATTAAGGGATATTCCTAAAGGTTATTGCAGATAGATTAATTATTTGAAAAGCCAACTTGAAGAAAAAAATTTCTAAAAGAAATATATATGCTTTACAATTAAAAAAAAAGTTTTTTTTTAGATGTGTAAAAAAATTGTATTAGATTAATTTTGTAAGAATATAACAAAAAATGCAGATGCAGATATCTCTGTTTCAAGATGTTTTTTTTTTCTATTGCAATAAATAAAAATGTTTGAAACTTACTGCATCATCTTATTAAAAAGATTACTTTATGGCAATGAAAGATGACATACAGAAACTGCCTTATATGATTTCAAAGTTTTTTGCAATTAACTTGGGTTCATTTATAGTAATGAATGCTGTACACATATATGAGTAAAATAGTGTAGACATAATATCTATTTCAATGTTAAAATTATATTTATATATATTAAGGCTGTAAAAATAATAAAATATAGAATATTGTACTGTTGCACATAGTTTTGAACATGTATGTATAAGGGTGTGTGTGTGCTTATTTAATAATGATATAAATATTTTAAAAAGTTATATATTTAAATTAAAATTACCTTTACCCCGCTTAGCGATTGTCTACTTAGCGATATTTCACAATAGCGATCATGATCAATTTGTACCCACTACTTCGATGTACAATCGATTATTCGCTATAACGATCGGGAAAAATTAAAAAAAAATTTTTTTTGGCAGCCATCTTGAATTTTGCATCACTGATGACTTCAGAGATAGCTATATTATACCCAAAAGCAAAAGTATATTATTGTAATATGTATATAGGTAATGACTTTGCTGTAATTGTATACACATACAATATTTTATTCATAAAACCCTTAAAATATCTATAATTACTTTATCTATAATACTGTATACATCATATATAATAAATAACACAGCAAATGTTCATTCACTTTTTCTTTTAAAATACGTATATATGTTCTACAATAATATCAACAAATTAAAAATCCTCCTTTTTCTTTTCAAAAACATTATTTTCTTATCTCAATACTGAACATATACAGTATATATATTTAGATAATACAAAAACTCCAACATTTCAATGTTGATTTGTAATTAAATAATGTAAAAGAAAGAGTAATAAAATATAGCAGTGAGAGAGAGATATCCTTGAAAATGACTATGAAGATAAACAGTTGAAACGGACTTTTGCATTATATAAATACTGTATATACAGTATATATATATGTTCAATATTGAGATAAGAAAATAAAGTTTTTGAAAAGAAAAAGGAGGATTTTTAATTTGTTGATAATACTGTATACAAATACTCCAATAATAAATACAGTACAAGACAAATAAAATACCATCACAAACTTTCAGGAAAACACTAAATATGAATATTAAACTGCGTGTATGTGTTTCTTAAATATGATATATTATTTTTAGAACACCTGGATAATTATGTAAAAATAGTTATTGATTTTGTAACTTCGTTAATAAACATGTTTACACTCAAGATGTTTCAAATCAGAAGAAAAACAACATTTTAAAACTATGTCGAATTAGAAAAGTTTAAAAAAAAACAGATTGCATTTAATTAAAAATCTTTCTACTCGAATGGGGAGGGGGGGGAGCATTTTTACATTACTAAAAATATACAGCAAGAAAAATAAACCTACCTGTATGTTTTAGAAAATTAGAAGTTAGATTTTTTACTTTGAAAATAAGTTGATTTTTTTTCTTTTTATATGTTCAATTAAATAATTAATAATTAAACATTGTTTTTTAATTTGAATAATTTCACATAAGTAATAAAATAAATGTATAGTAGTAATATATACTGTAATACAATTTTTAAAAAAAAAGCACTTCAGTATAGATTTTTTTTCCATTACGATGAAAAACTTCCGCGGAAGAATATAAAAACTTTTAAATTCAAATTTAGTTTCATTGCTGTTCTGTACTTTTTAAAGTGAAAATATGCATTTTTTTTCCTAGTGATATAAAACTTTTCTTTTTAGATACCGTATTTAGTCATCATTGTCATGAAAAAAATCAAGAAAATCTTTGAGCTTGGAAATCAATGTGGATATTTTACGTCACTGGAACCGACCAATATTTTTCCCATAGACCCCCATTATAATTACGTATTTTGTCTACGATATTCTTGCTTAACGATGAGTTTTGGAGGACCAATTGCCATCGCTAAGCGGGATAAAGGTGTATATAAAAAAATTTATAATGAATGGAAACTTACTAAAAAAAAATTTTTTTTTTTTAAAAATCAAGAAAATTTAATACAAATTAATACTTGAGTAATATTTTTAAAATTAGTATGCAATACATTAATGAAAAAACAAAATAAAGTTACTAATCTTTTTCTTTTATTATTGTTTCTTGCTTGCAATGAAAATTGATCATGATAAAATGCAAGATATATCTAGGAGATATTAAATTACGGTACTTTGATATTAGAGCTGCAACGTAGGGCAGATAGGAGGCTTTTTCACAACTACAATAAATATGTAATGTCGCGATGACATCAAATTGAAATGAAATAATCTTGCAAGTATGCGTGACAAAATGTGTTTTTCTTTATCAACGTGATCTTTTTTTTTTTTTGTAATACTTTGACATTTTCAGTTATTGTCCAGATTTCTTTTTGACAATAGCTATTCCGATTCATATACATTTGTATATTTTCAGTTTTTGTTTCTTTTTTTTTTTGGTTTAATTTGTTTATAAAAATAATACATTTATTAGCATTTCTGTTGAAAATCCTAGCATACTCTGCAATCACGTGAGTCTAAATTACAAACATATAGTGTAAAATCCTACGATTTACTATGCAATAGTTTTTTAGGTGTTATAAATTGCAGTAATGTATGTAAATAATATTTATTTTATAAAACATAAACAGTTGAAATTAAATTGAAAGGCTGCAAACCTCTTGCGCTTATTATAATACTTTATAAAATAAATATTTACATATGTTACTGCAATTTATAACAGCTAAAAAACTACTGCATAGGAAAGTAGGATTTCACACTGTATGTTTGTAATTTAGACTCAGTGAGTTAAATATGAAGATATTTAAAGCTTCACGCTTTCAAACCTAAATGCTTCAGACTGGCTTATATATATAGAATGACAAGTAAAGAAGAGGGTGGACCACTCTTGTAAAATTCTCTATCTTGTGTTTACTGTTTGAGTCGCTATTCAGACAGTCGTCATAACATCTGATTGGCTGTCAGTTAAGTATTATAATAAGCGCAAGAGGTTTGCAGCCTTTCTATTTAATTTCAAAAATAACCATGTTTATCTGCAAAATCTAAATGACTTAAATAATCTTATTTATTTTTATTTCCTTAGTTTCCCATTTTGTTCAGTTGTATCAGTGTTATGAGATAGTGTGGAGAATGGTGGGTCATGTGAAAGTCTGTGCTCATAGCCTATTAAAGTAATTTCTGTAAAATTGCTGAAAAATGCTTTGAAGATATAGAATCATTTTGTTGTGTATTAGTCTTTTAATCTTCTTAGTGTTATCATATAATATAACCACTGTTACTTTGTTTTGATAAAAAATTTGAGAATATTTTGGGTCTATATTTTAATATTCAAAGTTTTAATCATCATACAAATGATTATAGATTCAAATGTTTTTTTATGATCTACAAATCCAAAGCATAGTTGCAATTCACATACATTTGTCTTTTTATAACTTTTTTTTTTGATAATGAAATGGTATATATTATGCTAAAACCACTTTTAAATTCAGATTATTCTTTTGATTGGTTAAGTTTAAAGTTTTCTGCAGATAAATAGCAAGATCTTAGTAAAGTTCTTGTATAGCACAAGTAGAAAATGATAGAATTGGAATTTCATATATATATATTTTGCTTTTCTTAAATGTCAATAGAATCCTTTAATATAGATTTATCATTTAAATAACTAATACATAGCTTTGTCAACTATGTCTCTAGTTTTTTTTTTTTTTAAGATATAATAATTCTATCATTTCCAGGAACTTTTCCATTTTTCTAGATTTAATTGCATATCTAATTTTTTCATTTAAAAATATTAAACAACTCAAATGTAATTTATTTTTTGTTCTTTATTACTATATAATTCTTTGTGCAATTCTTCCACATACTTCTTGATATTAGCCCTCTTATTAATTACTCCCATCATTTCTTTTTGATTGATGGAACACTTTATTCTAATAAGATATGTTTTAATTTTGAGACTTATTTTTTATATTTTTTCATATCATTTTTAAATATTTTTAAATTTCTTTTCTTCATACATTATCTTGTCTCACTGAAAAATTTATTGATAAATTGTTGCTTTTTGTATAAGTGATCTTAGTAAAATATTATCTTTTTAATTAAATTTTTTAAGCTTTGGCCGTCATCAGAATTAATAAATATTTTAAAGGATTTTACAAGTTTTAGTTTAAATTCACTAGAATATTTCTGAAGATAAGAAACATCAACTGTCAGTACTATTTTTCTTAATAGCTTTGGTCTTTCTAGTTTTGCATTAACATGTTTTACATTTCACTAAATGATTATCACTTCCTGTATTGAATCTTTAAGTACATTTCTATCTTGAAATTAATATTTTTTTGGTCCAAATATAATTTAGCTCTGCTATAATTTCACTTGGATGCTTCCTTATCTATTTTTGGTTTGGATTTTTAAAAAAAAAAAGATATTCATATCCCCACTCCACCCCACTCCCCCACACACAAATTACATATATCTATTTCCTCTTATTTCTGTTTCCATATCCAAATTTACAGCAATTTAATTATTTTTCAGTTCTAATTTTAAAATCTATTGACAATTTTAAAATGTTTTGTTAGATCAAAAATATTCTGTATATGTAAATAAAATTTCTCTTATTTTTTTTATCTGAATGAGAACCTGTTGAGGTTTAAATCTGAATTATCTGCAATTGGTATTTTCACTTAAGTTGAATATCTTATCTTGCTATTCTTTATGATATATCTTTAATCTTCACAATATGATTTTCTTTTCTTTTTTTCCAGTGTTTGTGTCTTTTAAATAAAATATATATTGACTTTTCAAATCAATTTTTGTTCATTTGTCTACCTTCATAAATGTCCCTTTTAATATTAGTTTTAATTTGTGCAATCTTTCTTAATTTGAAAGTAATCCATTGTTGTGGGTAATAGCAATCTAGCTCCATACATGTGGAATAGAATTTTAAAAAATGAACTATTTTATGTAAAGTATTTATTTTTTAAGTGTTTATAATAATTTACATTAAGCATAGACTCCCTATTCTTTATATTTTTGTAGAATTCAATATTGTTCTATCAGGATTGAATAATTGTTAAACGTTAAAGTTTCACTGTTTCATGGAACAAAACTATTACAGAATGAAAATTTATAAAGCATTAGTTTTAAAAAAAATTGTGTGAATGATTTAAAAATATAATGGCCATTTTCAAATATATTATATTAGATATAAAGTTATCTTAGTACATTTTTTTAAATTATGATATTGCATCAGTATTATATAAACTTAAAAGAAAATAATATATTTGTAGCTTAAATGTAAAATAAGTATATATATATATCAAAGATGAATCAAATGTAGATTATCATTTGCTATTTGAAAAAATAATATATTTGAAAACCTTAGAACTTATCATAATTTAGTCAATAATCATTTAGAAATAAAGACTATATTAAAATTGTACCATAAAAAGCATGGATGCAAATAAAAATTTTAAAAATTTATGCAAATGTCAAGAGGGAATTATGTTTCAAAACAAATGTAAATATTGACCACAAGATGAAAAAAAAAAATCCAGTCCTAAAGGTTAAAAGATAAAAACAGTTCTCAAACCCATAATAAGAAGAATAAAATAAAAGCATTTTAAATTTATAACTATGAAAATTCTAAAGAACATTGGCAAATGTCTATTGCTAGTTGTCTGGAAATTAATATTTTTAAAAAGGTGCCTTTTATTTTGCTTAATAGTGGTTTTAAAGTTGAAGGTAAATGAGGGTAAAAGGGCTAAGTAATGTCTTCTTTTTTAAAAAAAAAACAAAAAACAGTTAATATGAAGAATAAAAAATGTTAATTTTATTCATAACTTGCTTTTATTATTTTTTCACATAAAATTTGAATTTTTGTGTTTATTTAATCCATATCTTTATTCATATTTTTATATAAAGACATGTAGTACAACATTAATATTCATTTACTGATTAAATGTATTTTATATGCACATATAAATACTGCTATTTTATTAGAGCACAATATCAATTATTTTCATCATTATTTTTAAAAAATTTGACTTTCATTGATCACAAATTCAATCTTAACAATTTTTATGAAGAATATGAATCCTCTATATCTATTTCTAATAATCAAATCTTTTTAATAACTAGGTAAATTAGAAAATGTCATATAATCTTTCTTATTGATATAAATTATTTTGTTTTCAATGTATTAATGTACTAAAAAAAAGTTCTTGTTATATTTTTAATCAGTTAATCTAATAAACTTTTACTTTCTAAAAAAAACTTATATGTTTTGTTTTATTGTTTTGAACATAAAACATTAATTTATAGAATTACATTCATGTTGAGAATTTTGTTTATCAATATGTTGGCATTTCTAGGATTTGATTTTTGGTCTTAAGAATTTAGGTTTTCTGTGTATTCATGGTCTGTATATAAGTGCTATCCATTAATATAATATAAAAGTAATTGCTGTCTAGAATGATTTTCATAAATTATATCACCTTTTTTTTAAGTTCTTAAATATTTGTTCTAATTATATAATTGACAAATGAAGAAATGTGGCCAATTACCTCCTTTAATTATAACTTTTTGCATAATGATTAATGTAAAAATAATGTTTCTTTCTATTCACAAGATATAATGAAAGTATATTACCATGTTTCCCTGAAAATAAGACTCAGTCTTATATTAATTTTTGCTTCAAGAGATGGCTTAAGGTTTATTTTCAGGGGATATTTTATTTTTTATGTGTTCAAAAATATTTATTTTTTAAATACAGTAATCTATATTTATTTAAGTACAAAAACCTACATTTATTCAATATTACTAAATTCAACAGCATGTATATAACTTTTACTACTGCTTGAATGTCATGTTTAGAATTATAATCATCACAGAACATTCTCATTATATACGAGAATATTAAAAATTATTTACATGTTGTTGAAATTAGTAATATTTAATTTAAATTAAAATATGAAACATTAAGCTGGCTTGTTTAATTTGTGAACTAAAACTGCCCCATAGTTATAAATTTCAGTCTTTTCAGATATCAGTGTAGATTTATTTACAATGTAAATGTTGGACATCAGATGAAAAAGGAATTCTCATATCAGACTGAATGAGGTCGCATTGATAAATGAAAAGAAAAATTGTGTTTGCAAGTTTATTAAAATAATTAGTTATGAGTCTGCTTGCAAAATATTTTTGAGTAACATTTATTCAGATACAAAAATCTATATTTATATTTATTTATACATTCATAACTTTAATTCAAAATATTTTTTTTTCTTATGCTAGTTATAATGTATATATATATAACTATTTTGAACATTATATTCAATACTTTATAATTGTAGATGTTCGTTGTGTGTTCTAACGAATGAACAATATTCATCCATCAGACTGACAATCTTAACTAGGTCTTATATTTGGGGTTGGGCTTATATTAATATTCTTAAAAATCATGTTAAGGCTTATTTTCTGGTTAGGTCTTATTTTCGGGGAAACAAGTTATGTAATAAATTAAAATCAATACTAATACTATATGTTCTATTTACACATTAGAAATATTAAATATTTACAATGTTTTTCTGAATATATGGTATTAGTATTGCTTTTAATTTATTACATTTTTTTGCAGAGTTATCAGTTATTTAAAAATTAATTGATTGAATTTAGAGGTGCTATATTGAATTTTTTAAAAATTGACCTGATACATAATTTTCACAATAACTTCAGTTTTAATAATGTTAGAGCAAAAAAATTTACATTAATAGAAACTAAAAAAACTAAGGAAAACAATAAGTCTAAGACAAATAGTGATAACCATTTTAAAAATAAGGCAAAAAGAAATTTCAATATCCAACATAATTATTACTTTATTGTTCATAATTTCTAATTTATCATTAACTATGTTTAAATTACATCTTCATTGATAATTTCTTTGCATTCCTCACAAAATTATCTTTCAAACCATATATAATATGTCTTATCTAAGATAATCCATAGTTTCGGAATCTCCAAAAGTATTTGCTTAATAATTCTTCATTTTTGTCTTGTACCCCAAAAGTTGACAAATCTCAAAGGTGTCTATAAGAAAAAGTTTTCTCCTAATAAAAGATACAAAACAAATAATTTCCAGAAGGTGGATATGCATTTGTCATCATAGCAATTAGCTTCTTGTCTTAAATTGTAGGCTACTGCCTGATAAAATGAGTTTCATCTTTTTATTTTATATTTTTTGTATACATCAGTGATGTTTATATTCTTTATGCACACCAGTGATGCTTTCTTGTTATATTTATTGGCCCACAGAGATATAATTTATTTGCATATAGCTCATTTGCTAGCTATAGACTTGGAAATAATGTGATGCAAGATGTGGCAAAGCTACTTACTCCACAGCATGAGTATCAAGGCATAGGTAAGAATCAGAATTTAATTCTTTGCCTGCATTACAATTTCTTGTAGTATATGCATAACCATTGTGGCTACCACTATACACACACCATTTGAAATCTCTATTGGTTTTAAGTGTTTATATTTTCACATTGTACTATGCCCAGTAAATTTTGTGATTGCTTTATCAACTGCAATCTGCAACCTTTCTGTACATTAGATTATCAGTTTTTAAAATTTACATTGCACTGCTCTATATATTTAAATCATTACTTGTTATACAAACACGACACGAACAAACACAAACATACTAATACAAATATAAATATATACTTTTTTAGAATTATTATGTCTATAAAATAAGGTTGCCTCAAACTTGGATCAGAGGCCCAAAATTACATTACAAAAACATTTTTTGTTATATTTGAATTCATATACTGTATAATAAAGAGCATAATTGATTTAACATTAAATAATTTATGATATCTTTTGAGAATCATTATGTCTATAAAATAAGGTTGCCTCAAACTTGGATCAGAGGCCCAAAATTACACTACAAAAACAATTTTTATTATATTTGAATTCATATACTGTATAATAAAGAGCATAATTGATTTAACATTAAATAATTTATGTAGTACACACACACACCAATACAAACGCAAAAAAATTAATATACCATTTATCAAATAATTTTAAAAAATTTAAAATATTAAAAATTAAAATTAATAACTTATGATATTCCGCGATTACATTTATATCACACATTGAAGGCCTTCATATTCGAATTATCAGTATATTTTTAATCCATTATATTACGGCTATAAGGCCAATAAAGATTTTCTGCCTTTATCGCCTTGTGTAAACTAGTAAATTGCTTATTAGTAAATAATATAGTAATTTAAAATAATAAAAAATTCATTTACTTTTAAAAATAATTGAAAAAAATTCAAATTTTATCTGATATCAATGTAAGATACATCATTTGAAAGGTGAAATCAAGGATCAACAAATGCTGGGATTTCTGTTGGTGTCATGCTTAATAGTTTTCATGCAATTTAAAAAAGAAAAGCAAAATTTCAACCAATCAACTGCAACACGTGAATAATAAGCTACAAAGATTTAAGCCATCTTAAAGTACTCGGGTTTAAGTCCAGAAATATAAATATTCCTTGTAGAATAGTATGTAAAAAGCAAATTTAATGAGTTTTCATAAAACCACTTTAAATTTATCTGAAAATTTAATTAAGATATTTGTTGCTGTAATTTTTAAAAATATCAATTTGTCTTCTGAATATAATTATTAGTGATGATTATTTATCCAAATTATGAATTATAAATGTTTTTAGAATTCGACTGAATGTATAAATGTTATGTAGGACAATATTCATTGTATTCTATTATATTATATTGAGCATTCACGTAAGATTTGTTTTTACTAATAGTTTTTAGCACAAATATTAAAAAATTTATTTTCCAATGAATTCACATATAAAGTCAAAATGTGAAAATGAATACTAATTTATCAAAATTCTGAAATTACAGATTGTCACTTCAAAATGCTAACTAGAAGATATCAGAGCAATTAAAATAAAAGGAAATCATCATAAATTAGGGAAGTCCAAATGAAAATTAGGTCTTTGTGAGAACCATTTAATTATGAAGGTTAAAAAAATTGTTAAAAAATATGTTTATTTATCAAAGTAAAAAGAACATTTTTTGAAAGTATGCATCTAAATATATTGAAATAATGATCTATCTTAATCTATAATTTATTTTTAAAATATAGTAGTTGGCAATTATAAATCAAATTCAGGTTTCATAAAGTGGATTAAGTTTTATTATGTATATTGGTTTATATTATATAAGTAAACCCACATAATAAAAGTCTGTGTTTAAAATCAAATTAAGTTAATTTTACTTTAGTCTGTACTATTCCTGCAATCTGAACTAATTCAGATGTAATGGTGTTTGCAATATATATCTTTGAGTGAGTGTTTGTGGCCATCAATACGGTTTTTTATAGACTTATTTGGATGCGGAAAGGTGAAGATCACTTAAAAGTCCACGTACTTAACTTTACTTAAGAGATTTGACAAATTAGTTTATTGATGGTCAGTACATTCATGGCACTTGATGCTCTAGAACATTGATAATGATCAGAATTGATATCATGATCCCAATGTCCTTTTGTTATTTTCAAAAGTATTTTTAGCACCTAAGTGTATGCAGATAAAATATTGATGTTTGCCTTTATAATATGACTGAAGTCTGGTATTGGCTAAATGATTAGCATAAGATTTTGTATTATGTCACTTTTAAATTCACCATAAGGGATGACTGAAGGTTCTTGATGACTATTGCCAGTGATGCTATGATAAAAATGTTGATATTACTTATATTAGCTTTAGATTCTGGTTTTTGATCATATTTTTGATGCTCAGTAAAGCAGTGATGTGCTTATGTTTGATCATCCCTACTCAAACATTGAATGGCTTGAATAACATCTCACTATATACTATTACTTCCATTACAATATTAACATTGTAATATAATAGTCTATTAAAAATATCGCATACTTGCTAAAGTTTTTATAAATTTGTGTATATATATATATCAACAATGTATTAAAAATATTCATAATCATATAAATATCTTTGCAAAAAAAAAAAATTTTTGAAGAAAATTCTAATTTAAGCAAAATAGTTGTGCTGCATTTCTAATACTCTTTGAAAATAAATGTATTTTTTTTATTATTTTATATACTGCCATCAAAAAAATGGAAATTAATGAAGTCCATTATGCTGTTTTTTTTCCATATATAGGTATAATGATTATACATAAAAAACCTTTTGCAGCACATGATTTTGCATTTTCCTTAAATATTAATATCAATTTTAACTCTGTAATGGAAGTAAAATAACAACAATAATAAAAAACATGAATAAAATAGAATAAAATTGTGATAGAGAGATTCAGTATAAGTTGAAATGAATAATTATATAACATAATATACATAATAAATAAAAGCATAGCCCATACAACTTTATATTACTTTATATAATTTTCCATTCATTTTTAATTAACTAGTTGATTAAATTTATTGAAGTTTTATAAATATTCATACAGTTATTTAAGTTATGCTTAATATAATATGTTTCATATATTTGTCTTTTTTTTTTGATATTTAATATAATTTAAAGGTTTAATATTTTTTTGTAGTATACATTTTATGTCCATATGTTAAGTAGTGAATGTTCCTTGGCTCTTATATTTAACTATTTCCCTATATGATCATAATAAATTATATTGCAATAGTTACAATTTTATATACGATTCCTTTTTTTAATTAAATACTGCTTACCACTTTACTAGTAAAGATAAATAAAATAGAAAATCATATAACTAGTCAAAAAAAAAAACAAATTTTACTAGAATTCTCATGACCATAGTTTCATCTATTAATAAGTAGACTTTCTCAAGTGAAATTCAACTAGACCCTAGTAACATTGTATACAAAATAGCATAATCTTTCCATAATTCACTTAAAAAATGAACCACTTTTTATATCAATGGATGCTTTCATGAGATTGGTGGCCTCAGATTCAAGAAGATTTATCTTTTTTTTTTTATTCTTTTTAATTCTTTTTTTTTTTTTAATATAAAAGATAATCTCTGCATTGTCAAATAATATTTTGTTCACTTCATGAATATACAAAGCTAAATTATAATATCAATTTTTAATTCTATTCTTATGAACTTTAACTTTTTCATTAAAACTTAAAATTTACTTTGACCTATATAAATTTTATGAAAACTGCAAGGAATCTTATAAATCACACCAGGAATAATAGATTTGCTATAAATTGATTGTTTTGAACTATTTAATAATGAATTTCAGGCCATTTTCATATCACTCAATAAATGACTTCTTATAAACCAATTTATAATGTGATAACATTAATGGTAAAGAAATAAACTCTTTATTCTCACTAACAATTAAATGTTATTATCAAACTTATAGGTATTTTTATTTAATATATTTCTAATAAATTCATGATTATAACCTAAATCAATATAGTCAGAAGCAAATTGACTCATTTGAATATAAGCATTATTTTCAAAATTACTATAACAAAAATTCAACAAAATTTTTTTTATGAGTAAAAGGTTTATAACTATCTGGCCTATTTTTTTATTTAATAAAATGATGGTAAAATAAAACATCAGTTTTATCTTAATTTAAATCTAAAAATATTAATTTTACAAAGTCAGATGTACTCTCTGCCCCTCTTCAATAACAAAATTAATATTAGAATTAGAACCATTCGACCTATCAAAAAAATTCTTCAATTTTTCTGAATAACATAAAAACAGTTATCAACATATTTAACAAATAATTTTAAAGACACAGAAAAATGATTAATAACAGTAAGCTCTAAAAAATGAATATAAACAGAGCATATCAAATGAAAAATAACATAACCAATAACCCATCCCTTTCTAATCATATAAAATACATTATTGCACATAAAATATATAGAATCCTTTAATAATAATAGCAAATTATGAATAACCTTAATGTTATCTGCAGAAAAATGTGTATTTAGAATAAAAAGAAACACATTAATACTTTTAATTCTATCAGCTTATTGATAGCTATTTTCAATATCTAAACTACCAAAAAGACAATCATCCTCTAATGGAAATCCATTTATTTGATCAAATGTCTCAAAAGGAGAAGCAACACAAAATTGACAATTTGTGAAAAATATTACAAGAAATTTTGAAATTTTATTGACAATCCTCCATATAAAATGAAAAATACAACTAAAAGCAAAATATTTGATAAAACTATTTATTTAAGTTGTTATCCTAGTGGATTATTTGGTTCATAAGGTTTTCTTTAATCTGAAGTCTCATAAAAATAATTTTTCTTTAAGGTGTATTATTGATTTTTCAGAGAGATTGTTGGTAAAATTTATTACAAGATTTTTAAAGAATTATATAAATTTAGATCTATTTTGTGTTTTCATTTGAGACATTGGTAGTTGTGAGTTTTGACCCATGTGGCCACCAGAGGCGCTGGTCGGGGTCAACCACAGATACTTAGAGTAGGGGCTCCAAATGCAGCGTTGCAAATTCCAGCCAAAAGGTGATGCTGTTCACAATGCGTAAGCACAGGAACATTTCACCAGCTGGCTGGCAGCAAAGGTGCCCGCTTGGTGGCGCTGGTCGCAGTGTGTAAGCTCATTTAGCTTACATCGTCTGCTACCAGCAGATACAAGAACCTAGGTGGTGCTGATTGCCATAAACATATCTAGCTTATGTGTCGTCTGCTAACAGCGACTACCAAGATTCTAGCTCACTACGTGGCACTGTTTCTCCACGGTTACACACGGAAAAACTATGCACTGATAGAGTTTATGTACATACTACTTAAAATATGAATGGCGTATAATGTACAGATGTGATTAATTAAGAAGCTACAACTATTTAAATATTCTTTCAAACTTAATAGTATCACATGCTATTTCACAGTTTTATAAATGGATGTATTTTTAAATGTTTTTTTAAAAATCGATCTTTTTTTTTTTAATTATTTACTCTATGTCAAAATGTTATATATAAGTCGAGCAGTGAAATTTGCTATCATGGCCGCTTGAATGGCATCATAGATTTACATACGCTATAATTAGACAGGTTTGATAAAATTATCATGTAGAAATCCTCATAATTATTCATAAAATATTTTATTAATCTATAAGTCAATTCTAAATTTAAAAATCGATCTTTTTTTTTTTAATTATTTACTCTAAAAGTGGTTTTTTTTTTAAATTAAAAAAAATGTAATTTTTACGACGATCGTTTTTTTTTAAAAAAAAAACTAATTTTTCCCCCTTCTTTCAAAACTAGAGACATTCCAAAGATAAAATCTATTATATTTCATTAATAGGGGCTTTACTAATGAATAGCTATGGTCAATTAGTGAATTGGATTGATTTAATGAGACAGA
This sequence comes from Epiperipatus broadwayi, assembly GCA_028023455.1. NCBI lineage: Eukaryota > Metazoa > Onychophora > Udeonychophora > Euonychophora > Peripatidae > Epiperipatus > Epiperipatus broadwayi. The sequence goes on from JAQFVV010012402.1 coordinate 4,788,218, forward strand.
AACTGATATATGATGAATTATATTTATTGACAATTTCATATATACTTGATATAACCCATTACTTAGCGTTGGATAATGCACGCAGGCATTTTATTTACTAAACAACATTACTCTAGGCCATTTAGCAAAATAAATTTGTGACTATTATTTAATTGCGCTAATTTTATGCTATATAATAAATCACTACATTCCACTTATTAGTTATGCCCTTTCATCATCAGTTCGAGTGACTATTATACATGTAATCAAACCAAGTCTGGAGTGAAGTTTAATAATACATCCGATTATGATAAGTTTTGTCAGCTTGATTAAAAGAGCCAATACTTCTGTAGCATGAGAAATACATGTAAACTACTGACGGGAATATATATATACACAAACTTTACTTTATCCTGCTCAATCTCTTAGTTATGTATAATTAATAAACTTTTAAAGGGGGAAAGTATATTTAAGGGACTTATGAATACTTTAATAAGAAAAGTATACTTATGATTACTCTCCAGGCTAGTTTAATCTTTAGTAACATAATAATTAAAGGTTGAAAGTTTGGATTTATAAGCCACATTTTATATTTACATTAATTATTTACTAAATGACAAAATAATAACGAGCACAAAGGGTTGCCATTATTTATAAATTAGGGGTTCAAAATAGAGCGCTAAATGACGCTATAATTAATACAATATGAAGATTTTAAATATCTTCAAAAAGTATATATTTCGTAACTAATTGCGTGCCGTTTCAAGACAGGCATAATTAATAACTAAAATAAGCAAGAGAGAAATAAATGTAACTGCAGTGATTAAGTTATATAGCAAAACAAGAAGTTAATAAAGGAAATTAACAAAAGTATGTCATTTATAGAATTGAAATATTATTGATAAGACAATTTAGAAAGAGTTTACAATATAGTTAGCTAACCTGATTTTGAAGCAATAATGATTATTTTGAATTTTACACAGAGCTCTGCGATTTTAATAATTTTAAAACAGATACTCGAGCTGGAATGAAGGTGAGTTCTTTGGCAGCTTATGGCATCTTCTCTTTAGTTGGGAGACGATTTAAGATGGTATTTCTATAGCTGGAGTTGAGGTAGTTGAATTTGAACGAAGGTGAGTTCTTTTAACAGCTTATGGCATCTTCTATTTATTATAAGCTTGTTAAGGCAACGTTGGTTGTTGCTCCGTCCTTGGATCAAATTCCGACGTTCCATCACGGCAAAGGCAACAAATTTTTGCCTGACTAGCAGCTCATAGATAAATTAACAAATTTTCAGCTTCTCGTAGTAACAGCTCTTCAAAAGCAAGATGGAGTATCTTTTTCGCTAGCCTATTTATATATTTCCACCAAGCCTGCTAACACCTTTTGGGAATTTCGTTTGCCTCAGGACCAATCGACTTTTAATTTAACAAAATCATATAATCTAATTTCTACTACTGATAAAGTCTCAGAGGTGTTATTTTTAATTTACTTAAAAAAATTATTAAAATATATTAATTATATAATTTTGATTCCGATTTCATTAATTAAATTTCTTTTTAGGTGTTATAAAATGTTATGGCTTAGCAGATAGTAATGGTATTATGATTTAACGATAAAATCTTTTGTTGAAACAAATTCAATCAGTAAACTAGATTTTACTTTTACCCCAGTGCGGTCACTAATTGATTTCTTGTTTACACAAAATTCCCATTTTTAATTATAAACCGATGACTTTTATTTTAACTAGATATAAATAACTTTTAACATATTTTCTTTATATTCTTTATTTTAAAAAAGGCAAATTTGACAGATCTTATAAAAAAAATACTTTAGTTTCAGTTATATCTATTAAACATTAAATCAGAAAACCGTAAATATGTTATAAAGAAAACATTTTACATTATTTTTATTTAATCTTAAATATTATATGTACAAATCATTATGCCATAATTTCATGGTTTAAATTATCCATTCACATACGAATATAATACAAATATAAAATTTAAATTATCCATCCACATACGAATATAATACAAATATAAAATTTAGAAAGTCAATTCTAAATTTTATATATTTATTATATTCGTATGTGGATGAATAATTTAAACCATGAAATTATGGAATAATGATTTGTGCATATAATATTTAAGATTAAATAAAAATAATGTAAAATGTTTTTTTTATAATATATTTACGGTTTTCTGATTTAATGTTTAATAGATATAACTAAAACTAAAGTATTTTTTTATAAGATCTGTCAAATTTGCTTTTTTTAAAATAAACAATATAAAGAAAATATGTTAAAAGTTATTTATATCTAGTTAAAATAAAAGTCATCGGTTTATAATTAAAAATGGGAATTTTGTGTAAACAAGAAATCAATTAGTGACCGCACTGGGGTAAAAGTAAAATCTAGTTTACTGATTGAATTTGTTTCAACAAAAGATTTTATCGTTAAATCATAATACCATTACTATCTGCTAAGCCATAACATTTTATAATACCTAAAAAGAAATTTAATTAATGAAATCAGAATCAAAATTATATAATTAATATATTTTAATAATTTTTTTAAGTAAATGAAAAATAACACCTCGGAGACTTTATCAGTAGTAGAAATTAGATTATATGATTTTGTTTAATTAAAAGTCGATTGGTCCTGAGGCAAACGAAATTCCAAAAAGGTGTTAACAGGCTTGGTGGAAATATATAAATAGGCTAGTGGAAAAGATACTCCATCTTGCTTTTGAAGAGCTGTTACTATGATAAGCTGAAAATTTGTTAATTTATCTATGGCCTGCTAGTCAGGCAAGAATTTGTTGCTTTTGCCATGATGGAATGTCGGAATTTGATCCATGCAAGGCCGGAGCAACAACCAATGTTGCCATAACAAGCTTATAATAAATAGAAAATGCCATAAGCCGTTAAAAGAATTCACATTTGTTCAAATTCAACTACCTCAACTCCAGCTATAGAAATACCATCTTAAATCGTCTCCCAACTAAAGAGAAGATGCCATAAGCCGCCAAAGAACTCTACCTTCGTTCCAGCTCGAGTATCTGTTTTAAAATTATTAAAATTGCAGAGCTCTGTGTAAAATTCAAAATAATCATTATTGCTTCAAAATCAGGTTAGCTAACTATATTGTAAACTCTTTCTAAATTGTCTTATCAATAATATTTCAATTCTATAAATGACATACTTTTGTTAATTTCCTTTATTAACTTCTTGTTTTGCTATATAACTTAATCACTGCAGTTATATTTATTTCTCTCTTGCTTATTTTAGTTATTATTAATTATGCCTGTCTCGAAACGGCGCACATTTAGTTACGAAATATATACTTTTTGAAGATATTATTTAAAATCTTCGTATTGTATTAATTATAGCATCATTTAGCACTCCGTTTCGGACCCCTAATTTATAAATAATGGCGACCCTTTTTGCTCGTTATTATTTTGTCAATTAGTAAATAATTAATGTAAATATAAAATGTGGCTTATAAATCCAAATTTTCAACTTTTAATTATTATGTTACTAAAGATTAAACTAGCCTGGAGTGTAATCATAAGTATATTTTTCTTATTAAAGTATTCGTAAGTCCCTTAAATATACTTTCCCCCTTTAAAAGTTTATTAATTATACATAACTAAGAGATTGAGCGGGATAAAGTAAAGTTTGTGTATATATATATTCCCATCAGTAGTTTATATGTATTTCTCATGCTACAGAAGTGTTGGCTCTTTAAATCAAGCTGACAAAACTTATCATAATCGGATGTATTATTAAACTCCACTCCAGACTTGGTTTGATTACATGTATAATAGCCACTTGAACTGATGATGAAAGGACATAACTAATAAGTGGAATGTAGTGATTTATTATATAGCATAAAATTAGCGCAATTAAATAATAGTCACAAATTTATTTTGCTAAATGGCCTAGAGTAATGTTGTTTAGTAAATAAAATGCCTGCGTGCATTATCCAACGCTAAGTAATGGGTTATATCAAGTATATATGAAATTGTCAATAAATATAATTCATCATATATCAGTTTCTGTCTCATTAAATCAATCCAATTCACAAATTTACCATAGCTATTCATTAGTAAAGCCTCTATTAATGAAATATATTAGATTTTATCTTTGGAATGTCTCTAGTTTTGAAAGAAGGGGGAAAAAATTAGCTTTTTTTAAAAAAAAAAAAACGATTGTAAAAATTACATTTTTTTTAATTTAAAAAAAAAACAACTTTTAGAGTAAATAATTAAAAAAAAAAGATCGATTTTTAAATTTAGAATTGACTTATAGATTAATAAAATATTTTATGAATAATTATGATGATTTCTACGCAATAATTTTATCAAAGCTGTCTAATTATAGCGTATGTAAATGTATGATGCCATTCAAGCGGCCATGATAGCAAATTTCACCGCTTGACTTATATATAACATTTTGACATAGAGTAAATAATTAAAAAAAAAGATCGATTTTTAAAAAAAAAACATTTAAAAATACATCCATTTATAAAACTGAAATAGTATGTGATACTATTAAGTTTGAAAGAATATTTAAATAGTTGTAGCTTCTTAATTAATCACACCTGTACATTATACATCATTCATATTTTAAGTAGTATGTACATAAATTTTATCAGTGTGTAGTTTTTCCGTGTGTAACCATGGAGAAACAGCACTACATAGTGGGCTAGAATCTTGATAGTCGCTATTAGCAGATGACACATAAGCTAGATGTGTTTACAGCAATCAGCGCCACCTAGGTTCTTGGTATCTGCTGGTAGCAGTCAATGTAAGCTAAATGGGCTTATGCATTGCAACCAGCGCCACCAAGCAGGCAGCTTTGCTGCCAGCCAGCTGGTGGAATGTTCCTGTGCTTACGCATTGTAAACAGCCCACCTTTCGGCTGGAATTTGCAATGCTGCATTTGGGGCCCCTACTCTAAGTATTTCTGTGGTTGACCCCAACCAGCGCCTCTGGTGGCCACATGGGTCAAAACTCACAACTACATTTGATAAAATAAATGGATTTACTTTAGAGGATGATTATCTTTTTGGTAGTTTAGATATTAAAAATATGTCACAATCAATAGAATCAAAAATATTGATGTGTTTTTATTCTAAAGAAACATGAATATTTTTCTGCAGATAAGATTAAGGTTATTCATGATTTGCTATTATATGTAATAATGTGTTTTGTAAGACTAGAAAGGGATGGGTTATTGGTTATTTCTAATTTTCTTTGTTCTATCTATTGATTTTTTAGAGTAATGTTATTAATCATTTTTTTATTTCTTTAAAATTATATTAGGCTATGTTAAGTATTTGTTTGATATTCAGTAAAATAAATGTAATGATTTTTTGATAGATTGAATGCTTTTGATTCTAATATTAATTTTACTATTAAAGGGGGTATTTTTGAATTTGTAAAAATAAAATTTCAAGATTTAAGTGTTGATAAAATTGATAATGTTTTATTTTGCAGTCATTTTATTAAAGAAAAAAAGTAGGCCAGACAGTTGCTTATATTCTGAGGAGTCAATTTGCTTCTGACTATATTGATTTAGATTATAATCATGAATTTATTAGAAAAATTATATTTAATAAAAATATCTATAGGCTTGATAATAATAAAAATGTAATTGTTAGTGAGAATAAAGAGTATTTCTTTATCATTTAAGTCATCAATTTATAATTGCTTTATAGAAATCAACTGGGTGATTTGAAAGTGATCTAAAAGAAAGGCTTTGATTTAAATTCTTTATTAAATAATTCAAAACAATTGATCACAAATTTATTTCTCATATGGTTTATAAGATTCATTGCAGTTGTAAAATTTATATAGGTTAAAGTTCATGAGATTAGAGTGAAAAATAGATATTATAACATCTTTGTATATCCATGAATTGAATAGTGGTCATAAAGTATTATTTGACAATGGAGAGGTTATCTTTTATGAAAAAATGAATTAAAGAAGAGTCAAAGAAGCACTTATAAATCTTTTTTGAATCTGAGACCATCAACCTCGTGAAAACATTCTTTGAAGTGAATTATGGAACAGCTATCTAATTTTATATTGTACCCTTTTGTTTACGTCCAAATGAATTTATTTAGTCAATTTTCTAAAAAAATTTAAATTAAGGATATATTTTAATTGTGTAAGGTTGACAATGTTTTAAAAGCTTTGTTAAAGTAAAAAAGAGATTATTAAATGCATAAAAACTATACTAATATATTAAAAATAATCAAGTAAAGCTAAATAGTTAATTTTGTATGGTTGGGAAAACTGGCCATGGTAAAATAATACGCTAAAGATCTTAAATAAGTGTTAAAAGCTAAATTTAAAGTAATAACTTAAAATTAAATAAACTAGTGTATTGTAAAATAAAAATTATACTTAATAGTGTAAAGTATTTAAAATGTAATATTTTGTGGTGGAGAAATGTGTTTAATTTTATAGTATCAAAATTATTATTCTAAATTCTATTATTATATTATTCTTTAATATATTTTTGTGTAATTAAATATTTATTTCTGTTAGTAGACAGCAAAAATTGTTACACTATCTGAATTTAAAAAGTCATGTGACACAAATATTCATACTTGTGTGCTTACAAGTTTTTTTAGTAAAGTTTCAAAATTGCTTTATAATTTTTTTTTATATGTCATAGCATCGGCCAGGATGCGAACCCACAACCGACTCTGCGATAACCTCTTGGCTAACAATGCTATTTGTTGATCACCAGACGAGATAAAAAAAAGATAAAAAAATTAGCTGTAGATTTTTAAAAATAGATACATTAAAAAATGAAGGTGGGATAAAATAATAAAATATTTTTAAAATGCTATTTTAAAATGTTTAGTTGGTTTAAATAAAAATATAAAATTAGTTTAGAATTAAATAATGTAATATTTAATATTTGGTTGGTGAATCATAATTTTAATTGTGCAATCTTAAATAATATGTAAATTAGATCATCAGGTAAAAATCTAATAGCCAATCAAATCATCAGTTCAATTTATTATAAAAGCAGATGCTCACTTGTTTCTGTGTGCTTTAATAATATAATTGTGCTTTTAATCGGTCAATTCAGTGATAAAATTGTGTTTTAAAAGTCAATTTGTGTTAAACAGCTTTCTAACTAATTTATTATTGTAAAATATTAAAGTATTGGATAGTGTACTAATTGGAATTATTTTTAAAGAAGATAGTATTAAAAAATAATAAGCTTATCAAGTGTAAATCATGCACTGTTAAAGCAACAAAGATTCCCTGCTAAGTAGTCTATAGAAACTTAAACCAGCTTTAGCAATAACTATGGAATTTATACCAAAAGTAATTGTATATCTGTGGACAGGATGGCAGTACAGTCATTAAGTGAAAATATATTTCTAAAATTATTAATTGAAAGAGATACAATATTGGTTATATTAATATTTCGGACATTATTGAAAGAATTAGATGGAAAAGTTTGTTGGAAATTCAATGTAAATGCATTTCATTGTGAGAAAAGATAGCCGTATTATTATTTAAAAAAAAAAAAAAAAGCTATATGGTAAATTCTCAATTTTTTTTTAAAATATATAGTTTTTAAAAAAAAAGTTGCAGTAAATGTTTTAAGGAAAATATTCTTTTAAGAATATATTCTGAATTTTTATTAAAAATGATGGAGAAATGAAGATTAATATTACTGCAAATATATTTTATAAGACAAGCTGTCAATATTAGAGAAGACCGCATTTATTTAATAATATTTTTTAAAAAAAAAAAACAATATTGGAAATTATTATTTGGAAAACAAAAATCCTTAGATAATTAAAATTATCCTGATGAAATAACTTTATGCTAGCTTTATTAAATGACTAAATGCCAATTTCCATGGAATGAAAATGCATAATTTTCATATTAATACGCCTGAATCCATATTACCATGTCAGAGGCATCACAATCCGATACAGGATCCTATAGAATGGGAGAAAAATTCCAGAGGATTATTTTTAGCTTTATAAATTAATATCATCTTTAATCATTATTCTGAAAGATGTAAATAAAGGACTGTAATTTTTATAAACTTTCAAGCAAAGATTAATGATTATTTTTATGAATGAATCCAGATTTAAAAATCGACTTTTCATTTTTTCATTTCATCATTTTTTTTTAATCAGTTGTGAATACATCATGGCGAGGGAGAAAAATTTTGTTCACAAGTGTTAGACGATGGTTGTCGTAGCAACAAACACTGAAGAAGTGTGCATTTGTAAGGACTTATAATGAAAATATCAGAGAAAAGAAAAAACATTTTTTTTAAAAATTACTTTATAATGGATTGGAGATTTACATAAATATGGTTTAATTATTTTTATGTACTAATAAGAATATTAATTTTTATATTGTTGTAGGCAGGAAATTACATACAGAAATATCTACTAACATAGTATAATTACCGTAAAGAATATTTAATTTTCTGTAAAGTTTTTTTTAAAATATTTTTTGAGTATAATAGTTTGCTGAATAACTGCTCATATTATGTAATATTTTATGAAAAATGGACCAGAAAATGTCTAGCAAATTGTCACATGGGTAAAATTTATAAAATATTAATTTTTTTAATGATGTATTCATTTTCTTTTCTTTAGATTGCTTGGAGTATTTTATAGTATTATTATACGAATATATGGGTATGTGTGAGTATGTTAAACACACATAGGACTTATCATTATTATTGTAAAATATGAGATAGATTTTAAAAGAAAATATGCATACTTTATTTTTTTATATATATTACTAGTGTAATATGATTCAGTGATAAATATAATTTATATGATTCTTTAGTAAAGGAACCCTATTATTTTAAAAATGTTTAAAGTATTAATTTAATGCATTGATACAAAATTATTTGTATTTCTATTGAGGAATTTCGAAAGTGAAATAACCTTTTCTTGTTGAATAGTTCTAGATTGTTGAATTCATACGTGAATCTTATTTATTGTTTTAGAAATATGTTTGATAATTTTGGCGATGTAGATAGATAAATCTATTAGGAAATTTTAAAGTGGTAGTGACCTTGGAAGTATGCAAAGAAACCAAAGGGATGCTCATATGTAGGATTTATGGGGAATAGAAATAGTTTTATTATCTTAGTAATTATGCAGGTACAGATAACGAAGCCCTGTAACTTGTATATTTCCATGGACAGTGTTTTCTTTTGTATTGAGTATTAATGTTCCAAAGAGCTGAATAAATAGCCTGGATATTATTTTATAGAGGAGGTTATTAGACAGAAGTCATGTCTCCTTTCTTTATTGCACAGTTTCCATGTTGACTATCTTATATGTTTATACTAATGAGTTAATACTCTAGTTAGTTCTTCATATCTACACATCTGATCGCTATAGTAATTTCTAAGTATTGCATCATACAGAACTATATTTTGAAGGAGAATAATAAATAATTTTTGGAATTGTAGAATTGTTTATTTTGGAAGAGGATAAGATAGGTTTTTCTTGCTTTGATGTATGTTGAGATTAAATACAAATGAGACTGAGAGTAAAATTAAAATATAAGGATAAAGAATCATAAATATTTTCCTTATTTTATTAAACTATTTTTTTTATAAAAATATATAAGCGATAGTAAAATTATTCACGAGACTTTTTGAATAATTTGAATATTTTATCATACATGTAATGCATATTTTTAAAGGACAATACATCCAGAGAAACAACATAAAATAGAACAAGTATTTATATTTTATAAATATGATTTTTATGTTTAGAATACGCATAAACACATACATAGAATTTTATATTAAATTAATGCCAAGCAATAGGTATAAAGTATTTTAATTACATTATTTTATTTAAGTCCACATATTTAGTAATGAACTGAAATAAATATTTTTTTTTTTATAATGTCAGCACTATCATAATAAAAGTTATTTGATTAATTGAGTATAAATCAATAGGTTTATATTGAAATAAGTGATACTTCTGTAGTTTATGTTTATGTTTTCATAATTTGTGTATGCTTATGGAAACATAATATAGTTCAATTTGTAGATAATATATTTTAAGCTATAATTGTATCCGTGAATATTATTGGTAATATTATTGTGATTGTTGTAAATAAATATAAAAAGTTCTAAGACAGAGTGAAGGCTTAGGTACTTTTAGATTTTATTATTTTATTTTTATTTGAAATGAAGTATGTAATTGATTCAAGATTTTAATTGTAAATAGTGTACATAGTTTATTTTTGTTAGAAGTGTTATAATAAAATTTTGTTAAACTTGTTTTATAAATTTTGTGTTGATTGATTTTTCACACTGCACACACATGATTTTTCAGATATATTGAACCAAAACATAATATTTGCACAGTACGAATAAGATTATTTATTTGAGGAATTACAGTATTTCATAATATGATTTATTTGAGAAATCTCATTCTTACATTATTATCATTATGGTCATAAATTAATTATATAATTTATTGCATAGAATTATAATATTATTCGTTGCCACATATTCTCAGATTATCAGATTATATCACACATTCTATTTGAAATGCCACATGAAATGTAAAAGATTATAATATATTATTTATTAATTATTATTATTATTGATAATTACTATAACAAGGAAAAATAGATAAGATTGAATTATACATTGAAGGTTATTATTATTAGTTAGGTGTAGTTGAAGGTGGTATAAAATCCCTTATCATACTTGACTACAAAAATTTTAAATGATTTGAATTACTTTAAAGAACCTGAGATTATTATAGTCATATTATTTTGAATAAAGAGATTAGGATTTATTTATTAGCATTATATTAAATTGATTATTATTTTAAAGTCGTAAGAATGCTATGTATTTATTATTATTTGAAATAATAGGAGGGATAGTATTCTTATGTCATTGAGGTTGTATCCTGTGGGATATTAGCTCAATGTAATTCAAATTGCTACTTGTACTTCACTTTATTGTCTCATGATTTTATTAATATTTTATTTATTTAATTTTATAAAACCGAACCATTTTTATTAGTTAGAGCTGATTAAATAATAAACAGTAACATAGAATATCTTTATTATTGATTATATGTATTTAGCCTAGCATAACCATTTATCTGAGCTAGTCCTATTTTATTATATATTATATTTCCTGGAAGTGAGGGTACAATATATATGTGTGTGTGTTGTTTGTATCTAATTGAATTTCCCTTGAGATTTACTTCTTAATAGATGAAACCATGGTCATAAGATAATTTTAGTAAAATTTTGTTATTTGGCTAGAATTGAGATGTTATATTTTTTATTTGATTCCTTTTTTAATTTTATATCATCTCTTACTTTATAATTATTTATTAATTTTTTTAGACTTTTACTATTTGACCATACAATATTTACATACTTATCAATATAATTTTTGTTTTTTATTAATATATTATAAATTTTGGGATAATATGGAAGTTTGATTAATTTCTTATTTGAACTATTGTTGCTATATGATTATAATCATTTTGCATAGATATATTATTATGTAATATATTTTTTACAATTAAAAAGTATATTTTTATGATTTTTTTTTTTTGTATTTTTAGAGTTATATCCATTATTTTTATATAATTTAATTTTTTTTTTTATTTTTTATAAATCAGCTACATTTTCATCTGTAATATATTTATTTCAAAATTTAAAATTTTTAATGACTAGCATCTTTTGTACCCATGCTTGTTGTGAATATATAGGAATAATTTTTATTGATTTATAATTAAAAAAAATTTGTCAATGAATAATGCATTATTCAAAATATGTTAAAATTTTAATTATTAGTAGAGCCATGATTAATATTAAAGATTCTAATAATAATATATATAATATTAAATTTACAAAAATAGAATTTGAAGATAAAATTAAATATTCAGATATAGAAATTTGCATAATAATGATGAAATTATTCCTGTAGATTCACAATAATCTTAGGTACAAAATATGGTATTAAATTTTTTAATATAGAAACGATAAATATTATACATGTAAAAATGTAGCTGATTTATAAAAGAAACAATTTATTATATAACATAAAGATAATGGATATAATCATTAAAATATTAAAAATATTTTTAATTGTAAAAAATCTATATTAAGTAACATTTCTATGCAAAATGATTATAATGATGATGATAGTAACAATAGTTGAAATAAAAAATGGATCAAACTTTCATATTATCTCAAAATTTATAATACATTAATAAAAAACAAAAATTATATTGATAAATATTAATATATGGATGGTCAAATAGTAAAAATCTAGAATAATTAAGTGGTAATTATAAAATAAGAGATGATATAAAATTCAAAAAAATATTTGTATATACAATTAATTGTGACCATTACAATGTACTTTAGTATGGACATACAGGAAAATAGTTTTAAATGTAAGAGCTAAAGAAGATAACAATATAATTTATAAGTGAGATAATAAATCTGCTTTATACATTTACTACTTAAAATATGGACATAAAGTAGATGTTAAAAAAAAAAAAAATTAAACCTTTAAATTACATTAAAGATCCAAAAGAAGACAAATGTATGAAACATTATATTAAGCACAATTTAAATAATTGTGTGAACATTTATAAAACTTCAATAAATTTAGTTAATAAATGATAGATTAAAAATAAATGAAAAATTATATAAGGTTTATTCATGTTTTATTTTGTTGTTGTTATTTTACTTTTCTATAATAATTGGTTAAAATTAAAATAGATGCTTAACATTTGAAAACAGTACAATTTCATGTGCTTAAAAAGGCTTTTTATGTATAATTATTAATATATATTTATATAGGTGTTATATATATATATTGTAACAGGCACACATGATGTTACATTATTTTAAATAAAATTAGAATTTAAAAATAAAAAGTTCGCAAATAAAAACTCACTCGAATATGTATAAAATCGCACAGATGGAAAATTATTAAAAGAAAACTATTAAAAAAGATAAAAGTATTTTAAAACTAAATTTTAAGAAAAAACTTAAAGATAAAAATATATCTTTAAGAAGGTAAAATTTAATTATTTACTATTGTTTAAAAGGCTAAAAAAAATTGAAAATAAATTAAGAGGTGTGTTATATGTGTTAGTGCCGGGAGAGTTGAAGTAGAAAGGATTGAAAAGATGCACTTTCAATTCCTTTTGTTTTCCCAAAAGAAAGAAAAAAATGGAAGTATCGTTTTTCTATATTGCGGACACCGTAATCCTGTGATAAGATCCTACAAAGCTATACCAAGTAGAGCAAAGGACCTCTGGATGATACCAATAGAATGGCAACAGCATAACTGTCTCCTCCAGGATGTCGTGGGAATTAATGCTGGATCCAAATTACAAGCAACTAGAAAGTATGGACTTTTTCTTTTTAAAATCGTAAGAACTTTATGTAACTAATGAACTTTACTACAAAACTTTTCCAGTATTTAAATAAAAATATAAGTTCCTATCTGACCAAACTAAATCATCTATTAATTATTTTTATATGTAAATTTAAAATCATTTTCATTAATTTATTTATTTTTTGTTCTTTTAAGTGTTTATTGTGATTTTTTTGTTGTTGTTAAGCTAAACTTAATAAATGTTAAATTTAAGTTGGATGTGGACAGTTGCATAGATCGTAAAGTTATATTAGTTTAATGAAAGAGAAGGTTGATCTTAGGTTATTTGTTTCGCAGTTAAATTGGGTTAATGGATTGTATGTATCAGTGTAATTAGTAAATGTAGCATGAAGATCCGCTACGTGCAGGATAACATTATACGCCGTACTTGGGCAAGATAAGACCCATTTCTTATTTACCATAGGAAGCAGACGTTTTTTCTTGCTCCTTGGATCACCCCTTTAGCCTATGGAATGGGATAGTAAGATGGCAAAAAGGACCGCAATCCCTTCCTATGGAGTTTTCTTTTTTTCTTGTTCTTCTCGCCAGACAGGTGAAGTATTCCTGTACTGGATGAGAGACATTTCTTCTCGATAACCGTGCTGTTCAGATGTATATTTCAGACAGTGTGGTATTGTGCTGTCGTATTCATGCTGCATTGAATACATTGATATATCAGGTAGATTGGCATTAGTTTGATTGCAAACTTTTGGCCTAGGGTTAAATAAGGGATATAGTAATATTTTCTTTTTCGAGTGCAATCTATGTAGTCTATTCATACTCGATACTTTAATAAAATATTAATAAATTTATCTGTGCGAACTTATAAAATCAAAAGTTAAAATGTAAATCAAATTATAAAGTAAACATTATACTAAAATAATTCTAAATTTTATATATATGCAAAATAAATGTTTCTGTGTATTGTTAATCTGGCAGTGTCTTATTCTTATTTTTTATTATCTTTCTTTCTTTAAAAATAAAGTATACATTATCTCTGCTGCTCTGCGAGCTAGTGACTGGGGCTAACGGTCTATAATAAAATAAATTTGGATCTTAACTTAAGTATCTGTCTACTATATAAATTTTCCAGGTTCGAATGGCCTGGTGGCGCCCTGTTCAGCAGATATGGTAAGACTCCACCTTTTTCCCGACTGTTATAATATATTTATTATTTATTACAATTTATAAACTGCATATATTATTTAGGTATACATAATAGATCTGCTGCCCATATTTGTGATGGAAGAATGCCATACCTTTCTGCAGTGGGGAGAGGGATTTTATGATGGTGAATGCTGTATTAAAAGTCAAATTTTTAACAATACGAAAAGTATAAATGTGTACACAAAAATAATAAGCACATTACTAAACTAAATAAAAACAGATAGTTATGACTTTTTAATACAGCATTCTACCAGTAGCGAACACTCTCTTCCCCCACTGAAGAAAGGTATAGCCTTCAGCCATCACAAACATGGGCAGTAGGATTAATACATACGTACCATTATTTAAAATGTCATAAGGGTTTTATAATTTTATTTGAAAATTATATTATATTATAGAGTATGATTTCATTTATAATATTTGTAATATGTATAAGTTATTATTTTCCTTTGTTTAATTTTTGATTTCTGAATTGATTCAAAATTTTAATTAGTATGTTCAAACATTCCTTGTTTTTTATGGAACAGGGATTTTTTTTTAATTAATGATTTCATCATTTTTAATTAGTTACTTGAATAGTAATTTTATATATATGTTATCTTTCATGTGATTATATATAAGAAATTAATTTTCATATTTGTATTTTTATATGTTTGATGATGGATTGGTTGGTTACATATTATTTTTATACATGGAAGTATTTTTTTTTTTTGTATAAGATATTGATGTATCTATTTTATAATTTTCAATATAGTGAATAAATAAACGGAATATTTCATGAATTATATTCAAAATATAGACAATTTATTTTACAATACGAAGAAAGAATAACAAAATTAGCTTCCTTGATATAGAATTTATAAAAGAAAAAGAAACAATAGAACAAAGATTTATAAAAATGATTCCATGAAAATTTAATAAATTAGCATTCCAGTACAGATATTTTCTATAGAAAAGTAATAATGATACTGATAAAAAACTAACTTCATAAGTTTTATTCAAAATATGGATACGTATTATAGATTTTATAAGGCGCTATATTAAATTTAAAAAAAAACTGACTTTAGACATAATTTTCACAATAACATGTTTTATTAACGTTAGAACAAAAAGCTTTACATTGATAGAAACTAGAAAAACTAAGGAAAACAATAAGGGTAACACAAATAGTGATTACCATTTAAAAAATAAGGGAAAAAAGAAATTTCAACATCTGAAATAATTATTACTTTATTGTTTGATCATAATTTCAAATTTATCATTAATTAAGTTTAAATTACATCTTCATTGATAATTTCTTTGTATTCATCACAAAGTTATTTTCAGATCATATATAATACTTCTTACCTGAGATAATCCATAGTTTCAGAATCTCCAAAACTAGTTGTATAAGAATTCTTCATTTTTATCTTGTACCCCAAAAGGTAACAAATGTCAAGGCATCTATGAGAAAAACATTCATCCTAATAAAAGATATAAAATAAATCATTTCTTGAAGGTGGATATGCATTTGTCATCATAGCAATTGGGTTATTGTCTCTAAAACTAGAAATTGTAGGCTACTATTTGTATCAATGATAAAATGAGCTCCATCTCTTCATTTTATATTTTTTGTGTACACCAATGATGTTTATATTCTTTATGCATACCAGTGATGTTACCTTGTTATATTTAATGTTTCACAGAGATATAATTTATTTGCATATAGCTCGTTTGCTAACTATAGATTTGAAAATAATGTGATGCAAGATGTGGCAAAACTCCTGACTCCACAGCATGAATATCAAGGCATAGGCAAGAATCAGAATTTGATTTTTTGTTTGCATACAATTCCATGTGGTATATACATAACCAAGGTGGCTTTCTCCATATACACACCATTTGAAATCTCTCTATTGGAACTATGCCCAATAAGTTTTGTGATTGCTTTATCAACTGCAACCTTTCTATACATCTGATAGTCTTAAAATTTACATTATACAAACACAGACCTGCAAATGCATCACAAACACACTAATAAAAAATACTAATAAATTATTAAATCTTTTGACAATCTTTATGTCTATAAAATAAGGTTGCCTCAAACTTGGATCAGAGCCCCAAAATTACATTGGGTAATACAACTTCTGATGATCCACACCACTCGATGGTGGGTTGCTAGTGCAAAACAAATAGATATAATATTACGGGGCTGTTTTTTTTTTTTAAACATTTGGTCCTTTTTTTTTTTTTTAGAAATTTTTTTTTCAGGGGATTTATTTGTTTTGTTTTTTTCCAGTTTTATATTTTGACCGGTTTTATGTATATTTTTTAAAACTAAATATAACTTTTTTTTTTTAAGAAACTTTTTTTTTTCGGTTTTTTTTTTTAAGTGTCATTTACCAGGTGTTCAAAAATATTTGATTGCTTTTATTCATAAACAAATACATAGAAATTGCTTTTTTATTTTTATTTTTTGACATTTTGTATTTACATTATTTTGCTTTTAACAACAACAACAACAACAAAAAAAACATTTAGTTAAGTTACAAATAACGGTTGCAAAACAAACAACAAAAAAAACTTTCTATTTCAGAGATACACAAACAATATTTCACTGGTGAACATTCATTTCTTTTAAGATGGCACTGAAGAGGTCTTGATTCTTTTTCAGCTGTCATGTAGTTGTCAATATCTTCTCTTCGTATGCCTCATGCTCGCTTGTTTCACCATTTGAGAGAACCCCAAAGGTGTTCAATGGTCTGAGTATGCATGCCAGTGGCAGGGTTCATGAAATTGTATTTGTGATGGACTCTCATGTGAAATCTGGAAGCCTCCAATTCAGAAGTTCTGTATCCTTTCCAGCAATCAGAATAGATGTGGGAGCCAGGCCTGATGTTCTCACGGATGGACTGCATAAGGATGTTGGCTGATTGGGAGAATACAGCCTCCACAAAACAATCACTTGTCTCGTGACACACACCCCTGAATATCCATTGTTGTGGAAGGATTCAGCCCTGGTTGTTTTCCGTCGACTGAACATGGTTTCATCGACTTCCACTGTCATACAGGACCGCCAATTTGACGGCATGCAAGAAAGAAGGTTTTCTCGACAGAACTCTTAAGAGCTGTCGTCACATTCTTCACCCAATTCCAGTTCAGCTCCACCTCATCCCGGCTCCAATAGTAGATAAGGCATACTGCTTTCAAAAATGCTATTCGGCTGCCCTCAAACCACGTTCCGTGACAAATGGAACACCTTCGATGGCATTGACACAATTTGCATTCCATTTCAGATGTTTTAAAATGCCATAATGTCATTACATCGCCACAAACACAGTTTCTCTGTGTTGGTAAAATATTTTGTTGAAGAAAGGCCACTGCATCTGCTTCTGTAGCAGGCAAATCCAAAAACTTGAACGCCGAAGGATTGTCTGCCATTTTACTGTTTTGATCTTGAAAAGTGCGCGACTTTATCATGAACTTTGCTGAATCATAATTTACACTCCTCATTTAGTGAATTGTGACACCTGAAAACAAAAGTATGGACGTTTGAGAATTATTTAGAATTTGTAGGAACTCACATAAATTACAATACATTTAACAAACAAACAAAAAATTATGTTCTAATATAGTTTTTGTCATTACAACTACAGAAACCTTCATATCATATGCTATAGAATATTCAAGAGTAATGTCTATACAGAATGTTGCAACATGTCACTGATAATGTTCACACATTAGCAATGTTGGTGGTAGGGTGCGTTTCACAACATCTAGTGTTTGAACAGTTTACAAGCCGTAAGATTATGAGCGGCCTTGTAAACAGCACATTTCTGTGCTTTTGCATAGAAACAGCACCATCAGGCGGTGTGGATCATTCTAACGTGTAAAATCTTACATTGTACATAAACCACTTTTGTTATATACTGTGTAATAAAGATCACAAATGATTTAATATTATATAATTTATAAACTACACAGACACACTAATACAAATGAAACAACATTAATAAATTATACTATTTATCAAATAATTTTATAAAAATTGAATGCTTATGACCCGATATTCTGATTACGTTTCAAAGGCCTTGAAGTGCAAATTATCGGCGCATTTTTAATCCATTTTACTAACATTTCTGGCCATTAGACATTCTGCCTTTGTCTTTTCTGTGCAAACTAGTAAACTCAGTAGAAAGGAAAAAAATTAAATGAACCTATTATTAAAAATATTAATAAAAATTCAAATTTTATCTGATTTCAACTCCAGATATGCCATTTCAAAGAGATTTTCAAGCAGCAACAAATGCGGGATTTCTATTGATGTCATGTTTGTAGTTTTCATGTAATTTTAAAAAGAAAACAAAATTTCACTGAATCAGCTAGCGACTGACACATTGTAAGCACTCAACCCGTTAAAAAATAATCAAAAAAATAAATATGTAATAATATTTAACACTAATAAAACATCACAAATTTTTTAGCTTACTCATATGCTTCCAAGAGCAGTAATAAATTTCAAGAACATTTTATATAAACTGATTAACAATTTTAATTTAGATAAATTTCTAAAAAAAAATATATAGATTTCTAATACATGTGATCAAATCCAGCAACACTAAAATTACTACTAAAAAAGCTGCAAATTTATTAGGTATATCAAAAAAATAATAAGAGTATATACAAAATTAATTGCAACATGAGTAAAAATAACAAATATAGATTATACTAAGAATTTATTATAAAAAAGAAAAATACAATATAAAAAGCTATTATAAAAAATATAAATTTATAATTATACATTGATGGCCTTTTATTTATGCTCTTATCAACTATTAATTATCTGTTTTAACTATTAATCAATTATTGCCTTCAAAGTACTTTTTGCTGTTTATAATACAAATAACAATAAAACAAAACATGAATAAAATAAAATTATGATATAAATAATACAGATTCTTAGAGAGTAAATATAGATTGAAACAAATTAATTATATAACATAACAATATACAGAATAAATAAAGATATACCTATATAATAAGATAGTATATATAAAGTTGTAGAAGGTATATTTTTATTTAATCTATATATTATATAGTTAATTTGTTCAAATCTTTATTGACTCTTAATCTGGATTGTTGTATCATAATTTTATTTTATTCATATTTTGTTTTATTCATTGTTTTTATTTTTAGTTCTATTATAAAAGAGTAGATGGTACTCTATGCAATAACAGATTAATTAGGGAATGTTAAAAATGGTGTGGGACCAAGGCAAGGATGCCCTATGTCACCTATTTTGTTTTTGTTGTATTTGAGAATAGAAAGACTAAGAAGAGAGATAGAGATACCATTAATAGATAGCAAGGGAGTACATACATTTTCGGATCTTTTTTTTTTTTTTGCAGGTGATGTTTTCTTGTGCACAAAAAGTAGGTAAAAAATGGAATTATGCTGAAGATATGTGCAAGAGTTGGTAAAGAGATGAGGATTAAATTTAGTGAAGAAAAATCAAAAGGAATGATAATTAATACTGGGGAAAGAGAAGAGACTTAATATTTATTGGGGGATATAAAGTTAATTGTGGTGAATAGGTATAATTGGGGGATATAAAGTTTAGTGTGATGAATAGGTATAACTATTTGTGAATCGTCTTAAGTAATCAGAGAAATTGCTTGGATGAATGGGAGAAAAAATTGATAAATGGAGCAAAGAAAAGAAAGGGTCTGTTAAAGAAATTAACAGTGTTTTCATATAATAATTATTACACAGCTAGAATTGTATGGAAGTGGTAGTAGCAGGGTTAACATATGGTAACGATGTATTATGTCTTAGTAAAGGGTATTAGATTGCTTAGAAAAAGTGCAAAGAGAAGTAGGAATACATACATTAAATGCAGATGTATGGATGGCAAAGGAGGCAATTTAAGCAGAAATGGGATGATCA
The DNA here is from genome assembly GCA_028023455.1 of Epiperipatus broadwayi. Taxonomy (NCBI): domain Eukaryota; kingdom Metazoa; phylum Onychophora; class Udeonychophora; order Euonychophora; family Peripatidae; genus Epiperipatus; species Epiperipatus broadwayi. The sequence goes on from JAQFVV010012402.1 coordinate 4,808,744, forward strand.
AGTTTTTATATGAGAGTTGCAAAAAGCAAAATGAAAATATTTAGTAGATTGCAATTTATGAATAAGAGAATAGCCAAAATAGTAGTTAATTGGGTTATGAGTAAAGGGCAAAGTAGTACAGTATGCAGAAGATTTGGATAAAGAATTTATATCAGTATACTTATACAAAAGGTGAGATGATTGTGATAAAAGAATTGTTGAGTGTTATAGTGGCAAGGAATGGGCATAGAGGAATAGATGCATCAATAAAGAATAGGGAGTTGGAGAAATTACAATGTTTTGAGAATTCTATCAATTAAATAATGAGTGGGTTTTGAAATTTATGTAATTAAAATAAAATGAGATCATAAAGTTGTTGAAAATATGAGATTATTAACAGTGTTAAACAAGAAGTCAAAAGTATATATAATCTTTTTTTATAAAAAACAATCTGGATTTTTACTTTATTCAAGTGGCATCAAATTATCATTAGGATGGCCAAATAGAAAAGAGAAAAATCCACCAATTGCTTGAAATCTAACTTGGACTCCTTATGTATTTAACCAAGATATTTAGAAAAAATCTCTACTCAAAATGGAAAAAAAATCCCTTAAACCTAAAATTTAAAAGACAGGAAATTAATAAAGAACATTATAGCACCCTATAAAGAAAGAAATGTGCTTATAAATGAAATCAAGTAATGCATGTCATAATGGGAAAAACATTAGGTTGGAAAGAGAAAAAAAATCTCACAATGAACTGTAGAGAATTCTGACTCCAAAACTGTTACTGAATAAGTTAAAGAAAAACAAAACTTTATCGATTAGACTCTTATCCTAACATATTAACCATTTTAAGTTTTATTTTCTGACTTCTTAGAGTATTTTAATTATAACGAACTATATATTGTTATCTATCATGTTTATATAATATATTATTGAATTGATTGATTAAAGAGAGGTGAATGTTTTTTTTTTAAAGTCAGCATTTGCTGTTAAGCAGTTATGTTTTAAATCAGTTAAAATATAAAATTTTCTTCATTTTTGTCTTTTATTGTATATATGATTAGTTTAAAATTTAATCTTTCAAAAAAAAAAAAAAAAGTTTTCTATAATGTGAAAAGTATCAGCAAATTTGTAAAGTTGCATAAAATCATTAGTGTATTAATCATTTTAAACACATGAATGTGCAAGCATGTAAAAATATTTATAATGAATATTTTAATTTTTAGAGAGTTTAAGTTAAAGATTTACTTTGCTAGTCAATCAGGTCCATATGTATGCAAACTATTCCTTGTTTTAATTATTGTTAGTTTTATGTAAGTAGAACTTGTAATATAAGTGCAATTGTTAGTTTAGTATTGAGTAGTTAAAATATACTATATCTAGATAGTGAATTTATTCAATTTTGTTTTGTATATTGTAGGTTAGATTTCAAAAGAAACTACCTCATATATTTAAGTTGAACTTATTAGTAAATTGGGATTTGGATCTAAAGTGGCCATTCCCTAGAATAATCGTTGTAAGGAAGGTATGGATTGTAATGTTTCCATATTAGAATAGGTGGGTGATATGAAGTTAATGATGTGATTAAATATATTGTATTTATGAGGGTTGACCATATATAGAATTATATCCAGGGTATAGTGAAGACTAGAGATTTATACTATGGCAAGTTTGATCAATCATAGAATCATATTAGTATTATAAAATTTAATTGCAAGATTAATGGTTTAAAATTAGTTAAATTAAACTTTGTCCACTTTACAAATTAAAATAATCATTTCCTATTTTGTTTTCTAGCTTGCATGTGAACTAAAAGATAGGGAACATGTCTTATTAAAGCAATCATTATTATTGATTATAATTATAAAGATAATCAAAATGTAAAGAAAATTATCATAAATTCATATAATATAATTGTAATGTAAGCATGTTTAGAGTAAAAGAACATTATTTCTTGTCTAACAATTATGATGTAAATAAGCTATTGTTTATTATTTATTTAAATAGTGTGTTAACTTTTTTATATGTATTATTGTCTAGTCTGTATATTAATTCCATGTCATTGTGAGCAGTTCATGTTCTGTCTGATTTGGCCAGGTATTTCAAATGATGGTTATGTAGTAGTCATCATCATCACTTATTAAAGAAAATATTTTCAAATCTTATTTAAATATACAGTTAAAGAATATGTGCCTGCATATTTTCTGATGGTGGTGAATCAATTAAAATAAAATAAATTTAAACATATATAATCATATAAAATATTTAATAATGTTTTAATTTTTATATTTTACAAAATACATTTCAGTATATTTGTGTGTTATATCTATTTTATTAATGGTAGCATTTGTCTAACTTTATTCCTTTTTTCATAGGCTTTTTTTTTTTTTTTTGATGTAATTAAAACATTGATTTCAATACATATTTTAAAAATATATCAATAAAGACACTTGAGAAAAATCCTCAAGATATATTTCATGCTGAACCAGCCACTGAAAATAATTAGGTTTAAAGTTCATATTTGGACTAGAATGACATTCTCTAGTGTAATAAATAATTAGTAATAATCATTAATGTATTTATCTAAAGTGTATTGTCAAAGGTATGTGTGTAGAAAGTTTGACTTGTAGATCAAATTGTTGTAATTTGATATTGATAAATACTGAACAAATGATGAAGATTTATACAAGAGATTGTAATTTGTGCCAAATAACAATTGCTAAATTAGTATCAAATGCATCTTGAGAAACATTTATCTTTTTCAAGTTTTTTAGAATTTTCGAGAATGTGTGATGGAATGAAAGATCTAAATATATATGCACATATATTATAATGGAGGGTATGTATGTACAAGTAAAATAATATTATTTATCTACACGAAAATGTAAGTAATAAAACATCCAATCTATTAATCATAAATTATTTTTTTATCCTAACTTGCAACTATTTTTAGTTTATGAACCCCATGTGAGTCAAGATATTTTTCCAGTATATAATCACATCAAATCTCCCATCCTTATTACACTAATCATTTATAACAAGTATGTTGAATAAAAGAGTATATAATAAAATGATTTTAAATCCATCAAACACAGATATTCATCAAACCCAAAATACAATAAATAAATGAATGAATAAAAATAAGGACCATCATGTAAATAACAACAGTATAATTTTTATTACAAAACATATATGAATAAAATATAATAGACATTAAATTAATGATTAACCAAATAGATAAATAAACAATAATAAAGTGAATACATAAATAAATAAATAAAAATCTAATGTGATTAGCATTCCAAACTGTCTGTTTTAAACTTTTCATCTAAATATTTTCTTCATCAAGAATTCTACTTCTATATTCTTTTACAATATATATATTGAAACTTATTTATATGAATGGCGAATAAATTTCTATCTCATTACTAAAATTCATACACATCTGTAAAACAAACTTAAAATATTTGAAAAACAATAAACATTATTTTGACCAAACGTTCCAATTACTATTATTATGTGTGTTTACTTATCATCTATAACTATATTGATTTAAGTATTTCATTTATAAACTTGAGCAGAAATTTTATATGATTTATTTAAAGTAATATTAATAATTATATTTCTTATAAATTACATGGGATGAATTTATTTCTCAAATATTCTATAAAAGTTTTGCTCTATCATGCCATTTAATTTTTTATTTTTTAAATTGGAAAACATTTTTATATGATCAAGAACACGTATTTCTCACTTTACTTTTGTTTAAAATATTTTATTTATCTTTTACTTCATCTAAAATATAATTTATCAGCAATACTATTTTGGCTATTACATATCATGATCATAGTAAAAGTGAAATATCTATTTTTTTAAGCTTATACAGCATAAACAAAATACATCTGTTTAGCGTCACATAAAATGCTGAAGTCTCATTACCCTTATTATCAAATTTAATATAATCTTAGATGGACTTTCTTTAATGGTTATCAAGTAAAGAAATAAATCAAGGCCATGATAATAAAATACTCTGCCAAGATAAAATGAAAATCAAAAGGTTTGTCCAGTTTCATGAAATAAAGTATTTTATTCTGTGAGATAATATGTTGGACTATTTCTATCACTAAATGTTGAATGCATAGAAAATGTTAAACTTTATTTTTAAAGCAAGCTCAGTTAGAACGTTGATTTTTAAAGCAACACTCTAACCAACTGAACTTTTGACAGAGTAGCTCAATTAGATCGTTGCCTTAAAATTCGATACTCAAGAACCTAAAGGTGTAAGTTTGACTCCTATATTAATATTGTCACTAGTCTGGTCAGCAATACCTTGAAAAGAATGGAGAATAATACTACTCGAAAAGTTGTGTAATTACTAACGTGTTGTCTATTTGCATATTATTACTAACAAGTTGTTTGTATTTGAAAAGTTAAAATTTTCTATACATTCAACATGTAGATGATGGAAATAGTCCAACATATTATCACATCTAATATACTATCATCACAAACCTTCAGGTAAATACAAAGTATTTTATGTATTTCAAAAATTGATATTTATAAGTGTATTTTTTCTTAAATTTATTTACACTTATTTTAAAAACTATTAATAATATACAAGTATAAAACCATTAAATGTGTATGCTTAATTTTATTTCTTTTAAACTTACATATATTGACAAATGTGTGAATATGTATAAAATCATTAAAACTTTTTCAATAATATTTTGTCAATAAACATCACATGATTTTATGCTTGTGTATAACTTGTTAAAACAGGCAAAAAAATCCCCATCTAGTGCCTACTCATCCAATATCCCCAGACTAGTTTCTGGCTTGTGGCCTTCGTCAGTGAGGAGCCTTGGATCTAAGAGCACTGCATCTAGATCTTAGGATCTAATGCAACCCTCCAGCAACCATCTTTTATCTCCATTTAACTACAAAACTATGAGTCTTAAACTGAAAACACCTTAATGTTTCCAATTCAAGCCCATCAGCTTATATAGTTATATGGGTCTGAACCCAGTTCAGTTCCCATACATTTTTGCATCCATTGATTACTCTAGCTTGCTGTGGGTGGCATACGTATAGTGAGTTTTGCCTGTTTTAATATTTTGTCAACTGAATTTTTTTTCTAAAAAAAAAGATTAATGATAAAAAAAAAAAAAGCCATTCTTGAACACTACCCTTAGAATTTTAATACATTTAAACTTTTCATTAATAAATATTTGAAATAGTTGAAGAAAATAATAAAATATAACTTTATTTTTTTAAAATGCAGTATATTTAGTTCATGCAGCCAAGATATGTCTTTTTCTGCAGGCCTTTTGAGATCGAATGGCAATACTTTTTCTGGTGCCATTGTTTACTGTTTGATGTAGTTATTATTTGGATTAGTGTCTTCTGATATTTTAGGCATTATTTTTACAGTAAAGATTAGAGTGAGGTATAAATTTTAAACGTATCCATTCCTCAAACTCCTTGGAAATGTGGCCGACAAGAGAGAAATAGATCCTTCCCTTTCTTTCTTTTATTCTGAAATTCATTTTGTTCATAAGTTCAGAAAAATAAATAAATGTTTTATTATCAGTTCTGGAGACAAACTTTTCTACTACTTATCACTACAAGTGTCTAGATTATTCTCTACTATATTTCTTTTTTGCTTTCTTCACATAGCACATTATTAAAATCTTGAATTTTTTCTAGTGTTCATAATCTAGCAGTCTAACATAGCATTCTATTCAACAAAATTAATTATTGTAAATAAAAATAAACATAAAATTTTATACATTAATAGTTTTTTTTTTTTTTAAATAGTAATAATTAGTTAGAATGCTTTTTTTATTATTATCACCAATCATTAATACTACTAATATATATTTTGTATAATAAATATATTTATATTTATGTGTGTGCACATTTATTCTAAACACACACACACTTCCATTTTCCTCATGACCAGGTTCTAATTCATGGTCAAAATAAAAGTTGTACTTTATTTTAACTATTATTTATCTAATTATAACAAAATATCATGAGCTAATTACTTTAAAGAAAAGTTAACTGTCACTTATTTTGTTTTCTTTCATTTTTTTATTATTATTCTCACCCATAATAAATTGCTATTTTGAACTAACTACTTCAATATATATCCATATATTATCTCTGCCAAACTAATAATAGAATGATGAAGAAAATGATAATACTAAATTATAGCTTAGTAGTTATTTGATGTAAAACAATTACTATAATATTTTATATTTAATAAATCACAATTTAGTAATTATTCAATATAGTATAATTATTATAATATTTTAACACAATGTTTTTCTATGTTTTATAGAATTACAGTTCTTACAAAGATTTTTGTCATATTTTGAAAATGTAAAAACTATTAGTAGATCTCATTAGGAGCAAAGTCATAAAAGCTTGTAATCATAATTAAATCCAAGGTAATTGAAAATGAGACTTATATTATTAGTTATAAAAAGATCGCTGCCTTTCTTAAGTTTAATTTTATACTGATTTTGACTTTCTGACTGTAGCAGCAACCATAAAAGAATCCAAGGTAATTGAAAATGAGACTTACATTATTAGTTATAAAAAAATCAGTGCCTTTATTAAGATTAATCTTACACTGATTTTGACTTGTAAATGTGAATTTTAAATTATGGCTTTAATATTGACCTGATTTATATGTAAAGAAGTTTTATTAGTTTTAATTATTAGCATTTTCAAAGATACATGTTGTCTGAAAACTTTGGATATATTATAAATTCAAATTGTCTTCAAAGTTAATTGAGCTGCAAGATTTCAATGTGGTACTTTTCTAGAGTTTATGCATTCTGCAATGGGAATCTTTTGCTGGTCCAACAGCTGCCTTCTGTGAGAATAATTGCAATTGTAAGATTTTTTAAAAAATAATTATCATAAGGTAGGATTAACTATGCTTCATACCATGGGGATAATTATTCAAAACGGTAATTAAAGTGTGAAAGGTAGCTAATCAGTAACAACTTTAACTGATAGATTAGAATGGATTAATGTTTCCTCTATGATTTTGTGCTTTATTGTTTGAGATTTTTCATGGAATATCCTTTCTGATTGAAGAGATAGATCAGCAATCATACACTTCTTGACATATATTTAGTGGAGAGTTCTTAATTGAACAACTTTATATTACTTGGTTCTTTTAAGAATTGAATTATTTAATTAGAATAAAAACACAAATCTTTCAGATTAATTATTTTTCAAAATAAATTTTTTTGTATAATTTTTTCAATTTTATGTTTGCATTCTCTTTCTGTTATGACATTTGATAATCTGCCAACTATTTTGATAGTATTATGAGGTCATTTCTATTGAGATATCAGACTTGAAATAGGTTTAATCTTGATTCTTAAGTCTGACCTTTCTAATGTGGTAGGACTCTGTGTTGATTCTCTGTATTAATTCATTTCTATAGTTGGTTAATGTGCTGGCTTCATTGTATTGCTATCTAGGATATGAACTCCATATATATATATATAAGAGTCATATTTGTAATAAACAGGCTTTCATTGTTACATTGACATTTTCTTATCTTAGAGTTTGATTTGATAATTACTGTAGGAGATTATTTTATTTATGTAAATAGTTTGTAATTTGCTCAAATGGTTTATTTACCCTGTTAAACAGAAAAATTGAGTATTGGACTAACATGGTCTCATGTTATTTGATTAATGAAATATTTTTAAATGTCTGCTGTTTACTTACTTGATCCATTCAGTACTTATTAGAAAGATGACATATTCCCTTTTAAATTTCTGACAGTATTTTTGAAAGTCTTGAGATATAAATGCACAGCTATTTAAAAATTTAAATTTTAAATCTAATAATATCATGATAAATTTAGAATCAGATCTTAGCAGTTATGTATGCTTGTTTGTCTTTGAATATGGATTCAAGAATACTAGAGACTTTTCCATAAATGGAACTCCTTAAATTGACTCTTGGTTATGGTCGTCAGTAGCCAATTTTAAAATAAAATCTTGAGTCATCTAATTTCTTGTCTATGCCAAAATAGCCAATATAGGGAAACTATAGAATTTTAATTATATAGCATTTTTAGGATGTCTTTTTAGTCATTACCCATGATACATTTTTTAAAAGAAAATGTAATATTTTCATAATGCCATGTATATATATTTTTTTAGTTTGAATAGCTAATCTTTTGAAATTTAATTCTTTAATAGGATAGCTCAATAATATTTACTGTTTAAATAATTGATTTTTGAAATGTTAATCAAATTAGTTGTATAAATATATATTTGATTTGTATTTTAATGATGTGAAACCTTGACAATCTGACGCAGTATGTTTAAGTGTCCTCGTTGGTAAATTCTCAGGCACACATTTTTTCTTACAACAGAGAAGTTGCATAAATTAATAAGATCACCTGCCAATATTAATTGCTATATTTTTTACATCATGAAGCACAGAATGGAAATACTTATCTAACGTAACACTTTTTTTTTTCTTTTGCAGATACAACTCTAAGGAAATGGAATAAAATAATAGGAAGTTGAAATCATTTCATAATCCTGTCAAAAGAAACATCAGATCAAATTATCTTTATCTGATCAGTTGGAGCGCAAAACTGCTGAACTGTAGATGTGAGAAAGAACCCTATCAGTACTATTTATGGTTGGAACTTATTGCTTATTGTGAGATGCCTTTGGATAGTATAAGAATTTTAGCCAAAAATTTCCTTTGCAAAATCACAATAGAGCAATTTTCTATGCTTACTAAACATTTAAATATTTCCATTTTTTCAAAACAATCTTCTCTTGAGTTTTTTATTCAAATATTTTGGATTGAGTTTCTCATTTTAAAGCCACTTGTTTTTGCTATAAATAGAAGTGATGATATTATGATCATAAGAATTTCTTTGCCTAATAATTTTTGTATGTTGATAATCATAGATGTACATTATTTGAATATTTTCAGATCAGAATCATTTCATGATATAAACATAATTTTCATACAATAATCATCTTTTAAAATGATGTTTCTCAATCCCTGCAAACCATGCAAACAAATATTGGTTTCAAGAACATGAGAATAATAGTGTACATTATCTCTTGGCCCTGACAATCATCTGATTTAGATTCAACTTCTATTGGCTCAATGTTTAGCCAGAAATTTGTATCTAAAAAAATGATTCTCAGAAAACTTTTCTCCATCAGTAATGATTTGATATTCCTCCTAACACTTTATTCTATCACATACATTTTAGAGATACATTATAAACTATAATGAATCTTTTATATTTTAATCTTATAAAACTTTCAAAATAAAACATTTTTTCTTTAATTTTATTAATTGCAAATCATATTACAAAGGAGAAAGCTGTAAATGGTGTCTAAATAAAATAATAACAATGAAATAAATATCAAAATGCAAATATAATTAATAACTAGACACTCTTCATGATGCTCATTCTCAGTAGAACTACATTTCAGTTTTGATTCTATTGAGAATGATCACCCTAGGCTAAAATTTAATAGCTGTAATTAAATTTTATTAATTTTATATGCAGTTTATTATATATTTTTCATTATTACTTTTTTATTACATACATACTTTTTATAGCTTCCCATTTTGTGTCTTGATTTATTGTTATTAAATTTTTAAAAAATGTTTCATTTCCAATTTTTTTTGGAAACTTATAAAGGACTCATTAAAATTTGACAAATCTTCACCAATGATGATGAAGTATTATTGTTTAGTTGTGATACTCTATTATCTAATTCTTCAACCTGCCTTTGGGAATGAAACTTAATACAAATATATATTAAACTTTTGTGAATATACAACTACTTTTCTATGTTTTTTAATATGTTATTTAATCTTTTTATTTTTCTGTTTATAATTTGAAAGAATTTTTTTTTAACCTGATGAAGAATAAGATAAATATACTTATTAATCTAAGTATTTTTCACTGTCATCTTTTTGTTTAAATCTAGATTTACTAACTGTGTTACATTTTATAATTGTTTTTTTTTTTTTTCCAGCCTCTTTTCTTTGGGAAGAAATACTTGTTCGAGTTTCTAAAAAAAAAAAAATTAATCGACCATTAGCTAAGCTCCTGATCAATGAAAGAATAAGCAAACTTGAATTAGGGCATCATTTGGATAAAAGTTTTTCAGATATAGCTAAAAAAAAATGCAAGGTAAATATTTTATTTTTACATCTTTTGCATATATGCAACATAACAGAATAACTTATTGTTGTTACTTGGGTACACATATAAACTCAAATGTACACATGCATTATGTTACTGTTATAGAATTAATTAATAAATTAGGTTATAAAGACTTATTGTATAAAGCTTTGCATAGTTGTATTAAAGAAGCAACAGTTGGATTCAGTTCTAAAGGCATGTTCTTTTAATATGATTCTTCAAAACTACATGATAATACTATTCATAACTTAATTTATTATGTGTATATTTATATAAAATTTTATGTGTATATAAATATTGTAAACAAGTTTTTCAGTTGAATTATCTCTTTTATCAAGCATATTCATATTTTTTTAATTGATATATATATATTTAGTTTGGTTATGCATACTTATAAAAATACAAATATTCACAATTAGTGGAAGTAAAATTGAAATTATTTAAAAAAAATCTTTTAAACAATGTTTATATGAGACTAAATTATGAAATATTTACATATAAGGAAGATGGAAATAAATAACATTGGGGTGATTTTTTAAAATAGGCTTAACCATAATAAGTTGATAAAATTAAAAAAAACAGCAACCCCCCATTAAATGAATAAATTATTGATTGTTTTCTGATTGCTTACACAAATTGAGTCTAGTATTATGCATTGAAAGTCTGACTGATTCTTAGAAGTTATTAATTTAAAAGATCATAATAAATAAATTTTGAACTTTGTAGAAGGTCTAACAAGACTGATTAGCTTATAATAGTTCTAAAATTCTATGGAGATTTTGTATTGTTGATTATTTTTTATGATTTTGGGAAAAGTTTTTTTTAAAAAAAAAAATAAAATCAGTTGCTATTAAGAGAATCACTTTTGAATGTAAACCTTGATCAATATTGCAATAAATTTGAAGTAATTTTTTTATCAATAATACACAATTTTGAAAAATGCAATACTTTATAGATATGTCAGGATCATTGGACCATTATTACTACAAGACAATTTCAAAAAGATAATTTTTTTTAACAATAACATTTGTACATTTTGATCAACATATTTATTGAGTTTGTTTAATCTATAAGTTTTTATATACTGTTTAATTCTCTAATCTCAGGTTTTGAAATGCCTGAAATTTATAACTTGTTTAGTTTATTCATGTAGCAATTCTCTTAGTTTTAATAATAGATTTTTGCTTATATTGTCAAGTGAATAGCAGAAATTATTTCATATAATAAATGATGTAAGTAAAAATTTTTTTGTATTAAATTTTGAATTTTATTCTCTTTGGTTTGTAAATAATATTTTAATTTGCGAAGCGCAGATAATTGAAAATTGAAATAAATTGAGATACTGCAGAATCTCACTGCACTCATTAAAATACGTGTACGACAGCCAATCAGAATGTCATGATAGCCATCTAAGCCCTTTTCTCGTAAAATCTTTGTTGTGTGTTTAAATTTGATTGTCATTTAAATGGCTATCATGACATTCTGATTGGATGTCATATACATATTTTAACGAGTGCAGTGAGATTCTGCAGTATCTCAATTTATTTCAATTTTCTCTTTGGTTTGGAAGTTAAAGAATGTGATCAGTATTTAGCATCATTGTTTAAAAGATGGCTTTAAAATGTAATATGTGGGTTTTTTTTTTAAAAAAAATGATTTGAGCCTTTTTAAAGAAAAAAAAATTCCATAGATTGATCATAGTTAATATATATTTTGTAACTTCTAAACTGAATTTTTATACTTAATGCAAAAAGCAATCACAGCCATATATCTCTATGTTATATTTCAGGAACAAAATAGAACATTCTTTCCAAAATTAAAAATATCCTTTTAATATTGTCTTTATTTAGTTTTGTTCAGAAATAACTTCTATTATTTAATAGTTATTTAAATGCAATTATAATGTTAAAGTAAGATAAATTGCAATTGTGATTATAAAGTTTTTATTTAATTTGTTTACAGATATATTTGTTTTCAAAAATGTGTTTGTAAACTAATTTTTTATTTTTATATGAACAAACAATTATATTTTTCTGTAATATATAAGTAATTTGTTAATTTTAAATACTGATGTCAGTTGGATGTGTTTATATTCAAGAATATATTTTAAGTTTTGTCAGCCATGATAAATTTTATAGTAATAAGGAGATTTATCTTTCTTCTTTTTTAGAGTATATAGATAATCTTCCACTAATGTTTATGAACTGTTATATGCCCTTCTTTAACAAGAGCTTCTATGCTATTGAGTACAGAGATAATTATATATTTATTTATATGGGAATATTATATAAATTAGTTGTGCAATGAAAGTTTGTTTAATGGATTTATAAGTTATTCTATATTTTTTGACAAATTTTCTCAAATTCTGTAGATGCCTTTAAATATATTACTCTCTAAATTCAATCAAGTAGTGAATAACGATTATATATACAAGTAAAAGATAATAAAATCCTAAATAAATTTATGGACAAGCAGAGATAATAGATTCATCAAAAATTGTAAGTCAGAGCTGAAGTGAGGATTATAAATGATATCCTTAAGTTTTATAGATCTTGATTTAAAGTAAATGTCACTTTATATTAACTGAACAAGAGAACTGAATAGTATTTATGTGACAAACATTTCATCTTCATATTTATAGTAATGGGCTTTATCTGATAAATCTGTATTGAATGCATGTTTGATTAAGATAAGTTAGTTCATATTTTAAAACATTTATCATGAGTAAAATATCAAAATTTTCAATAGTCTATTGGTAAATTATAGCATAAGAATAGAAATATTCATTTGTTGAATAATATAATGAAATCTAGGAATTGTGAAGGTGTATAGTAAACTCGATAAATTTGTTAATTATTAAGTATAAAGAAGATTCTGATTTTACATGTACAGTAATTGTTTCTAACATTAACTAGATTGAATTTGTAAGGTTTACAGAATGTAAATAAATAATTAATCAAAATAAGATTGAAAAAACAACTATTAATAACTATATTATAATATTTATTGAACTGACTTTCATCTCCATTGAGATCTTCTCAAGATATTATATTATACAATATATATATCCATCTATTGGACATTATTTAAATTAAATTGCACTTTTTTAAACACATACTTATATACTATAATCAAATAAATAAATTTAACATATTTTCTATTTTATATATACATAGAATTTACAATATTCAATTAAATAAATTAAAATTTTTTTATACCTATAATTTAAAAAAAAAATTTAATTGAATATTGTAAATTGTATGTATATGTAAAATGTTAAATTTATTTGATTATAATATGTAAGTATATGTTTAAAAAAAGTGCAATTTAATGTAAATAATGTCCAATAGATGGCTATGTGAATTGTATAGTATAATATTTTGAGGTCTCAATTGAAATGAAAGTCATTTTGATAAATATTATAATATAAATATTAATAGTTGTTTATTTCAATTTTATTTTGATTGATTATTTATTTATATATTGTAACGATATATAAATATGTCGTTACATTAATTTAAAAGAAAAACAAAGTTCGCAAATAAAAATAAATATATTAAAAATCTATAAAAAAAACTAAACGCTAAAATTAAAATGTTGTTAAATATATATATTCGCACAGATGCTAAACTTTAAAAATATTTTTTTTTTATATAAATAAAAAAAGGTATTTGAACGTATTTTTTTTTTTTGATAAAAAAATACAAGAGTTAAATATTAAAATATTTAATATAAGTTAAAATAAAAACAGGTATTAATTAATTCCTGTAATCTATAAATGGAAATGATTGTTTATTATTTGAAAAACAAGCTAGCCCTCAAGGCTCTTATGTAATTAAAGGGTCAGATGGAAATTAGATAAGAGAAATTAGCTTGACCAATGGAAGCACCAAGCCTTGGCTCGGACCCTAACGAAAGTGATGGATTGGTGACGTTTTGTTGTTTGAATCCGTGTGGATAATATAAAAAGGAGAAATATTGAGTATTGGGCAGTTCCAGCTGTTTGTTTTGAGAGATGGGGTAGGACGCACATACCTCACTCTCTCTCTATTTTAAAAATGAACTGATTGAGATACCGAAAGGAACCAGCTAATGCCACCTCCAGAACATTATCTTCCAAACGAGACGTCACGGGAATATAAAACAAGAACCTGGACTCTGCTACTGTAAGCTATTAACAATGAACTTAAAAATTTTTTTTAAATAATTAAGAACTTTCGTGAAAGCAATTTAAATGTTAAAATGGAATTTCTATTTGACCTTTAAGTTTAAAATCAATTGATGTTTAATTTTATATGTTTGTTATTGATAAAAAAATCATTTCCATTCATTTTAATTGTATAAATTATTTATTGTTTAAATTTTAAATGCATAAAATTTAAAGTTGGGTATAGACATTGCATAGATTCGTTAGCGGTTGATGATGTTGAGATTTTCACAGTCGATTAGAATGTATAGGTCAATGATGTTAATGCAGGCACCTTATGGTGAGTGCCATGGGTTTTGTGTATTCCCTTTTTGCAATTGACGTTATCGATGATTTTGTATTTTGATCGATTGTGTTTAATTTGGATGTTTTTGACCGTGGAATCTGTGCAGCCGATCTATACTTAACATTTTAAAACAAATTGTATAAAAGTTATCTGTGCGAACATATCTAAATGATAAATTTAAGTCGGGCGTGAACGGCTATATAGTTTTGTAAGGTTATATTAAGGGAGGGTAATCTTAGGTTATTTGTTTCGTGGTTGAATTGGCTCAATGGTTTCGATATATTTGTGTAGGTAGTAAATGTAGCAGGAGATCCGCCACGTGCAGGATTACATATATACGCCGCACACCCTCTGTTGCCTATGGAATTGGATAGTAAGACGCAAGACGCAATCCATTCCTATGGAGTTTTATGTTTATTGTTCTACTCGCCATCAGAAGTAGCATTCCTGGTGGTGGAGAGCAACAATGTCTTCTCACTATACTGTTCAGATGTGCATTCCTGACAGTATAGTCTATTTAGTGCCGTTGTATTTTCATGCTACATTGAATACATAAATGTATCGGATGATTGGCGTCAGTTTGACTTTGAACTTTTAGCCTAGGGTTAAATAAGGGAAGAATATTGTCTTTTCAAATGCAGATCTATGTAGCCTATTCATACCCGACCCTCTAAATAAAATATTAAACATTATAGCAAGCTATTTTAAATGTAAAATTAAAAATTAAGATAAAAATCTAAATGTTAAACTTATTCCTCGAATTTAGAATGATTTTATATGTGCGTAAATAAATATTTTTCTGTGTTAATTTCTGGCAGTGGCTTTTATTATTTTTTTTATATATTTATATCTAAGGTTATATATTTTATTATCTCTGCATCTCCACTGAGCTAGTGACAATGGGCTAACGATCTAAATATGTAAATAAAGTGGAATCCTAACAGCGTATCTGCCTACTTTATAAATTTTTCTAGGCTCAAATGCCTAGATGGCGCCCTTGGTGGTGCGGTGCGATGCGATCTCCCACTTCATTTGGATCATTATAATATATATATGTGAAAATATTATGGACAAATAATTTTTATTGGATATTTGATCATTATAATAATTTACAGAATAATTATGGAAAAATGATATTTAATAACAAAATAATGAATAGCATTATATCAAATTCTCTTATGCTGTCTTTCTGATCAAAATGCTTTTGTGATATCTATATAGAAATTTTTTCCAGTGTGTGCTAAACTAATACCTGTTTTATGACTGAAGTTTGTCCACAAAATGTAAGTTCAAAGATATAAAGTCAGTAAATTCTAAGTGCATTTTAATAGATTTTGACAGGTGATCATCAATATTAAGATCTGATTCATTTCTCATTGTATACTTTATTAAATCTAATTATATGATATATTCTCCATCTGAAATAGGAATTGATACTTAAGAGTCTAATATAAATGTATAGATTGTTTACATTGACATTTTCATAATTCTAAAAAATAGTACTTATTCTTTTCAGTGAAAAATTTAGAACATTTAAACTGTTGAAAATAAGATTTTAAACATAATAATTCATTTTTTATGTATTTATTATTTTTTCACATTTATTAATCTGATTTTTTTGATTCAGATATCTCACCATAAAAAGATGTGTGTGTGTGTGTGTTTTATGGTTCATTCAATTTTTGAATTGTTATTAATAAACCACAATCTTAACATAATATTTTTCTGCAAAGATAAGTTGTTGTTTTTTAATTACTGAATGCACATGTATATTTTTAATTATTTTGTTTATTATTGAATAATATTTTAGTAATTAAATTTTCATTAATTTTAATTGTAATAATAAAAAGCCAGATGTCACATGACTTATATATATACAGAATAATCTTATAAATTTTGAGAAGTCATTTTCTATCTTTTCCAAATACTTTATCATGTGGTTGAGTGTTAGTATTCATTCATTTATAGTTAAAATCTTCAAAGCGCATGTGCAACAGCGTAATGCTGTTTTAAATATTACAGTTTAAAAACATCGCGCAATATAAAAATGATTTATTTACATAAATTTCATTATTAATAAATTTCTTTCAAATGTAGGATTTTTACTTAGGAACTTCAAAAAAATTAAATAATTCTTTGATAATAATGAATTATTTTTATTTTTTTTCCCATTACATTAATTAATGGCAACAACAACAACAAAAATTAACTAAAGAATGACATAAATTATTTTTGCAGTTTAAAAATATTTCAAATTTTAGTTATAATTTTAATCCATAGTTGGTAGAGTTTTGAGAGACATCTTCAAGGGTTATCAGGAAGTAAGCAATCATCATAGATTGGAATCGTAATTGTGTTTGTACAGTGCCATCTTTTGATTAGATTGTAAATAAATTTTCACATAATTTTATTCATTTGTCCAATATTATTAATTTTTTAAACTATTGAATATTTATTTCTCAAAATCTATGAAATTTTTACCTTAATTATATGTACACACAGAGGCTACAATACTGTTTTGTCACATTAGCACTACAACCAGTATCTGATACTGCTTTTAAGAAAAATATTTGTTTTTTTATAATATTTTATTTCCCAATTTGATTTTTTTTTGATAAGCATTATTTATTAATAAATGTTGAAATATTTATATAAAATATATATAAAAGCATAAAAATAAAGAAATAAAATTACTGACATTTAGAATAGCTTTTGACTGGAATTGCTTGATTGCTTTCTTACAATCAATTTGCTTTTTCTTATTGTTGCCATTAGTTATAATAAATTTCATAATATTTGTCTTAAAAAATAGAAGAAAAAATTGCAAACATTTACAAAAAGTAAGAAACTTTAGTTCCATTTAGACTACAAGCAATATGAGATTTTGCTAAATACTAAAAGAAGGCATAAAATTTATATTAATTCAAAGTGATTTGATTTTTTCAAATTAGACACATACTTAGAAAGGTACTGAGATGGTCAATTTAAAAAATTTATAAATTTAAGACATTTAAAAATTTATAACTGCATATCATGTTTAGCCATTGAGAAAATTTAATAGCTTTTTAAATAGAAATTACTCTAGTAAATATTTACGTAATATCAACTGGATCTTTTCTTTTGTTTTGAAATCCTACTTTTTAATTTCTTTTTTTTAATTATTATTATTTTGAATTTTCAAATTGATATTTTAGATTTCAGATAACTTAAATTTTTTAAACTTATATTTTTGAGAAAATATTTAAAAACTAGAGAAATAATAATACATTTTATTTCATTAAACAGAAAATAATGATTATTTCTAATGGTGAAAAAATGATTTTTAAAAGATTAATTGAAATTACTTAAAATCAAAACAAAAACTAATATGTCTGTAAAATATATATATTATTTTTTCCAGATATTCTTAATTTTTTTTCTATTTAATCAGCTGCAACTCCACTAATCGCCATACTGTAAATAAAAATAAGTATCAATGCAAGACTTTAAATTAAAAAAAAATACTTGTATCTAATTAATATTAACTTCAATTTTTTAAACACACAATTATTATGATATTAAAATTATATCTAGAGATACTCACTGATGCAAATAATGTGAGAAAAATTTTAAACTATAAAATCTGAATTGTATTTCAGTGAACAATTATTAAATTGTTCTATCTATAATTTTTAATAATGTTTCATTCTATCATTTTTCCAAATCTATTTTTATTTTCTTTAATTCTTTAAAGAATAATGGATTGAGAGTTCATGGTATTGTGTCAATTTCAGTCAATATAAGTACACAACATAATTCATCATGAAGCAAGAAAGTTTCATTACAAAAGCTAATGTGGTCCTTAATTGATTTTTCTATATCAGATTGTCTGTGATATTGTAGACCAATTCACTGTGCCTTTTCAGTAGTATAGTGAAATATTATTACATAGAGATATGTCTTGTAAATGCTATTTCTTAAGGACATGAGAATAACCATTGAAAGAGGATAATAGTAGATTAATTGCAGTTGAATATTTTATAGACATGATAAACATAATTGCATATCTTATATGTAGTAATTAATAAACATTAAATGTCTGATAAACATGGATTATTAATTATGCAGAATTGACAGTGCAATGATTAGTTAATAATAATAAAGTTTATCTTAAATGATAAAAATGTAATTATAATGAACAATTGTAAATGATATAAATATTACAAATTGTAAATAATAAGTTAGCAAATTTACTGTTCTTGCCAAATTTATGACATCTAGTATAAGTTTTAGTAATCAATAGATGAAGATGTCTATAATAAATCCCTATCCAGTGCTGCCTTATCCAAATATTTCCAGAGTAATTTTTAGCTTATGTTTCATTCAGTGAGGAGCTTTTTGAACTTTTTTGAACTGTACACTTGGATTTTTGGATCTAATGCATCTTTCCTCAAGCAACCATTTTTTCTCTTTTTGTTATATCATTTATTACAAATTGTAGAAATAAGGTGTCTAGAAGTCAGTTGTTTAAATCATATCTTTCAAGATGGATGTATCTTTTAGAACTAAGTAGATAATATAAAATCTAATAGTTCTATGATATTTTATATCACATGATTTCTCTGATTTATACCCAAACATATAACGGTGATATCTTTTTCTACTCTAGATATCAAAATATAAATATTGAGTAAAATTATGAAAATTAGATGGCAATGTGATTATCATATTGACTCTTTTCTGGATGTTTGGCCTTCTGATAGATCTTAGTAGAATGAATCAGTTTGTCTAAAAAAACTCATCCTAAAAATGTCAGCTCTACTATAAGACTATCATTAGTTTCAGCAATTATACATTTTGATGATTTTAATTAAATATGTCAGACCTGTATAAAAGTATGAACAGACTGGCTTGGATTTAAAATCGAAAGAATTTTGAACTTTTTAAATCAAATCACTTTTTATCAGAAAGTCAACAACAAATTAATAAATAGTCATAAGAGTATTGTTGCATTGTCAGTGCTCATCTTTTGATTACAGATGTAAAATATGTTAATTAGTTACCAATGTTAAGACTTGTTTAGCTTTTTTTAGTAGTTAAGTTTAATAGATTCATGTTTTTCTTCAGAATAGAGTTGCTTGTTCTACAATCTGCCATTGAAATAATTGATGTTATATAAGAATGGACCACTTCTATCAATACAAAGAATATATATTGCTTATAACACTCTGTTCATATACATGTTAATGCAACAAATTTTCTTAAAAACTTCTTTAT
Source organism: Epiperipatus broadwayi (assembly GCA_028023455.1). Lineage (NCBI taxonomy): Eukaryota > Metazoa > Onychophora > Udeonychophora > Euonychophora > Peripatidae > Epiperipatus > Epiperipatus broadwayi. The sequence goes on from JAQFVV010012402.1 coordinate 4,828,702, forward strand.
TTTCTTATAGTTTTGACTGTCCAGCAGTCTTCATCAGAGCTACAAGATTTGAATAATATAAATATACAATCATCATTTCACATATATATATATATATATAAATAAATACATGTATGTAAACATCATTTTACACATATATAAAATACCCATATACATACATAAATATACACATATATATCTTCTTCATACACATACATATAAATTTACAAGACATATATATAATACATACCTACATCTATATATACATATGTATATCTAATATATATACATAAACTCTTTTAACTATACATATATACACATACACCCACAGACATATATGCAATCTTCATATATCTTTATAAACACACATCCATATTTATACTCTACCTACACACACGTATATATATAATACAAAAACATATCCAATACACCTTTTTTTTAAAAATCTTTTTACCTTTTGAAACTATTTTATTTTTACTTTTTATCTTTTAAAAAAACCCTTTAAATATTATTCCTTTATAATATTACCAATATTATTTTATAATTATCTAATATATTACATCTTTTATTTTACTATCTTTAATTTTACTTTTTATAACTTTTAACTCTACATTACTAAATAATATTTTTCTTTAACACTATTACCTCTATCTTCCTCACTGCCTTAATTAAACTGACTGTTATTTCAAATTTTCTATCTTGTTATTCATTTAAAATAGCTCCCTCTGTTATCAATTTATAAAACTTATTCTATTTTAAACTTCTAACTTCCAAATTATATTCATTAACCATATTCAAATATTACAAATACAACTACTTTACCTTCATTTTACATATAAATATACATATCAAAAATCCATACATCCCCTACACATAGATATATATCTCTTCGCATCACCTCTATACATATAAATAAAAATAATATATAAACAATATAAAAAAATTAAAAAAAAAAAAAAGTTCTCCATCTATATATACACACATATATGGATAGCCAAAATATACCTATATCCTTAAAAATATACTCCTATGTACACCCATAATTATAACACATACACCAATCCTCATGTACATTTATCTATAAACACCCATATATATACTCAACTTACTTATAAATTACATTTATAAATATACTAAACACATCCAATACCCCATTTTTTATCTATTACCTTTAAAAACTATTTTATTTTTACCTTAGTTTTTCATTTCACTATCTATCTTGTTTCATTATTATCTAATCCGTATTTCTTTTTACCTCCATACCTATAATACAAAACCTATCCAATACACCATTTTTTATATTACCTTTAAAATTATTTCATTTTTACCTTTAGTTTTAAAAATTTTTTTAAACAAATTTCTTTCAAACCAATTTTTACTATTTTTAAATGCCTTACCCTTTTAAATTTATTATTACTATTATTTATATCATCACTATTCCTTAATCTTCCTTTCATCATTTTTTTCTATCTTGTCCATTTATTATCTAATATATAATATCTTTTTTACTTTAATATCTCTACTTTTTTTCTTTTAATAATATTATTTTATTCTCTGCTGTTTTAAAGTCACTATCTTTTTATTCCTTTAAACCAACTCCCTCTTTTATTAATTTTATAAAACTTATAATTCTATTTTTTAACCTATATTAATTAACAATCTTTACATGTCTTTTATCTATATTCACATATTATAACTTTAAATCTACTTTCTTTTATTACTATTATTATTACCTTTATTATTAATAATCAATAACAACAATAATCATGCTATAACACCAATATAATTTCATATTTAATGTTTCCTTACCCATATACCTACTTATATACACCTAATACATATACACTTATCTTTAATTACCAATAACCCTATAAATCTAATACTACAACCTACCAACACAAGGTTCTTAGTCCCCCATCTCTATTAGGATAAATAGTATATATTATATTAAATAGTTTCATAATAAATAGTGTATACTATTTTTAAAATAGGAAAAAAAAAATTGTTAGGCAGGGTGTCTATACATAAATATATTTTAATAGATATGTAGAAATATTAATAAAAAGGATAAGTGTTATGATATTAAAGAAATGATTAAAAGTATATGTGGAATTTAATAATTCAAAATAAAGACTGCTTAAATAGACTTTTTTTTTCTTTTTAAATTATAAATCTATTTTTGAAAAAGTCTTTATGTATTTTTTAAATATATATATATTTAAGTAACTAAAAATATAATATAATTTGATAATTCTTATAGTATCAGATGCAGTATTTGCATTAATCTATTATTATTGCTGGTAAATTAATGTTGTATTAAATTTATTTTAAAGTACATCAACTACAGAAAATCATATGTAATTTCATATCTTGAATAGTTCTGATTTTTAATTATAAAAATATATTTCTGTATCTAAAAATCTTCATAGATTTTGTCTCACTGTCTAATGTAAATCTTTATCTAATCATAATCCCTATCTTTCTACTCTTTTTTTTTTAATACTTTTCTAAGTATATCGTTATCAAAAAATTTAAGGTTTTTTTTTTTTCTTATAATAATTGACATTTAGCTTGTTCAATCTAGTTTAGGTTTTTTTGTTAGATAGCCAACCCAACTATTCTTCTAGTGTTGTTGATAAATAGTATCTAACTATTTATTTTTATTAACAGGATGTGGAACTCTCATATTAATATGGATTGTGATATTATGTAAACGTCATCATAGTAGAATAGATGTCATACTTTTATGGATGATTATCATTTTATTACCTTTCATCATTACGTATTCAATATACACATAATTTAACTACTCACAATCATTGATTAAACAACTATTATCTGATCTTATTGAAAAATCCACAAATTTTAGGTTATGCCGTTGAGAATTTCAAACAGATCATCTAACATATCTTCAGTGTGCAATTTAATTGTTGTTTAATATATATATATAATTTATACTTTTAGAACCTGCAATTGATAATGTATTTCAAATATTTGGCTATGGATATTAGGGGAAAATATATTAATGGTTTATAATATCTTCTTAAATTTTTTTCATAAATTGCATACTAGAAAATTTACTAATATATTATGGTCTGTGATTTAACCTCAGAAAAAATTGAATTTTATAAACTTACTAGAAATTTATATTAAAAGACTAAATTGATATATTAAAATCTTGGCATCACTTAAACAAAAGTATTATTTAGGATTTTAACAATGAACTTTTTTACAAATTTATTAAAATTTTATTTTCTACTGATTTGGAAGTTAATAATTAAGAATTTGGGATATAAACCAAATCTGAAATTGTGATACTTTTTTTTTTTATCCGTTAATAAATAACTGAGTAGTACAAGCATTCATTTTAATCTGAAATACAACTGAAATTTTTCAACATTTAGAACATTTAAATCATAGATTATATATTATTTTAAAATGTTTTTTTTTTTTTTTTACATAACACTTTTTTATGTTAACTTGATAAACTATTTGAAAAACAAATGCTCTATATCTGACTAAGATGTCTTTAATTTGTAAATAATCTTTAGTATATATCTATGCTAAATCATAATTTCTTGAAAGTTTTTACATTGCAGATTATAATGATATATTAAAAGGTAAAATAAACTTCAAATAGCTTTTTTCTGGGCAAAAATCTCTCCAGTATCTATCTACAAAGAAACAATGAAGAAGAAGACAATGATCATCATATTAGAAAAATTCCAGGTAGTGCCAATTTATGGTTTTCCTTTATTTTTTTATATTTTAAATAGCTATAATTAAATGTTCATTTATTGGCCAACAACTATACATCTAGCTTGCTTGGCTATAGGTTTGCAACTGAATGAAAAATTCAAAGTCCTCGGAACCTAATTTAAACTCTAGGATAAGGTTATGACAGGTGGGTGCATTAATCTTTATGTCACGAGGCTCTTTGTTTATTATAGTGATAATTATTTTAATATGAGATACAAAGTCTTTAAAATGTAATATGTTTGAACTTGTCACTATAAGCTATATATAAAATCACTTGATATTTAAAATATTTTTTTTCCCAGATTCTTCCAGTTCTAAAAGCTTTCTATCTAATTAACTTTTGAGAAACATTATTTTAAAGTTATAAAATAGACAATGTGAAACTCAGTTACCATACATACAATCATGAAAAATAATGTTTGCTTTTTAAAATTAATTTAAGGAACCAATGTAGTCATGAGAATCTCTTTCTTCAGATTTAGATTTAATCATCGGTAAAATTTAATATTATAATTTGTGATTCTTTATATTTATCTGAAACTTTTTGATGAATAGGATATGAATTAATCTTCTATTTGTTAGTATTGGCAAAAAAAATAAGAAAGGCTTTCATAATTTGTTAGAATTGTAAAATCCAAGTAAATTAATTATGTATAAAGAAGATAACAGTATTGATTAGTTTACATGTTATTTAAATATAAATATTGAGTATATTTTATTGTATAAGAATATATATTAATTTGTATTTGAGAAATATAGATTGAATTTCATTAATTAAAAATTTAGGATATCTTTTAATTTTAACAAAATGATAAGAGTGCATTTCAAATATTCATGATTTCCATATTTTATTATTTTGACTTGAATGTAGCATTTTTATTCAGTCTTGAAGAAATTTATATATATATATTTAAAAGAGAATTTAAAAAAATAAATATATTAAATAAATTATGAATTTAATTGATATGAACATATGTTTTTTTTAACTTTCTCAATTTATTAATTTGTGCTACAACAAAAAATTGAACAATTGTTTTAGTCATTCATGATTTTCATTTTTTCTACAAAATAGCAATTTAAAAAAAATTAGAAAAAAAATTTAATCACTAAATTTTCATATATATATATTTTATTATATTGTATTGATTATGTAAATGTCATTATTAGAAGAAAAAATTGCTATCATTTGTAAATGTATATCTAATCGCTGTTAATAATTAGATTGTCTTTTTCTGTCATTTATTTTTTTACCTAATTTTGAATCAGACACAAGATTGTTTAATATTTATTTTAGTTTCTAGCAGTCTATAATGATTTAAGGATCAAGATGTGTAATGGTTGAATATGCCTTGTATTGTCAAATTATCCCATAATTTCTGTTAATCTGACACAATCATTAATTTGGCAAGGTTTAGAAACCAAGTGTACTGGACTAATATATTGTTACATTTTTAAAAAAAAAATCATTTTATTATATATGTCAATTTTATATTGACCTCATTTATACATTTAATTATCTTATGCAAAAATATTTTTTAAAAGTAAAATATTTTATAATTTGAAGTCAAGTGTAACATGAAAAATATATATATATATAGAATTAAGCAGATTCAACCTAAAAAAAACAAAATAAAATTGAAAAATTGTTTTGTTTTTTTTTTAATTGTAATTTTCTAAAAGCTTAAAAAATTTATTGTACATTTGTTTTCATTTTTTTTTCATCTCTCATAACTGTACTTTTTGGACTTAAAGAGGTGATGCTTTGTGCTAAGATTTTTCATTTCATTGGAAATTGCATTTACATTAATTTTTTATATTTGAACAAATGGATAGAAGTAAGAATGAGATTTCTAAAATTAAAAATATTGGTAGATATAATAAGTAAATAATAATAATAATAATAATAAAATGCAGAAAATAAGTTGAATTTTTTTTATTTAAAAAAGGTCATGTTCCGTATTTGAATTTGATAGTGAGGAAAACATTACTCTTGAAGTTATTAATATAATATGTAAAATAGGTTGAGGCCTGATAGGAATGATTATTAAGCAATGGTATAAAATTTAAAACTGATATTGAAAGTTATAATTATACTCTTAACACTTATATAAAGGAATGAAAAGAAACAAAAAGCTTAAGGATTCTAACTGATTAAAATAGAAATTTAACATTTAAAACACCAAGTTTTAATGAAACGGTTATTGATACTGATTAAAAATTTTTATAGCAACTTCTTTATCATGGAATGATAGAATTAATTCACATCTCCATGTACCTTGATAGAAATTGTGAAAATTTGATTTCATTAAAATGATAATAGCAAAATTTCATCACCTTATGTTGATCAAATTTAATTTCAGTATAGAAAAGCAAGAATTGTGCTACTAAGAAAATAATTCTAATTTAGTAATGCAGGATTACCAAATATTAAGGAAAATTCTTTTTTGCTGTATTTTAACAAAACAAATATATATAGTTTCAGAGTGATAGGTTTCAAGGCTAAAGATTTCTGGATCAATTCCTTGCTGAGAAAAATAAAATCAAAAAATATTCAATATAATCATTTGAGTATAACTATTTTGCTCTATCTACCAGATGGTTGTTTGACCTTCCATGCAATTAAAACAATTATTTAATGAAATTTAATAATGGAATTAAATAAGTATCAGCGCAATGAAAATCTCATTAAAAACTTTTTCTAAAATTAATTGATTTCTAGAGTAGGATTTAAGGAAAGCATGACTTCTAACTCTTGAATCATCAATATAAGTGAAGATGTAGATCAAAATGATAAACAATTTCTGTTAAAAAAGCTTGACTTTGCATAATAACTAAAAAAAAAATTTTTTTTTTTTTTTAAATCTCATTTGTATATGTAAAATATTGTATTTTTTAGAATTCTATGAGACTATTTTTTTTAGTAACTATAATCAGTACAAAGGGAACTTGTTGAAAGTGTTTAAAAGGAATCTACAGTAAAATGATATATGTAATTCAAGAGGACAATCACATTTTAATGAGTTTTTTTATTTCAAATAAAATAGATTACTGTTAGTGTCAGATAGATCCTACCAAATTCTCTTCAATACCTGAAGCTATTGTTTTGAAATTCCGAAAATTATCATCTATTATTCTGATTAATTTTTCTTCAAAGAGCTGTCTAATATTATTTTAAGGAAAAGGATTTGTTGTGTTTTAAATAAGAATTGAATTCACTACTTTTTACTTGTACCAAAAACAATGTCATAAATTTAACAAACTTGGCCTTTTTTTTTTTTGCAACATAGCCAATTTTAAAATTATTTGGGCAATGATTATTGCTAGCATCACTAAAATGTCAAAAATCATACCAATATTGGATTTGAATCCGGAAATTCTGTTTCAGTAATAACCCCCCCTTTTTTTTTAATAATATTAAAAAGATGATAAATATATTCAACCAAATTCTCAAACAATGGAGTCTAAATTATTGCCGCTCACAACAAACTAGAAAAAAAAATTGTATTTTCTAAATTACTCCGGTTTTCCAGGAATGAAACTTATTCTAAATAATATAGTTTACTTGGATATTTGATGAACTACTGACTTGCTATTGTAGCTGTTTTATTACTATTAAATCTTTAATATCCTTTTTCATGTAAGGTTTGGAAAATTGTTAGTTCATATCTAATTATCGTATTCTTTACTAATAAATCTTTTTGATGTTATGTGATCTTATCCAAAATAATTTTTAGTGACATTGGATCCCTTTTTGGTTCTTAGATTGTAAAAATGCTAATAATTTTTATATATTTCTATTATACATGTAAACATTTTTTAAAGTTAAATAAAATATTTTTCTAATAATTTTTTTTCCATATTAAATCTTTAAAAACTTTTTTAATACTAAATTTAAAAATGGTGGAAGCTATTTTATCACAGACACATTCATTTAGTTTCTGCTTATTTACAAATTATATGATATTATAACAAAATGTAAAGATAATAAATGATTTTTTTTTTAGTTATTGGCAGAAAAGAGAAAAAAAATAGAAATTGCATTTTATATAAACGAAAAAAAGAACAAACATATCTTTAAGAAATGTCATTTATTAAATGAATTTTGAAGTGAATGCATTCAAATATATAACAAATATTATTAAACAATAAATTTAGTGTAAATATGTATATATTGAAACAGTAAGATTTGCTGTACAAATCTTAAGTTTCACCTTCTCTCACTTCTTTCCTACCCTCATACCCTTGTTCAAACCCCAGTTTATCGTAGTAGGTCTGTATGCCACTTATATACCGAAATCTCACCTAAATTAGATCATGAATGTATTAATGCTCATGGTATATATAATTGTAAAACCCTATTATTAATAATTTATCAATTGCGAGTATGTGCATGTATACATATTCATTTTTAAAAAGTAGGTTATATAAGTAAATTTACACACATACTGCGATAATGCATTTAAAACTTAAATAAAATAATACTTTTGTGATTTAAAGTTATGTTTGCTAAATCTGTTTATTTTAGAGATAATACATTCATAATATTTGTTTTCATTTAGTAAGGTAATACTTCTCGGTAAATAGATTTAAACATTTTACAATTTAAAAGTAAAATAATTTTGGTTTTAGATTTCTAAAATCATGCCACATATTTTTTGTCAAAAGTAAATGAGGGTTGGGAAGTAACAATAGAATTAATTAATCAAAATTTTGGTAACATTTATTAATTAGTGGCCTAAATTTTGTCATCAAATAAACAACAGATGTCCACTCAGGTATTTTTAATTAAAACATTGTTAAAATTAAAAGTTCTAATTCGAATATCTTAAAAGTAAAAACTAATTATAAAATCTCTGTTTTCAAATGTTCAGATATGATAAGTTGGCAGCTGTGATTTCGTATCTATTTTTGGCTCTATAATGACTGCCACGGGGTAGTTCTATTGTATGCTGGTTCTTGGGATATATATAATGCTATGCTTTGCTATTATTTGATTCTGCTATTGCTTATTCTTGGTCTGTGTTCAGCTTTAAATATATTGTGTTTTGATTATGCTTTATGAGTTGAATTCTATTTGATTAGTTGAATTACTTTGAGAAGTATATTTTTATTAAAGCTGAAGTCCGCTGAGATTTTAAATTTATAAATTTATTACAAGAAGCTAAAGCCAGCCCTTTACCATTAGAGAAATTAGTAAATTACCATCCTTTGCCTGTTGACAGCCGAATGTCTGAGTAGATCGGCGGGAAGGCTCTTCCTTTTCGGATGGCCAGTCCTGCAGTATATACCATCTGATGCTCCAAACCTGTTGTAAACTGCCACTGCTGCTGAACATGTATCATCTTTAACCACAAACCAAGTAGCTGCCATATTGATAACATGCTACTTAACTTCCATTGGAGTTTTAAACCAGAAAATGTGCGCGGACTGCCCCAAGTTAAAATGAGGTAACTCATTAACCCAAGAGCTCTTGTGTTGCCTATTTTATTTCTAAAAGCTAGCCAAAATTTAAATGTATTTCTTTTGTTATAAAACAGTATTTCTGTAAAATATATTAACTTGCGTGCTTTTCTTTCTATCCTTGGGTTAATATTTTCTATTTTATATATTTGCCAATTTATTTTATTATAGTAGTGTGTTTAAATAGCCATCGAATGAGCGAATTATTTCCTTCCTTCCTATTAGTGTGCTGCCATATTGTTACGGATTAATTTAATAGTTGACCCCTAAATAAATATTTTCTAAAATTGCTTGTTCGAGGGTTATTCTGTTTTATTTTATTTCAAGAAAGGTATATTTTGTATTTTATATGTATGATGCGAGGATATGCACCAGCTTGATCAGTAGATATTATAATTATATAAATGCATGATTGCGTTTGCCTTATTAATCCCCTTTTAATCATGCATTCCACTCCATTTTATTATTTTCAAATAACATTGTGTTTATAATGCCTTTTTACGAACTGCAAAATTAAGGTCAAGAATGTGCAGACCGTCTTCAAAAATATAGAAATTGGTTAAGCGCCTTTACTTATTCAGATACCCTTTCATATATTTGTTCTATTTATATTGTGTTACTAGGGTAGGCATATAGGGTGTTGAGATCTTGCTTTGTTTATACAGGGATTTAAGGCTCAGACCTTTCCCTTTTATCCTTACAACTTCCAGATATTGTATGAGCTAGAAGCCATACTTGGAATATATGCTTCAATCACCCAGCTATGGGGTTTATGGTAATAGGTCATTCTCGAGCTGTTTGTGATTAAACTTCTATGGGGTCCCTAGCGAAATGCCATCCCGTCTATTTTTATTTTAGTATTTTTTTTTTTTATTTCACAAAGCCGCAGTTTCAATGTGCCACACTCCATTCTATATATTATGCCTCCACTAGTACCACCATTCCCTTGTTATAGTTAAATGATATTTTATTCAATTACCCGTGTCTTAACCACTTCCATGCCTCTAGCTCAACTAGCTTTCATCTGCACCATTCTAGAAATCAATACAAGTTATTTTCCCAGATTTTAGAATATAAATTGATTTAAACAACACTTATCACATTCGCCATAGGCTTTGCATTTGTGAATTAACCTTTCTTTTATGATTGTATATTTGTTTCAAGCGCATTATTACAATTTCATCCTGCATTCACCCGAGGTATAGAAAGATTGTATAGATTAACCAGCGATTAATGTAAATGGCATTTGATTGTATCTATTTAAAATATGTTTATCTTTTAATTTGATGGCCCGGTCTGGCTTATTCAGACAAAGCCATTTTAGAGTGCTAATTAATAGACCATAATTAAATTATATAAATCAGTTTAAATATATTTATTTATTTTCTGCAATCCACACCATTACTCCGGTCTATTTCTCATTTTATATATATTTTGTATTATCCATAATCTTTAGTTAGCTAACCTAATCATATATGTTAATGTAGAGTCTTTTGCTTCTCCCTGACCACTGGAAAGAAACTGATATTAGTAGCCTCAGATGCATTATCATGTAGGTGGCGCTGTAGAGTAGAGACTTTAGATTCGAACTTAGGATTTCTGGGAGGCAATTCCTAGAGTTGAGTTTCGGGTCTGGGGTTTGAATTCTGCAGTGTGTTAGCGAGATACACGTTCTGACCATTACAATATAAGCATATAGAATTATTTTGAAATAGCATGATAAAACTGATAGATTAATAAATACATAAATGGAAATTAATAGTAGGTAGATATTAAAATATATAAATGGCTGGATAGTTTTGTAGCGAAATCTTATAATCATTAGTTCTAAATGTGTGTGTGTATACATATATATCTTTGATTACTATATTTTAAATAGATATATATAAGCTTAATAGTTTAAAATTCACTGGCAAAAAATATTTTCAGTATTCTGCACAGATAATATATATAAATTATTTGGGTGTATGGATTTTTTAATTAATTTTTTTTTTTTTAATTTAGTTTATTTGTAAACATTAAAGGTCATTAAATGTTTATGGACAGGTAAATATATCATTCCCAGAAATTAAGAATATAATATTGAGCTTTTCTAAATTTACAAATTTAATTCCCTTTTTTTTTTTAATTCTAAGAATACAGATGAAATTGTTTTATTTAGCTAAATTTTTTTTGAAAGAATTTATATTTTTTTTATATAAAGATTAATCATACTTAATATATAGTTTTTCCATAAAAGTATATAATGTTTAATCGTATTGGATTTTAAATATGTAAAGGTTTATGAATATTATAGAAAAGTCTTTAAATAAAAAATAAGCAAATTGCAATTCAGAATTTTTAATCTAATTGTTACCTGCATTTTAAATCTTTTCCTTTTTTTTTTTTACCTGATATTTAAATTACTAAAAAATAGTTGGATTTTTTTTGTATTTGTTTTTTATTTATTTTTGTTATTAAATGTAAATTGTATATTGCAGAAGTAATTTCTATTACCATTGTGGATGCTTTATAAAAATTGAAGTATTTTATAATCTCTTTTCAGAGAGATTTCAGATGTATAGAGTAAAAAACTAATATTTTTAGAAATTATAATTGTTTGTGATTTAATTCTGAGTGATTTAATAATTCTTCCCAAAGCTTATTGAATTGATAATCAAACTAGTTATTTTCCTTTTTAAAGTTTGTAAGCATTCTCGTAAGATAGAAAAAAGCTCATTGTTGACCATTAACAAAATGTTTTGAATTTGAATATTATCCTGAAATTTTTCTTTCAGTCGTTATCTTATGTATAAACTAAATTATCAATATATGAAGTCTATAATATGAAATTTTAGCTAAAAGAAATTCTTAAATCTTATAATGAGATTTTTTTTTTGTTATACTATCAATAGTTAATCACATTTTAAAGAAAAAGATAAAATTTGATATTTGTTACAAGTCATAAAATAATTTTTAATAGGAATTTATTTACAAATACACTATTGATAATTTTGATTTGATTTTTGATTAGGAACTGATTGTATGCATATTGATAATGATAAAATATAGGCAGTTTATTGTGAGAAATTATAATTTTTTGTTGTTGTGTGTGTGGTTTTTATTTTTTATCTTTGTAAAACTATAAACATGTCAAAATTGATTACTTGATTAAAATTACAATTTATATTTTAGGTAGAATATACCATTGCTTAGATCTTTTCACAATGTACAATAGAATATCTAGAACCTTGACCATTATAGCGTCAATTCTTGTATACATTAAAATATATGAATTTAGGAATAATCACTTCATGAATTATAGTTCAGATCAAATTTATCATCTAATACAACCATTTAAAAAGGAAAAATATAATATAAAATCAAAAATATATCTGTAAAAATAATATAAATTTAATTTATTTTATTTTTACACACTGTTCTTTATATAAAAGCATAAAATTAACAAAGCGTATGACACACTTGAATGTGAAGCTATCAAGATACACATAAATTATTACACGCTAAGCGCTTTCGAGGCCTTTTGCCTCATATTCATAGCGCTATGAATATGAGGCAAAAGGCCTCGAAAGCACTTAGCATATAATAATTTCTGTGTATCTTGATAGCTTCACATTCAAGTGTGTCATACACTTTGTTAATTTTGTATATTAAATTATCAAATGAGAAGTTTTAAAATCTTTAATCTTTTATAAAAGCATAAACAAAATCTTGAAAAGTATAAAATCTTTTTTTAGTGAAAATTATGAACAAATTTTTCATAATAAAAGCACAATTTTTTTTATACAGATGATATGCATAAGTAATCTTTATCCAATGATAGTATAAGTAAACTTTCCCTAATAAAAATTGTAAAAAAATCATATAGGCATATTCTTCTGCATTTATTACAGCACTTAAATTTGTTTAGCATCATGATTTTATTGCTAAAAATCATTTATTATTGTATTCATTCATTAAAATTCTAAATAAATTATCTTTAATGGAATAAAAAGAAATCATCAAACTAGCACCAACACTGATCAGTTATCATTACTAAACTGAAGTACTTATTTCTAAGATACTTGTATTTTTTGCTAAGAACTTTATATGCATATCCTTACACATAATGTTTTTAATAATTTATATTATTGTATAGTTTAAACGCTTGTAAGAGTATTTGTAAAAGTATGCATGATGCAAAAATAATCATTTAAAAAAATTATTTGATTTCTGAACAAGTATTAGATAATAAAATATTTCATCATGAAAAACATAAGACATTTTCAGTGCATTTTATATCGTTGCATGTCAAAATAATCTTTTTTATCTAATTGATTAGGTCTATATATATATGTATCTAGATCACTAGGAAAAAAGATAACTATCAGATGTAAAGTAATATATGCATATACTTTGTAAAATATTTGATATAGGAACATTGGTGAATAATTTTAAATAGTACTAGATTTAACTGTCATTATATGTGTGTGTGTATTTTATATGTGTGTATATGTAATGTGTTTGAAGTTTTTAGATATTTATAAAATACAATCTTTTCTATACTAATAAATTATTGCCAATTTTGAGACATGTGTCTTTATATTCATGATTAATAATATAATTGTTGTACAAACATTTTATAATGTGGTGATATTTAAATCCAATGCTTTGCATATATTTATGCTATTGTTTTTTGATTGAATGAATTGTTGGAATTTATGATAAACTGTGTCTCTTTTACCTTTCACTTGCAATTGTATTGTTTTTTATATATGATCTATATGTTGTCTGAACTGAAGTCATTATTGATCTCCATTTCATGATCTAGAGATATTGTTTTTATATTAGTATAAGATGTCACACATATATATATATATATTGTAACGTTTATTTATATACGTTACAAATATATTGGCATTTGGTAAAAGCTAAAAAAGTAAATTTAGATTTTTTTTTGATTAGTATAATTTTTGTTAAAACATGCAATGAAGGTTAAAATTGTCATTCTTATTTTTTTTTATCTAATTGGAAAGAATAAATGACATACAGATTACTAATCCAGATAAATTAAAAGAATTCCAAAAGTATAAGCTAAAAGAAAAATATTTTAGCTAATTAAAGATGGAAGAATAATGCTAAAAAAAAAGAGAACTTTGTAACTTAAATTTAAGAGAGAGTGTATAAGATTATTATCTTATACGCTGATAAAAAGACAAAAGAGTGCGCAGAAGTTCCAAAAATGGAGCGCGATATAAAAAGGAGATGACAACTTCAATCTGGGTCTTCTCTTTAACTTCTAGTTACGTCTCTGAAAGTTGGAGGTTTCCACGAGCATAACCTGTGGCAAGAAATATACTTCTACACAGGTATGCCCCTTGCTGTACCAAGCTGTCACGCAAGCATGGAAACGGGACTTGTGAAGACCGCTTTTTGCAATAAAAGGGTCACTACAACCGTGCCTTTTCTCCAGCTATAGAACGGAACAATAATGGAAGACGCCGGCAGGAGAGACCAATGGAAATTCTCATGATCTGGGATCCCATAAACCTACATGAACTTACCGGTAAGTTAAGAATAAATTTTCCTGATAGTGACTTAAAAGTTTGCAAACAATTATTTATCTAAGCTTAGACTACCATCCTGATATAGACTTTTCGTATTCAAGGGACTTTCTAATAAAGAATTTTATACAAGATCTTGGGACATTATTAAATTGCTTTAATTGCTTAATCTGTTTTTGTTAATCGATTCATTATCTGGATTGGTGTGTGTGTACTTTCCTGTTTAGTTAATTCGTAATTTAACTTATAAATATGTTTAGTTTGTTAGAATAAAAGAGATTTTACTTTTATCAACCTTTTCATTGTGCGTTATTAATAATAGTTGTTTTTTTTTAGTATTAAATTTATTATTAGTTTAGTGGGATTTAAAACGGAATTTACCTTGCCAATGTATTTAAACAAGCCCAGAAATAATAATCAAAAAGGAGAAAATAGTTCTCGTTACGGTATGATGCAATACCGATTAGTTTAAAAGCACTTTTTTTCTGTTTAGTTTACGAGTTACAATATGTTTGACGCCGACTCAGTGGGTCTAACGACTCTGGCGCCCTCATGTAGAAATTAAAAACTGAGTCAGCTCACGATTGTACTTAGCAATAATTCTAGGCTGAGTTGATCAGGAAATATAGCTATGTTTTTAGAATAGAAATATAACTTTCTTCTTTTTTGACATAGCTTGATCAACTCACGCGCAGTTTATATTAGCGTGTAAGAGGCCTAGCAAAACGAAAAACGTTACAATGGTGACCCAACTCGGGCTTCGATTTAACAACTACAACCTGAGATGAGTTGTAATGATAAAGAACATTACAATGATGACTCAAAGAAACTCACAGCCGGAAAATAAATTATGATTTTTTTGAAAAAAGAAAAAAATTATAAAAAAAAAAAACTAACTAATTAAACCCTGATTATTAAAATATGAAAGAAGATATTTTTTTAATATGACTTCCAGAAAGAAAAAATATATATGTATATTTTTTTATATATGTCTAAAAACACGATCGTGGCTGATGTAGACATAAGTCACAAGTATTTGACCGGGTAGGCGGTTACTGAAGAGGGGAATAACATAGCCCCGAGTCCTTATCCGCAGTATATGAACATAAGACCGTCTTTAAATGCTCGTCAGACTATTTCTAGCAGAGATCCCAATAAAGGGGAAGGCGGATCAAGTTGGACCAAGTTGCCACGAGCCTGTAAGACTCAGAACGATGAGCAACGCTCGTTTGTGCTTATAACTTGGGCTTCTTATCGTTAATATTACACTAAAGCGGATAGGACACAGATGAATGTTGAAATATTTTCCATTCCCGCCGTGTTAGACCTAAAAGTGGGCGTTAAAGCCGAACGTCGCTTGTGAATGAGTCTACACAATATATCAGCACGCTACTACAGAAAAAAAAAATACGAATATGAATTTAAAAAACTTAAGAATAAAATTAGTGTAAACCCCTATTTTATTCTCATCTCCTGGCACTGGTGGTATTGTAACGTTTATTTATATACGTTACAAATATATTGGCATTTGGTAAAAGCTAAAAAAGTAAATTTAGATTTTTTTTTGATTAGTATAATTTTTGTTAAAACGTGCAATGAAGGTTAAAATTGTCATTCTTATTTTTTTTTATCTAATTGGAAAGAATAAATGACATACAGATTACTAATCCAGATAAATTAAAAGAATTCCAAAAGTATAAGCTAAAAGAAAAATATTTTAGCTAATTAAAGATGGAAGAATAATGCTAAAAAAAAAGAGAACTTTGTAACTTAAATTTAAGAGAGAGTGTATAAGATTATTATCTTATATGCTGATAAAAAGACAAAAGAGTGCGCAGAAGTTCCAAAAATGGAGCGCGATATAAAAAGGAGATGACAACTTCAATCTGGGTCTTCTCTTTAACTTCTAGTTACGTCTCTGAAAGTTGGAGGTTTCCACGAGCATAACCTGTGGCAAGAAATATACTTCTACACAGGTATGCCCCTTGCTGTACCAAGCTGTCACGCAAGCATGGAAACGGGACTTGTGAAGACCGCTTTTTGCAATAAAAGGGTCACTACAACCGTGCCTTTTCTCCAGCTATAGAACGGAACAATAATGGAAGACGCCGGCAGGAGAGACCAATGGAAATTCTCATGATCTGGGATCCCATAAACCTACATGAACTTACCGGTAAGTTAAGAATAAATTTTCCTGATAGTGACTTAAAAGTTTGCAAACAATTATTTATCTAAGCTTAGACTACCATCCTGATATAGACTTTTCGTATTCAAGGGACTTTCTAATAAAGAATTTTATACAAGATCTTGGGACATTATTAAATTGCTTTAATTGCTTAATCTGTTTTTGTTAATCGATTCATTATCTGGATTGGTGTGTGTGTACTTTCCTGTTTAGTTAATTCGTAATTTAACTTATAAATATGTTTAGTTTGTTAGAATAAAAGAGATTTTACTTTTATCAACCTTTTCATTGTGCGTTATTAATAATAGTTGTTTTTTTTTAGTATTAAATTTATTATTAGTTTAGTGGGATTTAAAACGGAATTTACCTTGCCAATGTATTTAAACAAGCCCAGAAATAATAATCAAAAAGGAGAAAATAGTTCTCGTTACGGTATGATGCAATACCGATTAGTTTAAAAGCACTTTTTTTCTGTTTAGTTTACGAGTTACAATATGTTTGACGCCGACTCAGTGGGTCTAACGACTCTGGCGCCCTCATGTAGAAATTAAAAACTGAGTCAGCTCACGATTGTACTTAGCAATAATTCTAGGCTGAGTTGATCAGGAAATATAGCTATGTTTTTAGAATAGAAATATAACTTTCTTCTTTTTTGACATAGCTTGATCAACTCACGTGCAGTTTATATTAGCGTGTAAGAGGCCTAGCAAAACGAAAAACGTTACAATATATATATATGTTGATATTGGTTAATTTTTGTGCCTAGATTTGCTTTTTTCCCCTCAATATAATTGAAAATCTAGTCCATAATTCAAAAGAATGAACTACATTTAAACACTCCAATATGGGCACTCAATCTCTATTGTTATTAAACAATCATTTTACATATATTCTGTAATTAATTTTTATATTTTTTTTGCAATGTGAGTTTTTTGTTGTTGTTGTTCCACATGGACATAAGAGACACAAATGCCCATTTTTAAATTCTTATTATTTATATTGAAACACTTTTTAACTATAATTATCTTGACAATAAAATGTTAATCAAGTCTGATAGCATCTAAAGTTATATTGATAAAAGATTATGAGAAGGTTATTAATATAGAATAGTATGTGAACTAGTTCCAATCAATTGCTTATAATAAATGAACAATTTGGAAACACTTTATTAAATTTGACAGAGATGTAGAAAAAATGTTTTGACATGAATGATAAGGATATAATCTGCAAAATGTTATGAAAATAAACTACAGAATACCTTTAAATTTAAATCAGTTGTTTAATAGCAAAGATCTAGTGCTACATGGGAGCATTCAAATGTGGTTTATTTTTTTGACTGTGTGGTTACTGATTGTACTTTCAATTATATTTGGAAAAGATAGGCAAATTTAGACATAAATGTTAATTAACCATCTCCACCAATTATAAAGACATTCAAAATCTTTTGTTAATCTAAACTCAATATTTTTAGATCATGAAATGGAGACTAGCCATATCTTCAATTCAGCTACCATACAGGGAATGGAAGACATGGTTTATTACCAACTCCCATAATTCATTCAATCAGAGAAACAGATTTTATCTAAATAAATGTGTTTTATAAATATATTCAAGTAAATCATTGATTATGAATTTTTAGATATTAAATAGTGGTTTAAATAATTGAATATTCAATTGATACTCCACTACAGGACAAAAATCTCTCCAATATTTTTCTAGACCTGTCAAATGCTGAATACTATTCTTAATTTAATTTTTTGTTAAAATAAATTAATATCCATTAATTAATCAATAATTGAATAACTAGTTGGATTAGTTATAGATCAACTCCTTGAAAGAGATATTTTAAACTTATTTGGAACCAGAATAATTTTTAAAATTTTACTTAGCTTAGATTCTAACTCCAAGTTATGAGCATCAAGTTAAGTGAATGTTCAAAAAAATATATTTCTAGCATTTTTTTGATCAAATTAAAAAACGATTATTTGGTTTATTTGAATTTTCTTTTTTTAAAGTATAAAAACAAAAGAAAAACTCAACTTCGACATAAATACAATATCTATACTAGTGATAATACTATATTGTATTATAATTGTATTTTTGTTTTTAGAGTCAAAGCATTGATATTCATTCAACCAATTGAGTTTAATTTGGGACTTTTATTATCAGGAACTAATAGCTAGTATCTAGATGGATAGTTGAATTAGATATAGGCTATTTACCTGAAAAAAAAGTCCTATGTCTATATGTAACCTGAAAAAATTTCCAAAATTCATTTAGTCAGATTTTAACTCAGGTCACTACACAGTTGTTGGAAACACTAATCAATATGCTATAAGATTCTGTATATTTACAAAGTATTAAAAAGGAGCAGTTATAGATAAGTATTATTGCACAATATTTTTTGATTCAATTTTAAAATTAAAATATGTATCTATAAATTTAAGATCCATTTTAATCATCAAAAATAAATTATTTTTTTCATTGGAAAATAATAGAATAATTACTGAGTTATCTTGAGCTTATTTTTTTTAAATAACGCAATGAAAGATCTTTGGTTTAAATTTTCATCTAAACTATGCTTTATGTATTTTTTCTAAGTTTATTTTATGATAATGTCACTAAAATTCCAAAACTTTTTAAACAAAATACTTTAAAAAATGAAATAATGTTGTTTTTTTTTCAAAGAAAATATTAATTTTATTTCCAGTTTTGTATTTATTATTATTTTATGAAAAATAGTTATTATTACTGTAGATAAAAATTACATATAATATTAAATTACTTACTAAAACTAAAGTAAGTAATTTCTAGATTTAGACTAACTCTTGCAAAATAAGTTTTACTTAATATATATTCAATAAAATATAATATAAATCTATATTATATTATAATAACAACTTATAAATACATTAACATAATAATTATATATATAAAAGCCTTAGAATTAATGAATATATATTCTGATTTTGTTAAGTTGTACCTTTTTTTGTAGATTATGTCAAATAATTTTTAGTTGTAAAAGAAAAAATCTTGGACACAGTGCATCAGTTTTATAATTTTATAGACTAGCTTTGATTGTAATGGTAATAATAATTCCGAAAAAGATAATTATGTATTAACAAGAAAACAAAACAATTTAAAGTTCTTGTTGAATGTGTTTTTTAATTGATTTCTTTACGATAATGAAAATTATGAGGAAAAACAAAAATGTATAAATAGTAATAATAATAACAGTAATAGCAATAACTATATAGTAATAAACATCCAAGTGAATTATTTATTTCAAAATACTCAGATACCATCTACTACAGTAAAGAAACTGAGGATACAAGCATTAAAAATACATTCAAAACTTTTATTTAGTTATTTCATATATAATTAATACAAAATTTTTACACACTATATTAAAGATCAAAAACATCTCCAGGTTTAAACATCAAATGCCACATCCTTTTTATTCACAAATGATGGCAGAAAAGTTTATTAAAAAAAAACCAACAACTTCTAAATCAAAATTTTTATGTAATAAATATAAATCATAAAATTTCAAAATCAGATTTTCTTAAAAAGATAATGAAACATTTTAACTAGTATTTATTTTTTAAATAATAAATGACATATAAAATAAATATTATAGAAGCATTTTTTAAGAAGAAATTTTTTTAATTTTTGTTTATGTCAAAAGACAAGTATAGCAATGATAAAATTGTTGATTCCTTTCAGATATCTGCATAGATTTATAGAACAATAAGAATTGTTGCATAAGTTAGTTTATTGTAATAATTAGAATGATTAGTTATCAAGATACTAAGACATTATTGAATCTGTAAATATTTAATATCAAGGTTGTTGCATATTTATGATATTACCAGTGAGAAAATTGGGCGTTTGGTATTTTTATATGAATTATGAGGCATTGAATTATAAAATTGTTACATTCATAGTATAAGTTCAGTATAATCCCTGACTTGGAATCTTGTAAAGAACTTTAATGAATTTATATTAAGCTCATAGTTCCTTATATTATATTAATCAAAATTGAGATTTTTATATTACTGATTTAAATATAATCATGCTTGATATTGAATTTGATTTTCTTTGTAAATTAGGATCAAAAAGGCACTAAATATTGAAAAATCAGAACTAGATTTCCATTAAAATGATTTTATTATAGATTAATTTAAACTTTATCACAATAAAATAGAAGCATTTGCTTTTATGCATTGATATATAATTCATTACAACTCCATTTTTTTAAAACTTTTTATATAAAAACAAACAAAAAATACTCATTAAATAAATTTTAAACTTCCTGATAAAATTATTCTATTTATGAGTTCAGTTTAATCATTTCAATTTGTTTCATTGACCAATTTTTAAAGCAAGTAATTATTATTAAAACTCTAATCATTGGGAATAAAAAAATCCATGAAATGATTTTAAAATTGATTATGTTTTTAGGAAAGTAATGTTTGTCATGGGACAGATTACTTGTATTATATTCAAATGATAACAATTAATTGCTAATCTTTTTTAACATTATTTATACTAGCATCTATTTCAGAACTATGTCATAAACTACTTTACTCGGCCATTTATATTATTAAAATGCATTGAAATATCAATGAAAGTTATAAATATCTGATTTGTTTATTGTTTGGCAATTGTTGTGGAGATAAATATTTTCATTTGGTCTAGGATTCAATAAACATTAAAGGAAAATTATATATTAATATTACTGTGCATGATCATTGTTAAAAACTAGTGTCAGTAAAATTTATTACAAAAGTATTAATATAGAAGAATTTCATTTTTGTTTGTTTAAAATTTATATGTATTTTATATAATTATAAATAATATGATTATTTTGCCATTATTGAACTATATCACATTATAATTAATAATTTACAATTTTTTCATGCTTTTCTATGTCCTCGCTCCTCTGACAGTGTTAGGAAATAGTTATTTTTAAATTAGTAAGCGTTGTTAATCAGATTTTTTATGAGTTTTTATGGAAGTATAGCTTTTTTCATATGGGCAGATCCCAACTTACCTAAGTAGTCAGTTCTGTGATTTTATTTTGCTTGATTTTTGGGTAAATCATAAAATTATGAATCTTTATTATTGTGAAATGTTAAAAGGGTGTCTTTTTTAATGATCATTTTTGGATAATATTCTTATATTGAAAACATTTTTGTAAGATATATATTATTTGTAACATCGTATTTCAATTAGTATTTAAAATAATGGCTATCCTGAAATTAATAATTTTAAAATTAATAATATTTACTCTATTGCTAATGATTGTAAAAAAAAAAATCTACATCTTTTAAACTGTGATCACCTTAACTTATTTACCATCAATGGTGTGATATTGAATGTTTATGTATTTTATTCAAGATATAATTTTCATAATAACTTCATTTTATATTATATACTGATAAAATGATTATATTTTAGTATAAAGTTAACTTGTCAGTCAAGTGAAAAAAATGGTCATTATCATAAAAATAAAAATAAAAACAAAGAATTTAAAGATTTTTCTAGTTATTAATTTTATATTTATTTATAAGTTTTGAATTTTGTTAGATAAGTTTGAAATTGTTGTTTAAGTAATAGCTTTTATATAATCATAATTAAAATAATTAAAAAGTTGTAATTATGATAATTTATGTCACAAGGAATAAAAAAAAATGAAGTATTTGTATATTTCATTTTTTAATGCACATTTATCTGTTCTCAAGTGCTATTTGGAAGGAGGGGGTATTATTTATTCTTTATCAAAACAAGAAAAATAAATATTTGATCATGAAATAATTTCTTCTCGAATACTTATTAAAAATAACATTGACAGATTATATGAAAATATAGATGTATATTTTTTAACTAGGTTTCAACAATAATCTTTATTAATACACAAAGGTTACATGATTTACATGGAACGTGTTTACAAGCAGTTGCCAGATTACATAATCACATAAATTTACGCATTTGTCATACATTGAATTAAATTGGCAGTCTAATTGGAGTGATTGTTACATGTAGTAATTTTAAACATGTTGTGTTCTATATCTGGTCATGCATTAGTATTCATAATACAGTGGTACAGGTATGATGGAATACATAGGGCTGTTAAGTGTAACAACTTAATTACATAAAATCAACATAGATGTTAATCCGAATAACCAATACATAAAACCTTAATTTTGCATTGTATTGATACATAAAGGTACATGAAACATGTGTAGGCACATAAATCTACACATTTATCATGCATTGAGTTAAATTGACATGGCCATGCATAACTATTGATGATACAACAGTGCTAATATGGTAAATATGTAGAGCTATTAACTGTGACATACATAAAATCAATGTACATGCTAATCTGAATAACCAATAATTAAAAACTTCTTTATTTTACATTGCAAGATGTACACTAGATGAGAAAGGGCTACGCAGGCTGTCTAGATGGGGTTGAAGGGGAACCAATTGGTGTTATTCGTGCTGAGTGAGCTTGTGTGTTTGGGAGGATTAACTCCTACATTAAACTGGTCACTAAAACTGTCGTGCTGTGATTTGATGCTCAAGCTCATGTTGGATGACAGAATTGGATGGACTATGGCTAATATGCACGAGAGTTTGAGCATTGCAAAGTAATTCATTGTTGATAGAGGTGTTCTGTATGTTCACTGCTTTTGGTTTCTTACTTTCTTGGGGGTTTTCTTGGATCTACTTGGCTTCCTTTTGTTTTCCAAGGGATGGAGGTGGGTATGTGTGTGGCTGTAGATGGTAGGCATGATGATATTGTATCCATGATCTGTATGGAATTTTTGTTAACAGTGTTATTTGAATTCATTGATAGATCTATTGGCTGATCAACTGGAGAGGAGGGTCTCATATTATAGTGCTGACTCATTTCCTTTTTTTTTTTTTTTAATGAAGATGATAATTTAATAATTTTGTCTTTTAGAAAATATTAAAACAAAAATTTATCAGAACTTTTTTAAATTTCATGTCTTAATATAGAAAGATTATTTATAGTAATGAAAAAATATAGACTTTGAACATTTATATTTTATATTTGGAGTAAAATAAAGTATTTTAAAAATATGACATAAATAAAACAAATTAAAAGTCAATTTGTAATGTTTCAAAAATATGACTACTAACTATTTAAATAATTATAATATGATGTATTGAGTGTGTGCATATACAAACCTTATTATTTTCCGGCCAATTTAAACTAAAGACAAAAAATCATTGCAGTGAATAAAATTGTCTTAACACTGAATTATATGAACCAGATAATAAAGAATTAAAGTAATGAGAATAAAATTTTTCTCTTCTTTTTTTCCATCTATAATGAAGCAGTCGGATCTGAGTTCGATCCTAGCTTCATGACATCTAGCCATAAGCCCACTTCAAACCCTAGTACTAACCTTAAATTTTCGATGCAATGGGGCTTTATACGTTCAATCCACGCTGATTTCCATAAAGAAAAACTTACTTCATAAATGTGTATTCAAATAATTAGTTTCAGATTTAAATTGATCAATTCTATTAATAAATTCATGATAGAATTATTCATGAATTTATATATTATAACTTCGTGGATTGTGCGTATATATTTGTAAATATTTAAATATATATAATTGTTTAAAAGTTTCATTGCGTCGGGAATGTTTGATTTTATTTTTAAATAATTTGTTAAAGTTTTATTGATTAAAAGCTACATTCTTTCGATAAGCTTTCAGATTTTCCTTTTCCAAAAACAACAGTTAAAGTTTTATTAATTAGAAAAAAAGATAAGGATTTCCTAATTAAAATCATTTTCTGATTTTAAGAATTCATTTTCTAATTAGAAAATGAATTCAAGTTAATGAGTTTGAAAGCCTTATCAAAGGAATGTATCTAAAAACAACCAGTAAATCTAAAAACATTGATAATGAAAGAAGCGCTAGCCTGAAGGCATCAGAGGAGGATATATAGCTCTGAAAAGTTTGGAAAAGAAGCCATCTTTGTTGTAGAGAAGTGCAGTCAACTCTGTGCGTTTTTAAATTATAAAATTAAATAGTGTTTCGATCATGGTGAAGGGCTAAAACGTCAGGAATCTGGCTATTCCTGAGGTCCCCTAAAAATCTTCAATGAAGCTGCTGAATCTTTTCCGGACCAATCATGCTGCTAAAATTGTGAAAATCAAATAAAATGCTGTTCAAGTAATCGACCGAATGCATGCCTACGTTTTTTACCAATCTGGACGTGTAAAATAAGAACCAGCCCCGAAAGAAATGGGTAATATGTTTCCAAATGAACCTTAAACTTTCTGGCCAGTTTCAAACTTTACTTTACACTCCCTTTTAGAGCTCTTTTATTCTTTAATGTAACAATCTTTATAAAACCTTTTATTCATGCTACTGTAAATTTATATCGTAGTTCTCTCAACCTCTAGTCTTTAAACTTTCTCTTTTCTTACTTGGCGGTTCATTCATTATATTATATATATATTTGTGTAATTTATTAATGTTGTTATTTTAATTATATGCCAATAATCTTTCGACTCGATAAACTCCTTTGTTCTATTTGCCTTACGTAGAAAATATAATATTAACTCTGATAATAATTCTCGCCCATTAGAACTAGATTTATACAGTTCTATCAATCATCGAGTCGAAAGAAATTATTAAATGTTTGTTATTTTTATAATAAATTATTAGCTTCGTTTTTCACCTATGTCCCCAGCTCCTATCTAATTTACAAATGTTTATATATCCACATAATGTTAAAAAGCTATTTTTTCATTTCACTAATGCGTATTTATTCAAATATAATGTTAAAACATGTTTTTATTTTTGCAAAAGGGCCTATAAAGGAATCAAATATATTCTAATTCAAATTGTTTTCACTGTCTATTAATATTCAGGAGGGGCACGATATATGGGGCATAATTAATATGATTTGCAAATACTTTAAAATAGTTTTACTTAAAAACTCGTTTGACTTTAATTCATTTGATCAAGTCATCACGTAGAGCATTCTATAATTGGGTTTTAGTTCTCAAACGGTGACTAGTAAGTCATCATCTTCAACGTTGCTGACGTAGGGCAATCTTCCGCTCCGTTAGGCTGGTCGATGATCATATTTCTGTTATTTTAAATTATCGAGGAAGAAAGCACTTCCTCTCCTGTTCATATTAGTCAAAGGGCATAAGACTTGTCAGACGCAAGCCGCCATAGGACTTCGATTATCGACTAGCTATTGTCTTTCAATTTCATTTTTTAGCTCATAATTCGTCAGCACAGTTGCCTCTCTGTTCCGGTAAAGCCCGTTCTGATGCTTGTAATTTGTGACGAAGTGATTTCAATTAAAGTCGAACAAATTCTCAGTTATATTTAATTAAATAAGTTTTCCAATAAAGATTAAAGTTATGCCCTAAAATACGTATCTTGCTCTTCATGAATGGATTTGCGAATGTGAAAATAAATCTCACATTCTTTCGTATAAAATTAGAATAACAATTTCCTTTTACTAATGAATATCTTTATCTGCCTTTTATTTTCTTGTTGGGGGCATAGACATAAAATTCCAAAATATTGCGAAATACTCATTGGCATATAATAAGGATCGCCACTCGTATTATAATTATAAACTTTGTTTAAGGACTAGAATTAATTAATATAATCATTATAAAACTCAAACAAAACAAACTATTATTATTAAATATTTTCTAAACACACTTGGTTTCTTAGTGCTTAATTCTTTCATAATTATTTTAATGTTAATACTCGCTGTATATGTTGGCAACCCGAACATATACATATGATTCAATTTAAAATTATTTTAGTCATTTATTATCAGATATTAATGTCAGTTCAGGGGTCTCTGATCCTCACCAACTGTTGAGCTAGTTTCTTGGCGCATAGCACTGTGCCGTCGATTTAGATTTCTACTAATCTGAGCTGTTGAGTTGGGTTTGAATTCAATTTTGGTTCAGCTGAGTTTGGATCCGACTTGCAGTGTAGGTGGTGGGTTTTTCGACTGGTACAATAATTACTTTAAAATAAAGAAATGTTTTTGTTTTTTTTTTGCTACTAATGATTGAAAAAAATATATTTTTTTTTTGTTTAATTATTATTTACTATTGAAACAATAATAGAGGTAAGATTGATCAATTTGTAAAGAAAATAACATGGTATTAATAAACACATGGTTAAGATATTATAAATGAAATGTTTATTCGTAGAATTATGATATATTTTATTTAGATTTTGTTTTGATATCTAAATGTTTAACAACAATATTAAGAGTATATGCATATACTCAGAACGTGTTATAGATTTGGATCATAATTAGAAATGAGATTATCTTTTAAAATAATTATAAAGAATTAAAACTAAATATAAATATACTATTGATAAATTGAAAGAGAATATTAGAGAAAAATTTCAGATTTGTTGAATAAGTAAATAACCATATAAATTAAATAAAAATATTCTTTTTTAAAAATATATATATATTGTTTTTATTAATACTTGCTTTTCTTTAAAGTATGAAAAATTAATGTTTTTGAAATTGATTCTGAATGAATTTAAGATAAAGCATTATCAGTGGTAATAGTTACAAATGTTATAGTTTTTGTTTTATTCTGAGTAAAAGATAGTAGTTATAAATGGTAAGTTTTTGTTTTATTCTGAATAACTTTATTGAATTATTTTTTTTTTGAAAGTCCCAAGTAAAATACTAAATGTAATAGATATTTGAAATAAAATTACCAAAAATGAAATCATAAAAATATTTTTTTAGAAAAAAAAAAATTAAGATTATTTTAACTTATTCCTTATAATTAAAATTTATGGAAATTTAATTCTCATTATTCAGTACTGAGGAAACTAATTATAATATTGTGTTTGTGTAAATATTAACAAAAATAGTACTTGTCATTTCAAAGTAGAAAAAAAAAAACTATCCATAAGGAAAAATATATTGGGACTATGATGTGACAAAATGACAATTTGAGATATAATAAATCTGCAAAAAAAAATTATTTCTATATCATCAATTTTAGACTAAAGGAAGATGATGGATGCAGAAAAATAATATATTCATAAATAATGAATCAAGAATCTTAAATAGTAATAATTTAAAATTTACATCTAAGACTAAAATAAATGTATTTGTAAGCTGATAAAAATGATAAATAGTTTTTTATGTATTTATTGAGAAGCTATTGCACTCAGGAAATTGTTTTGTTTGAAATGTTGTATCTAAATAATAAACAGGAGTAATGATATTTGGCATTTTGGAACTTACATGATGTCTTGGTTTAATTGAAGAGATTGGTTCAATCAGATTAGTCATTTGCATATTTTTTCCAATGTCTATAACTTTTTGAAGAGTAAGAATAATAATTATTTTTTAAAAAAACTTAGACCAAATGAAGAAAGTAGAATAGTTAAATAAAAAAGGAGAAGGGTGTTTATATATAAATAGTTATGAATATTATTATACACGAATAAAGTGTGATAAACAGAGCAGCCAAAATTCAAAAAACATTAATCACAAAGAACAATTTGCCAAACGCTTTCGGTACTGTATACCAGAATCATAGCAACATCTTGGAACTGATCAGTTAATATTCCAGTGCATGCTCAGTGGAAGACTAGTGTTATGCTGATCGATAACGTTTTTAGACTTCACAATAAACCAAGCCTCTTTCAACTTCCTCTTCCTATCATTTGATTCATTGTACACAGTAATAATATTTTGAGGATAAAACTCATGACCACTACTACTTTCATGATTTGAAAAAACAGAATCTGTAAATCACTTTTAGAATTTTTATCTCTGATAAATATGCTGTTGTAATTGTGTTAAAACATTCACCTTCATTTTACCATAATAAATAGCAATACAACCAATTTTTTTGCAAGCAATGAAATAAAACACTTCATACTTATTTATTTCTTCTAGATTATCCTTTGAATTATTTATTAATCTATTTAAACACAAAGGGGAACGCAATCCTACATTATAATCTTCACCGATAATATTTTTTAATTTCTTACTTATAGATGGCACATAATTTAAAGAAAACCAATTTTTGATAGTTTTATTTACATCCACTTTATGTTTAAATTTTAAATTCTGATAAAACAAACTCAATTGTCTGTGTAATATAGTTTTTTTGTATCCCACTCCTATCAAATCATCCATATATTTTTCAGTATTACTTTTCTTATCTGCTTCAAATTTACAAAGATGCAAATTTCGATACAAAAAACATGCTTTATTCGTGTACAATAATTTTCATTACCTGACAAAGTTTTTGTATTATTTATTTAAATAGTAATGAATATATCAATTTTTTAATGAAAAAAAAAAATCTGTTTGAAGTTAAAAGAAATACAATAATTTTTAATCTAATAAAAGTAATAATTATTTATTTATTATTCTATATGGTTAGGAGATGTACTTCTTGTAAATTAAATGTATGTAATGTGTATTAAATGAATATAGAAATAACAATATGTGATATTAGAGACATATTAGATGACTTGATGTAACTGAAGAGTTTCATTCATTTGAAATACATATAAGATGTCTTTTTGTTTTCCTGAAGGTTTGTGATGATGGTGTTTTGGTTGTATTTATTGTTTGGACTATTTCCATAATCTAATATGAGTACTGAATGTTTTTAGAAAAATTTAACTTTATTTAAATATTCTAAATATATTCAACTGTTTAGTAATAGCATATCAAACAGATGAGTATGTGCTCAACATTTTGAGAGGTATTATTTTTCATCCTTTTTTAGGTGTTGCTGGCCTGACCAGTGTCAGTAGTAACATGGGAATTGAACCTAGAATCTTAGATTCTTGAGTATTGAATTTTAAGGTAATGTTCTAACCAACTGAGCAATCATGCCAAAAGCAACAGACAGTATAAATTTCATATACTTATCTATGAGGTTCCTCCTGATTTCTTCACTTTTTCTTCTTAAGAGCAAAGTTGTTTAATGTTTTCCATACACTAGGTTGAGAGTTTATGGGATTGTTTGCCATTGTCATGTGAGCAGCTTCTTTAAATTTTCTTCTTTGTACCTTTCCTTCTTTATCCAATATTTTTGTGTTTTCCCAATTGAATATATGTTCATTGGTACATACATGGTTTGATCTTAGACACATCTGTTTTCTCTCTTCTAATCATCAATTTGTGTTCTTGCAAGCGCTTTTCAATCAGTCGACTGGTTTCATCAATATATGTTCTTCCACATTCACATGGTATTTTATGGGTGAGTTTTTTTCAGCATTTCAAGTTTAGGTTTTGTAGATGTTAGAATTCCTCATAGTGTAATATGACACTGGAAGGCTGTTCTGATGTTATACTGATTGCAAACTTTCCTTAATTTGTTTGCTATTTTTGGTATGTATGGGTACACTACAGTAATTGTTTTTTTCTTTTGATGGTTTTTTTGTTGTCTATTCAAGATTTTCTTAATAACAGCTGATGGATCCATTTTTCATAAGAGTTTGTTCTATAATTTTTCAAATCACTATTTTCTAAAACAACTTCTTTTGCTCTGTTTCATAGTGATAGTATAACTTCATGTTTTGTGTTTCTGATGTGATTGGATGTATAGATTAAGTATTTTCCTGTATGTGTAGGTTTTTAGTAAACTGTAGTTTTGATTTTGCCATGAGGGAGTCTTGTCACAAGAACATCTAAGATTGCCAATTTTTGTTTTTGTTCAGATTCTATTGTGAATTTAATCGAAGGGATATGTCGTTGATATGTTTCTAGGAAGTTTGTAATAATGCTTCACCATGTGTCCATACAGCAAATGTATCATCCACATAGCGAAATCAAACTTTAGATGGATATGGAGTAGTTTTTATGGCTGTGGTTTCAAATTCTTTTATGTAAATATTGTTAATCAGGGTGACAATGGTGAGCTCATAGCCATTCTTTGATTTTGTTGGAAGAATTCTGTATTATATTGAAAGTAGATTGTTTTATACTATCAATAGGAAGAGTTGTTTCGGTTTATAAACCTTATCACCAATTAATCTTTTTCTTCTTGATTAATTCTACAAAGTGTTTAGAATCCCTGACAAAGGACTGGGTCTTGTATGCCAAAGGACTAAGAACTTTATGAAGAAATCTTGACAAATTTTGGCAAGATGAATTTCTAGAACCTTTATGGATTTCAGGTGTCCATAAAGATGAGGAATTTTGCTGAAATATGATGTTATTTTTTTTTGAATCACTGAAGTACCTGTGAAGCTTTCTGAGTAATGCTTATAACTTTGTTTCTGTACTCAGTGTCCGATTTTTTTGTCACTTTTCTGTAATGACTTGCTGTGAGGACTGCTTGTATTTTGTTGTCATAATCATTTGTATCCATTATAACTGTTGCATTGCCTTTATCTGCAGGGAGAATAATTATAGATTTATCTATTTTGTGAGATTTAATTGTTTTCCTCTCACCATAGGAGATGTTGACTTTAATTCCAGAACAATTCTTCCTATTGATAATGTAATGGAACTATTAACATTCAACATAAAAACAATCTACTTTCAATATAACCACATAATTCTTCCAACAAAATCAAGGAATGAGTGAAGAATTCAATCATTGGTTTTAAAAAAAACATTTAAATTTAAATTGGTCTGAACTATACATTAGAATCTGGGAAGGAATAAGCAAGATGAATTATTAATTAATTCAATGTTATAAGTAATTATTTGAAAACTTATAAATTAGTGATATCACAGATATGAAAAAAAAATTCTTAAAAAATAAATCTGTCATATCTATATAGACCCCTAATAGAATTTTTTTAAAAAAATAATGCTTTTATTGCTAATTATATATATACAATTTTATGTTTATTTTTTATCTTGTGCACTAACATTTGGATTAATTTATTATCACAGATTTATGATACATTTTCACATATGCTGATTGTTTTATTTCGTAGTATTTTGAGAAATCTTGGTTACTCAAAATATAATAGCTAAAAAAAAATCAACATTTGCATATAACTAATAAAATCTGAAAAGACTATGAATATGGAGCAACAAGGGCTCTGAAAGCTCTAAGTTTGTAAATCAGAATATATATACAAAAGCCTACAAATTATTACATAAAAAGTTTCACCGCAATGGATCAGCGTATTATTAATAGCAGAATATTGTTATAATAACTAATTTTTTTCTGATTTCTATTTAACATTTCTATCTATAGTATCACCTTTGTTTTTGGAATATTTACCTATCTATAAATAAAATTTTGGTGTTTTTTACAGTTTTATCAAATTACAGAAATTGATATATTAAATTAAAAATATTTTTAAAACAATAAAAGTTGAATAATTTTTTTTTTATAGCTAGTATCATGAATGATATGTACATTTAAGGGGATTAAATATAGACCATATTTCATTTTATAACTATTGAAATAGATTTGTTTAATTTGATTATATTCATATATGTTTCAGAATGCATTGAAAGGTTGCTATTGATCCAGTCCACAATTGTCATATTATTATTTATCTAACTAATGTTTTAGTATTATTATTATATCTTTTTATTATTCTATTTGTGTCTGAAGTAATTTCTTTATATTTGTTTGGGCATTCCAAAAATATTTACCTTATATGTGATTGTGCTCAATAAACTAAAATAAATCAATATGATAAAGCAGTTATATATTGTGACAGAGCAAATATATATATATAATCTATTAGAATATGCCTTCACTACCAAATATTGTATTGCATTAAAGTGACTTGCTTATGTGAGCACTATCATCATCATCAACAAATTTCTTAAATTATATTATGACATTTAAATTAGCAGCTTAACTTTGAGAGCATAAATTAGCCAGCTACAGATGACCTCATGTGCCTTTGCAGTATATTCTAATAATTTATGTAATGATTGTGAGAACTTATTTGACTTTTAATTAAATCATTAAACATACATTTATGTATTTATTATTATTTTGTAATGTTGCAGGATAACAATTAAATTTTATGAAGTCTTTTTGACAGAGCACTTGATATGTCAATGAAAGCAAACAGAATACTATCTTGATAGAAATCTTCCAGGATTGAGATGTAGCAGTCCAGTTCATAATTTAATCCCAGAATATTTATACATAAATTAGAATTGGTACATGAAATATTAAAATTATGATTAAATTAGTATTGAATTTATTATTAGAAGTGAATAGGAAAATGTTAGATTTTATAAGACTGGAGCATAGTGGATAAGTTATATAGTGATGAATGAGAGAGTATGAAAATTTATTGTACTAATGTAATATAATGAAATAAATATTATTGTTAGATTGTAAGAAATAATATTAAAAATAGCAATTCTGTAAATGATAAATTATTTAAGAAAAGGCTGAAAGCTATTTAGAAATTTAGTGATTGGTATATATATATCATCTAGTGAGCATGATAAAGAATAGAAATGATATATGAATTGAAAAAGTAGTCAAAAATGTATATAAAAATAATTAATGATTTGTCATTGGAACTGTTGTAAGTCAGTGATATGAAGATATATTAAAAATTACAAGAGGATTTACATATGGAAAATTCCAGGTGATATGAATAGAAAAAGTTAGGCTTTGTATTAATTTAAATTAAGATTGTATGCACACAATCTGGAATTGTCATAGATGTAGATCACAATTTATTAGTAGCAGACATTCTGAACTAAGAAAAAAATGGGCTATTAATAAATTAAAAGGGCATATTAGAGATAATTTTGCAAGTATGTTGGATAAGAAAGTGTAAATGTAACAAGATAAATAAATTAATTTACATAATATATGAGAACTATTGAAAGGAAAGTTAATGAATGCATTAGGCTAGAAGTAGAATAAAGAAGTAGGATAAAAAAAGCTAATCAGTAAAGAACTGATTAATAAGGTAGTAGAGAGAAGATGCAAAATAGATAACAGATAAAAGTATGCATAAAAAGCTTAAAAATGAATTGAAACCTATTATGTAGCTATGATTTAATTTATTAGAACAAAATCCTTTTGAATAAGAAAAGATACATTGTAAAAGGAAATAACAATTGAACTAGAACGAAAATTTATTAGTAGAAAGAGTAAATGTCTTGAAATGATGAGAGAAGTTTGTAACTATCATAGAAATAGTATCCTTTCATCTGTGTTAATAGAAAAAGAAATTAAAATAGATAAGAATGGAAAAAAAATATATACTCTAATAGAAGATGAGGCAGTAAAAGCAATAGCTGAAATGAAGAATGACAAATCACAGGAATTGATGAAAATTTTGTTAAATTATTTATTATGGGGATAGGATTAGAATTAGCTCTTTAGAGGAAAAACATAATATATAAAGATTTAAAAATATATTTTGTTTTCATATGCAGCTAAAATGTTTCGTTGCTGAAAATAATATCTATAGCAGGTTAGAGTTAAGAACTGGTTAAATGTAGAATTAATAAAAATACCAAAAATGCTATTGGAAATACAAGTGGAGTAGGATTCATTATAAATAAAAAGTGGAAGAACAACATTGTGGAGATTGATGATGTATCATACAGAGTGACTTAGATTAGTTATACAACTTTATAGCAGATACCAAATGCAGATGATTCAGGCTTATGCCTCAACAAGTTCTTATAGAGATGAAGTAGTAGAAGATTTTTATATGCATGTACAAAAAAGGCTTTTGATCAGAGTAAACAATATTTTAAAATTGTTATGGGAGACTTTAATGCTAGAGTCTAATTGGTAAACAAATGAAAGATGAAAGTGCTGTAGGCAATTTTGGTTATGGTAATAGAAATGAGAGAGGTCATAGACTTGTGGAGTTTGCAGAAAAATAAAAACTTTATATTATGAATTCTTTTTTTGAGAACAATGTTAAAAGAAAATGGACATGGAAGCATCCAAATGAAGGTACAGCAGAATTGGATTACATTTTGACTAACAGAAACTACATATTTCAAGATTGTAATGTTCTTAATAAATTTAACACAAAAAGTGATCATCGATTAGTAAGATGTCAGATAAGTGTTAATGCAAAACTAGAGACACAAAAATTATTAAGGAAAACAATATTTACAGTTGATATTCCTAATCTTCAGAAACACTAATAAATTTAAATTAGAACTTATAAATTAGTTTCAAGTATTAGTAGATTTTGAACATGATTCAGATTTGAATGAAATTAATAAGAGAATAACTGATACCCTTCTAAAAACTGCAACAAAGATAGCTGGTAGAAAAAAGCAGCAATTGACTAATAAAATTTCTACTGAGAGTAGAGAATTTATGAAGAACAGAAGGAACATAAAGATATATAAAAACGATGCATTAAAAAGGATTGAATACCTTAAATTCTGTAAAATGGTGCGGAAAAGAGTTGAAAATGATATAAGAAAGTATAACTGTAAACTAGCAGGGAAAGCTGTAAAAGAGAATAAAGGTCTCAAGTGCAAAATAACATTTTGGTATTGGTAGGAAATTTATATCTGCAATAAGGAAAAAAGATGGAACTATTGCTGAAAAGAGAGATGACATCATGAAATGGGTAGAAGACTTCTATCAATAATTATATAGTAATAAAGAACAAGTACCTCCTATATCTTCTGAATTGCCCAGAATTTTGAATGAAGTGAGACATGCAATTAAATTTATGAAGAAAGGAAAGGCTCCAGGTATTGATGGAATTATAATTGATATATTAAAAGAAGCAGGTGAAGAAATAGAATTTTTTTTAGCAAAGTTATATACCAAATGTCTAAATGATAAAGATGTACCAGATGATTGGAAGAATGCAATATTAATATTTAAAAAAGATGATAAAGAAGATATTAGAAATTACAGCCCTATTAGCCTTTTATCAGTTTTATACAAAATTTTTACCAAGATAATTACAACTCATCTACAGAGAACATTGGATTTCCACCAACCAAGAGAATAATCTGGATTTAAAAGTGGATATGATCTACTGTACTAAAGTACAGTAGATCATATTCAAGTATTGAGAGAAGTTATAGAAAGGACAAATGAATATGAATTGCCATTATGTTTTGGATTCGTAGATTATGAAAAGGCATTTGATTCTATAAACATTTCTTCAGTAATTAAAGCATTGAATCATCAATGTATAGATCCAGGATATTGTCATATTTTAAAGAATATTTATAAAAATGCAACAGCAACAATTAGGTTACATAATGATACTATGAAAGTCAATATTGAGAAGGGTGTAAGACAGGGTGACTCTATCTCCAAAACTTTTTACAGCAGCGCTGCAAAAAGTATTTTGTGGATTAAAATGGGCATCTAAAGGAGTGAAAGTAAATGGAGATTATTTAAGTCATTTAGGTTTTGCAGATGATGTAGTTGTTTTTGCAAATAATGCTTTAGAGCTGCAGGAAATGCTGCAGGAGTTATCAGATGAAAGTAGGACTAAAGATAAAAGTTAAAAAGACTAAAGTAATGTTCAATGGATTTTCTCAAAATATGAGAATAAAGATTGATTATAATGAGTTAGAAGAAGTTACCAGCTACAAATATCTTGGAGATTATTAATACAGATGGAAACATAATGGATGAAATTAATCATAGAATAAACTTGGTTGGAGTGCTTTTGGTAGAAATAATTTGATACTAAAAAGAAATATGCCTAAGTGTTTGAAAAGAAAGGCTATTAATAAATGTGTTTTATCAGTTCTTACTTATGGATCTGAGACTTGGACACTTAATAGAAGAGCAATACAGAGACTTCAGACAACTAACAGAAGTATGGAGGGATCCATGTTAGGAATAACAAGAAGAGTGAAACACAATATATGGGTAAGAGAAGAAACAGGTGTTACTGACCTCCTTGAAAAAAATTAAAAGATTGAAGTGGAGTTGGGCTGGACATATTGCTAGATCAGATGATAATAGATGAACAATTGAAATCTTAAATGGGATTCCAAGAAATTGTAAAAGACCCAGAAAGAGACCACATGTGAGATGGATGGATGAAATAAGATAGTGAGCAGGGGTGATGTGGAGAAGAAAAGCTAAAGATCAGAGAAGATGGTTTGAACTTGGACAGACCTTCATCCTGCAGTGGATTGATAATGGTTGATGATGATGATTATTGAGAAATATAAAGTCAAGTTAATATTTCATTTATTTTGAAAATATATTCAATAGGAATGCTGAGAATGAATTTATCTAATGCAAATGTTAAACAGAATTAATTAAATATGAAGAAAGATTTCGATAAAAATATATTTAAATCCAAAGTTGCTTAGTCATTGCATTTCTTGCTTAATTTTTTTTTATCACTATTTCCATCATCACTTAAACTATTCTGAAGTATTAAAAAGCATAGAATTTCTCTTTAATATCTATTCAACTATATTTAATTTTTTACTTTTTCATCTATTTGTTGCTTTGGTTTTTTTTTTTTTTATTACAGTCTTTCTGAAAATTTCTCCAATCAGATTTAACATTTTGATAAGTTCATTTTCAATATCAGCAAAATATTGCCATGTCATTGACAAATCTGATCTCAAGAATTTTCCTGTTTTATCTGGCAAACAACATTTATTTAGCAATTTATCTAAACAAATATTAACAAAATAGAAAATAGACAACATCTTTTCAGAATTTTTTTTTCTACATTTGCATCTCTGAAAAGAATATTTAATCTTATAGATATATTCTGATTTTAAACCAATAAACATTGTATGATCATCATTTCTTATGCTTGCTCATAACAGTTATTAAAACAGGCAAACTCTCCATACAGTAGTACCACTCAGTGCAAGCGAGTATAATCATTGGATGGCACTACTGTATGGAGAGTTTTGCATTTTAATAACAGTTATGAGCAAGCATAAGAAATGGTGATCATGTCATGTTTAGTGGTTTAATACTAATCCTGCTTAATAGGATAATGATGGCTATGATTATTAAAGAACCAAAGACACCAAAATATAAGGGTACTGAACTGTGTTCAGACCTATATGATTATATAAGCTAATGAGCTTGGATTAAACATATTGTGTTTTCAATTTTATTCTCATAGATTTGTACTTGAGTAGAGATAAAAGGTGGCTGCTGGAAGGTTGTATTAGATCCTAAGATCTAGGTACAGTGCTCTCAGATCCAAGACTCTTCACTGAAGAAGTCTGGGGATATTGGATGAGTAGGCACTAGATTGGGATTTTATGCACAAGTCTTCTGGCATCCATTGATTACTCTGGCTTGCATTGATTGGCACTACTATATGAAGAGTTTTACCTGTTTTAATATTTTGATTTTCCTAAAGTATTCATAAAAAGAAAACCATTTCATTTCTATCAAATATTTTTTAAAGGATCATTTAATCAAATTGCAACAACCATTTTTCTGCTTCCTTAATTTTTTAACAGTTAAACTCACCATTCTTTTATCTTTCACCTTTTTAAAATTTATTTCTGATAGAATACAACTAACTTAATAGCATTTCTTTTATTCAAAATGCTCAATAACACTATATCTACATGTGAGATTAAATTAATTGGTTTAAAACTCTTAAATTTAATTGCATTTCTGTAATCATAACTATTAAAAATAAGTATATTGCCTCTCTTATTCATAAGATACATTACAAATTTCTCTTTTTGTTATACAAGTTATTATTCATTTTGTTCTTAACTCAATTTTCTTTTTAAATTAATAAAAATGTAGGCTTATTCTTTCTCCCATAAAAATTATATATAGTTTATATATATATTTGTTACTATTTCTAATTTCATTTACTGCTTAATTTTTTTTTTAATCTGAGTTTTCTCATTCAATATGTTATTTTTCTTTGTAATTTCTGTATTTCATTAATTTCCTTTTAACCTTATCTGTTTCATATCTCACTCACACTATTAAATCTTTTTACATTTATCTACCTTCTACAAACTTTATTATTATTATTTCATTGATCATTTTATGGATAGCCATATATTTTAATGGAAATATTTACTTTAGTATGCTATTATTATTTTCTTATTCCATATATCTGAATATATATTTTTTAATATTCTCCATTTCTTTTCTGGCTTATTTCTTAATATTTTTTTAAAAATTAGATCTAATTTTTTTGTTACTAATGGTTCTAATTTATATAAATTTGTATTTATTTATTTTTAATAATGAATCAGTACTATGCTGCAATGTTTTTATTTTTTTCATATGTAAATCTTTTGTGATTCTTAAAACAATATTATTCATTCTTATTGTGCCATTTCTTGTTTTTTTTAACTATACTCTTATATATTTTTTATTATCTAATTGGTTCATAGTTCTCCAATATTTCAGACATAGGTATTTTTATTTTTTCATTTCTATTTTTTTAATTATTTGAGATATCAGTTTTCACATTATCGTGATTGTTTATAATATCCCATCTATTAACTTATTTTTTTGGAATGAATTTCAACAACCTATCATTTATAGCATTGTTACTAATAAATTCTATACTTTTTATTCTAAGATAATAACTAGATCATGTTAATTCTCTGTTAGAAAAAATCACTAGTTGAAGCAGTCAGCATTCATAACTACAATACCAAAAAAATTCCATTAGAAATGAAATATCAAGTGATGGACTTTTTTTTAAAAGTGAAAACATTATTTGAAGTCCTTTGCCATTGATATAAATAGTTCACCTATGTACACCTATATTGGTTGATGTTTACCAATGGACATGAGAAAAACTTTATATGTTAATATCTGTGTGGGCTTTTTTTTTGAAACATTAAGCAATTTAATAATTGTTTGACCCAATCAGATAAATAGATAGATTTTGAAATATATTTAGTGTGTACAAAGTAGAGTAGCTGAAAATACAAAATATATATCAAGTGCAAGTTTCTGCATGCCATAAAATTCTTAAAAATCATTTTTTTCTAAAGAAAACTCAGGAAAAATGATTTACTTCACACAATAACAACTTTCTCCATACAATATTGTCACTTAGTGCAAGTCATAGTAAGTAATGGATACTAGAAGATTAGTGCATTAAATCCTTATTTAGTTCCTACTCATCCAATTTCTCTAGAATAGTTTTTAGCTTATAGTTTTCATCATTGAGGACCTTTGAATTTAGAGCATTGCAGTTAGATCTAGGTGATAATACTGTATGGAAAAAGTTGTTACTGCCTAAACAGATTGTGTAAACATAAGAAATGGTAATCATTTGATGTTTCAGTGGTTTAAAAATGATCTAGGGAGCAAGTATTTTGATCAACTGATAATTGGTCATCACTGAAAAGATAAATAACTATTATTAAAAATAAGTATTAGATATTTTGTATATAAATCATCTTTAAAATATTATTTTTAGTTACTTTTATACTGTTTATTTTTATGCAGTTTCTGCTTAAATATAATGTATTGGATCTCTCTATCTTTTTTTAAAAAAAACTCAGCTTAGTTTTATTTATAGACATGATAAATATTATTGTTATTATTATTTAACTATAAAAATTTTAAGTGAAGTTTTTTTAAATAAAATATCTAATTTTTATTATTTGTTGTATGCTAAATCTTAGCTTGAAAACAGTTTAGAATAAATAGATAATAGAATACATGGCCAAGTGCTAAGATTTGATAATTATTATTGATATTTTGCCATTGATTGACACTTTTAGCACATATTGCATTGGCATTTTCTGTTAAAGCTACATCATAAAATAATGAAGCTTCTCACATCATTAAGATGTAGGTAATTTTCTTTATAAAAAAGCATTTTAATAATTTTTCTGAATTTATTTTAGTGCAAAATTCTTGTGTTCTGTAACCATTTTTAAATAAACAGCAGACACATTAAAATCGTTTTTTCATTAATAATTTTTTTGACACAATTTTTTTATCAGAACTTTTCTAAAGCTATTAATTTAAAACAAAAAAAAAAAATCTGAAATTTATATTTATAAAAAACAAAATATTTTTAAACAAATATTTAATATAGCATCAAACTTTTATCTTTTAATAACTTGAAATCAAAGAATTATAAGAGAAAGATTAAATAATAAGATAAAGTAAAAATAAAAGAACTAGAATGAATGAAATAAACTAAAATTAGACTCAAATGAAATTTTTGATTCTGATTTGGATGTAAAATTTTAAAATCTTTATTGAATTAAATGGGTTAATTTTGCAAATTCATTGCCTGCCTCTAAAAAAAAAAAAAAAGGAGAAGTTAATATCTATGACAGGATAATTCATTAAGATTTTTTTTTTTTTTCCGGTAGCTATTCATTATTGATTGGTAATTTAGTAATTAGGCATTTTTGCTAGAGGCCACATCTTTACTGTGGACAGTCTTTCTCAGCAATGATTTAGTTAAGAATTTTTTTACAAAATTGGACCAAATAACAGAACACTATTTATTATTACTCTGTAGGTTATCATGTAGCATAAAAATAAAATATATGTCAATATAATATTTTTTTATTTTATAGATGGAAACCTATGAAGGAATGTTTTGTAATGATGAGAAATGTCAGATTTAAAGAAGGTCACTAGTAGTATCTGATTAACTGGAACATCAATGGTCCAAACATGATCTATTTACTGTTCTAAGTATGACAGTTTCAGCAGAGATGGTTGCTTTTATTAAAAATATGATATTAAAAACTACTAGAACTAACCATAATATTTTATTTGAAATATCAATTTTTCTTATCTCACACATCTGAATTTTTTTCTCTAATATTTTTATTTATTTCTTGGTTTAGTTCTTAATATTTTTAAAAAATTTAAACCTATTAATTCTATTACTAAAGTGTCTAATTCAATCAGGCTCAGGCTGTGCCTACTTATTTTTAATAATATTCTTCTAAAAATTATTTTGAATCAATACTATATAACACTTTAAATCTTTCCATAAGTAAATCTTTTATAAAGATTTATATCTTCTAAAGATTATCTAAGTTAATTTTTTTTATGGCAATGAACTAGGAAATATTACAAAGGATTGTAGCTAAATAATATAAAATGTTTCTGGAACAAACCATTGCAGGAGTAATTTGCATTTGAATATTCCAGTTTTCATTAAACTACTGCAAGCTTTGAAGACCAAAAAATTACTATTTCAAAGCTTTTTGTTTCTGATTAAATGATGTCATAATGCAGAGCTAAGAATTGGATAATAGATATGTAAAAGCATTTCATATTATTCAATGAATCATTTAGATTTTTCCAGCAATTGGAAGAATTTTTGGTTTGCAATTACCAAAAGAATTTCATCAATAAAATTTGTCTTTTCTCAACTGTGAGGTATAATCGTGGATTATATGATTTGAATAGACACATTGTATTTTATTGATCTAATTAAATTGCAAGAACACATCACAATTGTAGACTATTGGAGCACTGGGAAATAAAGTTTTTTCCATGATGCAAATACTATCTGAAGACAATATTAAGATGATGCTGTAATTTATTCTGTATGCACAATCAAATATTAATTTGAACATGAGAATTATGATACACATAAGCATGAATTTCTT
The DNA here is from genome assembly GCA_028023455.1 of Epiperipatus broadwayi. Taxonomy (NCBI): domain Eukaryota; kingdom Metazoa; phylum Onychophora; class Udeonychophora; order Euonychophora; family Peripatidae; genus Epiperipatus; species Epiperipatus broadwayi. The sequence continues at coordinate 4,871,179 of JAQFVV010012402.1, forward strand.
AATGATCTGATAGAAATATTGAGTCCATATAGGTTATTTCTAAACAAGTGAGAATTAATATCTTTCACTAGACATTTTTCAGGCAGCTTGAGATTTCACTATAAAGAATGGGTTTATTGTTTTTAGATGTCAGTTAAATAATGTATAAGTCTTTCTAATATAAAATATAAGTAGGACTTTGCGAAGTTAATCATAACAATATGAATAAAAAAATTAGGTGTGTTTTATGAGTTTATTAATATATATTGTAATATTGTAGACATTGGCCAATTCTTGTCATATCAAATATTTCAAGGTTCATAAATTAAATTATTTAATTAATGGAAAAATGATAAATTTGATTTAACTAAATATTTTTGTTTTATCAAATAATAATATGAAAATTCTAGACATTTTTTAACAATAAGAATAAGGGAGATATTTAATTTGTTAAGAGTCGTAAAAGAAAGAGAAAAGTATAAGATCAAATAAATAATTTTTTTTATTATCTCTTCAGTAATTTTAATTATTTACCAGTTTTAATTTAAAAAAATATTGGAGTTTATTAATATATATTGTAATATTGTAGACATTGGCCAATTCTTGTCATATCAAATATTTCAAGGTTCATAAATTAAATTATTTAATTAATGGAAAAATGATAAATTTGATTTAACTAAATATTTTTGTTTTATCAAATAATAATATGAAAATTCTAGACATTTTTTAACAATAAGAATAAGGGAGATATTTAATTTGTTAAGAGTCGTAAAAGAAAGAGAAAAGTATAAGATCAAATAAATAATTTTTTTTATTATCTCTTCAGTAATTTTAATTATTTACCAGTTTTAATTTAAAAAAATATTGAAAGAACATTTTTTTCCCTCTTTAGTAAGTTATTGAAAGGTTGTAATTTTGACTTTAAAAGGTGATAAAAGAGAATTAAGAAAGATTTTACTTTTATCAAATTTTTAAAAGAAAGAAAGAGAAAAAGGTTTTAACATTTTTGTTAAATGTTGTAATTAATTATAGTTGGTTTTTTTCTTTTCTTTTTATCTCTCTCCAAAACAATAAGCAGTGTTTATTAAATCATGTTAATTAATAAATTATCTTATTTTTGGTATAAAAAAACATATAGGGGATTTTTTTAATTTAAAAAAAGGAGGGAAAAATTAAAATCTATTTATAAAAGAAAACAATTGGTCAATGTTTAATTTGGCCATGTGGGAGACAAGATGTGATTGAATGGATACATGATTGTTCCAAAAAATAATATTAGTGGCAGGGTGAATCAGTAGACCATATTGCTTTATAAGGAACAATAATTCTTGAGCAAAGCTATTGAAGAAATCAGTAGCAGCAATTAGTTCTGATTCAGTGTTAAAAAAGACAAACAACACAGCTGTAAAGATAAAATTAAGAAAGTTTTAAGAGTCTGAAATAAGACATCTCAATACTAGTTTAGAAAAATGTTTTCTCAAATGAATTTAAAGAACATTCTAAGACTTAGTTAGGAGCTAAATATTATCAAACCCCATCATTTAACCTGTGCACTAGAAAAATATAAGAGGAGAGTGGATCTAGCTGTAACAAGCATGGTTTTCATCCAAGAGCATGACTGTCTCTATGTTAACCTGACCTGTAAATTATTAAATTTAAAAAAGTATAAATTCATTCTGTGTAGAAGCCTGAAAATATTCTATTGAAAACATTGAGAAATATATCTGTGAACACTAGCCTGAAAATTTGTTAGTGAAAAGCTTACAATAAAAGTCAGCAAGAAAAAAATGAAAATTACAATGAACAGAAGGACTCAAAAGAAAAATCCATTTAAAATTTCCTTATCTCTTATAGTTAAAAGTTGTTTCCCAGCTTTAGTTATTTAAAAGGAAGTAACTTAATGAAAGCAAAGATTGATTTGTTTAATTAGTAAAAAATCAACTGATTAATCATTTTCTGTAAAAAATTATTTGTTTTATAAAGTGTATGAGAGTTAGAAATATATTTTTTGCTAATTTTTTAAAATAATTATTAATTAATTAAAGAATTGTTAAAAAATTATAGTTTTTTTATCTTTTATAATGATCCAAAAGAAAGTGAAGATCGAATCTTACCTTAATCTGCACTACAAGGGTGCCATCTAGGCATTTGAACCTAGAAAAATTTATAAAGTAGGCAGATACGCGTTATTAAGATCCCACTTTATTTTATATTTTGACCGTTAGCCCATTGTCACTAGCTCATAGAATAACAGAGATTTATATTTATAAATTCTTATCTAAGACTATTTTTAATATTAAACAAATAATAAAATAAGCCGCTGCCAGTAATTAATACACAAACAATATTTATTTACGCACATATATAATCATTTTAAATTTGAGGAATAACATTTATTATTTAGATTTTAATATTAATTTTTAATTTAAATTATTATTTTAAGATTGTTGAGTATGAATGAATTTAATATTTTTTTTAAGATCGTCGAGTATGAATAGACTACATAGATCTGCATTTGAAAAGAAAATATTCTATCCCTTATTTAACCTTAGGCCAAAAGTTCGCAGTCAAACCGGTGTCAATCAATCTGATACATTAATGTATTCAATGTAGCATGAAAATACAACAGCACTAAATATACTCTACTGTCAGGAATGTACTACATCTGAACAGTATAGTTAGAGAAGACATTGACTCGTCCAATATAGGAATGTTACATCTGTATGGCAAGAAGAACAATAAAATAAAAACTCCATAGGAAGGGACTGCGGTCCTTTTTGCCGACTTACAATCCCATCCTCCATTGACCCAATTTAACTATGAAACAAATACCCTCCCCTAATTAATTAATATAACTTTGCAAATCTATACAGCCATTCATGCCCAACTTAAATTTAACATTTATTTAAATTCACACAGATGAATTTTATAAAATTTGTTTTATAATGTTGAGTATAGATTGGCTGCATAGATTTCACGTCACTTGCAAAGGGAATACAAGAAACCCAATGGCATTCATCATAAGATGTTGCATTGACATCGATGACTTATATATTCTAATTGAATATGAAAACCACAACATAATTAACCGCTAATGAATCCATGCAACGTCCATACCCAACGTAAATTTATGCATTTATAATAATTTATACAAATAAATATTAATAGAAATATAAAAAAAATGGAAATGATTTTTTTTTTTTTAGCAAACTCAAATATATATTGCAACAGGGCAGGCATAATCAAACCCTGTTGCGATAATTAGACAAATACAGATTCGTATAATTAACGCATTATTAAAAAAATATATATCTTATTACTAACATATTATTAAAAATATATATTACTTTACTAACAAAATTAATATTTATAGTTTGATGTACAATCAACGGTCATTTGCGTGGTCGTATTGAATTGATTTAGTTATTTTAATTAAAAGGAACTCATAGAAGAGATATGGGGGGTTATACACTTGCTCTGATTTTTTTTCTCTCTTTTGCCAAACCCAGCTATACACATTGCTATGTATATTAGTGAGTGCGTTTTTGAACCATTAAAAATGAAAATTCACAAAATGAAAATAAAAAATATTTTGTTTGATAAACTTTTTAAATATGTACATATTAAGTCAACAAAAGAACTTTAAATGTCAAGATGGAAGACTAATTTTGCAGAACAATGGAAGTAATTATTATAAAAATCGTGGAATGTCTAATACTAATTAAATATTATTTGGAAAGAAATAGGTGTAAAAAGCTTTTGTGGTACATTCCAACAAAGGCATGTGGAATGTGAATGGAAATATAATTTAAAAAAAAGAGTGAAAAGAAAGATAAGTTTGATAATTAAAGAAAAATTAAATTTATTTTTTTAGTATAAGTTTGGAGGTAGAAGAAAGCGGACAGAACGTGATATACATTTTGATAAAATATGGTCAGGCTGGGGTAGAGGCTTCAACGTGTGGAGGGTCCGAATCCTTTGCCCCCGAATGTGTAGCAGCTGCCGATAGCGGAGAAGGATGTCAAGCCCGGAGAATTCACCTCAATAAGCAACAATATTGAATCGCCAGAAGAAAAAGAAAATAAATAAATAAACAGACTTTAGCCATGGAACCCGAACTTCAAAGAAAAAAAAAAAGCAAAGTTCGTTCACTGACAAAGGACCGGAGATTCCATTTTCACCAAGAGGATTCGATCAATTCCCCAGGGAAACCAGGTATTTTCTTTCTGATTACATCTCTATATGTCACTTTTAGTAAGCTTACTCCACGAATTTGAGAAAACTGTTTATTTGACACAATTGTGAACTTAAAATTTATTTTCTTTGCCCGGAGAGGTCAAACTATTTACTACAGAATTTATTAGTGTATAAATTAGTCCAATTAAAACTTCGGTGCAAAATACATATAATAGCATATTTGTGTGTGTGGGAGTTTTGGCAAAAAGAGAAAGGAGCAAACAAAGAAAAAAAAGAAAACTGATATGAATCTTTGATTTAAGAGACACTAATTTAACTTAAGTAAATAATATATTTTTTTTATACATACGTAAATATCATAGCTAAAAAATGTATATAAAATGAATGGTTTTTTTTTTGTTTTTATGTTATGAGTTTTTTTTTTTAAATAAAAAAAAAGAGAGAGTTAGATCTACGGCCGGTAAATTTTACCACCAGCCCTGAGCAGAGCTAGTCCAGGGGCATTTCCATATTGGTATTCCAGTTCTCCCAGCATAATTCTTATAGAAATATGGGATTGGCGCTTGAGGTCATAAATTGATGCTCATAAATATGCTGGGGCAATAAAATGGAATAATTTAAGAATAAATGTTCTTTTAAACCATTACGCATATACGGGTATCGTTATATATACATACACGCAATCGTACATGACTACATATATGCGTAAAATACATATGGAAAACGGCTAAATCCCGTTATAATATATATATAATTTAAACATTAATTATCAATTTGAAAATCAAATAAGAGTTCATTTTAAAATTTAGATTAGCTGAATCTTTAAAAAAAATTGACGAAAGTTCTTAATTATTATTTTTTTGTTAATTTGTAAAGTTCATAGCTCACGGTAGAAGAGTCCAGGTTCCTGTTTTTAATTCCCGTGGCATCTCCATTGGAAGACCGATCTGATGTTCTGGAGGTGACCTTAGCTGGTTTCATTTCGGAATTACAGTCATTTCATTTTTTTTAAAAAGAGAGTGTGATATGTGCGTCCTATCACACGTCTCAAACACAAAAAAGCTGGAACTGTCCTTAATTTCAATATTTTTTGTTTTATATCATCCACACAGATTCAACGAACAAACGTCACTAATCCATCATTTTCATTAGGGTCCGAGCTGAGGCTTGGTGCTTCCATTGGTCAAGCTAATTTCTTTATTTTCTTATCTATCTTTCATCAGACTTCTTAATTATACAAGAGCCCCAAGGGCTAGCTTGCTTTTCAATTAATTTATAAAACAATCATTTCCATTTACAAAAATATTTTATCTTTAAATCTTGTACTTTTTTATAACAAAGTACATTCAAATACTTTTATTTATTAAAAAAAATTTTTTTTTAAAGTTTTGCATCTGTGCGAATGTATATACGTTTAACAACTCTTTAATTTTTTTTTTAGCTTTTAGATTTTTAATAAATGTATTTTTATTTGCGAACTTAGTTTTTATTTTAAATTAATGTAACGGCATATTTATATATCGTTACACTTTATTCTTCTGGCTATGACTTGATTTCATATTATACTGTTTTAGGGATTTGTCAATTATCCAATTAAAATAAATATACATTTATTTTTCTCTTGTTCACAGTCCCAATTCTTAATGTTCTTGTTTCTTAAGCTAGTTTAGAGCAATAATAGTTGTTATTTATATGTGAGGGTTTGTGTTTGTACATTCGGATTGTTCCCTGGATAGTTTGTTAGAGAAAATTTAGTTTATGATTGGCATGTACACTAACAGTTATCTTATGGAGAGAGCATTGGTAATGATCAGCATGTCTCATGATACGAGCATTCTTTTTATAATATAAATATATGCATTCAAATAATTGTATACCCTAGGTTTGTAGTCGCTAGGTAATTAGCCTGTTTATAATGTACATCTGTTAGATCCAGACACAAGTGCTAACTGTTGATTGATGATGCAGCTTATTAGTAAAATTGCTGGTAATATTAGTAATTTGCAGTTTATAACTTATTGTTAGTATAACTACTTAATGGTTTTGTATTAGTGCTGATCTCATGCTCATTTTTTATTTGGCATCCTTTTATATTTATTGTTTTTCAATTGTATTTGTTCATTTTGTATTTGTTAATCCAATGTTAATTGACAATGACTTTATTTTTGATGATAATAGTGTGTCCTATCTTCTCATATTATCTCTATTAACCCTTTTTTGTACCATTACAATTGTTGTGACTCATTTTATTTATTCATTGGGGATGATGATGTTTTTCCATCTTTATGAAATTCTCTTTAATGTTCATACTGTTACAAATGACAATTCAACTGTAGGCATGATGATAATTCTGTGAGTCACTGTAGAAAATGGCCTCATAACTTGAAACTCAAATATAATTACAACTGAGAAAGAAAAATCTAATTTGATGCAGAATTTTAAAAATTTATTACTTGTCAAATATGTCATAAGTACAGCTGATAATTTGTTGATTAAATTGTAATTTTATTATAATTTATAAAAATTAATGCTGTGAATGTATATTTAGAGTAGAATAGAAAATCAAAATATGTTTTTTGGAGCTTGAATTGGGATTTTGATTATTGGAATTTTTTTAACAGTATTTTTAATGCTGGTGATGGATAGGGAATTTTGTCATTGACTTGAGAATGCAGTGTTTTTTTGCAACTGTATGGGGTGTTTTATCTCAACATTATGGAACCCATTTTTGAGTTTTTTTCCAGTTTATTATGGACATTTAATGTAGTCCTGCCATGAACCCCAACCTCTAAGTTTCAAAGAAAATGAGCAAAGTACACGTTTTGAAATTTTGTAGTTATCAACTTCTAAGATTCAAAATAGCAATGTTTTGCAAAGATTTTGCATTATTACTTTCACTTTGGATTATAGGTAGTTTATAGTATCTAAATTGGGTGTTCATGCTACAGTTCAGTGACTGGATTCAGTCTATTCCAGGATTGCAGGTCACTAGTCATTCTTTGGTTATCAGATACTGATCAGATCTCTGGAGCAGGTTTTGAACATTGGTTTGCTTTCTGAATTTTATTTTATATATGCACATCTACTTAAAATAAAAATAATGGTGAATAAGAAATCAGACACATGCATGAGCAGGATAGAATTGAAGAATAAAACAGTAAATAAATTTGATTCAAAGACTCAGATTAGTGGTATTAATAATAATAGTAGTAGATAATAGTGAAAGGTTTGCATAAAAGGTGAGGTAATGTTACTGTTTTTCTAATCTAAAAAAAGATTTACATTTGTTATAAAAGGAATTCAAGACAGCCTTCTTTAAGTTTAAAAGTGATCAAATAAACAATTTACATGCTAACGAGAGGAAAATTGAAAGAAGTGGAAAAAGAACATGTTCCTGAAAAAAATCATTTACTAATTGAAGAAATGAAAAGAATAGAGAAAATCATTACAGTCTAGATATTGCAGATGATCGGAGGAGAATACAAAATGTGCTCCAAGAATTAAAGAACAAGTAGAAGAAGATAAAAGGCCCTGACGAAAATAGGAAAGTAAAAAGACAGCAAAAGAAAGAGAAGAGGATAATAAAAAGAGCAGAACACCAAGAATAATGAGCAAAGAAAAAAACAAATGTTGCTAAGGAGAATAGAGGAAATATATCAGAGCAGAATGATTGTATAACAAAATCAAGAAAAATAAACAAAATGGAGACAGTCAAGTAAAACACTATTCAGGAACATAAACAGAATATAATCCAATTGAGATTAAGCAGGTACAGGATAAGAAAGAAGAGGTTATACATCACGTCAGAATGTAAGGCAAGAGGAGGCTGATATAGTAGATCAGACTGTAAAGGAACCAGACAAATTAGACCAAAAGATAAATACATCAAAAGATAGTGAAATAATGAATCATAAGAATGAAGGATGGAAAAAAGAAAATGGGAAGACAAGATGTAAAACAAAATATAATAGGAAAATTGCATTATCAAATATCATTGGGATATATAGTTACCAGAGAGATTTATATTTAATTTTCTCAAAGCCATATATTGCAACTGAAAGCATTAGCGACTGGTTCTATGTCAAATAGTAAAAATAGTTAGATATAACCTATCATAAGATAAACCAGTTTATTATATAGGATAACAAAGGAAATATAAAACTGATAATGAATTGCTGAGGCAACAAATCCAAGGAGGATTAGAAAGAGCTTTTCATTCCTCCAACTCAAAATAAAATAGTTCAGAAAATGAAAGATAAAACTAATCTAAAGAATAGGGCTATTGAAAAAAGTAAACAATTTAAGGGAGGAAGCATGGTTGAGAAGAAAGATTAATAGTAGTTCAGAGAATAGATAATCTGAACAAAATCATTACCATACTATTACAGCCTGACTAATAAAGATTACCTCTTATGCATAGATTAGAATATTTACCTGAATATCCTTATAAACTTGTATAGCACCAGTAGTAAATGGGAAATTAAATTTAACATAATGAGAAATGAAATGTTCATCTTTATTTCATTGTCTCTTCATTTTAAGGTTAGGGATATTATAGGTAGTAATCAACTCTAGTTGTGTCAATAATACAAGTTTCTTAAATTATTTAATTAATGGGAAAATGATAAATAATTTTCTCATTTTTTATAATAATTAAATCAAAATATATAAAATGCACTAACATGCACAAGCACACAAAACTAAAAACAAATAAAGAAAATATATATTATTTTAATATCTATTAAATGGCTAAGTGCTTTCAAGGTTCAAGCCCTCATAATCATAGCCGTATTACAAAATATAATAAATTGACTCGGAGTGATGCAAATTTATGCAAATGAAATGATTATGCATTCCATTTCTTGGATATTTTGTAGCAAGAGTCTTTTCTATTGATGGCGTTGCCATCTCTAGATATAAAGAAAGCTTTTATCTTTCTTTTTAGATCATGCCGCTCTCTGCATACCACCACTGGATTTCCCGGTTGACAATCGTGCCCAGCTGAAGCACGGTGCTGCACAAAAACTGAACTAGGAGTGGTGTCCAACAAAGCTTTATTATAAGAATAAGTGTGTTGAGATAGCCTAGTGGAGAGAGAGGCCCTAGTCTCACCATAATATGATGATCTACAAAAATTTTTAGGGCAGGCAATATTATAGACCACTTGAGGTGTCAGCGAGGGTAGTAGGCAGTTTTTGGTATTATTAATTAATTTGTTAGAGTTAGGAGGTGTGTGAAAACATAACTGGTATTTATTATTGAAAATATAAAAACATTTATGCATATTAGGCAGATAAGGGAGTAGGAGTCTTTGCTTGTCAATGTTAGGGACTTGATCATTTATTTTAGCAGAAAACTGTTTTATTCTCCTGTCAATTACATTCACATCAAAACCAACTTTTATTAGGTCGTCCCTATATTATGTGAGGTTAGCTTTTTTATCTACCTCAAATTTACATAGGTGCATATTTCTATACAAAAACGATTTTAAACCAGAGATTTTATGGTTAGTTGGTGAATTGGAAAGAGGGTGGGAGTGTCCTCTAACATCAAGGTGTTTGATTAACATTTTATAATTAATATGTGTGTGTTCTCGCTGTATATGTAGGTCCAGGTATTTAACTTTTTTATGGGCATTTTCATTCTCCATGTTAAACGTAAGCCCTGTAGTGTTTTGAAGTTCATTTTTTATTTGTAGAATAATCAGAGAGGGAGCGGCTATGAAGATATCAACATATCTAGTGTATATGGATAGTATTAGATTCTTGGTATCTCGGAATTATTTGCTTTTCAAAATAATTTAAAACTACACTTGAGATGATGCCACTCATAGGGAGTCCCATTGGCCAGCCGTCTTTCATATGAAACCACTGGTTGTGAAAGAATGCCATAGTATTTTTATCAAGCCAAGATAAAAAGTCTATAATAAAGTCAATTAGTGGCTGAGCTAAATTGTGGTTTATAAGCTCTTCTCTTACAATCTGGAATAGATTTAACCCTACAAATGGAGCCGTATAATTCCAAAACTTCAATAGTAGCTAATGTAGTGTCTGGGTTCAAAACTAGGTCTTTTATTTTTGCAACAAATTGAAATAACGAATTTATGGTATATGAACCGAATCCCAAAGCTTGAATGAGCTGTCTGTTAACTCATTTCGCCGTATTGGAATAGTGGACTCCTCCAAAATCTAAAATAAGTCGCAATGGAATATCAGCCTTGTGTATTTTGGCATTGGCAAACATTCTTGGAGGAATGGATGCAGACGGGTAAAGCCTATAATATTTTGCCTTAGAGAAAGATTTATTACAGTGTGGTCTGAGAATGGAAGAAATAAACTTATCGTTATTTAATTTGTTATTGAAATCGGGATGCCTTTGAAATTGTAGTTTATTAATTTGCTGATCCAGTTTAGATGTGTAGTCCTGTGTTTTCATAAGCACGAATCTATTGCCCTTATCTTCCAGCATGCATGTGATATTTGTGTCTTTAAAAAATTGTTTGGTTTTTGTTATGTTAGCTTGCCAGATATGTGTGTGTATATAAAGATGTATGCTGTAGAGCATTAACTACTTGAGTAATGTATTTATCTTTATCTGGATCGTTGAACAAACCTGCTTCAACATCAGCCATAAGCTCCATATTGGGATTTTCCATCCACCCCCAACATATCGTGGGCCTCTACATAAAACGTCACATATCTCTTGTGGGATTGGTATATCTGTAAGGTTCACAAAGGCCGAGGCTTCAGGGTCTTGGAGGTGGACATTCTGTTGATAAGCCAAAAACATAAGTTTTTTATTAAATTTGCGCTTAAGAGAAGCACTGAGATTATTACACTTGTGCTGTATAAATGCATTTATTGGGAAGTGGGCTAGAATTCTCCTTCATCTCTTAATTTGTTTGCATAACGCTTTACAACATCCTTTAATGACTAAATCGAGAAGAAATATTTTTATTTTCTTGACAGTGTTGTTGCGGTTATAAATAGCTTGGTTAAGATTAAAGCTGCAGAATTTTGGAAAGACTTTAATTTCTCTGCATTTTATCAAGAACGCAATTCTCTCTTGGAATTTGCATACAGGGAGACAAACTCTAAGAGCTTGCTTATCCATAATAAATCACCCACACAGTTGTTAGAAGTTGAAATAAGCAAATAGTTTATACTCTGTGGCTTTCTTTATATCTAGAGATGGCGACGCCATCAATAGAAAAGACTTGCTACAAAATATCCAAGAAATGGAATGCATAATCAATTCATTTGCATCGCTCCGAGTCAATTTATTATATTTTGTAATACGGCTATGATCATGAGGGCTTGAACCTTGAAAGCGCTTAGCTATTTAATGAATAAATATTAAAATAATATATATTTTCTTTATTTGTTTTTAGCTTTGTGTGCTTGTGCGTGTTAGCGCATTTTATATATTTTGATTCATAATTAGCCACAAAGTATAAACTATTTGCTTATAATAATTAAATGTGCTTTTTTGCCAAATAATAATACAAAAATTTGACATTTTTTTTAAATAATAAGGAGAATATTTAATTTGTTAAAAGTTATAAAAGAGAGAGAAATATAACATCAAATAAATAATTTGTTTTACCTATCTTTAATAATTTTAATTATTTATGTTTTAATTTTTAAAAAAGTACTGAAAGTCTCTTTAGTAAGAGAGATAAATAGGCAAGATTATTTTTATCAGATTTTTAAAAAAGAGAAAAAGTTTTTAACATTTTTGTTAAATTTTGTTTTAATTAATTGGTTTTTTTCTTTTCTCTTTATCTTTCTCCAAAGCAATATGCAGTGTTTATTAAATCATGATAATAAAATTTATCTTGTTTTTAATAAGAGAAAAATAATTACAGAAAATTTTTTTTAAAAAAAGGAGGGAAATAAAATGTGTTTGTACAAATAAACCCATTTGGTATCCATTTGGTTGTCATGTGGGAGACAAGATGTGATTGGGTGGATATAGGATTGGTCCAAAAATATTGGGGTCAAAGTAGGAATAGTCATTCTTGATCAAGCTGTTGAAGAAATCAATAACAGCACTTAGCCCTGATTCAGCTATTGAAGAAAAGAAAAGCAACACAGCTGTAAAGATATCTGAAAAAGTTTTAATAGTCTGAAATAAGACTTATCTCACTTCTAGTTTTGAAAAAGTGTTATAAAATAGATTTAAAGAACATGCACTAAGCCTTAACTAGGAGCTAAGCACCATAAAACCTCATAACCTGTTTAACAGAAAAATGTAAAGTATAATATCCCTAGCTGCAACAACCCTTGTTTTATCCATATGCATGACTATCTCTCTTATGTGGCAGAAATTCTATGTAAAAACCTGAAAATATGTGTTAGTGAAAAAGTTTCTAATGGAAGGCAATAAGAAAGAAAACTGAAAATTACAATTAACAGAGAAAGACTCAAAAGAAAAATAAATGCATGGTAAAGGGGTATTTTAATGTGCATATTATATCTACATTTATTGATAAATTTTAAATTAAGTAATAATTGGTAATAACTGATAAATTTTATTAAGTATTTTTTTTTTGTTTTTTTTAATCATGTTTTCTTTTATTGTATTATTTTTTCTCCAAAATTATAAAATGTTTTTAGCTCATTTACAGTTTCCCTACCTCATATTGTTAAAAATTGTTATCCAGCTTTATTTATTAAAAAGAAAATAATGTAATGAAAGCAAAGGTTAGTTAATTTAATTAATAAAAAATCAACTGGTTAATCATATTTGCTGTAAGAAATTATATTTTTTTGTATAAAATGTATAAGAATTGGTAATATATTAGCATTTTTGTCACTTTTCTCAATTATTTATTAGTTAATTTATTAAATAATTGTTAAAAACAATTATAGTTTTGTTTTTATTCATCCAGATATCTGTTCTATGAAAATTGCATAGTGTTTTAGGGATTTGTAAATTATCCCAGTGAAACCATTAAAATAAACATATACACTTATTGCTTTCTGAACTTAGAGCAATAATGTTTAAGTTATTTATATGTGAGAGTTTGTGTTAGGACATTCAGATAGTTCTCTGAATGGTGCAAAAATCTTACTTTTAAAGTCCATTCACTGCATATTTTTTTGTTTGTTAAAGAAAATTTAGTTTATAATTAGTCTGTACACTAATGGTACTTTATGACCTGAGAAATGATGATCAGCATACCTCATGATCCAACATTCTTACTTATATTTTGATAAGCACTTAAACATATGCATCCAAATAATGATTTGTACATCATGCCCTAGGTTTGGCAGTGACTAGGTAATTAGCTGTTTATAATGGACTTCTTTTAGATCCAGTCACAAGGGATGACTGTTGATTGGTGATGCAGTTTATTAGTATAATTGCTGGTGATATTTTTAGTAATTTATAGTTTATAATATTATAGCTTATTAGTATTTTTATTATCATAATTGTTTTATTAAGTGTTGATTCTCATGTTTTGTATTTATTTATTTTATATTTATAATGTTTGGGTATGTTGATATTTTCCCATACTACTTGCCATGCCATTACAATATATATTAAATAAAGGTCTCATAATGTAGTGGTAGCTTATCTCTGCCATTGTATGGCCAGGATTCAAATTCTAGCTAGATATATTTTTTTAAGTTATATTACATTTAGGATTTTTTTTCCAGATAATTTGCCTAATGATAACTTGATAACCATCCAATATTAATTGGAAAGTGATTATCATAATATTCTTAGAGAGTAAAGCAAGTATATAAAGATGTCCAAATTCTCATCACTAAACAATTGAGAAACTGATGAGTGTTGCCTTTTCATTGTTCTTTTACAGACACATAGAGTAACCTTTGTTCTACATTAAATTATTTAAAAGCTGTTTTATATTTTAATTTATATATATACCTGGGTCTCATTTTATGCAGATTTTTTTAAATGCGATTTTGAAGTTATGTGATTCATGTTTCTTCTTAATATCTTTGTATACGGTTTTTTTTTATGCGATAAAAATTATTAGGTCAGAAGTTGAGCTCCGCTAATGCGCTATTACTTTAATTATTATAAATTTCACGCATTCACATCATATTTAAAGTAATAGCACATTATCGGAGTTCGAATTCCATCTAATAATTTCAATATTTTCAGCGCTTTATAATAGTACTGTAATAGTTTTTATGCAATAAAGAAGAAGTTCATAATTCACTTAAAACCAGGATTTCCCCATTTTATATACACACATTAAATTTTACAAGATTATAAAGTAAATTTGTTCAAATGTTATAGATGCCTATACTATGCATGTTGTTTTTGCATTTTAAATCATATTCTATTTTTGCTTTTTATAAAAAGAGTACATACATAATCAATTAATCATTTAGTGTCCACAAGTTCATTTTTAAAAGGTGAGTAACAGCAGTGGGCACAATTAAATTTGACAATTAAAAATTAAATTCTGATTTTTAATTGTAATTAACAATTTAAAAATTACATAATGTGATGTGAAACAATGAAATTTGATTTTTAAACCGAATTGAAAATTAAAAAATTAAAGACAAAAATAATTTAATTTTTAATTGTTAGTTTTAATTAAATTTTGCCCAACAATGGTAAGTAGGTGTCTTTTTATTATCATAAGTCTAAGTTCCAATTTTTATTTTAAACTTTTAATTTACCCTAATGGAGAGGAAAAAACACCCAAGAAAATGAATTTCTTTGGAAACAAAAATTTTAGATCGCTTAACGAAATGGGAAGAATCTTCAGCGATTGGAAAATATTTTAGTTAGGGCGAGTCCACTATAAGAGCATTTGAAAAAATGAAGTTGCCACTAGTTGTATATTTCCTTTTGTGATGAATCTGATGTCTTACTAGTTTGCAAGCGAACCTGCATATCATCAAATAGCGATAATGATTAAAATACTATACATGTATGAAAAAAATGTAAAATACTGTAAATTACACATAAAAATATAGTTTTGAATAAAATTAAATACTGTAGTTAATAAAAAAAGTTCGTCTTGTATCAATTTTTTTCAAATTTGAAATTTTTTATTAGTCATATTTTATTTCCTTATTATTTTTTTATGCGAATTTTAAAGTAATTTTACATTGTTTCACTTTTATGAGATTTTTGAAAATTACAATATTTATCCCCCATTTTTCAAGGTAAGTTAAGTCTATTTTTGTGCGATTTCTTTTGGCGCGTTTTCTGAGGAAACTATCTACTGCATAAAACGAGACCCAGGTGTATATTGAAAATATTTTACTAGAAATGCATAATCATCAAATAGATGAATTAAAAAGACTTAATTTGATTGAATAGAAAAAGTAATACATCAAGTAGAGGGCTTTTTAATTGATCATGATCTATCTGTTTATGTAACATTTTTGGCAGATTTATTTTTCTCCTCATTCACATTGTGACAGAAATACTTCATATAAAATGATATCTTGCTTGGTTTTATGAATTTAGTAAGTCATCATTTTCAGATAAAAATTATTATTAAAAATTCTTGAACCACGAACACATTTTATTTTTTTAAAAAAAATTGCCAAATCAGTGCAAATCTCATTAATAATTCTGTTTTTTAATTTTGTTTCTATTTCATTATAAATTTCATATTGCCATATATTTAATAATTGTTGAAAGCAGATTCTAACACAGTATTTGTTTTCTGTATATAAATAAATCAATGAAGTCAAGCATTGGTGGTCGAGAGGTCAGCAACAGCTGCTTTACAAGCAGTTGTCCTGGGTTAGCAGTTTCACTTCCCAGCTGATGCTATGACACATGAGAAAAATAAATCAATGAAATCGCTCTATTAAGAAAATGTAGCTTGCACTTATTAGTTTCAAATAGATCTGATATAGAGATTAAATTGTTTAATATAATGTGTTTAACAATCTTTTAAAAACATTTCCATTTTTTTGTTTTTTTTTTGTTTTGGAATTTTTTTTATTTATTTATTAATATTTAATACAAATTTGCTCTTTATGTAAGCCAGACAAAGCAGAGGAAAGAAATATTTTTGAAATAATGATATTGTTTTGCTATAACCTAGATATCACTTTATAGAATATTTAAAAATAATTTTAATCTTTATATATTACTCATTTTAATTTTCACAAATAATATAAACACTTTTTTGGTATTTATTTAATTGTTGTAAAAACTTTTATACCCAAGACAAATTTAAAAATTATATTTGGCAACTTGAAAGCAAGAAAAATTGAGTAAAATATAGATATGGAATAATTTTTGAAATTTTATTAATTCTTATTTGATTAAAATACTAGAAGTTTATAATATGTGGGGTTTTTTTATAATTTATATTTAAATATTAGAAACTTGTTTTAAAAAATGAAAATGTAAAAATATTTGTTTTTAGATTCTGATTGTATTATCTTTTGTGTTAATAATAGTTATTACCAACAATAATTATAATTATTATTTGGATTATCCTGTTATCAAGAATTTCTGTAAATCATCTGACATGACTGTTGGAAGGGTTTTAAGTATGTTGATTTTTAATAGTAGCATTAAATTAATCACAATAATACTAAAAAATATATTTTTATTTGCAACTACAATATTGGTTGTTCAATAATAAGTAATGTTAAGAGTAAAGATTAAGGAAAAACAATGTAATGCTTAATTACTTAAGATGTCATATGATATTTAAACTGGAGGTTGACCACTTAAGCTTCTATTTGGTAATTGTTAGTTCTCAAGTTTCTCACTTTACTGCACAAAGCAGAAAAAGTTTTTTTTTTTATAAAATAGGTGTCTGAAAAAATTGAATTTCAAAATTATTGAATGATTATAGTAATAATATTAGCTAATATTATTATAATATGGAGACTTATTAATATTAATAATTTAATTGATTTTCTTAATTATCAAGATAATAAATAGTAATAGAAATATAAATACTGTAAAAATGATAGCATTACGTGATATATGCATAATAATTTAGTAATTTAATCCATCAGTTCTTAGTAGTTAAATGCAACTAATCGCTTAACACTCTTTAGTGATACAAAAATATAAATTGTCTTAGTTTGGCATATTTTTAAAATTTATGTATTAGTTTAAAAACTTAAAGAAAACACTTTTATTAGTAATGTATGTTTTTTTTTGTAAACTAAGATTCTATTTTGTTATATATATATGAATATTAATACAATTATAAAGACTTCAACATATAGCTACTTATTATTATTATTATTGTTGTTGTTGTTGTCGTCGTCTTGCGTTGTTAGCCGAGAGGTATCGCAGCCGCCATGCAAGCAAGTAGTTGGTTGCAGACGGTTGTGGGTTCGCGTCCCGGACGATGCTATGACATATGAAAAAAAATAAAAAATACAATGTTTACAAAGCCTATACGTTAAAATAATAATAATAATTCCTTTATTTTTTTCATTTTCAAATATATATATATATTCAGTATATAAAATCATTCTCACACATAATAAAAGTACCAAACTCTTCGTGCAGTAGTGCCATGTGACGTTTTGATGGTTTATTCCCACACATTAAAATAAAGTATTTCAATTTATATACATCTTTAAAAATATAAACATTATATTATCTGTATCTTCAAATTGAAACTACAACTTTGATTATTGCTGCTGACTTTGTAGAGTTAACATGTGTTATTTGTCTCTGATTTTTGAATTCTATAATTCTTATTTGTCTAAGTTTTTTTCCTATTTGTGATGGGATTATTAAGTTGAGTTTGGAGATTTTATTGATATTGTTTTGTTTGTATTTTATTTTCTAATGGTTTTATATTTCAATTTTTATTTATTGATTTCTTTTAACTTATTTTTAAGTAGCTTTTTTTTTTATTATCTTGTTTTAGAATTTTTTTTTTTATCTTTGTTGGAATTTTTTTTTTAATTAATTGATTTGTTTTATTCTTTTTGATTTTTTTTTTTTTATCTTTACTTTAGATTCTTAATTATCTTACTTTTTAATCTCTGTTGGAGTTTTAATTTATTTTTTGTTTGTTTGGTTTTAAAACTTAAGGTTTTTATTATTATTATGGATAAATGTAATTTTTCTCATTTAGCTCTTCCTTTTGGTGGAAATTTTATAACTTGTCTGGGTTGTAATGGGAATGTTCATTTTAAATGTAGTACAGTAAGTGAAAAGACATTTAAAAATATGTCATCTACAAATAAAGCATTATGGAGGTGTAAAAATTGTAGAGCAGGAACTAATTTAAATTTGACTTTAAATAATGGATCTAGTTCTGATTCCTTATCTAATTCTTTAGATAATAATTCTAGTCTTGAATTACTTCAGCAGATGAATAGAAAACTTGATATGCTGCCTGTTTTACAGAATAATATTGATTCCTTATCTCAATCTTTTGATAAACTTACTTTAGAACTTGAATTAATTCAAAATAATATAAAAATATTGATCAGAGAATTTAATGAAATGAAAGAAAAAGTAAAAGCACAAGATTCTTTGTTATGCAATTTGCAAAAAGAAGTTTTTTATTTAAAGCAGCAAAGATTAGAAAACAATATTGAAATTGTTGGTGTTGAATATGCTAATGATGAAAATTTATTTAATATTGTTGAAAATATAGCTAAAAAATTAGAATTGTCAGACTTTAATAAAAATTATATTAATTCTATTTATAGATTAAAATATGGAGGTAATTTTAGGCCTGTAATAAAAGTTAATTTTGTTAGTAAAATGGTAAGAGATTTATTCTTGTTAGGAGGTAAAAGAATTAAATTATATCTATCTGATACCCTTTTGCCTATTGCTACAGCTGATAAGCGTATATATTTGAATGAAGATTTGTTGCCTGAAAATAGGAAATTATTTTGGAAAGTTCGTTCAATGTCTAAAGAAAATAAGTATAGGTTTGTTTGGATTAAAGATGGGAAAATTTGGTTGAGGAAAGATACTGGGGATAGGACTATTAGGATTGGTTCTGAATCGGATTTGTCTAATTTATGACATGGGTTATCTTTTAAAAATATTGTTACAGAAAAAGATAATTTGGCTATTGAAAATTTTAAGATTTTTCATATAAATATTTGTAGTGTGAGGAAACACTTTGATGAGTTGTTAGTTCTTTTACATTCACTTGATTATTCATTTGATATTATAATTTTATCTGAGATCTGGATTAAGGAATGTGAAAAAGGACTGTATGAGTTAGAGGGATATACATCAATTATTAATTGTAGAATTAATAATAGGTCAGGTGGAGTTTTAGTTTATTATAAATCAGTGCTTTGTGTGACTTCTATTGATGCAGTTTTTGATTCTTCTGAATGTCTTGTTTTAAATTTCATTTTAGGTTCAGACAAATTAACACTTATTGCTCTGTATAGGTCTTGCAGTCGTACAGTTGAAATGTTTAGTGATGAACTTGGTGATTTGCTTACTAAATTAAATGATAAATTCATTATTCTTGTTGTTGACTTGAACATTGATATTTCTGGTGAAATTTCTGTTGCTGCTCAACATTATTTAAATATGCTGTCACTTTTTGGATTTATTCAATGTTTATTTCATCCTACACGTGTTACATCTTCATCATCTTCACTTATTGATCACGTCTTTGCTAGATGTCCTGTAAATATTCTTTTGAAAACATCTTTTTTGGATTGGTGTCTTACAGATCACAGAGGAATTGTTGTTACTTTTAAAAAGAATTTTTCTCATAGTAAAAAGTGTTTTAAACGTTTATCTCATGATCGTTTGCAATCCTTAATTACTAAATATGATTGGAATTTAATCTTTGAGTTGAATGATGTAAATTGTGCATTTTCATTCTTTGTTGACAAGATGAAGGAGTTTATAGATTATTGTTCTTTTATAAAATATATAAAGAAGAAAGATCTGAAGAGACATGATTGGATTACAAATGAGTTAATATCAAAAGTTAACAGAAAGAATAAATTGTACAAGCTTTTCAAAAGGTTTCCTGCTAATGAAGAATTTAAAGTTCAGCTAAAGGTTCTTGATAAAGAAATAAAGAAAGATATAGTCAAAGCTAAATTGATTTTCTATTCTACTCAAATTGATTCTTTAAAATCAACTAAATTAAGCAACTTTTGGACTGTTGATAAAAAATTTATTTTTAAAGAAGGATTTTCACAAATTTCTAGACTAAAGATTAATGAAATATCTATTGATGTTTTAAATAATTCAAAACTAATAGCTGATCATTTCAATCAATATTTTGTACATAGTGTGGAATTGTTAATGAATAGTTTTGACAATAATTGCAGTTCTCATGTTTTTCAATATGAGAAATCTATCCTGAATTCTTTTGTTTTTAAAGAGATTGAAGATTGTGAAATTTTAGATTCTCTTTATAAAATGAGACATAAGAAAAGTATTGGTTTGGGTTGTATTTCTGTAAAAATATTGATTGAAAATGTTTCCATTCTTTTACCAATTTTATCTTTTTTATTTAATTCTTCTATTGATTCAGGTATATTTCCAGATTGTTTAAAATCTGCTGTTGTTACACCTATTTTTAAGAGTGGAGATAGGGAATGTTTGGAAAACTACAAGCCAATTTCTATTTTATCAACATTGTCTCAAATTTTGGAAATGTGTGTAAAAAAACAAAATTGTTTTGTTTTTTCAAAAATATAATTTATTTTCAAACAATCAATTTGGGTTTTTGCCAGGAAGATCTACAGAACTGGCTTTATCTGAACATGTTTCAGTCATCACTGAATCTTTAGAAAAAGGTTACAAAACTATAGGCATTTATTTAGATTTGTGGAAAGCATTTGACTGTGTTCCACATGATATATTAATAATTAAGTTACACCATTGTGGCATAAGGAGTACTATGCTTGAGTGGTTTAAATCTTATTTAAATAATAGAAGCCAATTTGTGAAAATTAATAATTTTTTGAGTGATTCTGAAATAATTAGATATGGAGTTCCTCAAGGCTCAGTCCTGGGTCCATTGTTATTTACTGTTTATATTAATGATCTGCTTGATCTTTCTCTTCATTCTAACATTTTTTGTTTGCAGATGATACTGCTTTGGTTACTTCAGCAGTTTCATATAGTTTACTTGAGAAACTTGTGAAGGAAGATTTATTTAAAATTACACAATGGATGAACAATAATAGATTACTGCTAAATATTAATAAATGTAATTACATAATGTATTCTCTTAAAAATATTCCAGAAAAAGACTTGTTAATTCAATTGCCTTATGTTCATAAAACGTCTTGTCAGAAAATTACCAGGACTTCAACAATTTCTTACCTTGGCTTGGTTTTGGATGAGTATTTACATTGGGATAAACATATTTTTTGGCTTCAAGTAAAATTAAGAAAACTTAATTTTCTTTTTTATAGATTAAGAGATTGTTTGAATAAATCTGTCCTATCAAGTATATATATAAACAAATTTTCTTAAGCAGACTTTGTTATGGTATAACATTATGGGGTGGCACTGCAGCATATTTTTTGAAGTCGTTGCAAACACTACAAAATTTTACGTTAAGAATTATTTTGTTTAAACCTTTGGATTTGCCAAGACTTGAATTATTTAAGTGTGCTGGAGTTTTAACTATTCATCAATTATTTTTAGTGAATATTTTGTGTTATTATATTAAATACAAAAAAATGAATAAAAATAATTCTTCATCAATAATGGTGACTAGATCAAGTGATTTTGATTTATTATTTGAACCAGTGTACTTTAAAACTTATTGCAGATATCAGAAATGTTATTTTGGTCCAAGATTTTATAATATTTTTATAAGAAACATTGGATTTAATGTTAATGACCTATCAAGTAAAACTTTGAGAAAATTCATTATGAACTGGATTATAATTGATGATAATCAAAAACTTTTTATTTCTATTTAATTATTTTATTGTATATTAATGTTTTATTTTATTTTATTTGCACATATATTTTTGTTAAGCTCCATGCGTGATTTATTTATCACAAGGAGATTATATGTTTAATAAATTAAATTATTATTATTATTATCATCATTATTATTATTATTATTATGATGATGATGTTTTAAAGATAACTTTATTCAAAAACAAGTGGGTACATTGGTTGTTGATTATACATAGTGTTATACATAGGTTTACACAATTATTACATTACAGTCTGTATATTTGATTAGAGTCTCTTTGCACTTAAAAATTGACTTTTTAGAACTTAGATAGTGGCTTTCACAATGTTTTTGATTTTTTCACATTTTATGAAATATTTATTGTCCAAGTTTATGTACAATATAAATCAATGATCATGGTTTCAGTAATTTTTTCATGTTTTTGCAACACTGAATTTCATTTTTGCCTTTGTCCTTTTCTATGATATCCTTTATTATAAAGTGGCCTGAATTTTAAAAAGAGACCACGTTGCTGCAAAGATATCAGGTGGTGCAATAATGCTGTCTCTTTCTTTTATTTTTTGCAATTTGTTCCTATAGGTGTTAGGGTGCCTTCTTGTGTTGTTGCCCAGTGTAAAAATGCATCTGGTACACCAGAATGCA
Organism: Epiperipatus broadwayi; assembly: GCA_028023455.1. Taxonomy (NCBI): domain Eukaryota; kingdom Metazoa; phylum Onychophora; class Udeonychophora; order Euonychophora; family Peripatidae; genus Epiperipatus; species Epiperipatus broadwayi. The sequence goes on from JAQFVV010012402.1 coordinate 4,893,866, forward strand.
TATAGGCTGAAAGTGGCTGCCCTTATGGTGGGTATTCCATTATTTTTGAATGTTTGTAGAATCTCATTTATTGTGGTTCCATTTTTCCTATATCCACCAACCATCATCTGTTTTACTTTTTCAAGTCCTGAACAATTATGAATGAAATGGTCCTGTATTTCCTCATCTCTGTGACACAGCATACACAAGGGATCTATATTTATGTAGAATCTTCTGTATCTAATAAAATGACTTGTAGGTAGTGCTTTCAAATTGACTTTAATTATGAAATCGTAAAATTTTGGTTCCAGCTACCATTTCCTAAATTTTTTAAGTAATTGGCTGTTATCTATTCCCAATACAGATATTTGGTTATTCTCAGATTGTTTTTGTGTTAGGAAATCATGTATTTGCCAATATGTTTATTTTATTGGACTTTTCAGTGTTACTTTGTTTTTGATGCTCTCAATGCTTTCAAGCAATGTAAAGATATAATTGTTTGTAGGTGGTGGACGATCTGTGGGTGTGATCTCCAATATTGGTTCAATATCTGGAAATCTTTTGACTATGGCTATTAGCAGATTTATTGTTTTTTGTGTCTGAAACACTGATATTGAGTGAAGTCCCAGACCATTCCATTTTGTTGGTTGGTTAAGTTGCTTTATTGAAATGGCAACTACTTTCCTGTTCCATAGTAGTTTGCTACAAAATGAATTAATTGAGTCTATAAATGGTTTTGTGAAACTGATTATTGGTAAATAGTAGCTTATTTTTGACATTATGAGTTGATTGAATAATGATATTTTTGCATATATTGATAGATATGATCTGGACAATGATTCTGTGATTCTTTCTGCATCCACTTTGAGTTTGTTTTGCATTGTTCTCATTTGATTCATTCCCAGATAAAATGGAAAACCTAGAAAACTGCTGGGCTTTCCTTGATAAATTTGTTTGTTAACTTTCCCTGTAAAAATTGTCCAAGCAGCTGACTTATTGATATTGATTTTAAGTTTGAATTTTTTGTATATTCTTCTATGATGTTTTGTAATGCTTGTAGTTTCTTTTTTGATGTTTAAGAATATTGTGATATCATCCATATAAGCTATACAAGGAATGTATCTTTTTGTATTTGGTATTAACACTCCCTGTATTTTTTTTTCAATTTCTTCCAATAAGGGGTTTATGTAGGTGAACAGTAGTGTACTCAGTGGTGACCCTTGTGGTATTGATTGAGTGGGATAGAATGATGATGACGTTCTTCCGTTAAGTGTGATATGTACTTCTCTGTTTAAAAGTAGGTTGGCTATTGCATATAATATTGATCGTGGTATTTGTGTTTCCTTTAGTTGGTTTAGTAAGATTTTTATTGGTACAGAGTCGAAAGCACTTTCAAAATCTAGTTGTACTGCAATTGGAGCATATTTCTTCTTAATTACTGAGTTAATTATAGTTTTAAAGATTAGTGCTGCCTGACCTGTGGATGAGCCTTTCTTTGCATATTTATGTTGTGATATTTTTATCAGTATAAATGGTTCAATTTTCACCTATTACTTTTTCTAGCAGTTTAATTCCTAAAGGCTCCATTGAGATGGGTCTTAAGTTGGTGATCTTGGTAATAGATTCTTTTTTTTCATAAATGGTACCATTGATATGTTGTATAATCCCTGTATGCTATAAATTTTTTGTGATATTTGATTTGCCAATTGACACAGGTATGTATTTGTAATTTGGCTAAGATGTGCAAGTACAAACTGTGGAATGCCTGGAGGTCCTGGATGATATGTGGGTGGGATTGATTCCAACACTACCTTAAAATCCTCGATTTTAAATGGCATCTCATCTTCAGTTGTTCCAAAATAATCTTCTTTGGGTGTGAATTGTGCATGCTTAGTTAGCTTTGTTTTGAAATAGTTATAGATAGGTGCAATCATGTTAAATCCTGCTGTAATCTTATTTTCCGATTCCAGCGCCATGGGAACTTTTATTTATGGATGGGTACCCCAAAGCCCACCTAATATATCTGCGTGTCCATGTGTGCGGCTGTGCTAGGCAAATTTTTTTCTTTTTTATGCTTAGATATTGTTTTAATTTATTGCAAGTCTGTTTATAGAGCTGGGTGAGTTTAATTATGTTTGTTTGATTATGTTGAACCGGTTTAGACAGACTGATTCTTTTGTATATTTCATCTGCTAATGTAATTAGCCTGGAGGGAGGAATTGATTTTTTTGTGATATGGCTTATATTAAATGAAAGCGTGTTAGTGTAAGCTATGTATCTGGATATAGGGTCTAATTCAAGCTGATTTATTTTATTTATCATTATATAAATTTCTGAAAAAAGTGACTCAGTAGTATTGTCTAGTAGTAGGATCCTGATCGTTTTTTGCAAATTAATTATTGCGCTGCGGTGTGTGTTTATGTTTAGCGTTATTATCTGCGCTGCATGGTCTGAAAAAGGGGTTGGGGAAAGTGATATTTCTATTGAATGATGCAGCATTGGGGAATAAAACATTAGATCTATTAAAGTTCCGTGTCTATTGTTATAAAAAGATATAGAGTTAGGTGGTAGAAAATCTCCACTCATGAGTGGAAATGTTAATTGGTGTATCTATTTCATAATAAATTTCTTATAACTTATGTTGAAATCTCCCATAAGAATAGTTGGGTAGGGATTGTTTGAGAGGATTGAGTTAATTGTTGTTATTAGTCTGTTAATTACAGTTGGCCCTGGTGGTATATATACAAAAATAATATTTATTGAGAAGTTTTTATTATTGAATGTGGTTATTAATAGATTCACGTCTATGTATATTATATTAAATGTTGTAAAGAGACTTCTTTGGCTAATAAATATTCCTGTTCCACCTGAGGGCGTTAGGGTGTCTCTAGAGCATGCGCAGAAACCCATTTTATTCATAACTTGTGCTGGATTTATCTGCGATCTGTTATAGATTTTCGTTTCTACGAGTCCTAATATGGTAGGTTGGAGTTGCAGTATCCAGTGATTGATTTCTTGTACATTTTTCTTCGAGTTTAATCCCCGAACATTTATTGCACCTATCTTAATTTTCCTTGAGTTTATCTTATATTGCGAGGGAGATTTAAATTGGAACATGGTTTATTCTGCCGTTTTTGTTTGCATGTTTTTTTCCTGTGGTGATTCTGTTTGTGTTTGGATACGTGTGCTATAGGGTGGTGTTTTTTTTTAAATTTTTTTCTTCTGGTGTGGTTAGTTCTATTTCCATCTCTTCTGCTGTGGTTTCTGCTGTTAAATTAATCTGATTATCTTCTTCCTCGTTCATTTTAATTTTCCTACTTTCTCTTGTTTTTTTTGTTTTATGTGTTTTCTTCCTGCTTTCTAGCATTGGATAGTACTGTGTTATTTTATCCATGATTTCTGTGGTTGTTTTATTTATTATTATGCTTTCTGATTGCTCATCATTTTCATTCGTTTTTCCTTTAAGCTCTTTTGGTAGGTTCTCGTTTTCTTTTTTCTCCATTCTATTTAAATTGGGCGGGTTTTCACTGCTTTGATTTTCCTTATTTGTTTTAATTTCTCTTGTTATAGTGTTTACTGGATTGCTAATTCTTTTATTTCTATTAAATATGTTGTTTTCCTGGGTGCTTTGTAGTGTAGGGTAGTTTAACTCGTCTAGTTGGTTATTTGTGTCTTCGTTTCCTGAGTTTTTTGATATATTGTTTTTATTTTGCTGTGTTTGTTCATTGCATTCCGTTGCAATATGTCCTCTTCTTCCACAACAGAAGCAACCTGGCTTAAGCCCTCTGGCGTAAATATATAGTGTAGCTTCTTCATCGGTTATGTGTGTGGGGATATTCTCCAGGTCTATTTGTTTATTCAATTTAATTTTGAATTCAAAGCTATTTGTTAGTACGGGAATTGCTGCTTCTTTAATGTATTTTTGATGGAAGAAAATGACTTTTCCGAAAGGATTCATCATTTTTTGAAAATCTTCCATGTTGTAGCCAAAATATGTATTTTTTAAAATTCCGGAGATATTTTTATACTTATTCTCATCGACTGTTATTAGTGCGAAATTACTTAGCATCTTAATTCGATCTCTAAATTGTTCTCTTTGCGCATTTTTATAAAACTGGACTGCCACATATCTGCTATTTGGATGGTCACCTATGCATTGTACCGATTCAAGCATATTATTTTCATGCAGTGTTTCTATTAGAAGGGATTTGGGGAAACTGTATAGTGTGCAAAGTCTATCTGTTACAGCGAGAACTATTGATTTATCAGTGAAGAAACGTTTGATCGAGGTATTGTTTTGTTGAATTTCTCTCCAATTTGTTCCGGCATTTCATCAGTCCATTCAATATGAGGGGGGGGGGATCATTTTTATTTTGATCCATAAGATTCATGTTTTCCAAATCATCTGCTGTTGTTTTCCTGAACCTAGGACCTTTTTCCGGGCTTACGCTATCTTGGGCTTTTTTTGCTATAGAAGCATATGACTTTCTCGTGCCCTGCGATGGACCACCCACCAGTTAATAGGTTGAGCGGTCGCCATTTTAAGTTTTTCAACTATTTTTCAAAGGTATGTTTAAATTTCTTTTTTTTAAAAAACAAACACTAATATATATAACCAATACAATTCAGTTATCCCCAAAATTATTGAGTTTTGTAGATTTGATATTTTATCTACTCTTATTAAAAAATTTAATTTGCCTGAGATTTTGGCATTAGTTATTAGATCCGCTAGCTTTTAACTATGCGTTTGTCTATTAGCATTAGGTACGGATTTTCGATAAAAAAACTCTCTGGATTTCTCTGTCCTTTTTTACTCTTTTTCAATCAAAATAAATATTTGAGTGTTTTAAATTGTTTTATTGGACATTTTTATTAGTTATTAGCAAATAAATTGCCTTTTATTAACAAAAAGCTAAGAGGTTCTTTGCTTACCTGCTACTAGGTTTGTATCCAGGTGGCGCTCTCTATTATTATTATTATTAAAGAATTGATATTTAATGAATCTCATTGCACTCACCTGTATAGGAAGTGACTCCATAACTGTTACTGGACAAACTAATAATGGAAAAAAGAGTGCAAATATCCTGTTGCTAGATTTAACTACTAATTATTTTATCCACTTGGGAATTTAGTATGGTTTAGATTACAAATCATGAAGTGATAGCAAGATGATTAATTTGACATTTTTTGTTTTTGATTGTTTTTTATAAAAAATTTTCATATAGATGGGTTATTTATATAGTTAGGTCTTTAAAACTTCTAATGAATTATCTATTTAATCTATATTAGTATGTATCATATTGGGATAGGATTTTAGTAATACGATTTTTAAACATGTAGACTGTGGATGTATAATAATTGTTTCACTGCATTTACTTGTTTATATCTTCTAGCATTGATGATAAAAAATACATTGCTAATGCTCATTTAAGAAATTTTGCAAACCATACAAAAGTTTTCATAGTCATCATACGCCTTTGTGGTGGATTTTTGTTAAAGTACTGCTAAATTTTTTAGCTGGTTGGAAAACTATTTTAATATTGGAACATTTAGGATACAGCTGATTTTGTCAATTGTTCCTTTTATTTGAGGGACAAAAGCCTTAATTGTAGTTTTTTTAAACACAATCAGTAGCTTATTTGTAGTTTAAAAGTATTTGTTTGACATAAAATAAAATGACTTTTTTCTAGGTAAATTGTATAGTCATTAGAAACATTTGTTTTAAAAAAGTTTTTTGTTATAGGAAATAATTGAATAAAATAACAATGAGAAGAAGCTTATAAATATTAGTATAGCCACCTTTCTGAAAACAAATGGTAGAGTCATTCATTATACATTTGAAATAAAAGCAAGAAAATGCTAGTTAAATTTTAATTTTTGTTATTTGTTAAAATTCATATATGCGTGATGGTAAATATATATTGAACCACGTCCATTTATTTTAAAAGCTGGAACACTATTTTCTAGGTTTAACTGGGTTTAAATCCTATTTATCATAATTTTATATTATAAATATTACATGAATGGACCGGCCCTTCGAGCAGAGGGAGAATACCATCAATAGTAGAGCTATCAATGATACCCACGATCAGACCAAGCTATGCATCGCACAACATGATCACATTTCCAGACCGTGCTCCACCACGACTGATATATTCAATCCCCACTATCCAAGCACTTTATTTATTTTGAGATAAACTTCACACACCATCTAGTTACGAGAACTAACATGTTTGGACATTAGGCCCATAATCCAGCGCCCGAAATATCCCATGACTAGCTCAATCAAAAGAATCTAACAAATTATTGCTTTAATTAGTGATAAAGATTTGTCCGATAAACATTAAATTTTAAAGATAATTTATTTTTAAATAAGTACTTATTATTCTAATTTTAACTACTTTTATAGAAACTTAATTAAATTAGACAATGATAATTACATATAATGGCCACACACATTCTTAATTCATATACTAGAATATCATATAACAAAGCCTTAAATAATATTTGAGATTTAAAAACACGCACATCAATAGTTCTTTATGCATGCTATAGAGTTCATTTATTAAGTGACTCTGGGATGCTTCAAATTATTGCAATGGCTACATTAATTATAAATGGCGATAAGAAAATGTTATTTGTTACCTAGGATTTTAGAACGTGGATACTTCTTGCTGTTTGCTGTTTCATGTGAAAATCTTTCCAACTGGTTGGATTCGAAGTTTTTGTGGAGGTTTTCTGTTGAGTGCTATTCCTTGCTACTTTTTATTTGAAACAGTTAGACATCAGGCAGCTTCAGATTATTAGATGTGCATTCTATCTCAGGCAGGCTACTGGCATTTAGGACAGGCTTGGAGCTCATCATTGCTCCTAAAAGCTGCTCAACACTGCATGATCTTTATTAACGAGTACATGAGAAGACTGACTGAGAACTGATTGACTGAACTGAACTGATTTAATCCGATTGATATCAACTGATAGATTGAATTCAACTGAACTGATTGCGAACTCAACTGTTGATTGATGTAAACCGGACTATTTATATGATGATCTGTTTTCACTTTGGTAATTGGTTTTTATGTCTGCCAGCTATATTTGTTGTTGAAATTACTCCACTGTTTTTGAATACATTCCTTAGATAAGCTTTTGATTACATGTTTTCATTTGGTAGCCATTGCAAATCTGTTGTTTTGTGGATTTTTAATTCGTAGCCATTGCAAATTCTGTGTTTATATATCTTATGACTATACAATATTTTTTAACTTTCATTCCTTAATATTTAGCGCGTACATATTTATCACTCGTAATTTACACACGTGTATATTTTAAAATCAATTCGTTATTTAGTTTTTTTTTTAAATTACTTTCCTTTTTTTTTCTTTAATAATTTAAATGAAAAGGGAGATATTTTTAACTTTATGTAAAAGATTTATATTTTAAGCTTTTAGTTTTTCCCCCCTTCCAATTAATTAATTATAACTTTTACTGACTATTTTCTTTTATCGAGCTGTATTTTATTTAAACTACTAAAACTCTTTAGATTTTTATAAACAACGGTCTCTCAAACTGAAACCACATTATTTATGAGAATTTTATTTTAATAATTTTTTTTAAACAAATTTCACGTGGATCGCTTTTTTCATAAGTGGTACAATATATAAACTTTAATGTTTTTTTTTGTTTGTTTACCATATATTTATATACCATAAATAATGTCAATGGGCATAGCCATATTGAAGAATTATAAATTGCTGATTTTAAAGCCTTATAGAAAGATTGGGAAAAATATTAAAAAATTAATGAATCCATTACTCCCAAAAATCTGTATATAATATTGTTCATTTAATGTGAAGGGGGGATGTTAGAGAAACAATTCTTTGATTAAAAACTGACATGATGGAGAGATTGCACTATGTGATATTAAGTACATCAACTGGAATATTGGTAAGTAATGACACATAATCAAAACTGATTAAAGTATCATTAGATGAGGATTTTAAATTGAAATCACTAAATAGTTATTTATGTTTATGCATGATTTTTTCCCCATCTTTGGAAAACATAATTTGAAACACAATGAGAATTTTTTGAAAGAATTATATTTTTTTTATTATGTCAATTGGAAGATTTTAAATAAGATTTAACATCAATAATATGTGATCCCATTTACATTTAATGTAAGCCTTATTAATAAAAAAGCAAAATATTTATTATTGTAATATTATAGGGATTTAAAATAACAGTGAATTCCCCTTTGTCTTCTGGAAACATAAATGCCTGCTTTGCTATCTGCAAGAGCATTTTTTTTATTTTGAGTTAGGTAAAGTTAAAAATAAATAAATTTAAATGTAAGTTCTAAATAATCAGCTGAGGAACATTTGTATCTTGTTATTAGAAGTTTCAAATTACAAACTATTAGGCAAAGTGATTTTTCATGAGACAGAAAATTTGATTTTATAAGGATTGCATTTAGAAAAGTTGTAAATAATTTCTGAGATAGTATGCTGAACTCGTAAAGATTCTTCTTGAATCATTTGCGTTCATGTTGGCAATTAAATTAAAATTAGTCTGGAATGAAAGATGGATTTTGCTATTGAGTGTGAAGCATAGGTTTAATAAAAGTTTCTCATTCGTGTTGCATTTTCTGTGTGTTTTAAATAAACATGATCAAAATAACTACTAATCTTTTAACGAATTTTATTAACTCTTTTTTGTATACTAAAAGAAATTTTGTAACAAATAATTATAACATTATAGTCTCTGCAAATTAAGAAAAAAATTAAATTATATAGTGTTGTCTTTTTTGATCCAAGTTTTTTAAAATTATTTGAGTTGTAAAAAGGTATCCTCTTTATAGTGTTAAATAGATCAACAAAGTTTTTATGGACAAAAGATATGAATACAGTTTTTGGACTCTTCTGTGTGTGTGGTTGTTATTGTGATTATAACTATAATATTATAGTTGTATCTTGTAGAAATGTTAAAAGTATTATATCAATAATCACAGAACTTGAAAATATTCTTTTACCAGTGAAAATCTTTATTTTAATATTCTAAATCTCCATAATGAGGTTATTTTTTATATCTCAGAATATCTGAAAAAAAATTTGTAAATAAAATTATTGTGGATTTAGTATCTCAATATGAAGCCACAAAATTTTATTTTATGCAGAGAATTACAGAAGACTTTATTAAAACTCAGCAATAAAATCCATTCTTTACTCTGATTGAATTTTGATTTAATTGCCAATGTGAAAACTGCAATTGATTCAAATGTGATACAAAAAAAAACCTAGCTACTCTTTTACAGTCAAATTTTTTATTATACAAAAAATATTTAATTTTGCATTCACTGACCCGTATATTTCCTTTGTGAAAATAATTTATAATGCTGAAGCTATTATTAACAACATATGATTATTTCTCATTTGATAATAAAAACATACTTCTCAAAAGTATAATTGAAATAAAAAAGAAAAACTCCTGTGAATCTCAAATAGTATTGTTATGCTTCTGGAAGATGCTGTAATTATAATTTTTTTTTTTTAATTGATAATAAAACTTACATTAAGACTTGAAGAAATTAAGTTTCTTATTAAAAATTCTTTAAATTTGTAATAAGATGAAAAATAAAATCATCCAAGGTAAAAATTCTTGTCATGTTCTAAATTTTATAATCTTTCAGAAATACTTAAAAGATGTCTAACTATTTTATTGTGAGCATGGAAACACTTTCCTATTTAGATATTTAGCAAAATAAAATGTTAATCTTCTAAAACTGTTAATATCTTCAATGAAATTTTTTATATTAAATTTTTTTTAAAATTTTGTTTCTACTATTAAAGATTTGAAATATCGTATCTAATAAATTTTTACTTAGTTTTGATATCTCATTATTTACCAATATTCTGGTTAATGAAATATAAAATCTAGTATCACATCATTGCAATTGTTCTGATTTTATGTTATTAGGAAAACATTGCCTCTTTCTCTTGTTTTTTTTTTCCTATTGAGGAACATTGCAGCCAGGTTTTCAGATGCATTAATTGTGTTCACTAATCTTAAGTATTTTTTATATTTCAAATCAAACTTTATTGTTCATAAAAAGTTACATTGTTAAAAATATATGGTTGAAAACTACTTTGGAACAAACAGATATTATTGGCACAATTCAAATAAATTGTTCCGGGGTATCTAATAAATGTAAACTTGTAAACTGTATTTGCCTATAGTTCTATTTTCATTGTTTGAAGGTTTAGTTCATCAGTTTAAAATACTTTTTCATTGAATTAAATATATCCTTTGGACTATTCAATACACAGATGTGGTGTTAAAAAAATTGTTGAAAAAGATATATTTAACAAAAAAAAACAAGCATGTAAATAATTGTTCTTGTTATAGTAAAAATCATTTGGTTTTTGAGGTTATGTTCTGTCTCGGGTTTTTAGTAGTGACCATGTATAAATATATCTGGGTGTGCAGTTTTGCCATCTCTAGCCTTTAGTTGTTCGAGCTTATTAGAGAATGTGAGTGGGTGCCTTCTGGAGTTGGTTTCCAAGATAGAAAGTATATCTGGTGCACCACAAAGTATATAAACAAAAAGTTGCTGTGGGCTGCGGTATTCAGCCTTTACTGAGTGTCTCTATCAGATTATCAAGTGTGGTGTTATTTTGTCTGTATGTGTTAATCATAATTTCTCGGGTATTTGTCAGAGCTGTGCAGGTGTGGAATAGGTGCTGTTGTTTTTCTGCTTTTCTGTGGCGCAAGGAACAAAAAGCAACAATTTTGGTGTAAAAACCTGTGGTATGTAAGGAAAGAGGAGGTAGGTAGAGCATGAAGATTTAACTTTAAGAAAAAGTCAAAAAATTTGGGTTCTAATGACTTTACCTAGAAAATTTATAAAGTAGGCAGATACGTAAGTTTAAAAAAAAAATTTATTTTAAATATTTTGATTCCGATCGTTAGCCCATTGTCATTAGCTCAGTGGAGACGCAGAGATAATAAAATAATTCTTATCTAAAAACATTTTCAAAATAAAGGAAACCACTGCCAGAAATAACACACAAACATTTATTTAAACATATATAAGATTTAAAATTATTTTAGTATCAGTTTTACATTTTAAAATTTAACTTACATTTTTAACTTTGATTTTAGATTTTAATTTAATTTCAATTTTTATAAGTTCGCACAGATGGATTTATAAAAGTTTGTTTTATAATGTTGAGTATAGATCGGTTACACAGATTACACGGTTAAAAACATTTCAAAATAAACATAAAGGATCAAAATATAAAGTCATTGATGGAATTGCAGAGGGAATTTTATAAGCAACCCAATGGCATTCATCATAAGATGCCGCATTGACACCAATAACTTAAAAGACATCCGAATAAATACATTTTAGATACCGTAAGGTATTATTTACCAAATGTCTATATATTGATCAAATATGAAAACCAAAAACATAATTAACCGATAACAAATCTATGCAAGCATCTATATCCAACTTAAATTTAATGCATTTAGAGTGTCGAGTATGAATAGACTACATAGATTGCATTTGAAAAGAAAATATTTTATCCCTTATTTAACCTTAGGCCAAAAGTTTGCAGTTAAACCAACGTCAATCCATCGGATATATCGATGTATTCAATGTAATACGAATACGACAGCACAAATATAGGTTAAGAGAAGAAATTGACTCTCGTTCAGATAGGAATACTACATCTATTTGATGAGAAGAGCAATAAAAAAAGAACTCCATATGAAGGGACTGTGGTCCTTTTTGCCGACTTACAATCCCATCCATAGGCAAATGGGGGGTGTACGGCATATACTAGCGATTCTGCCCATAGTGAACCTCGTACTACATCTACTAATTACACCAATATATCCAATCCATTGACCTAATTCAACTACGAAACGGATAACCTAAGATTACCCTCCCCTAATAAAACTTCACAAATCTATATAGCCATTCACGCCCAACTTAAATTTAACATTTATATAATTTAGTTTAACGAAAAACAGAAGTCATTATAAAAACTTAAAAGAACAAAAAAAAAAATGGAAATGATTTTTAAAAAAAAATAATAATAATACATTCCATAAAAATAATTATTAAATAATTTAGTTTGGTCAGATAGGCAATATTGCAATTATTTTAAATACGGAACAAGTTTTAGAATTAAAGTTATTATTGTTTCGTATACTGGAGTTTTAGAAATATATTTAAAGCTTATTAAATTCATAAAGTTCTTACGGTTTTAAAAAGTTCATCTTTATCCGTTGCTTGCCATTTGAAAGTGAATTCCCACGCCATCCTAAAGAGATTGGTATTCTGTTAGCCGTTTTATTTATTCATCCGGAGGTCTTTTACTTTAGCTGGTCCTCAATGTAGAAAACGATAGGTCATTTCTCTTTCTTTCTTAGCAGAACTGAAGGGATTGAAGAGTGCGTCTTTTCAATCCCTTCTCCTTCAACTCCGCACTAACACATATCACCACCGCTATCACACATCTCTGTCTTCTCTTTCTTCACTCACTTTTTATAGTAGACTTTGAGATCCAGTGGACATTACATCATGACGATGGTGATGGTCTTTTCGCAGAGGTCCAATTCCATGAGTGATTTCCCCTATTCGCTATTCTGATCCCATTGTTTTTCTCTCCTATCTGACCTTTGCTTATACATTTTAAATGTCCAAGAGCTAGTTTACATTTAACTAATTAAAACAATCATTTCCATTTTATGATTAATTAATGTTTTCCAAAATTAAAGATATATTTTTATCTCTAAATCTTTTTAAGTTTTTGCTTTTAAAATACTATTTCTATTTTTAATAAAGTTTTATTTTAATAATTTTTTCATCTGTGCGATTTTATATATATATTTGAGTTTAAATGATATTTAATTTCAATTTTTAATTCTTAAAAAAAAAAGTTTTTATTTGCGAACTTTTTTTTTTCTGTTTAATAAAAAAAATAATGTAACGGCGTATGTGCCCGTTACAATATGTATATTTGCACTATGAAATATTTCACTAATTTCATATTTTTCAACATGTCAATAAGGTTGCGTTAGCTCAGATACCATCTAGCACTCAACATAAGGTGCTGTATCTATTTCCTTTTTACGATAGATAAATTCTATTACTTGTATATACGTGCAGCACAATTATACACCTACTACTATTCTAAATATATAGTTATTAGTGAACTTGCTTACTGGGAATCTACAATGAATAAACCCCTTTTGCACTCATCATAAGGTGCAGCAGTGATAAAAAATAACTTAAAAGGATATACGGATAAATACATTTTTATACACTCGACATGAGTTGTCATATTTACCGAATATTACAAGTGTATGTGCATATATATACACGTATATTTATGTATGACAAATTTCAGGAGTAACAAACAAGCAGCAATAAAAAAAAACGTTTCTCATCTGATCCTTTGTGTCAGCCGCGGGTGGCGCGATTTCTAACCAAAAACACATTAATATATAACGTTCTCGGGCTAGCGATTCTCTATTAATATTGACTTTTTTTTGTTTGTTTGTTTACAAAGTTTACTTTCTTTCGTTTCTGAATTATTTTTCCCAAATAATATTTTTGACGATGGGATAATAATAGTTGTTTTTTTTTTAATTTTTATTGACAAGAGGGTCTTTTTTGGTGTGTGTTCAAATAGTAATTTGTGTTTTTTTTTTAAAATAATATTACTGTTTTTGTAAAATTGGATTGCCAAAATTTAAGAGAGAACGGGTTTTTTTGATGGATCTTTAAATATTAATTTACGTTACTTTGATAGGTTTACATTTGATTGCCGACAACAATTATTGGGAGAAGTGTTGTTTTTTTTTTTTTTTGTGTGTATGTTTAAATAAAAATTAAAGTTACTTTTATCGGTTTACATTTGATTGACAATCAATTTGACTTCCTTTTGTTTATAAATTATGGTTTTGGTTCTACAAATAAATATTTTTGACAATGGGACAATAATAGTTGTTGTTTGTTTAATTTTTATTGACAAGAGTGTGTTTTTTGGTGTAGGTTCAAATAGTAATTTGGGTTACGTTTAAATAAGTTACTGTCTTACTTTGATTGGTTTACATTTGATTGCTGACACTAATTATTGGAAGGGGTGTTTTTGTGTGTGTATGATTGTAGACAACAATTTTTTTGGAGAAGGGGTGTAACTGTTTAAAGAATAGTAGTTTATGTTACTTTTAGTGGTGTGTACATTTGATTGCTGACAATAATTAGTGAGAGGGGTGGGTGTTTTTGGGTGATGATTAAATACTAATTTACATTTTATTTTACATTTGATTGCCGACAACAATTATTGGGAGAAGGGGGTTGTTTTTTTGTATATGTTTAAATCAAAATTGAAGTTACTTTTATCGGTTACATTTGATTGACAACCGATTTGACTTTCTTTTTTTTTTTTCGTGTATAAATTATGGTTTTGTTTTCCCCAAAACCTAATATTTTTGACAATGGGACAATAATAGTTGTTGTTTCTTTCATTTTTATTGACAAGAGCGGGTCTTTTTTGGTGTAGGTTCAAATAGTAATTTGGGTTACATTTAAAAAATAATTGGTTTACCTTACTTTTAGTACTTTACATTTGATTGCCGACAACAATTAGTTGGAGGGGTGTTTTTGTGTACGATTAAAGAATAATTGTACGTTACTTTTATTTTTTACATTTGATTGCCGACAACAATTATTGGGAGAAAGGGTTTTGCATTTTATTTTTTGTTTGTGTGTATGTTTAAATCAAAATTTAAATGACTTTTATCGGTTACCATTTGATTGACAACCGATTTGACTTTCTTTTTTTTTCGTTTATAAATTATTTGGGTTTTCCCAAATAATATTCGGTTTGACAGTGGGACAATTATAGGTGTTGTTTCTTTAATTTTGATTGACAAGAGCGGGTCTTTTTCGTTGTATGTGCAAATAGTAATTTGGGTTATGTTTAACTAATAATTTACGGTCTTACTTTGATTGTTTTACATTTGATTGCCAACAACAATTAGTGGGAGGGTTTTTTTTTTCTATACGATTAAAGAATAATTGACGTTCCTTTTATTTGACTGTTTGATTGCCGATGACAACAATTATTGGGAGAAGAAGGGTTTTTTGGGCTACGTTTAAATAAAAATTTTAGTTACTTCTTTTATTTTACATTTGATTGCCGACGACAACAATTATTGAGAGAGGAAGGGATGTACGTTTAAATAAAAATTGAAGTTACTTCTTTTATTTTTGTCATTTGACGAAGGCCATTTGGAATTCCTCAAACAAGCTTGCCTTTACGAAGTGAACATTTTCGTCGGCCACAACGAGACTTACAAATGAAAGTCGAAAGATGTTTTTGGACCTCAAATTGCATGTATTTGCCGCACAATTCAATCTTTTCTTTCAGCAGCAGGCCACAACGAGACTTACAAATGAAAGTCGAAAGATGTCTTTGGACCTCAAATTGCATGTATTTGCCGCACAATTCAATCTTTTCTTTCAGCAGCAGGATGTTTTTTTTTTCTGCTGTAGAAATATTCCAGCGACAGCTTCCGTGTCTGGCAATTCCCATCTTTTCAAGTTTTCTGTTGTTTGAATTAGCCATCTTATTGGTCTTGGAAAATTTCTCGCTAAAATGTGACTCAAAGCGTGATCATTTAAAAATTTTATGCTACCCCACCCTAATTGAGAATTTAGGAGGCTTATAGCTTTACGAGGAACAATCATGCTACTGTTTAAATTGTTAAAAGGTAACAGTACATCAATTCGTCTTAAAAAAAAGGCCCCAATGAAAATTTAAATACTTTTGACACGATCAAATTAACACACCCTCGTACGATATTGTTACATAAAATACATAACAGCATTACAATATAGTGCATGACACAAACAACTACGGCATTTTCCTCTGCTTTTAGCATCGGAAAAAGCCACACCGTTAGCCGCTAAGCCAAGTTAACACTCTAGATTTTATCGTAGAAAGAAGACTAAACTACGAGTTAACACTCTACCTGTTAGCGTAGAAACAAGACTTAACTCCGAGTTAACAATTTTTCTAGGATTTATTTTAGAAAGAATGCTTAAAGGCTTGGGTGCGGCCGCGGAAACGGCATATTTCTAGAAATTTAGCTAGAAATTGTGCCACCCACGGCTGATACAAAGGATCAGATGAGAAGCAAAAGGACTAATTGCAACCTTTGCTGAAAATACTAGAATTTGGGATAGATATAATGAATTAAAAGATTTAAATAAAAGCTATATCATTATGCCTGTAATAACTGTAAATTCAATATATATATATATATATCCGAGAGACATCTCTTTTTTTTTAAATGATTAATAGTAATAAAAAAATAATGTATTTAATCGGAAATATCATAGTTAATTAGTTCAATATTAATAAAATATTTGTAAAATAAACTTATATAGGAGTCTTCATCTTCTCCTGACTGGGCTTTGAGCGGGCTTCAATTCAACTAGCTGTTCAGTGAGGATTTAATCTCATTCGGGCATAGGCAAGGCAGCTTTTGTCATCATCGTGGCCGCTGGAATTGGCGTGATCACATCTTAGCAATTTGGACAGAGAACGGGTGGGAGTTCTTAAAAGAACTGTTTAATGGATTTCTTTTTAGAAAATATCTGCAGTAGTCTAGTCCATAAATTAATCTCTAAGTGGCTAGATGATTGAAGAATTCCGGAGCCAAAGTAGTGAGCTACTTGACTGCCAAAGAAAGAATGAATCCCACAGCACTGACTAAAACCTATCCACTCCACTCATACCGAACCAATTCAGGTATCCCCCCTGAGAAGTATGAATCAGCCAACCCTTTTAATTTAGCTTATCATTTAGATTATCAACATTCCTTTATATTTTTCCGATTAATGTCTACATAGCAGGGTTGAATACCCAGACCACTTCATTACAGATATCAATTCAAAAGAATTTTTATTTTATATACAAAAAAAAAGATAACAGTTTAATTATAGCATTGATTATCAAACATTTTGCTTTTGGTCAGATTTTTGCCAAAGCAATTAACAGTCTTTGCTTACGGAATAAAATTAGTTTTTAGAAAAGTGATTAAAAAATAAAATAAAATAAAATGAATACATACAAGTATGTTGGAACAATTGCTTTAATTATTTATTTTACTAATATATTCCAACATTTGATCCATTTGTTTAATAAAGTTTGCTTTTTTCTATTTGAATTTTTCAGAGAAAAGCAAAATACATGAAATAACATATAAAAATATACAAAATAAAAAAATACATGAGTTTATTATACATGTACAATATTTCTGTGTCAACTCCATGTTACTTTAAATTGGTGTGTGTAGGTATTTTAATGTTATGTATTTGTTGTGCTTAATATCTACAGATTTATATGTATATCTGCTGTAATGTTCTTTACAGCAGATTTTGTGCATGGATATTTGATAATGCCTGGCACAATATATTAAGATATTAATAACAAAAGAAAAATTATATAGATATAAAAAGGACAGCTTTAAATTGAGAGTAATCACATAGCTGATTTTATATATCAAGAATGCAAAATAAGGAAATGTATGAAAGATGGATGATTCATGATGAAGCATATAAAATTTATGAATTTCTAATTTTTATTTAATCTTTTTCCAAACCATGGATAACTTATACATTATTTTTATTTTTAAAAAAATCTTAATATTGAATAAACATGTGGGCTAAATTTTTATTTTATTTTAAAATAATAGTTGCGTTTTTTTTGTTTTTAATATTTTATTGTTATATACTCTATAGTCAATATTCATCAAAATATAAAATCACAAACCAATTATAATTATTGTTTCTAAAAGTTCTATTTTTTTTGCAAATGATGTGACTAGTTTTTATTTTTTATAAAATCAATTAGTTTTTTATTCATATATGGTTTAAATTTTTTAATATAAAAATTTTCCTTTAAAAATCTTTCTTTATAATTAATTACTGTTTCTAAAAGTTCTATTTTGTAATTGATGTGACCAGATTTACATTTATGAAAAAAAATTGCAGATTTTTTATCAGATAAATGTTGTTTTAATCTTGTTCTTAACTTATTTTTTGTATTTCCAATATAAGAAACACTTTTACCAACATTTCAGCAGTCTAAACATTTTATCATATATACACCTTTCATAGCTTCAAGCATATCATTTTTTTCAGATTATAATTTGAATTTAATTAAAAAGAAGATTAAAAGGGAAAATAAAATTAATAATAAAGTTAATAATATTAATAAAATTTACATAGGATTTAAAGTATCAAAAAATATTTTTATTAGGATTAAAAATATTTGTAAAAAAATTAATAATAAATTTAACATTAAATTACTCCCAGTATATAAAAAAAAGAAAGATTTAAAAAAGCTGATTAATGTTGGTGAAAAAAATGATATGCTTGAAGCTATGAAAGGTGTATATATGATAAAATGTTTAGACTGCTGGAATGTTGGTAAAAGTGTTTCTTATATTGGAAATACAAAAAATAAGTTAAGAACAAGATTAAAACAACATTTATCTGATAAAAAGTCTGCAATTTTTTTTTCATAAATGTAAATCTGGTCACATCAATTACAAAATAGAACTTTTAGAAACAGTAATTAATTATAAAGAAAGATTTTTAAAGGAAAATTTTTATATTAAGGAATTTAAACCATATATGAATAAAAAACTAATTGATTTTATAAAAAATAAAAACTAGTCACATCATTTGCAAAAAAATAGAACTTTTAGAAACAATAATTAATTAATTAATTATAAAGTAAGTTTAAAAAAGGAAAAATTTTTTATAGTAGGGAATTTAAACAATATAGGAATAAAAGAAAAAAAACTAATTGATTGTTGTGGGTGATGGGACTGGTTTTTGAGGTATTTTATCTAAATATAATTTAAACAGAGTGTTTTAAATAGAAGTTTAAATTGTAGGTTGTTTTAAATAGAGGAAGGTAATGTTCTAATGTTTTATATTAAATTTATGTCTTTAAAGGGAAAAAAGATTTTTTTTTAAAAAAGAATTTTTTATTTTGAGAAGATTTGAAATATATGTAGAGTTTAATGATTATATAATGTTTTATTTTATTTGTTTTATTATTTTTTGTATATTTTAGTGGCTTGAAAAAGACTATAAGGAAGTAAATAGTCGAAACGTTGCTCTTGAAATTAAAATTCATATAGTCATAATAATAAAAAACAAGTTTTTTAAAGAAAATTGGTTTGTGATTTTATATTTTGATGAATATTGTTTATACTGACTATTTTTAAAAGAAAAAAGAAGTTCAAGATTAAAGGTTATGCTACTCTATAGTCAATTTAAGTTTAGGCTTAAGAACAATTTAAAAAGAGTTTTTTTTAATTATTATTTATTTTGATAATTAAATATAGTCACTGTTATTGTTTTGTTGTTAGTCTTGAATTCCCATTATACAAGATATATAATTATTTTAAAAATTATGTTAGTCAATAATGTTTATGATATAATTGTGTACATATGTTGAATGGGTGATTGTTTGGTATATGCTCTAAAATATTAAAAAAATTAATTATTTGGAATATTAAATTAAAAACTGAGAACAAGAATTAGAATCCTGATTAGTGGCAAAGTTAAATTATCAATGATATATCTTTTTTTTTTTTTTTTTTTGCAAAATAAATATATATGAAATTTTGGATATTGTGGAAAACTAATAAATAATGTTTGACAACATAAAAAATATTTTTATCTTTATTTAGCAGTTTATGAACTGTATATGTGTATACTAAGTTCTCTGCCTGAAGGCTGGTTGAGTAATTAAGCAACAGTATTACCAAACAACATGTAATCATCATCATTATTGGTAATTTGGCATTATTTGCCAATTTTTTTGCATAACTTATTCTAACGTCTGACTTTTAGTTACATCATAAACTTTAATGAATCATGCATTTCTTTAATGATTTTTTTTTTTTTTTAATAATGCACCCCTGTTAAAGAGAAAATTAATAAAAATAAGATCACAGTTTCATTAGCTTTGTTATATTTTCATTTTTGTTTTGAGTTTTATTGATTATTAATGTGGTCATATTGGATAAACCTATATTGGTTTTTATATCCATCATTTCTGTTTTTGACTCCTACTCTCTGGCATCTATTATGACAAATTATGGTCCTGGTACTGTATTAATTCACATAGATAGTTGTTTTGTTTTTTAAATTGAATCAAAATTAAAATAATAAAAAATTAATAATAACAATCATATCTTCTTTCTCTTTATTAATTCTTATAATTCAGAGATGCAGTAACTACTTTTTACTTCTTTTTTTTTTACTATAGAAAATAATATTTACTATAAGTTTTGCTTTCAGTTTTATATTAAGTCTCCTCAATGTTTTTAGAAATAATTGCAGTGATAAAATTTGTCATAAGCATATAAATGTTTTGTTTTTTTTTTTACTTTTTATAATAAATTAATGATTAGTTAATATTATTTATTTTTTAAAAATGTATTGATTAGACATAATTAATATTGCAATTTTTTAATTATATGTAATTATTGTATTAAAGTTATATATATATATTTGTATAAATGAATGTTTTGAATTATATTTAAGGCAAATGGTTAAATTATACAACCTTTTTCTTGAAAAGGACTTTTATACAAAGATTTGCTGTGTGATTCATCAATTTATACCCACCATTTTTATAATCATCTTTAAAAACAATTTCTTTTTTTTTTTTGTTAATTTTGTAAGATTAATGATATCGTAGTAGGATAGTGAGTTCATGAAAGGAATATTATGGAAGAGTTTATTCATCATATGTAGCGATTATGTGTTGATTTTGATTATGCAATATTTTATTATCTGCAATTAAAATAATTAGAAATATGATTGCTTACTTATCTAATTTTCATCCATTATCTTTACAAATCACTCTGTACTGTAATTTATGATACATCTAAGATAAATAAGACCTGCATTAATTAATGGCAAAAAAATGTAAAAAATATATCTTTCATTACAAAATGAAAAGCATACTTTAATCATTTGCAGTAATAAAGTGCATTGATAATCAATTTTAAAATGAGTAAATTAACTATTACATATTCATTCAACTAATTTTTTAAAAAAAAATTGTAAATGCTAATGCTGCCATTATTATTGAAATAATAATTATCTTCATATGATTAAAGGGTATTAAATATAAATTGGAAGTATCATGTAATAGCAGCTTTCATTCTAAATGTAAAAAAAAAATTCACCAAAAGGGGGGGGGGCTACAAATTTTATTCAGTATATAACTAAAAAATAAACTTTGATCATATACTGAACAAAGTACATTAATAATATATTCTAAAGTATGTACATTGCTTCATATTCACTTTTTATTTAATTCTCATTGTCCAACATTTTTTTGACAGTTCTTAGCAGCTGTTTAAGTTAAATTTCAAGCTTTTCATTTTAATAAAATAATCTCTGTTGTATATTATATAGTCTTACAATTTTTAAATTAGCAATATAAGTTTAAAAAAAAATTAAAATAATATTTCAACTTTGCAAATATAGAAAAAAAGGAATTAACTGAAATATGTAATCAGAACAATAGCTTTTGTTATTTTGCACATGCCAATAAAATGTACTTTGTACAAAGTAAAATTTATTTGAAGTCTATTTTAACAGGTAAATGAATTTTCAGGAAGAATGTATAAAGTAATGAAATTATATTTTAAATTCCATATATAATTATTAGAAAAATGACAATAAAAAACAGCTACATTGCTTAAAGAAGCATTCCTTTTTTATCCACTTACAATTTCCTTCTTTATATTATTACCTTTCTCTAGACATGTATTTTTTTAAAAAAAATATTTTTGAATAAAATGTAATACACCATATTCCTGTCAAAAATATAAATATTTCAAAAATATTTTGCAAAAATAATTATAAATGTATATAAACAAGCTAAGAAAATATACAATTTTCATTTTAAGATTTGAATAAAAATTCAATTCTCACAAACACAGTGATTATTTTAAAACAGAAATTAGCAATCACAAGGATTTTTGACTTTTTTGTATTAGGTTCTCTGTATGGGTCTAATGTCTTAGGTTTTTTTTTAATGAATTTATATAAAAGTATTAGTTTCATTTTTTACTGTATGTAAATGAATGCAAAACCAGCAAACAGAGCCATGAGAGAGTGAATTTAAACTGAGCAAATAAATAGGAAAACAGTTAACCAATTTCAAATTAATATTTTCATATATATAGAAATTTTATTTTTCTCCAGGCAAAAATGCATTATTCAAAGAAAAAATTATATTAACAAAAAAAAAAAAGATTTAATCTTTGTTATTAAAACTACAACAATTAACTATTTTACTTAATTACAATTGCATTTAGATAAATAAATGTTGATTTTAAATATATATATATATATTAACAGTGCTGTAAAAAAAATTTATTTTATATTGTTTAGATAATTAGAAAAGAACATTGGTGACAATATATAAAGTGCTCCAAATTTCTTCTACATGCTTCATTTTAATTTAGTGAATCATCATTTAATGGAATATTAATCTTGTCAATATAGAGCTCAAAATAATGGACTGGAATTTTTTTATCAAAAAAAATTATAGCAATCTAAATATTTTATTATTCATTGTACATACTCACAGATTAATAAAAAATATATTAATATGTTTAGTAAAATATTTATTCATTAATTATTTTTTATTTTTTCAATTTTAAACTAAATTTTTTTCATTGGGTTTTTAAATTTTTATATATATATTTTGAATTTAGGGTAATGAATTAATTTTTTTTACCAATGGAATTCATTATAATTGCTTTTTCTATATATAAGATTTTTGGTTTACAAGTCATTTTGATCATCCAATTGAGTTTATTGTTCAGGATAATCAAATTGTTTCTTGTCTATAATTTTGAATAAACTTTCATTTTCTATTATTTACATATCTATCATTTATTCTGTTTCTTTGAAAAATGATAAATCGAAAGTTCTCTGTAGTAAGATTAGTGATCAACAACTACTAGTTAGTTTTGAATTAAAAGCTTTTGAGTAATAATGTAGAAAATAAAAGGTGCTCAAATTTGCAGTACAGAAGTGAGTGATAGTGAATAAAATCAGCAGTATATAAAAGCTGTAAACCAATTGCATGTGAACTATAACAAGTATAAAAGCAATGTTTGAGAAAATCATCTAGTAAGCCAAGATTTAGAAAATGCAATGAAGACTTATTACAGTTTAATCAAGATAAAAAAAATCTCATTAATCCTAAAAGAGTGTAAATGTGATTCAAATATGGCTATTGCAATAAATTATTTGGCATTAATAGTTGCAGGAAACCAACATTTATTTTAGAGAAATTGCTCCAAAAATATATATTAATTCAGATAGATTTATATAATAAGACGATGAGTTCCACAAACTTCTGCAGTTAGTATTTGATATATAATAGTGATAAAAGTGAACATTCATTTTTTATAAAATGGTCTGTGAATCAAAAATGAACAATTGCAAAACTGAGTTTTTGGCAGCCTTTTCAATGGCTACAATTGTCTACAATGTTCTGAAGATGCTATGTAATAAAACAACAGTGTAATAGTTATCAGTGTTCATGATAAGTTGTGATTGGAATAGGACTACTAATTGTCAAATGACAAACAGATCCACAGCACTATACATTATAGTGTAACATTTTCTTTATCACCAAATAACTATATAGAGTGCCATCTATTACATAGCTGCTTATTTGTGGTACACATTACCTTCACAATAATGATTAATAGTGCATAACTGAACTCTAACTGTGACTTATTTTCCAACAACATAATGTATAGCCACACTTCTTTATTTTTCAATTGTATCTAATGTTTTTTTTTTTGTTCTCTCAATCTCTGGATCTCCCTAGAACATACCATATTGACATTGAAATTGAGTAACAAAATAAGCTTACACATTAGAAATTTTTATCACTGCTGTTTTATGATGATCACATTGTATATTATGATAGTCTACAACACAATCCGATTTCACTCCTTGTTTAGAAAAAAAAAAATGTATTAAGTTGGAAATTTAATGATATTCTTTCTGTATTACATTGTATTTCTATAAAAATTTAGATGATATTATTTTATAATTAAAGTGAAAGGCTGAAATCTTTTCACATGCGCATTTAGAATGTTTATATAACAGCTAGCTCTCAAGTCGCAACCCCACCTTCTTTACTTAAATTTCTATATAAATAAGCCAGTCTGAAGCATTTTGACTTAAGAGCACAAAGCTTTTAAACATATTCCCATTTAACTCACTGGTATTATTTCTAAATCAACAACATGAACTCTTTCGATTTACAACGAAGTAATATTTTTAGAACTTATGAAATTGACAGTAACGTATATAAATATAATTTATTAAGTGCAAGCAGTTTGTTATTCAAGTGAAAGGCTGAAACCTTCTTGCATGCACATTTAGAATGCTTATATAACAGCCAATCAGGTGTAATAATGATTATAGGTAGCTCTCAAGCTGCAACACAAGATAGAAATTTTTATAAGAAGGTGGTTCCATCTTCTTCATTATTTTATATTAAATATTGTTTGTCATCTTTTAAGTTATTGTATTTGGGATTTTTTTTTTTGGCTTTTGTAGTTATGGATTATACTATATAAATGTGTATCAGAAATGTATTTAAATATAAAAGTATTTTGAAGTAATATCAACCACAGATTGAAAAAAAAAAAGTTTGCTCTAAATGATCATTACCCAAATAAAATTATAAACCATTCTAGTATTACTTTTGTTTGAAAGGTTTATATATATTATTAGATGTTAGACTGTTTATTATACATTTTTAAATATGTATTTGAATTTTTAAGCATTTGAATTTCAATGGATATCATTGATTTTGTATATATATATATACTTATTTATATATAAACATTACAAGCATAAAGCTAAACTAGTCAATATAAAATCAAAACTACCCCAAATCTAAAATTAAACCAGACCAGCATAAAAATAATATTAAAACACAACCTAAGGTTTCACTGCTACAAGCAGACTTCTCAAGTGTAAAGAACTACAAAAAAACCACACATTATATATACTATTAAAAACTACCCACAAATCCATTCACTTCCCATCCACCCTTAATATTAAAAGAACTCTTAAATAAGTTAATTGCTTCAGAATAATAAATTTTCAATAATAAAGACTCTTTAATTCTTCTTTTGATTTCATTTCTCTCAAAAAAGACAACCTTAGCTTCATCAAAATCAATAGTGTGGCCTGCATTTTTTTCATGGACATACAAAGCAGAAATAATACAAAAGAAGTTTTTGATAGAAAGACTATTCCTGGTGTGGTATATTTTATTCCTTGTTTATTTTGTAAGAAGGTTTACATAGGTCAGAGTAGTTTGAGTTTAAATGAAAGAATAAAGGTTCATAAAAGTAGAGTTAAAAATAGATATCTTAGTTCTGCTTTGTATGTCCATGAAAAAGATGCAGGCCACACTATTGATTTTGATGAAGCTAAGGTTGTCTTTTTTGAGAGAAATGAAATCAAAAGAAGAATTAAAGAGTCTTTATTATTGAAAATTTATTATTCTGAAGCAATTAACGTATTTAAGAGTTCTTTTAATATTAAGGGTGGATGGGAAGTGAATGGATTTGTGGGTAGTTTTTAATAGTATATATAATGTGTGGTTTTTTTGTAGTTCTTTACACTTGAGAAGTCTGCTTGTAGCAGTGAAACCTTAGGTTGTGTTTTAATATTATTTTTATGCTGGTCTGGTTTAATTTTAGATTTGGGGTAGTTTTGATTTTATTTATATATGTATTAAAAGAAAGAAAAAAAAAGATTCATAAAATTCTTTTGCATTTACATATTGGATCATTTAAGTCTCATTAAATAAATGCAAATCCATTAATAATAGATTAGCGATTTAATTAATAAAGTCCTGTTGAATGGTTTTTTAAAAAAAGAGTATTTTAATTTTTTTTTTTTCAAAACTGTCCCACAGGATTTAAGTTATTTAAAGAATTACAAGAATAAACTATTTTCATAAGACTAAAACTATTTTAAGTTGAATCCACAATAATTTTGGCTTGATGAATGTTAAAAAAATATCCAAACTAAACATTAAAAAAGTTTTGTTTTTGAATATATTTTTCAAATTGTTTTTATTTTCATATAATCTAAACAATTAAAGTTTGAAGTGCATAACATCTCAAATTTCTGATTCTGAATATATGTAATATTTCATCTAGCACTTCAACATGCATGATTCTGATGTAGGTAGAGTATATTTAATATATGTTAAAAATATGTTTTATGATAAAATTTAATTTTGTTTGATTTTCTTAGTTTTTTTTTCTCAAAAGCAAAATTAAGCTTGTATACAATTTTTTTTTTTTTTAAAATGTGTTTTTTTTTTCTTTATTTTTAAAATTAGGTTTGCATTATTGTTTTTGTATTTTACATAAATCTTAGTATGATTTAAAAGCACATTATATTTTATTGAAATATAGGAATATTTATTGGTTCTTTAAAAGATTCTTTATGCAGTGAAATATATATCAGTTCTAATTGGATAAATTTAAATATTTACTTCATTTGTTTCTTAAACTTAGTTTGTTTTTATTTGCAGACATTAAAATCGTTAACTATTTGTGGAAGGACCAGTTTACCACCCAGAGAAGTCGAGGATATAATCTTGATGTGTCCTAAGC
Source organism: Epiperipatus broadwayi (assembly GCA_028023455.1). Taxonomy (NCBI): domain Eukaryota; kingdom Metazoa; phylum Onychophora; class Udeonychophora; order Euonychophora; family Peripatidae; genus Epiperipatus; species Epiperipatus broadwayi. Next base: position 4,920,638 of record JAQFVV010012402.1, read on the forward strand.
TTACAAGTTTGGATCTTTCATCTGTTTCATATCATAATAGTATAGTTGAAATTGTTTTATCTAATTGTGCTCATTTAAAAGAATTTAAACCCGGTTTTAGGGAATCGTCATATTCAAAATACAGTATTTCTTTAGAATCATGCAATATTATTTGTAAAGATAGTCTAATAATGTTGGATTTTCAGCATTTAAACATTTCTATTGATTCTGTTGTATTAATTCTGCAAACTTGTCCAAATCTCAGGGTTTTTCATGCTTCTGCTGTTATTGAAGCATTGAAAATTTTAGGAACAGATTTTAAAATGGCCAATAAACAATTGCAATTAAGACGTTTTTGGTCTTATTGCCCTCTGTATCTTTGTTTTGATTTTCCCGGTACTGAATTATCAAAAAATAATTTAGATTGGTCTATTTGTCCTTTTGTTTATAAAGTGGAAATTTTATATTGCACTGGAGGTTGTTGTTATGATTTGGATCCATTAAAAGAATTGAAAGAAGTTGCCTTGAGGTATTGTCATACAAACAGTAGTTCTTTATCAAAACGTTTACAGTTATATGGAAAACGATTAGCGTCCTTAGAAATGATAAACATTTGTGATTTAACTTTAAGTGATATAGCACCTTTCTGCCCAAATCTTATTAAGCTAAGGATTAAGCAGGCCAAGATTTTAGTGGGTGATGAAAGCTTACTACCACACTGTCCATTTCAGAATTTGGAAGAATTATTTGTTACAGTGAAAAAGGCTTATCGTCGACCAGAGAGATTTCTTGAAATTATTCCATCCACTGTTATGAAAATTTTTCTATCTAACTGTCCTAATTTGCGGGTCCTTCATGTAAATAGAACTATGTCTTTAAGTGATGATCTATGGTTTGAAATATTAGCAAAAAATCCATTGTTAAAACTTGAACATCTTCTAATGAGAAAACTTCCATACATTACAACTGCAATAATTCTATGCCTTTTAGAAAGAAAAAATTGTTTGAAAAGTTTAGGAATTGAAGTATGTCCTAAAATATATTGTGTTAACGATAAATTTATTCGTAAATATATTGCTGACAATAATTTAGATGTGAATTTTGTTTATGAAAAGAATTATTACTGATGACCAAACCTTGGAATTAAGAGACCAAATGGAGAAGAATATTTTTCTCAGCTTTTAATAAACTTAATGTATTTTAAAAATATTCAGCTACACATACTGAAATATTTAAATTTGTATTTGTTATGATTTTTTTTTTTTTTTTTTTGTAAAATGTAATATAAAAAGAATGTCATAACATTATAAATACTGAAAAATAATAAAAAATGTTATTTTAATAGTTGCAAATGTTGTTACATTTATTGAAAACTTATTAATATTTTATTAAAATTGCTAGTTGATAAATTTATTAGTGCATATGTTATGTATGTTGAGTAATCTATGATAAAGGATTTTTGTTAATTTCATATAGTCTCTTGCTAATAGTCATCATAACCAAGCATAGGAAAGAAACTCACTTGTTTGCTAGCAGTGAAAATCTGTTTTTGATGTCCACCTAATTATTATCAACTATCAGTATGCAATCCACAAGATTTACTATAAATTTAGCAGTGGTTCTAAATTTCTAGACAATAATGCAGTATTTATGCTTAAATTATATTGTATAAAATGGTTTATTATTTTATCCTACATAATTTGATGCAATGGTAGAGTGACAGACTGCAACTCAAGAAACATGGTTTATGCCCAGCTCTATCATTTCAGGTGCTCAAACTTCCTATGAATTCCTTAACAATAATGTCATTCAATTTTTTTTTTTTTAAAGGTAATTATATTTAATACACAAAATTGTGATTTCTTTTATGATTTAAAGCAGATAGACTAATATAAATAAATGGATTATTTTAGTTGTACATATTTACAAATAAATAAAATAAAAATATTATGACCATCTTATATTTATCTTACATAAATAATTATCAGTGACAAATCTCATATTTTAATAAATATTTCAAAATCAGATTTTAAAAGGAAATTTAAATGTTTATTTTTTAATAAATAAAATATTATTTTTATTATTATTTCATATTTAGTTGTTCAAGTGATTTGCAATGTTCAAGCATTAAAATAGTAGAGAAGCACATCAGTTCTTTTTTTTCCCCCCAGTTTGGTGTCTTTTGTTCTAAAGCTAGTTACTTTTATCATTGCTTACTTACTCTGAATATTATTTTTAAATATATATATATATCCTCAATTTTACTTACTTTGATAATTTATCTTTATTATATTTTAATTTTAAAAAGTGAAAATATGTGATTTTAGCAGTAGAAACATGTTATTTAAAAAATTCTTAATCAATGTTAAAAAATTGAAGAAGCATTAAAAATAATAATTATATAAAAATTGTATACTTAAAGTAATGATTAAGCAGTTAATTCACAACTACAAGGGTGTGATCAATATAAATTTTGAAAGAAAAAAAATTAGTATATTGTAATCAGTTTCATGAGCAGGAATTGAAATAATATATTAGGTTATTTTTCATTAGGTAAGCTAACATTAAATTCAGGCTACCAAATAATATTTTTTTGGTCAGAACCTATATGACTCATTGCAGTGATAAAGTGATTCCAGTTCTGTCCCTCAAACTTCTTAAGAACTTTCAAGCCATAAAGCCATTCAATTATTATATTTAGAGTGAGTAACTATATTACTAATCATAAAGAAAATCTGTGCATAAGAAGAACTTTAAATATATACCAAGAATTCAGGTAGTCCCAAACTTAGAAAGAGAAATAAGTTACAAAAAAAAAAATAGCAATATATATATAAATATAATATATATATAGAAATGAGATAATGCCCATTAAATAGAGAAAGACTTTAACTTTTGATATTACTAAGAAACTACCAATTAAAGCAAGTTTTTCTCATAATAGCTCTTTTGTTGGGGACCTTTAAAGGGAAAGAGATTCTTTTAAAGACTCCCAACAAAAGTGTTAATTAGTAGTAATTGATAGTTTCTTTGTAACATCAAAAGTTAAAGTGTTTCTCTATTTAATGGATATTATCTCCTCATTTCTGTATAATAAAATTCAGATAAACATTTAATGCAATATATATATATATCATTAAAAACCAGTCAACACTTAGACAATTTCTATAGCAATCAACAATTTCAAACTATTGTCAAGGCAACCTTTTAATAATAAAGGTACATATATATACAAATTGTATATAAACCAGTTGTCTATTATTTCGAGTTATGTATAATTTGGTTGATTAAGTGTATAAATTTTTGACAACTTTATGGTCATGTAAGTTAGTGAAAAATAATTATAAGAAATGAAATGAGATATATATAAAATATGCAATTGTTAAAAAAAAAATGTTTGCAGCCTTTTGCAAATTCATTATATTTTTAACTGCTATTATATTATTTTAATGTTGGTAACAGTAAACTTACATTCCTGTGTGTATTATATTTTTTTCAAAATTTTTTTTATATACACTTTGGATTAATGTTGATGTCAAAAAAATTTCAATAACTAGCAGCAAAAATGTACATATTTTTGTTTAAAAGCATTTTTTTTTTGGTAAATGTGTTGTGGTAATTTTAGTCATAAAAGAATTTGAAAACTGATTAATGCTTATGTCAAAAAATTAAAATCCTTGCAGAATGGTAGAAATCTAAAACTTAGTTATTACTTTAATTTGCTCACTTCTTTCTATCATTAGAAATAAAAATGTACATATTTTTCTTTAAAAGTATTTCCTAAGTATGTATATTGTAACAATTTTAACTGTAAAATGTGAAAACTGATTAATGTTGCATTTTAAAAAAGTTTCAAACTAAAAGAATGTTAAAAATGAATATCTAAAACTAATTATCAACCTTTAATAGTATAATATACTTGGTTTTAAAGTATTCTACTAAGTGCATATATTATAATAATTTTAGCTATTTGTCATAAAAATAGTATTTGAAATCTGATTACAAAAAGACAGTTATTTTATCTGTTTTCAAATAATTCAGATTCTATTCAAGAGTGTAATGAAGTTAAAATTTTTTCAAAAGAAAGCAATGCCTTTTCTGTGTGTGCGCAACATATTTGTGAAAGATCATAAATTCATTTATAGTCTAATATCTTGTTTGGTTTTTTGTTTTTTTGTAAAATAAAAGATTTCTTAAGCATTAAGTCTATTAGGTACTTATGTATTAGTCCTATGACCCAGCATGTATTATTAGACCTGTTGCGCATTTTCACATTCACGATAAATGTGTAACCTTGCAAGTAGGTCAAATCCATGTAAATCCTGCAATGCTGTTATTTGATCTCATATCAAAACATGTTTTTATCCAATCTTCCATCTGGTAACAAAAGAATTTTTTTTTCCAAAACCAATTTTTTTTTTTTTGCTCAGTTTTTGTTTAAATTTCATTCTGATAACAGCTTGATTTCATTTGAATTGCATTTTTTCACGTGTTTTTTATCCGTTCTAATAAGAAAATAATTTTTTTCTTTCCAAAAACTATTCTTAATTCATTTGATTTTAAGTGAGTAAATAACTGTACTTTCCCAAAACATCGAAAGACATTGGGGTTTAGTGAAATGATGTAAAAAGCAACAGCTATGAACATCACAGCAACACCTGGATTCATATTTGACCGAATTTATTTGGTGTAGATAACATAAGATGACAATGCATTCATTTACATAATGAACATAATAAAAAAAGTTGGTCACCAATATGAATAATTAATAAAAGTTATATTTTCTTATTTTATGAATAATTTTGTTTTTTTTAAAAAAAAAAATTTATTTATTACCGTTTTTCGACAAAATCCCGTTCAGGCAATATACCGCACAATCACATGTTCATTTTGTAGGGAAATTTTTTTACTTCAAGTCTTCATTTTCTTGGAAAAATTTGATCAACTTATAATAAAGTACAACAGACAACTTAGATTTATTCATTTGTGACAATTCCTGTTATATATTGCATGGTAAGTAGCATATATGTATATTTTATGCTTTTTTAAATAATATTTTAGACAATTTTTGTAATTTAGCGATTTTATGGTCAAATTCATATCTTTAGTATTGTTATAAATGTCTTCTGCACTGTTTTAAATTTTATTCTGTAAAAAGTCGTATATATTTTTCTGTATGGCAAATTAATATTTTTTTTTTTGTTGTCTTGAATTATTGTTAAAAATGTACTTTTTAAGATTGGTTATTATTTTTTTGCTGAAATTCATATCTTAGTATTGTTATAAATTCTATACTTTTTTGTGTAAATATGCAAAGTAACATTTGTGACTTTTTGTATAATGGCATGTTTCTTATTGGTTGTTTAAAAATTTACTCTTTAATATCAATTTTTTAGTCAAATTCGTATGTTTAGTATTGTTATTAATTCATATTTTGTACCATATTTTATATTTTTCCTGTGAAAGTCATTTATATGTGGCAAAGTAACATTTTCGACTTTTTGTATAATGGTGTACTCATATTGATTTCTTAAAAATTTAACATTTAATATCGATTTTTGGTCAAATTTTATATGGTTAGCACTATTATTAATTTATATTCTGCACCATATTTTATATTTTTCTTGTGAAAATCATATCTATTTCTGAATGACAAATTGAAATTTTTTTTTTTAACTGTCATTAAAAATGTAATTTTTAAGATCAGTTTTTTTGGTAAATTACGCTCTAAATTGTTTATATTTTTTGTGTGAAAGTAGTATTTTTAGTCCTAAGCAATACGGAGCACATATTAGACATGCTATATCTTTTCACATACGTATTCAACCTGCTGATAACTTTGTAAATCTTGTGAAAATATCATATACAAGATCTGTGAACACGTTATTTGAATAAATCTTGCAAAAATATCATGTACAAGATTCATGTATACGTTATTTTGCTCAGATCACAAGATTATAATTGATACGAATGCGAAAACGCACAACATATCTAATAGTGCTCTGTGTCACAGGACTAATCCATAAGTACCATATATTATATTTGCGTGAGATATTTTTTTTTTTTGCAATAGTATTTTAGTTGAATAAATCAACTACAAATTTATCACATTAAATCAAAACCATTTAGCAAAATGCTTTATTGTTTTTTATTTTTTAGAATTGAACATTTTTAATATTTTAAAGATCATTTTCATTATTTGAATGCATGTTTTAGATAAATTCGTTTTAAAAATACAGAATTAATGGAAACCCCATTTTATTTCATAATACATTTGTTTGCCTCCAGGAAAAATGGAAGTCTTATTGTCATTTATTTTTGTTTGACATGTTTTTTTATTTTATTTGCAAAGTTGATAGTTGAGATTTCAGATTCCTTCATTATTTTGAATTTATGCTTTTAATAGGAATTTTTAAAAAAATAAAAATGTAATAAAAATAATTTCTATTTTGTTAAAAAATAAACAGAGTAAATTATTAGATATCTCTGATAGAGCAAATAAATGGTCAAATGATTTCAGTTGGCATTAAAAACAAAATAACAAAAGTTCCATAAATGAGAAAAAAATTAAAAACAAAGAATGGCAGACAACTAAAATTTAGTTATCAATTTAATTCGCTTAATTTCTTTCATCTGTAGTCACTTATTTTTTTTCATCTGTAGTAGTAAAAATTTGTGTGTAATTTTTTTTTTATATATATATTTTTCTAGGAGTGTATACTGTATTAATTTTAGCTATATGCCATAAAGTAAAATTTGAAAGGGTGATTAATGTTGACCTTAAAAAAATTTTCAGAATGTAAGATTATTAACAATGATATTCATTAAAAATTTAATTATCAGTTTAATTCATTTACCAAAATGTTGTGAATATATATATTTTTTAAAAAATTCTTGTGAGTGTATATAGTAATTCTGTTATGTGCTATAAAACTAGAATTTGAAAGCTAATTAATATTGATATTAAAAAAAAAAAAATCAAAAGTCCTATTAAAAAAAAAATCTAAATGAAAGATTAGTAAAAATATCTAAAACTTAGTTGGCATTTTAATTCATATACCTTTTTATATTTCTATTGATAAAAATGACACCATTTTTTTTTCATAGAATTCTTTTAGGTATGTATATTTTAATAATTTTAGTTATGTCTCATAAAACTAGAATTTGAAAACCAATTAATGTTAATGTTAAAAAGAAGAAAGATTGAAAACTATTATAGAAAACTAAGTGCTAATTAAGCATGGAATTATTAAATTGATAAATACTATTGGCTGAAATAATAAAAAAATATATAAGCATTACTGGCTGATATAACAACTCCATTCATAAGACTTTTTATAGCATTTCAGTTTTTGAGTAAAATTAAAACTTTATTTGCATTTAATTTTTCTTCTCAAATTTCTTCAACGTTACAAATTTTGTTTTTAGAAAATTCTTTTTATATATTTACAAAATATTAATTTTAATTCTATGCCAACAAAAGTGTCAAAAAATTAATATCAAAATGAAAATATTTCTAAAAGAGAAAGTTATAAAACAGTTAGTGATTTAAATTCTGAATATGGTATAAAATCAAATCATTAAAAAAACTAAGATGAATCAAAAAGTGTATATATAGTGAAAAAATTCAGTTTGAACCGTTTATGTTACAGAACTAATGGAAATGTTTCTTGCTATTGTGGATTAATTAAAAGCAAATGGTTTATAATATCTTCAATGAATTAACCTTTTGTAAAATCGTTAAGCAATTGTTTGAAGAATTATTTACTATTGTCTAATGCAAGTATTATTCCTAGAAGTATTATTGCCAATAAAGTAAAATTCTTTGGATTCAGGAAAGGAACTGGAATGCATAGCATTATAAAATATGATAAGCTTTTAGCATAGATTTCACAAGATAATGGAAGTTCTGAAATCAACAATCTGTTGATTTTTATTCAGATATGACAGTATATGTTTTAATTTTATGATTTTGAAAGGCAGTTTTATTTAAAATGCATACAACAATTAATTTTATATGTGCAGAGAAGCTGTGAATTACATTGTATAAACTATACAGAAAAAAAGTGTAAATAAACAAAATATTGTAATTTATATAAATTTACTAAATTTTACCAATCTTGTTTATATACAACCATTTTTTTCCTCACTAAATGTAACATGTTCTCTAGTTGCAAATGTGAATTTTTAAATTTTTTTTTTTTTTTCATGGTTTAAGTAGACCTTGCAGCATATCAATATTTTTTTCTTTGCAGTTATTTTTTTAAAAATTTATACACAGTGTGTATTAGTACATTTTTAGTAAAATACACTGTAGTACAATGAGTGTTAAATCGGAAAAAAAGTCATAAAATACTTTTATTAAATAAGGTAAAAAAAATTATAGATTTATTACAGAAAAATAAGAAGTCACATTCTAAAATTGGCTTTGTGAGTTAAAATAGTGAATCATCAATCTGAGAAATTATAAAAAGAAGTAGATTTATGCCACTGTCATTTGGACCCTTGAAATAGCTAAAGTTATAACTAAAGTAAGGAATAATTTTTTGATGATTAAAATGGGAAATGCTTTAAATCTATGGTTAAATGATATGAATAGGAATATTCCTGTTGACAGTCTTGTATTGCGACAGAAAGCTTAAAGTCTCTATGAAGAATATAGCTGAGAATCTGGATCATACAATTCCAAATTTTCCCCTGCAAATAAGGAATGGTTATATAGATTTTGAAATTGTTACAGTTCTTAAAAATATTAAATAGTGAAGCTGTATCTGCCTATAATGAAGCTGCTGCTATGTTTTCATTAGAATTTTAAAAAATATTGAATTAGAAAAATTTTCAGAAGAGATATTTAGTTGTGATGAAACTGAATTATGAGTGGTTGAACATAGTTACAATATTGTAAATATAATGTAAATGTGCTTTCTCAATTTATTATTAATATTTTTTTAAAAAATTTGTTTATATTATAATCTTAATTTATAAATACATGCTATACACATAAAACATCTATTATATATATGTGTGTGTGTTGAAAACTACTATACTATAAAACTTACAGTATCATAAATAATACTTATTGTATTATAATCAAGGTTTATCAACAAAATGAGCTATATGCTATATACATTTATACATGAAGGGGCTTGGAACAAAATATAATGTACTGTACTTTTACATTTATATTTTTTCTGCTTAAACAATTATTTTGAATGACAAATTTGGTTTTCGTCTTAGACCTGGAACAGATTACTCCTAAATATACATGTTTTAATGTAAATATGATGAATAGTATTCTGGATATTATTCAGGAGAAAATATGTTCAAGCATTAAATTACTGATTAAGCACATCTATTTAAAAACTTTTAGTTCTTCAATTCCTCATTCTATTACTGTGCTTAATGGTATACAACAATATTTATATTAAAACCAAGATATGTATTATTTAAATTAATGGTTTGAAAAAATTTATTTAGATATCATCAAAAGTTTGTGAATTTATATTTAATTATTTATATTTGTTCCAAAAACAATTTTATTTTTAAACAGTATTATTCAAAATATTAATGATTTTTAGCTCTATTGGATGTAAAACAAAATGATTTGCTAGTAATGGGGGAGGGAGAAAGCAAAAGTTATTTGTCTGGCTTTTCAGAATTGCTCAAATATAAACTTCATTTCATATTATAATTTAATAGTATTGGGATTTTTTCTTTTAATAATCGTTAATAAAATACTTTTTAAAAATAATTTAAACATTAAATTTTACTATTATCTATGTTAAATCAGCTATAATATTTAAAAATATAAAAAAGAAGAGATTACTTATTTTTAGATAACTATTTAATATGGTAGGATTAATAAGTGTCCAGAAAAAATGCTATAGAAAAATTATTACAAAAAAACAAAATAAAGATTTTATTTTTAGTTAATTTTTATTTAAATTTCTATTCAAGATTAGATGCAATATTAGATAATTTATATCGTGCTAGTGTATTGGCTATGTACTAAAAAACAAAAACTTTTAAACTGTAAATGTCACAAATTTCTAATAGTAAATTTTTCATTTAAAAACTATCTATAAACTTATGATTTAGTTGTTGTTGTTTTGTTTTTTTAAATATGGACTGAAAGTAGTTATTTGTAAATCATTCTGGACATTATGAATTTACTTTTTTTAAAAATAAACTATGAACATCTCAATTGTGTAGATTGAATGAACACTAGAATAATAGGAATCTTTTGTATTTACATTATTATGAGAACAAGAAATTTAACCAAAATAATCTAAAGACTATTTTGTGGTAAATGTACATTATTCAGAAACATACATCAATGGTAATTTTTTTTATTGTTAAGTGAAATTTCATAATGAAATATGAATATACACATTTTTTTATTTATATTTGAAATGATATACATCCAAAAAAAAAAAAAAGACCAAATTATATTAATTTATAAAAAATGAAAAAGGCAGATTTAGATAAAATGTGAGATAACAAATAAAAGTTTATATTTTTAAAGAAAATTGCAAGTATTATGAGAAAGACTGGAAGTCTGACAAACTAGTTAAGAGACATGAGTAAATTTGCAAGAAATCAGATAATTAGATAAAGCAATATTAATAAAGGAACTGATTTTTGCATCATCAGAATTCGGAGGTTACATAGAGAGTATATATATGCCTTATACATTGAGTACAAATCATATTTAGCAATACTTTTTACTGGTATTTTATTTTTTAGAAAAAGTTTATACCATTTCTCATTAAGGATTTTCAGTATATTGTGTTTTTTTAACCATCAAAGACAAACTTACATCTGATAAACCACATTATTTTAGTGCATGGATTAGAATAGGCATTTTATTATCTATTTTTTCAAAATTTATGTTCCATTAAAATTATGTTGCTATAACTAAATAAAGATTTGATTGTTATACAAAGATGAAATATGATTTCTATTCTTATTTCAACATTATGATTTAAGTAAAATAATATTTAAGAAACAATTTGATAAGCTTAATGCTATACAGTAGATTAAAAATTAATTTCAAGTATGTCTCAAGAGTATATAAATTCTGAAGTGCCTTAACAGTTTTGTAAAAAATAGTTTGAATATATTGGCATATTTAAATTTTTTTTTTATCAGCGTTAAAGATAATATTTTCCAAAGATGACATTTAATTCATCCTGAACATTCTTGTACACAACAAATTCATGCACAACAAGAGGATCTAAGGACCCTGTTTATTAGGTATGTGTCAAGCATTGAAAATTTAAAATGGATTTTCTGTATTGGAGCCTTACACATTTTAAATCATATAAAATCAAAATTGCCGTGGTCTAATAATAAAATGAGAGATAGCTAAGGATAGTAGATATGAAGCTTGTTGTTATGTATATATATCATCAGTGATATAGATACTGTTTCCAGTGATATTAAATTTATTCATAGTTTTTAAGATTTTAATCTTTATCTTGTCATTTATAAAATTAAATTTTTTGATATTTTAATTTTTGACATGTTTAATGAGCTACTAATTATTTAGAAGTATGATTCAGCCTGTTCATGTTGGCAATTTGTTGAAGATAGTCATGGTATAAATAAGACAAAATATTGTTAAAATTCGTAGCATTAGCAAAAGTCATTATATGTACAACTATGAAAGGAAGAGAAGCTGGACAGACTATTCAAAAGATCAGTGTAAATGTTAAAGAGCAAGGTAGCAAGTAAAATTCCTTTTAATTTAAAAGATTTGAAAGCCAAATATAGTTTTTAAAAATATTTTTTTATATTGGTTAAGTAATTATAAATATGCATTAAATATGTTTGGAATTATTTTTGATTTTATTGCTAAATCCATTTCATTTTATCAAATGTAGATTTCAAATCAACTTTTATAATCGGCTTTATCTCTTGTTGTATCTTAAATATTAGAGCAGTACAACTAGTAACTCTTCTATTACTAATCATATGATGCATACATGGCAATCTAATTACAACTATCACTAACAGTTTTTTTTGTTAAGTAATTATGAAGTATTTTAAATCAATATATTCAATAATGATAAAGGATTTTTTTTATGCATCCAAGATTATATTTAGATTAATATTTAGTCATTTGAATTTTGCATAACACATTCTATAAAGATAGAAATAAAACGTGCACTAAAAATTTGTAATGTTCAAATTTATTTATTAAGTGCACAGGACATATGTAATTAAAGAGAAAGGATTTCATCTTTTCACATATGTGCTTTAATAATTTATGTATTTTCTCAACAATGTTGTGTTGAGTACAGAGGAAAATCAAACCCAAAATGTAAGATAGAGACACTATAAAGATAAGAGTGGCCATCTTATCTTTAACTTAAATTCTTAATTATATAGGCCAATCTGAAACATCTTGCTTTGAGAACATGATGTTATTCTATTCACTTTTACATCCATCATTTTCTTTCATACATTAACATATGCAAAATCTTTTGATTTACTATGAGTCAATATTAAGAATTAATAGAAACTATGTAACATTCAAATTTATTTATTAAACGCATTGGCGTATGTAATTAAGAATTTAGGTTAAAGATAAGATGGCTGCTTCTATCTTTATAAAGTTTCTATCGTGTTTGGATTTGAGAGTTTTTTTTTTGTACTCAACATGACATCATTGAGCTATTATATAAATTATTAATGTGCATATGTGAAAACGTCAAATCCTTACTCTTTAATTAAATAAAAATGTGTACTTTAAATCATTAGTAAAATTTGCAACTAATATAAAGAATGTGGTCTGAACTATTCATTATTGCTTGTCTTTAATTTTTCTTCGAATTCACTAAGAATACATATAATTGCAAAAGATAAATGTATATTCTTGCTAAAATCATTTTTTGAGTCTATGTATGTAATGTAGATAGCTATGTTCTTTAAAATAGATTTTTAATGACTTCATGGGTTAACAGTAGTTTTTTTTTTTTTTGGAATTCAGCAATTCAGAATTGTACTTATATTGTTTAATGAAGATTGGTAAATTTGGCAAAATAGTTTATAACAAATAATAACCTTTTGAGTAATATCTTATGATTGTGATTTGAATAAGATTTTAATTACAAACAACATTTTTAGATGCTCATATAATTATCTATTCTTCTGTTTGTCTATAATTATAGAGAATAGTTCTTATATACTTTTAGATTATTTCTCCAGAACAATAATGCATTAATTCTCATAGACAGGATTAATGTACCATATTCCTTAGAATACAGTTGCTTTAAACAATGCATTATAGGCTTTATGAAAATTCAACTGTTCCTATGCTTCTAAGAGGTATAGACCATAAATTCCCAAATCTTTTCAGGCCATTGCTCCCTTTGTAAGACAAATTTTGTAACACCCCTCCCCTAAGTATAACAGTTTTCCACATTCAATCTGTTGATATTTTTTATGAAAATAGCAACTAATGCTACTGTACCAGATGATGCCTATCCCGTAATTCATATATGCACACAAGATATAACATGATGTCAAGCATTGGAATAAGGCATCAACATAAACTCAATAACAAGAAAAAAAAATTCAAGTTATTAAGTTTAAATGAGTGAAATCAAACCAAAATCGATTATATTTTCTTATTTCTCCCAATCCAAAATTCTAATATCCTATTAATTGGTACCACGAAGTTTTAGGCGGTATATCTTTGGAAGGCCACATCTAAATCTCACCTTTAAGTGCCACTTTTGAGGAGAAAAAAACACTTTCAAAAAGGAAATATCTCTACCAACAAAACAAAACAAAAAAAAAAACAAATCAGCATGTCAATAAATTTTCAGTAATAACATACAGAGATTACAAAAATAATAATTTCATGCAAAGTAAGTTTCTCCTTTCTTAAATAGAACAGTGTGTTAAAAGCAAACAACAAACAAATATGTATATATATATATATATGCCTCGGCATACACACAAGCATTCCAGAAAATAATTTGATAGAATTGTTTTAAAGTAGAAAAATCAAACAATAATTTATAGAGAAACAAAAAAAATACAATAAAATTACTATGTGCACACTACTCTGCATTATTTATTATTGTAGCTATGAATATGAGGCAATACGCCTCAAAAGTGCTCAGCTTTTACTTGTTTATTTATTGATTTACAAGAGTACTGTATATAGCTTCTGCCAGTGCCTCAACACACTTAATTTTGTTATAATAAAATTTATAGTAACAAGACAATGATAATAATAAAAAAATTATACCATCTGGCTTCCTTTTGGTTTTTTCCCATTAACCATCTCCGGACTTATAACTTTTAAGTGCACTATAAACCATGACAACAAGATGGTGAGGGCTTCCTTTCTTCACAGCAAAATGTAGGCATCAAGGCGTTCATCATCAGCTAGCATCTGTGACTACATGGCAGTAGCTTAGAAGTCTGGTTGGTTACTAACATTGGGAGTTTACTTCATTAGCATTCTAATGATAAAATTTAGGCATTTTTATATTTCTCAGCTTTCTCTAGAAATCTTTATAATAACAACAGTAGCCAACCAAGAGTCGATCACACAATTCTGGGCAGACTATAATTTGAAGCTAGGCTCTGATCTGCCTTCCTTCATAAACTTCTGCTTTACAACTAGAATATTTTTCTTAATTCAGCAAACCCTTAACCACCCAGCAAACAAAACAGCAATGAAAACAATAAACTCAGAAGAGACCCCCCCCCCATCATATGCTGAAAACCTTTTATAGCATACCTATAGCGATACAAATTGAGTACCCCTCTTTCACTATTGCAGCCGTTATCTCCAATTTCTTGGATAATTTATCATAACTGATGATTGCTGGTTTAGCATGAAATACGTATATTGGTGATTATTTATCTTTTCAGCATATATGTGTTTAGGTATTTCAGTGTTATTAGTTAGAGTGGAGAGAGGTGGGTGGTGTGAAAGTCTGTGCTCATATACCCTATATTACATATATATATATAGCCACGGGTATATAACAAGCCTGTGTTTCAGTTATTACATTATAGAGATGTCTGCCTATCCTTGCATATGTATTAAATGGATTATGTCCTGTACATGTGGGGTTCAGATTGACCTTAGGTCAACATGGGTGTGACAATAATCTCGGCCTCAGGGTGGCCTTTGAGCATTCCATCATCAGATTTTCAATTGGATGGAAGGTTGAAGAGTTGGAGTGTGGAGTGGTTTGAAGCCTGTCCATTAAACTATGAGGATAGTCTATCTTAATATATATCTGAGCACTTATACTACATATGTGTGTAAAGATGATAGTCTGGACCAACTGATGATTGCTGGTTTAGCATGAAATACGTATATTGGTGATTATTTATCTTTTCAGCATATATGTGTTTAGGTGTTTCAGTGTTATTAGTTAGTTTGGAGAGAGGTGGGTGGTGTGAAAGTCTGTGCTCATATACCCTATATTACATAACACAGTTGGTATAGCTTTTTACACCTTTTTATCTTCCACTTCTTTCATTTTTCTCAGACTCTTAATTCCTCAAGGAGTTCCGTTTTACATATAGTTTCTAATTTCAATACAATGGAAATAGCTTTTTCCATCTTTGCAAAAAATTCAAAACAAACAAAAAAAAAACAAATCTGAGATATGAACAAATTTTTAGATTCTCTCATCTGATATTGACCTTGTATTACGTTATTTTTTTAATAGATTGTACAGGCTTAAACCTGCATTTATATATGTAATATATGCGGGATTCGAAATCAGACTTTCACACAACCCACTACTCTCAGAAACATTGTGAGATATATACACTTCTTTAGTTAAAGAAAATCTCTACCCCACCCTCTCTTAATATATCCTTGTATGCATTTTCATTTTTCAATCTTATTTAAAAATAATCATTGTAATTTATTTTTAAAACTTCTTTAAAAAATATGTGTAATTAATATTTTATATACATGTTGAACATCAATAATTTGGAATTTTCTGTAATAGAAAAAAAAATTATGAAGACCCCACTGAAATTTTCATTCTCCAAATTTTATTATTATAGTATAAGTTAAGTTGATTCAATTAGCTTTATTATTATTATTATTATCATCATCAAATCGTGAATAAATTAATACAAATTTTATAAATAAAACTTTTAAAATAATGTCAATGCAGTAAATGTATTAATTTAGTTTCCTGATTTAAATAATTGGTTTTTTTTAGTCTTATTATTAATTTGTTTAATTCTTGCTTTTTTCATTTTTACAAAATAGTAAATTAAAGTTTGGGAGGGGGGGCATTTTAATCATCTTTTTAAAATACTGCTAATTTAAATTAATTATGTATTATTTGCATAAATATATGTAAAACGCTAATAAATATTGTTGCAAATAAGTATAAGAGAGAAAAAAAGATAAACTTTAATTACTAAATATCATTAAAAAAAAAACTGCACAAAACTGTATATTATAGGAAGAAGAGAAAGAGGACCAAAAACTGTATGACAAATTTGTATGTTTTTGATTATAAAGGTATGCTGATATGAAATAAATTTTTAATAAAATGAAAAGAAAAAGTAATTTGTAAATTTTATAATGTATTAATAATAGATTGAATTTTTTTTTTGCAGACTTTAGAAATATTAAATTATAGCCAAAATTTTGAAAATAATGGTACTAGATCTTTGAATTCAAATGCTCTGATGTTTCACAAATAATATATTTAGATAGAAAAATGACTCGGAAACTTAAATGCTTTAAAAAATGACATGAATTATAGTAAGGAATGAGAATTTAAATGAAATCAAGTATCATTGTACAGAATATTGGATAGATCATAGAGACAAGATGATAGTAACATTATAAAATATACCTTCAATTCAAAATAAATTAGTAGACAATATGATGTCTGTACTTGAGAAACACTACTACTCATGGAAAATTTAAATAGCTTTTAAAAATTAAAATTACCAATTTGGGTTTTTCAAAGAATTATTTAAAAGAAAATGTGAAAATGAGTAAGCCAATTAATTCATGAATTTATTAAAAATAAAAATGCAGACTAGCTTTTTGACACTGCCTATACTATTAATAACTTAATTAAAATAAATCTATACTATATAGAGAGTATTAAAGACAAAAGTTCTGTGACTAACAAAAGACTTAAAATGTTTGATGAATTAAAATTGCAAATGAGTTGCAGTATTTTGCTGATTATATATATATATTTGATATACCAGAAAAATATATAATTCTATTAATTTAGTGAACGATATTCTTATATGATTATGATGATATTTGGATAAAATGAGAATATTTTGATTACCTTTTGAATAAGGATAAAATGTATTTAGATGTGAATAAAGATATCAAACTTGATTAAATTAAAATTGTTCTTGGTAATCTTAAAAAAATGAAATTCCTGGTTTTAAAATACAGATCTACTAACTTTAACAGTTTTGAAATATTTTAGGAATATAAGGATCTACAAAGTTATTACCTGATATAAAAGATGCTTCTAAAGTTCCGCTTCTTTTTTTTAATTTTATGATAATAGTATATCAAGCATTTTATAGGTGACTTCATAAAGCAAACATTGAGGTAGAATATAATTTTGATAATGGTTGTACTATTTTTACCATTATTCTTAATGTCTTACATCTGCAGTATATAAAAAAATTGATTTAGTAACTAATGTCTGAAAAACACAAGGGCTTTTTAATCAATAATGTGTTTACATATTTGAAAATGGTTATCACTTCTAATATCTTGATATACTTCAATGACTCCATTATGTTAGTGCATTTAATGTATTAAAACATAGGTTATTTCATCATAAAAATGAAGTGAAACATGGGCTTTTATGACCTATATCAAAGCACTGAAAATTTCATTTAAAAATTCTGAAAATGTAGCAAAATTGTAAAACCAATCATTAAATTATTTAGTTTGTTGAATCATATGATATATAATCTACAATTGTAAAAACATATCTTCATTGGATTGGGCAAGTATTTTACAATAAACTTGTACATGATTTTCATAAATCTTCTATTTATGTAATTAAGATTATTTCAAAGAAAGAGGGAAGTTTGCTATAGAAGAGATTAAAATATCATGTTATGTAATATCAAACAAATAAAGGGATTAACATTCTATACATATTAATAATTTAAGATTTCCATATAGTTTGTGTAATCATTGTAAATCATTATAAAATTAATTTATAATTGTTTGTGTGCATATTTTTGTTATGTAGAATTGGAATGGCCACATTTATTTATGAATGACTTAACGATGATAAAGCTATGGAAGAGAATAGAAGTCTTAAAAGTATAAAACAATATCATGGAATTTTTGTAAATATATATCCAGTAAATACTAAAATTATTTAATATTAATTTTTTCAATTAAGTTTCAAGCAGAATAGTGCTTTGCAACATGTATTTTCATATTATTTATACTTTTTTTTCTTCTGTTTGTTCATCCTAAAAGAACAAAGAGTTTTGAATTAATGGTGTTTTAACCTAAGTCTTAACAAAGTAGGAGAAGAAATGTTGCTAACAAGATAGAAATAATTAAATTAATTTCAAATCTACTACAAAAGAATATTGGCATATATATATATGAAAAATTTGTGCAAATTATTAAAAGAAATAAATTTGGCAAACACATGCTTTATATAGACATATTATACTCATGAATAAACTTTAGTTGTTTTTAAGTTTTCATATTTTTAATCATTATGATTATTTTATTTGTTATAAAGCTGCAAATTACACTCATAAATTACTCTAACAATTTGAAAAATAGTATCTCCTTTTTTAATTTTAAAAATACATATACTTTTTACTTCCATTTGGTTATGATATATATATATATGTATTTTTAGCAAACGTGTGTGTGTTTTACATACCAAAAGTAAGCATGTCATATACAAAATAATTATTTATATTTCATTTGTCTATGTATTTACAACTATAGTGAAGTAATTTTTTTAGTAAGAAATCAACTTTGTATATTAAAGTTTAATATATGACATGTTAAATTTTCTATCTAAAATTAAAATATCTACTGACCAAGAGATGCAATAAAAATGTTTTTTTTTCTTTTATAATCATTACAGCCAAGTTTAACCACCATTATTTTTAATGCATGATAAAGCTTTATATAGCATCATAGAAAAAAATAAATAATAATTTGAATGATAGATGTGAAACATGTCTGTGCTAAACAATTTTACAAAATAATTTTATTTGTTTATAATTATATAATATATTTTAATTTATCTACCTTAAGGCAAGTTTATTGTCAAAACAAGATATAACAAACACTTAACCAGTTAGTGATTGACAGTGTAAACAGGACTATGTTGATAATATAATAAAATATCTTGTTATCATCATTCATTTTTATTACCAGTAATAGTCACTCAAATATAGCCATTGAAATTGCAGAAAGGAAAAAAAAAAGGGATGGGGGTAGAATAAGGAGTAACAAAGATTTACAGATGACGTTCATGATGGTTATACAAACCTTTATTTGACATATGGAGCTGCCTTTAACATCTGCTGTGAAATTTTTTTTTTTAAAGACTTCAACACTTTGCTCTTCATTGTATTGAATTCTTAACCATACTTTTCTAATAAAAGTAATTAATGTTGTATGTTTATAGATTTTTGTGAGATAATCATGAAATAGTCATAACTCTGGATTCACAGTCAAAACCTATCCCTGCACTTGTTTTCTCAATACTGGGGGCGTGTCCATATGTGTAAAAAAAGTTTAAGATTGAAATTAGAATTGGTGTGTATGTGGTAATACATTTTCATTGTCATACAGTAATATCTAAAAATGATCAAAAGCATGAAAACATCATGGTAATCAGATCCTATGTTAACTTAAGTGATTGAAGCTAGATTAAAAAATTGAGAGAAAACAAGACTTTCTATTGAAAACAATATGTAACTAGCTTTTGATGAATCAGTATCTTATCCTATAAAGCAATTGGAGATGCTCTTGGTTGCAATTAATCCTTATATTAGAAAGTCATTCCTTTATCTGACATGTTAATTAAGCTATATTAATGGTACTGAATCATAATAAATCTTATAACTTGCATATATATTTTTTTGTAGTATCCTATGTTACACTTTATTTTATAATATTAAATTATAGTTTAGTATCATAGGATATCCAATTTACTGCAATAATGATTTTTTAAAGTTTATACAGATATAATTCTTTTTACATAGTAATACCCACACACGTGTTTAAGAGTTTTTAAAAAAAAATGAATATGAGAAAAAAGATACTTAAATTGATAAAGTTTTGTTTTGGTTTTTCAAGTTTGAATGAGAGGAAATTTTTACAAAATAATTTTATACTAAGATTCATTCCCTTTATAAAAATAAAACAATATCAAACAGATCCTTAAGTATATGCCACAAATATTAATAAATACAACAATCAGAATCTAGCTGGTTTAAATTTCAATATAGCTTGAGACTAAAAGATGATTCCTGAATCATTTCTTTAGAAACCCAAAGTAAAAATCATTATATACTTATATAAAATAATAACAGCAGACCCACAAATGATTATTAAATATATTGTTAATAGTCCAGGTTTTTTTTTTTTTTTAATGAATGCCTGCAATTGAAATAAAAATAAAGGAAAATGGATGTGGTTTTTGTGTAATATGATTTATTTTGTACTGTTTACATAAATTCATTGATTAGAAAAGCACTGTCAGGTTTAGTTGTGAGTCATAAAATTTATTAGACATTGAATCTATCAATATGACCACAGCTGTTATACATTAGCAATGCATTTTGATTAAATAAATATTTTTGTATAAGTACATATCTTCAGACAATATCATCATTAAATTGATGATTTGAGATATAAATTTTCAAATCATGTTACTACCATTTCTTAGTAGTAATCTAGGGATGTTTACTTTTATCAGAATAATTGCACACTACCATCATCTTTTAAAATCTAATAAGAATTTTTTTTTTTACAAAATAAATCATGACTTTTATTCATTAAGCATATATGAGTTTTTATTATACAAGATCTGAAATCAACTTTGCTCTACAATGTGATAATTAAAAGCATAGATAAATATCTAGAAATATATGTCTTAGGTATTACAAACTTAATATAGCATTGAATTTGATTTCACTATATTTCATGATGATTTGCATAACAAAGTAATTTTGTTTCATTGCCTTTTTAATACATTTATACTCGAGAAGATAAACGATGTGCTGTTTGCATGCTATTATATGGCTCCAGTGGTTTTTAGTCTATCATCAGCTTTTCAGATGAGACTATTTCTATATTAAGCAGTTTACAAGGACTTAGGGTGAATTAGGATTTAAATTTATTATTCAGTGTAATTGGAAACATATTACAATATATCGATTCATATAAATATACAATCAAAGGATCATATCAGTTTTTAGACAGAAATGAAAAGGAGTATTAATAAATAGTATAAAGATAATGAAGAATCTAGTTAGTAAATAAATAGTAATCCAATAAAGATTTAGATAAAATATTCTAGAAAAGTAAAGATTTAAATTGCTTAATCTTGGAAGTTAGTATATAAAACAAGCATCAGTATATCATGTAACATAAACTATGTAAGGGGAGAGAGATAAAAACAAGTAAACATAATACACTATATGTTATTAAGAGATTTGAAGAAATGAGATCTATGAAGAACAATAAAATGAAAAGAAAAAGCAGTAAAAATTTACAAAAATTGGTATTGGAATTGAAAATTAAAAGAGTTAAAAATAAAAGGGTAGACTTTTACATGAAAATGTGAATTTTATTGAAAAACAAATGGAATAAACAGTGGAAAGCAAATATAATGATAGACAAATATTTATGTGGCAAAAAAGTGGAATGGAAGAATTTTGATTGTGCTAAATGAATTAATATTAGAAAAGATAAGGGTGTGTAGATTTAATATCAAAATGTAAATATTTTTTTAATGTCAGTTGAAGTCATTGTGGATAGCTTGATATTTTTACATAGTCAATTTGTATTTTTTTTAAAAAATCAAAATTGTTTTATCTGTAACTAATATTAAATCATGATTCATTTTATGAGCAAATTGGGTTAAATATTCCATTAAGAAAATATGTATAATATTCTAGATATTCAGCTTACTTTATAAAATGTATCATGAATTATAGTGTTCAAAACGCTGATGATTAGATAAAATACTATTTACCTAAAATGTATATCACACTATTTTCTTGTCATTCCTATGATTTGGGATTTCAATCTGGGCTGGGTGAAACTTGGAAGGCATTTTTTCAGATTATATGCAAGTTTAGGATTTTTTTTTTGCAGGTAGAGAGCCCATAGCATTCCAGTTTTTGGTCAATAAATGAATATCTAGCTATCTTTAGCTAGAGGATAAGATAAAATAAAAAAGTCTGTAAACTTATCACTGCAGTTGGCAAACCTAATGAGCAGTGATTTTTTTCCCATTGTTTCTCTTTGGAAGGCTGAAGAAAAGACTTGTTCTGTAGTAAGCTGTTTAATGCAGTTCCCCATTCCCTCATTAGAATTACAATTAAATGATACTTGAAAAGATAGAATATAACCCCCCCCCCTTTTTTTTTTATGTCAAAGCATTGGCCGGGAAGCGAACCCGGGCTAGTTGCTCAGAAGGCAGCTATACTAGCCACCAATACTAAAGGAATCACTAAATTATTTAACACAGCTTTTTTAAATAAATAAAAAAAATTGAAAAAGATAAATAAAATATATAGCAGATTTCAAAAATTTTGAAAAGTATAATAATTGCAGATAGAATGATAAAGATTAATGTTGACACATTGTATGATAGTTATTACTTTTTCATGACAATATAAATTGGATAGATTTAAAAAGAAAATAAAAAATGATTGCTTAACTTTTTTATTATATCTTTGAAATAGGAAAAGGACTAATTGCTTTGAATTAACTTTTTTGATTTATTAATTAACAAAATTGGAAATATTAGGAATAAAATGTTAAGATTATAAGTATGACTGATAAAGTATTTTTTCATTATAGAAATTGAAATGTAGTTTTATAAAAATATGTGAAAATTAAAATTAAATTCCTTAAGTATATCCTTTATAATGAATATTGATAATGCTTTTTAGAATTATAATTGAGTTTATTCGTTATTGGTTTATTTTATAAAGTATTGAAGTTTACAGAATATAAAAGTAATTTCTTATTGAGTTGTCAAAAATATAAAAATTGAAGAAAAAAATTAAAATTACAGTCAAGTATAAATATGAGTAAATATTTTTTTTGTTTATGTCAAGAATATAAAATTATGAAGTTAAATTTTAGGAAGTAATAATGGATCTACTAAAGACAGTATAAAAGATCAGCAAAATTAAAGAAAAACAACAAGGAATGGAAAGCAATTTAAATGATTTAGATAGCACTGAGAAACATTTTCATAAGAATAAATTATTTATGAGCAAAAGTTTCTGGTTCAATTTGCATCAAGATAATGATTACAATCTTACAGTAAAGTGGAACTGCGGGGCTCTGTATTATCTTTAGGTGCTTAAAGTATTCAGACTTGTATATTATTTTAAAAAAATATAAGAAGCAACAATGAATAAAGGAAAAATATAACATGGAAAATAGTTTATAAACCATTTGAAAAGTATTAAGAACTAGATAGTAAAATACTATGTGAAATAAGAAACAAAATCAAGACAAAAAGATTTTTTGTAGTTGTGATCTATAATAGAAGAAATTCAGGAATTTGGAAAAAATAAAATTGTAAAAAATGAAGTGAGATAGAGAAAGTCTCATCACTACTATAGAACAGGAGTGGGCAATTGTTTTGGCTCAGGGGCTGCAGAGGTTGGTGGAGGGCCACTTTGTGGAAGCGAAGATTAGCGGAGGGCTGCACCTTTTTTTATGACACAATAAACACACTGCTTTATTCCCTGTATTACGAAAGAAATGATTTGTTTGTTCATTCTTCATTAAACACATTACATTCATCATCGATTTTACATTTTTTCAGAGAGTTCATGGTTTCACTAAAGTTGGAAATGTATATATTTGCTAATGCAAAGACAAAATTGAAATTAACCAGGTCAACTGGAAAAGCACTGCACATGTATATTGACTGCACATGTATATTGACGTGGTCATCCTAGTGGAAAATATGAGATGAACCTTCAGTCACGCACGGGAAGGAAATCTCAGTTCAAGGTGGATTTTTCTGATTGTCTTGGTGGACCGCATGTGACCCTCAGGCTGCTATTTGCCCACACCTGCTCTAGAAGAACAAAAAAAACTGAAGACATTCATTGAGCATTTATAAAAGAATTGATGAGCTATTAAAGTTCTATAGAGTATAGCATAGATCATATTTATATTAAAATATGAAGAAAAAAATAGAAATAAATAAAGTAATGAAATCTTACTAAGAATTATACTGAAATTGGAAATGAGTCCAGATGAAAGGGATATTTTCTAGGAAAGATATACAGAGATTAGAGCAAGTATTGGAAATCTCTGATATATTATTACAATATTTTTGACTTTATATATTAAAGAAATGAAAATACATATCAATCAAACATTTTTTATAGATAAAATTCCAAGGAAAATTGATTTCAGTTTCATTAGTTGCAAGAAAAAAAATACCACTTGTCTGATTTTAAAACACACCCAAATAGAACATTGATCAAAAACTTTTATTTAATATTTCAAAGGTGAAGACTGCATTTACTAAAAATGGGAGAATGAAAGATAGAACCAAATGGCTTGGTAATCAATGCTTATTTGATAGGGAGAGAACATCATGAAAAATTGGAACTAAGAAAAAAAAGCTATAGCAGAACAAAGTATAGCAAAAAATCAACACACTCTTTAATACTTCATTATTTATCAAAATATATCATAATTGTTACTTCAAACTATTGATTTATAAAATGAATGCTATGACATAACAATGTTATTACAAGTATATAATTATATGTGACTAGGAAGTCATTATTCATTTCTTAAAGTGAATAATGTTTTGCCAACTGATTCATAGTTATGCTAAATTACTGGAGGTGTTTGTATCTGATGCGTAGCAAAAGAAATCTGGAAAATCACTGTTTTTTCAAACATGTAATTTTGAGGTGGAACTATCATAATTTGATAGATCACGTAGTATTTTCTCAGTCCAGTTATTCTATGGATATATAATATTTGCAGTCCATTTAAATACATTTTTCAGACAACAATTATCTTTCCAAAATCAGTACTTCTGCTATTCACATAGCCCACACAAATATTGGTTTAAAAAATGTGAGCATATAAGATTTTTCCTGCAATTTCTCCACTTATCAGATTATATTACTAAACTCTGCATTCTATTGGCTGATATCTGCTCTAATGTTATATAATTCTATCTTATGTAAGTGTATACATATTTTGTATTTATATATATATATATGCACAATTATAAGTAATACATAATACAAAGCAAAAAAATATGACATTTTTAAAATTAAAAACAACACATCATTGCAAACCATGAAATTATTTTACTAAATTTTTCATTTCCTTGATAAAATAATCAACGTTTGATCACCAGTTGTTTTCCAATATTGTTTTTTAGCCATAAATTTCCAAACATAAGTTTATTTTGAGTTTGGTGTTTTTTTTTTTTTTTTTACAATCATCTACTTATTTCTTTATAGATTGAAATAGCTAGATCCAGAAATTTAAGAATAAAATAATAAAGTTATTATATTCCTTCTCTGTTATTGGATTCTAAAATTTAATTAGTATATTCTTGCATTTTTATATTTATCCTATAAGTCTCATAACTAAAACATTTTCTCTATCAATTGTTAATTTTGTTACATGTTAGTTTTTCTAATTATTTATTTGCCTCTAAAGATAAATCTATTTTGTCACTTGTAACTTTTCTGATTTTACATAAAAATTGTAACAACTATTTGTTTGCAATCTGCATACTTTTTGGATCTACTATTGTTATGTTGTTAAAATAGATTTATCTAGATAAGTGATCTATATTTTTGTTAAACAATTTTTTAATGATATAAATTGTTGATTTCAATTTATATTATGTGTATTATATATATATAATTGCAGGGAATATGAATCCAGATTTTCAAGCACCCTTCAGCTATCCAATCTGTGGTAAAGATAAATGATCTCCAATATACATATTTCATGCTGAAACAGATTATCATCTCCCACACATACATAATCAGTGCTCGGTTTATATTAACATAGAAAATCTTCAAATTTAAATGGACAGACTTCAATAGACTCCACTATCCAACTCTTTAAACTTCCAGATTGAAAATATGATGATGGAATGCCCAAATCCCTTGATGTTGCCAATATTATTGTTATGTTCATGTTGACTTTAAGTCATTCTGACCCTCACATATGGGATCTTGTCCATTTAAATGCATTAGCAAAGCATTCCATCATCAGATTTTTAATAGTAGGGAAGGCTGAAGAGTTTGATGGTGGAGTATATTGGAACTTGTCCATTAAAGCTTGAAGATTTGCTATCTTAATATAAACTGAGCATTAATTATATATATATGTTGGAGATGATGATCTGAACCAACTGATAAATTCTGGTCCAGCATAAAATATATATATTGGAGATCATTTATCCTTTTCACATGTGTGTGGCATGTGTATTTGTTGTATGAGCTAGATTGGATAGATGAGGGGAACTTGAAAATATGGGTTCAAATTCTCTAAAATTATATCTAAATTCTATGGATATA
Source organism: Epiperipatus broadwayi (assembly GCA_028023455.1). Taxonomy (NCBI): domain Eukaryota; kingdom Metazoa; phylum Onychophora; class Udeonychophora; order Euonychophora; family Peripatidae; genus Epiperipatus; species Epiperipatus broadwayi. Next base: position 4,947,422 of record JAQFVV010012402.1, read on the forward strand.
AAGTATACCTGTATTTAAATATATATATGGTATATATAATTTTATTTAAAAAAAATAAATCGAATGGCTTTATTGCTCAAGTGTTTATAAGTTCAAACACATCAAGTGACAGAGTTGGTCTCAATCCTTTAGTTTCAGAGTCTGTTACTCTACCACTGCAACCAAGGCATGATTATGTTTTATGATTTCATAGCTACAAAGGTAACTTATTTTTTCATCTTATGCATGTATTTAACTTATAGAGACTAAATAAAAAATTTATATCAATCTTAGCATAGAATTTTATACATATAAATTTATACAAGGAATCCTCAATATTCATGTTCCTAAAAAGTATAATTTATGTAAAAATATTGATTCCCCATTGCATTATGCAATAGATATTTCCCAAATCAATTTAAAATATCAAATTTATAAGGATATGTTTTTATTAGAGTTATAAATAAATTAATAAATATGAGCATATTTTTCTTATTGCTTTGAAGATTTGGTTCATTAGTAAAGTAGCAGATTCTGGAATTTGAGGTCCATGGATGCTTCCAGTATCACTTCCAACTTTTTATAAACTCCTTAGCAATAAAGTCACTCAATTTATTTATATTTTTTATTGTATGCTCACTGATTTAATAATTTATAAATCCTTCCCCCTCATTACAAAATAAAAAATGAAAACTAATATTAAAAGCTATTTTCTTTGATTTTATGGTCATGTTATACTAATTTTATTTAAAAGTTATTAAGAACAATCTCTGAATGTTATTAGAAATTGGCACAAATGTTATGACAAGAAACAAAAAAAAAAAATTAATTCATTGAATTTTTATTTTTCTGTTTATTTTTTTATTCATGAAGTTATTGTAAAAATGTAAAAATAATTTTTAAATCTAATGTACATAACATTTTGTAAATATTAATATTAATAAGCATTAAAAGTATAATTTGCACACTTTACTTTAAACATTATAGAAAAAAAATATGTATATATACACACAATTCAACATTTTGGATATCTTTTAGTTTTAGTTAAATTTTTGCTATAAGTAAGGTGTACAAATTCTGTTTATATAAAATGTTACAGGAAAATAAAAGAAGTGGTAAGTTTAGTGATATTTGTAAATATGACATTTACATTTAATATTTAATTTTTCAGCAATGAGGAGTTTTTTTTTTTGTCCTGCATGACTCAAGGTTTGCAGATTACACTTTAGTTCTATATTTTTTGATGCTCAAACTTAATATCAATTCCCAAGCAACAAGCCATTTGATTATTTTACAGTTTTTCTAAATGTGTTCAATCTTTTTATAACATTTTATAGTAATATATTTTGCATATAGTATATAATTATGAATTTAAAAAAGAAAAAGATTCTCCAAAAATCCATTTACATCAATTCATTGAATATTAATTAATCTTTCATAATTAATTAATATGTAGGTGAAACATTGGATATCATAATGATGTTTATCAAGACTCCTCTGAATTTGCATCAACAGTAAGTATATGTTCTATCTGAACAACTAACTCCATTTATATAGACAATAGTATTATGACCAAGCAATAATACTTATAATCACAAGTGAGGTTTGCTATTGCTTTCTATCACATTCATTTATTATTTACTATTTATATAATATTTATACCTATTTGCATAAATTAATTAATTATTTGTTTGGATTAGGCCTAAATACTTTTAAAAATTTAACATTAATTAATAAAAAAGATGATACCTGTAAGAATGCAGTTCTTATGAGTTTATATTTCAAAGATTGCTGCAAAGGTTTTTATTTTTGTGTAATATTGTGTAAATGTTATTAAAAATCTGGTAAAAATAATCTCTGAAATGTTTTTTACAAGAAACAGAAAAAATATTTAATCAATAAATTTTTATTTTTTAAAAAATTTTTTTTTAGATGTAAAGTAATTGTAAAAATATAAAAATAATTTTAACTATAATATAAATAATATATTGTAAATGTATATCCTCATAAATATTAAAATTAATAGTTACTATTATTTACATTTAGTATTTAAATTTCGTGTTCATTGGCTTTTGTCCTGCATGATTTAGTGTGGTAATAGACTGGTAAACTAGATTACAATTCATTTTTTTAACTTTTGGAGCTCAAACTTTATGTGAGTTTTTATGTGAACTCTTGAGCAACAAACCATTTGGTTATTTTATGTTGGTTTTTTTTAAAAAAAAATATGTTCACTCTATTCATAATTTTTATTGTATCTATATTGTATTGTAAAGTAAAAAAAGGGGGAAATCTGAAGAAAATATACATATACATGAGTTTGTTGAATAACTAATTTATCCTATCTAATCAATCATGTAAATGAAACAATATCAGATTGATATCTATCAAGGATCTTTTGAATTTAAAACAACAGAAAATATATGTTTTGCCTGAAATTATTGCTTACTATAAAATTCATTTATTATTAACAATATTTATACTCATTTGCATAAACTAGTTAACCATTTACTTATACTATTCAAAATTCAGCAACATCTAATAAAAGATGTAGTGCTTTTAGGAATGTAGTTTATATGAATTACATTCTAATGATTACTAATAAAAATTTTGCTCTAGAACTAAAAGAATATGTTCAACAAGTAATGGATAGTTCTGTTATATCTTTTAATTAATATGACTATTTTAAAACTCAAATGTTATTCTAAATGTAAATTCAAAGAGATTAGCTTTGAAATATCAAGTCATCTTGTATATATCAACATCTCTTATAATCAATTTATATTTGTTAAATGAGCTAACAAGACATTATAAAAAACAAATGACCCTAAGATGCATTTAATGCTGAACCAGCAATCATCAATTGTCCCAAATAATTATCTCTCATATATATATCTTTATCATATAAATGGTAATTATCAATAGTAAATTGTTACATTTTGATTTATTCCAATCACAATTTTGACACAAACCACTAAGTAAATACAGCAATGATTATCAGTAATCATTCATTGACAAATCTTGATCTTAGCATGTTACATACAAATATAATATACACACACATGATTAGTTTGATTATAATTGAATAATGTTCTGACAATAACATTATAATATTTTTAATATAATTGAAATGGTTAATTAAAATTTAATCAGAAGCAAATAGTACTACATCCACAAATACTTCTTTTTATATACATAATGCTTTAATTATTTTAAATTACTGTCATTGAATCATTTATAAGTGCACTAAACATTATACTTTCAATTTATGCAAATGTCAATAAGATTTTAAATATAATAGAAACAATATTGTTAGAAAAACTATATTTGTATCTATTTAATCACTACAATTAATATTAACCCTGATTTTTAAGTATCCAGTAATTACTATGATATTAAAATTATATGTATATATGCACAATATTTTGCAAAATATAATCTGAGTTTTACTTTACATGTATATCAGTGAATAATCATTAAATTAGTATCTATAAATTTTAATTCATGATATGAGTGGATGGCCAACTCTGCAATAATGTGCATAAATATGTGAAGCTAATATCTCCACATGGAAACCAAACTTCATCCTGATGAATTCCTGATTAAGATAACACATTATGAAAATTCACAAAATTATTAATATGAACTCTGGTTTAATTATGAGATTGCTGCACTAGAATTACAGAGATGAGAATCTTAGATTTTCAAAACGAAAAATAATTACATAGTGTTGGGAAGCAAGCAACATTTCAAGTGTCAGATAAACTCTTCAGAGTGATTTTCTTTCACCTAGGATACAATAAAATTACTTCAACTTAACATTGAAGGTATATCAAAACAGGACATCCTCTACAAATTAAGTGTTCAACACAATGTTGATGCAATTATATTTCAAAAGATTAATCATCCTTCTAATAATTCATATCTGTTAAATATCTAGATTGACATTTATTAATGATAGAATTCATTCTAAACATTGTATGATTACTTTTGTTCAAATTGTCTTGTAAAGCAAATATTTGCCTTCTATTGAAGATAATTCAAATGATATTGCAATCACCATTCAGATAGACAATTTTTATGCATCTATATTTATAAATCCTTCCAACACAAACTGGTCCTATCCTATATATCCAGGTCTTTCTACACCTTTTGTATTTATGAGATTTTATTTTTTGTCTCTTGTAGAATGGATGGGTGTAACAACATGAACTTTGTTTACTATGCTAAGCAAGAAGAAACATTCCATTTAGTCAGATGGAATGCAAAAACCACTCCTGATATGTTTTGTTTCGACCCAAAATGGTTCATCTTTATCTGCTGAACTATTGGTGTTCGATTATTTTCCCCGTAGCCAACATAAATCCAGTCTTGTCATTCTTAGAAACTGCATTCCTATAGTTGAAAGCTATCATGTTTAGAGATACAATATAAAAAAGCTTACTGAGGTTGATATATTGGATATTTTGGAAAAATATCTTTTTAATTCCCTACTGCTATGATAGGTTTAACAAACTTAATAACAGCTACCAAAGAGTCAATTTCTCATGGATATCATAAACGATTCATTCTAGGCTAGAATAAAACTAGCATTGCTATTTATAGCCAGTTTTTATTTACCAAATATCTAGAATTTTCTGACAAACTTATAAAATCAATGGATGATGCCAGAAAAGAAAATTGAAAAGAAATGAAACTTTACAAGATCTAATCATAAGGCCAGAGCACTTTTACAAAAGCTTGGTGGATGCAAAAGAGTTACTGTTGTCATTGCTAAATTGCAAGCATCTTTTTCATAATGTTCTTACAACAGCAGTCTGATAAAATTTGTAAATGTCATTGAACTTGATTGATTGATTGTCCTAAATCAGGAAAAGCCCCAGGAGTAGATAATATATTTCCAGAGTCTCTAAAAAAGTTAGGAACTAAAGACAAAACATGGTTGGCAGAATTGTTCAATAATATTATACAAGCAAAACTATAAAGCCAGAAATAATTCAAAAAATTATTGCCTAGTAGCGGTATGTGTTTCCTAAATGTTTTTCAAAGAATCATTTAAACAATTTTTCCAATAGTAAAGAATCACCTTTTTAAATAGCAAGCTAGTTTTAAGGCTAGGAAGAAGCTATTGCGAACAAATTTTAGCTTTTAACAACTCACATTGAAAAAAGCTTTAAAATAAATTTAAAAACTGGTGCTACTTTTTTTGATTAACTTCAACTTATGATTTTATTTGAAAAATGGTCTTCTAAAAGTTAGTTAAAATTTTTAAATGCAGGAAAACCTTTAATTTACTTGACAAAATTCTCTCTAATAGATTAATTCAAATGACACTGATTATTGTAGTTTATACTAAATTTTGCAGAATAGACTGTCATAAGGTTCAATCCTCTCTTTTTATTCAATATATTTGTCAATCTTCCAGATACAGGAGGCAGGAAATTCATTTATGCTGATGATAATGTTTTAATTTTCCAAAAAAAAATCCTTTTCTGAAATAGAAAAATCAATAAAAATATGAAAAAATTAGAAATGTTTTTTAAATAATGGAGACTTATTCCTAACCTAATGAAAACAGTAGATTCAATTTTTCATTTAATGACAGAAATCATCTCATAATCTGAATAATATTTTGCAATAATAGTTTAAAATATGATTTTATCTTATGCCCATGATATTTGGTTTGACTTTGGATGATGACCTAACTTATTTTCTTCATTTATCTAAGGTTAGATCAGAATTAATTTCTAGAAATAATCTTGGAAAGCTGGTTGGGACTACTTAGGATTGTTATACAACACATTCCACTGGTAAAGATTGTATTCCTGTTTGGAGAAAAGTTCACACAAAACTTCTAGATACTCAATTAGATATTACCATGAGAAATATTATTGGTGTACTTAAATCTACTTTTTTGCACTTGCTTCCTTTTTTTTTTTTTACATATTCCTCTACCAAATATGAGAAGAGAAATTGTCTCACAGAAATGTATAAAAACTGTTAAGTAGATCAGGCTTGTCAATATCTAATGATATAATTTCACTTCCTAAAACTCCATACAAACCAAGAATCTATCATCAAAGATATAAAAAATGGAATTCTGATGAGATTCCAGATAAATTTGTTTTTCAGATTTAACAATAAAGCTAGCTGAATTTATCTTCCTAGATGTAACCAAGTCTCATCAATAGATACAACATAATGCATGGTCATTGTGCTCATCTGATTCATAAATGGAATTTATCAGTCACTGATTTTTGTAAATGTGGATAAATAGAAACTACGAATCATGTAGTTAATGACTTTCAGATTTAAGGCTGCAGGAGTGAATTGAAGAACTTAATAAAGACCCTAGTAAATCTATAAGTCCAAGTTATAATTTCTTCAGTTTTCTTTATGATATCTTGTTAATAGTTAAGCTGTGTAAATCCATATTCTAAATAAATAAATAATAAGTTTCCTCCTTTTTTTTTTTTTTTAATACTCAACTTTAAAAACAATAGGAAAAAAAATGGATGAGCAAATGAATACCTTGTAATAAATATTTTCAGTAGTTCCTTGAATCATAATGGATCATGAGTTCACTAGACTTTTATTACAGATTAGTTAAAATTCATCATTTGTTAAATTAAATTCTGGTTTAAATTTCTCAGTGCAAAACTATTTTAACTAAATTCATATCTAGAATCAAAATTCTTCAATATTATCTGATTGAACAGAAATCTTTGTAATTATTAAGAACAAAGATGAGATTTGTATGCTATTAATAGAACTTTCTGCAAGATTATTTAGCTTAGAAGAAGAATTTCAGATTGTAGAAAATATGTATACATATTGCATGTAATACAATAATTTTTAAGCCTATTGTTTCAAGATAAACTGAGTATCATTATGCAATATATTATAAACTTTTTTACTGCTTATGACTTTTATATAAAAATATAAATAATTGCTTTACAATTTTATATATATGTATTTTTTAAAAAACTTTTTAATATAGGGTATATGATTACAGACTTTCAGATGACCCATCACTCTCCACTCTATCTAATAACACCGATACACTAAAGCACATATATGCTGAAAAGATAAATAATCATCAATATACGTATTTCATGCTAAAACAGCAATCATCAGTTGGTCCAGATTATCATCTCCCACACATATATACTATAAGTGCTCAGATATATATTAAGATAGACAATCCTCATACTTTAATGGACAGGCTCCAATCTACTACACACTCCAACTCTTTACTGTCCATCCAACTGCAAATCTGAAGATGGAATGCTCGAAGGCCACCCTGAGGCCAAGATTCTTGTCACACCCATGTTGACCTAAGGTCAATCTGAACCCCACATGTACAGGACATAATCTATTTAATACATATGCAAGGATGAGCAGACATCTCTACAATGTAATAACTGAAACACAGGCTTATTATATACCTGTGTCTATATATTGTAATATAGGGTATATGAGCACAGACTTTCAGATGACCCATCACTCTCCACTCTATCTAATAACACTGATACTCTAAAGCACATATATGCTGAAAAGATAAATAATCACCAATATACATATTTCATGCTAAACCAGCAATCATCAGTTGGTTCAGATTATCATCTCCCACACATATATACTATAAGTGCTCAGATATATATTAAGATAGACAATCCTCATACTTTAATGGACAGGCTCCAATCTACTACACTCTCCAACTCTTTACTGTCCATCCAACTGAAAATCTGAAGATGGAATGCATATGTATTAAATGGATTAGGTCCTGTACATGTGGGGTTCAGATTGGCCTTAGGTCAACATGGGTGTGACAAGAATCTTGGCCTCAGGGTGGCCTTCGAGCATTCCATCTTCAGATTTTCAGTTGGATGGACAGTAAAGAGTTGGAGTGTGTAGTAGATTGGAGCCTGTCCATTAAAGTATGAGGATTGTCTATCTTAAAAAAACTTTTTAATAAATTTATATACTTTTTAATTTATGCCTTATATGCAATAAAGATTCAGGCAAGTTGATAATCAAAGTGATAAGAAATAACAGTATCATCAAAAGTTAAATGAGTTTCTTTTAATAAATTTGTATACTTTTTATGCTTTATTTGCAATAAAGATTCAGGCAAATTGTTAATCAAACTGATAAGAAATAACAGGGTCGTCAAGAGCTAAATGAGTTTTAGATATGAAAGGATTTTGTGCAAAGATTGCAATACAAAATTTTTAGAAAAATAACCCTAAATATAAAATAAAGAAGCAATACTAGTTGAATTTCAGTGAATAACGCAAATAAGAAAAAAAAAAGTATCAATTAAAATAGTGATTGTTATAAATCACTAAATCTTATAATTTATTTTGTAATATTGTAAGTTTATAGCAGCTATTTACTAGCTATCAATCTGAGTATATAATTTAAAAACTATTTTTTAGTTTTTTAAATAGATCAAAAGAAAATTAATTCCTTGTTTACATGTATATGTATATACAATTTATTGCTTGATATAGAAATTACCTTGGAAACAAATGGCATAGGGTCAAGTAATTCAACCATAATAAAATAATCAAATTATCAAAATTGATATCCAATCACATGAGAACTTCAAAAAAATATATAGGGAAATAGAATTTGAAGATAAACAATCAGCATGATATACAGAAGCACTAACAATTGTCATAAGCACTTCAGTTATTACACAATCACAGAATTGAAGGTCATTGTATGGAACTAGTCAACATCAGGTAACTTAATAAGAAATATATTTAAGACACAAAAAGTGATTCATTAATTATACAGACTTCTTTTTTTTTAATTTGAAAAATGTATTTCTTTGAGATTTAATAAGAATGATGTAGTATTTTTTAAAAAATAATCTTATACTAGCATAGCAAATGCCCTGCATGATTTAATTTTGTGGTATAGTGGCTTCAAGGCCCTGGATCAAGATTTCAATATTATCTCTTTGTCATTCAAACTTCTTACAAACTGTTAAGCAATAAACCATTTGATTATTTATTTATTTAGTACAGCAGATAAAACTTATTGGACTGGAATTTCTGTTTGCAATATGGATAGTTCTCATTTATCAAAAGTCATATTGGATAATAAAATTAATAAATAGACTTTAAATATGTGTAATCTTTTGCATTTTAATGTACCAAAAGGAAAACAAACAAAAAAAAAAATGTATATTTAACTTTGAATATAATGCAAGAGTTATAATATTTGTACTTAAACATCTCAATTATAATAAGAAAAAAATTGTTCAAAATTATAAAGAATACATTTATATATAGAATATATAAAACTAAAATAAATTATATATTTGTTGAGATTACATTGAAGAATGTTGCATAGAAATAATCTTGTAAATAATGAAATAAAGCTATAACTCAATTAGATTACTTCTTTCCATAATTTGAATATAAAAATAAATAGTGAAGGTACATTATGCTGGAGAAATTATAATTTATTTAAAAAAAATATAGCTTAGCACTGCTTTTGACCAGGTCACTCATATTCATAGAACGAATATAACTTTATATAAATAGAATTTAAAAAGTAAAATAATTTAAATGTAGCATTAACATGATAATGCAATGAACAAGACTTACTTGTTTATTGTGTTGATGTTATTTGCAAAAACCACACTTCATTATATTTTATTTTTCAATCATTGCACTGAGTGCAAATGACTTTAATATTAAGTGGATTGAAATTGTGGCCAGATTCAATTTCATGTACTAAAAATATAAACATAATATTGGGATCTGTTTTAGCGCATTTGTGTATTTATTTGCATTACATGTTGATTCATTGTATTTAATCTTGTAAACTATTTGGAGAGCTTGGTGGAGGTAATTTATCTTTAGTTTTGTTTAATATTTGATTAAAATTACAAATTTTAAATTCACAAATGTATAACCCTAACAATAAACTTGCTTCATTAGATGTAATAGAACTTTATGGTTCAGTATCATGCCTGCTATCTACTAATATAATTCATAACATTTAATTAATTTAAATTTTAATAAACACAAAATAAATTTTATTGTTGATGCTCTTAAATGGATGGGAATATTACAGTTCTTTTCAATGGAAGATTTTTTACAATGGTACATGGCTGACCCATGGGGCTGATATTAAGTGGAATAATTCTGTAATATAGTATTGAACAAATTTGAATTAGCAGTCATTCCAAAAAAGTTTGCTACAGCAATATCATCTTTGTATATGCGCTACATAGATGATGTTTTTATCTATGCTGAAAAAAAAACAATTATTAATTTAAGGATAAGTTATGTCAATTATTTTTTTTGATTTGGACTATAGAAAATGAAGATACATCAAATGATATATTAGAAATGTATATCCAAAATTCAAACACAAATTATAAAATGATTGTAAAACCGAATAACATTCGCTATGTCATATCACCCGAATTCATATATTTCATCTTCACATAAATGGGCTGGCTTCAAATGTTTTTGTGTAGAAACTATAAATTATGCAAGTTTGAAGCAGACAGAAAAGACAACATTGAAAACTATAATAAAAGTCAATTCAAGGTATAATATTAATATATTAAATAAAATTTAAAAAAATTTTGTTCATCTTTTAATACTAGGAACATTAATAATAATAAAATTAAAACATGGATCAGCCTTCTTTTTGTACCATATATATATAAAGATGAAAATATGCTCAAATAAATTCAGTATTAGATGTGATAATATATTGTTTCCAAACAACTTGTTAGTATTAATACACAAATAAATAACACAGGTTAGTAATTATTCAATGTTTCAAGTAGTAGTATTCTCCACTCTTCTTCTGTTGTTGCTGGCCTGTCTAATGACTCTATTCACATAGGAATCAAATGCCCACCTTTAGATTCTCGAATATTGAATTTAAGGCAAATGCTCTAACCAACTGAACTATCCTGTCAAAAGCAACAGATAATAGAAATTTTATATATTTATATATGGGGTTGGTTCAAATCCTCCTGAGCCCCTTTTTTTTCAAGAGCAAGATTAATTAAAGATTTTTTTTTTTCTAAGAGCAAAGTTAATTAGATGTTTTCATACATTGTGTATTGCCATACTGATTTGACTTTAGGATTATTTGGCATTGTTATATGAACAGCTTCCTTGAATTCCTTCTTTCTACTTCTTCCTTCCTATCCATTTCCCAATTACATTGTCATTAGAACATACATGGTCTGCTACTGTAGACACATCTTTTTTCTTTTTTATGTTTGTGTTCTTTCGATTGCTGTTCAATGACAAGTTTTACCAATATATTTTTTCACATTTCACATGGTATTTGATAGATGCTGTTTTTGTTCTTCAGCATTTCCAGTTTAGGCTTGGTAGAAGTAAGAATTTCTGGAAGTGTGGTATAGCTTTGGAAAGCTGTTATAATGTTATATTGACTGCAGATTTTTTAAATTTATCTCCCATTCTTGGTATGTACGGATATACTAAAGTACCAATAATTGTTTTTTTTTTTTGGTCTCTTTATGTTTTTCCATTAAAGGTTTCCTTGATGATGGCTCATGGATAACCATTCTTCATGAGGGTTTGCTCTATGTGAATCTTTTCATTTTCCAAATCACTGATTTCAGAACAAGTTTCGTTTGATCTATTTCATAGTGATAGTATAATTTTAGGTTTAGTGTTTCTGGTAATTGGATATGGTGATAGAATAATTCCATAATAATGTTTTTGGTATGATTGCATATGAATACCAAGTACTTGTCAGTGTGTTGATTTCCTGTACACTGTTATTTTTACTTTGCCCTGAGGGAATCTTGTCATAAGAACATCTAAGAATACCAATTTTGTTCTTATTCAGATTTCGTTGCGAATTTAAGTGGAGGTATGTTGTTGATATGCATTCAGAATCACTGTAATTGTGCCTCACCATAGCAAAGACACACTTTAGGGGGATATGGAGTAGTATTTATGGCTGTGTTTCCAAGTTCTTTTTAAGTAAATGTTGCTTTGCAAAGATGACAGTGAGGATCCCATGGCTATTTCTTGATTTTGTTGGAAAAATTCTGAGTTATATTGAAAGTAGACAATTATCATCATATAACCTTTTTTTTTACAATAAACAATGCCTCATCATATGGTATATGTTTCCAAGTTCTTTCATGTAAATGTTGCTTTGCAAAGATAACAGTTGGGATCCCATGGTATTTCTTGATTTTATTGGAAGAATTCTGAGTTATATTGAAAATAGACTATTATCATCATATAACCTTTTTTTTTTACAATAGACAATGCGTTGTCACATGGTATATTTGTAAATAGTCTTTCCATGTCAAATCTTACCAGTATATTAGTTCTTTCCATGTCCCTGACTAAGTCTACAAAGAGTTTAGAATCCTGGCGAAAGATTATATCCTGTATGACAATAGATTAAGAACTATAAGAAGAAATCTTGACAAATTTTGACATGGTGAATTTCTAGAACTAATAATAAGTCTTAATATAATGTTGTCTTTATGGATTTTAGGTAATCCATACAATTACTGAAAATGAAGTTAAATTCCTTTTTTCTGGATCACTGAAATATCTGTGATGCTTTCAGAGTAATGCTTGTAATTTTATATCTATATTGGGAATTGGGACTTTTTGCTAATTTTTTGTATTGGCCTACCATGAGAAGTCCTTGTATCATGTTATCATAGCCAGTTTTATCCATTTTAACTGTAGTGTTACTTTTGTCACCCAGAAGAATGATTATAGATGTATCCTCTTTGAGAGATTTAATGGCTTTCCTCTCATCACATTAAATGTTTGATTTCTGCTTCTGCACTTGATGTTCTCTCAAGTTTTTTTAACTCTCCAGTGCAACTTTGTTCCTTCTTCCAGAGGCAATTTTTTGGGTAAATTCCTCAATGGCTGCCATAAATTGGACAGTAGATGGTGTAATGACAAAGTTCATGTCTTTTCCACGGACAGATAATTCAGCATCAGTATGGTGTTTAGGTCTAAGATTTTTTACTGACAAATTTGATAGATTGCTAGTTTGTAATATGACTTTACTTACCCATGTAGATTTACAATCTTCTGACATTTTTTTTATTCTTGCATATAATTTACAATATGATCTTTTCACTGCTTGACAAATTCTTGAGAAATCTTCATCTGTAAGTTTATTTTTTTAGAAACATTCCACATTTTTAATGGAATGCAATATTTGATAATTGAAAAACTGTTGAACATTTATTCTTTCTCTTGATAAGACCTTATTCATTCTCCAAATAATTTTCTCAGCTCTCTTGGAGGAAACAGGAGATTTTATTTGCAAACACTTAAGAATAATCCCTTCTTATTTATATAAGAAAGTTAAATGATTTTCTACTTTAGCCAGTTTTAGACATAATTTTTCATAAAGTCTAAACTTCAACATAGCATTGGATGAATACCGAGTACTTAGTATTTGCCTGAAGGTATGTGATGGTGGTCTATTAGATGTGATAATATGTTGGACTATTTCCATCATCTATCAGTAAATGTTGAATGTATAGAAAATTTTCAAATTTTATTAGATGTGATAATATGTTGGACTATTTCCATCATCTATCAGTAAATGTTGAATGTATAGAAAATTTTCAAATTTTATTTAAACTTTCCAAATACAAATAACTTGTCAGTAATAACACACAAATAGGCAACATGAGTAATTACATGTTTCAAGTAGTAGTATTCTCCACTCTTCTGCAAGTGTTCCTGGCCTAATCAGTGACAATATTTGCATATGAATCAAACTCACACCTTTAGATTCTTGAATATCGAATTTAAGACAAACGATCTAACCAATTGAGCTATCTTGTCAAAGGCAACAGATAGTAGAAATGTCATATATAAATGAGGTTGGTTCAAATCTTCTTGAGTCAATTTTGTTTTTCAAGAGCAAGAGGGTTTTTTCCTCCTAAGAGCAAGGTTAATTAGAGGCTTCCATACATTGTGTATTGCCATATTGGGTTGATTTATAGGATTATTTGCCATTGCCATATGAACAACTTCCTTTAATTTACTTCTTTGCACTTTTTCCTTTATCCAATATTTTTATATTTTCCTCATTAAAAATATGGTCATTAGAACATACATGGTCTGCTACTGTAGACACATCTATTTTTTTTCTTTCTACCATTAGTTTGTGTTCTTTCAATTACTGTTCAATGGGAAGACAGGTCTCACCAATAGATTTGCTTCCTCATTCACATGGTATTTCATAGATGCAGGTTTTGTTCTTCAGCATTTCCAGTCTAGGCTTGGTAGAAATAAAAATTCCTTGAAAGTGTGGCATTCTTATTTCTATGCAGCCTAAACTAAATGCTAAAGACCAAAAATTGCATCTATGAAATATCATGTGAAGGTGGGAAGAAATATATTGGTGAGACCTGTTGCCCTATTGAACAGCAATTGAATGAACACAGACTAATGGTTAAAGAGGAAAAACATGTGTCTGCAATAGAAGACCATGTATGTTTTAATGACTATGTGTTTAATTGGGAAAACACAAACATATTGGATAGGGAGAAATAGGTGCAAAGAAGAAAATTCTAGGAAGCTGCTCATATGATAACGGCAAATCTATAAGTTTGCCGTTATCATATGAGCAGCTAACTCATTGTGGCACTACATAAGGTACAGAAGCCTCTAATTAACCTTGCTCTTAGGGAAAAAAGCCTCTAATTAATCTTGCTCTTGGAAAAAAAAAAAGAAGAACTCAGGAGCTAATCCACATTTCTACTATCTGTTGCCTTTGACTGATAGCTCAGTTGGTTAGAGCATTTGCCTTAAATTTCAATATTCAAAGATTCTAAAGGTGTGAGTTTAATTCCTATGTGAATACTGTCATTAGTCAGGCCAGCAACACCCGAAGAAGAGTGGAGAATAATACTACTTCTGTGTTGTCAATTTGTGTATTATTACTAACAAGTTGTAGATGATTCAAATAGTCCAACATATCACATCTAATATACCATCATCACATACCTTCAGGGAAATACTAAGTACTTGGTGTGGATCTGATGCTATGAAAAATTATGTCTAAAACTGGATAAAGTAGAAAATCATTTAACTTTCTTATGTAAATGTAAATCAGAAGGTATTATAAAACTTATTTTCTCCAAGAGAGCTCCAAAAATTATTGAGAGAAAGAATAAATGTTCAACTGTTTTTCAAGCATCAAACCTTGCATTTTCTTAGAAATGTGGAATGTTTTCTAAAAATAAACTTACTGATGATTTCTCAAGAATTTGTCAAGCAATGAAAAGTTCATATTGTAAATTATGTGGAAAGATAAAAGAATGTCGGAAGAAGCTTGTAAATTTACATAAGCAATTAAGATGTCATACTGCAATTAGCAATCTATCAAATTTGTCAGTGAAAAATCTTAATTCTAAACACCTTATAGATGCTGAATTATCTGTTCTTGGAAAAGGTTTGAACTTTGCCATGATACCACCTGTTATCCCATTATTGGATATAATTGTAGCCTCTGAGGAAGTTACCCAAAAATTGCCTGTGGAAAAAACAGCAGAGTTACATTAGGGAGTTAAAAAGACACTTGAGAGAGACATCAAGGATAGAAGCAGAAACCAAACATTTCATGTGATGAGAGGAAAGCTATTAAATCTCTCAAATAGGATATATCCATTTTTCCTGCTGACAAACATTTCATGTGATAAGAGGAAAGCTATTAAATCTCTCAAACAGGATATATCCATTCTTTCTGCCGACAAACATTTTATGTGATGAGAGGAAAGCTATTAAATCTCTCAAACAGGATACATCCATTCTTTCTGCTGACAAACATTTCATGTGGTGAGAGGAAAGCTATTAAATCTCTCAGACAGGATACATCCATTCTTCCTGCTGACAAAGGTAACACTATATTTATAATGGATTATGTTAACAAAATACAAGGACTTTTCACAGCAGACCAATGCAAAAAATTAGCAAAAAATTCAATTCCCTATACAGAGCTAAAATTACAAGCATTACTCCGGAAATATCACAGGGATTTCAGGAGCAAGATTCCACAACTGTATAGACTACCTAAAATCCATAAAGACAACATTATATTAAAGCTTGTTGTTAGTCCTAGAAATTCACTGTGTCAAAATTTGTCAAGATTTCTTTTTGTAGTTCTTAATCTATTGTCATACAGAACATAATCTTTTTTCAGGGACATGAAAATGGTAAGAGCTGACATACTAGTAAGTTTTGATGTGGAAAGTATTTACAAATGTACCATGTGGCAAGGCATGGTCTATTGTAAGGAAAAGGTTATATGATAATAGCCTACTTTCAATATAACTCAGTTCCAACAAAATCAAGGGATGGGCATGGGATCACCACTGTCATCCTTGCTGAGCAACATTTACATGGAAGAACTTGTAACTGCAGCCTAAATACTACTGACAAGCCTCCCTCAGGGAGAAGTAAAAACAGCAGTGCATAGGAAATCAACACACAATGGCAAGTACTTAGCATATACATCCTAATCATACAAGAAGGACTAAACATGGAATTATACTATCACTATGGAACAGAGGATAGGAAGTTTGTTTTAGAACCAGTCATTTGAAAAATTAAAACATTCACATAGAACAAACTCTCAAAGAATGTTTCTCCATCAGCTGTCATCAATGGAACATTTAATAGACAACAAAAAGAGACACCAAAATAAATAAAAAAAACAATTATTGGTATTGTAGTGTATCCAGACATACAGGAATGGCAAACAATTAGAGAAATTCTGCAATCAGTATAACATTAGAACAGCTTTCCAAAACCATACCACACTTCCACAGAATTATTATTTCTACCAAGCCTAAATTGGAAATGCTGAAGAACAAAAACTGCTTTTATGAAATACCTTGTGAATGTGGAAGGAAATATATTGGTGAAACTTGTTGCCCCATTGAACAGCAATTGGAAGAACACAAACTATTGGTTAAAAGAGAAAAAGCAGATATGTCCATAGTAGCAGACTATATATGTTCTAATGATCATATCATTAATTGGGAAAATACAAAAATACTGGATAGGGAGAAAAGGGAGCAAAGAAGAAAATTCAAGGAAGCTGCTCATATGACAATGGCAAATAATTTTATAAGTCAACCCAGTATGGAGATACACAATGTATGGAAGCCTTTAATTGACCTTGCTATTAGAAAAAAATCTTTAATTAATCTTGCTCTTGAAAAAAAAAGGACTCGGGAGGATTTGAATCACCCTTGATATATAAATATATGAAATTTCTACTATCTGTTGCCTTTCACAGGATTGCACATTTGGTTAGAGCATTTGCCTTAAATTCGATATTTGAGAATCTAAAGGTGTGAGTTTGACTTGTATGTGAATATTGTCACTGGTCAGGCCAGCAATACCTGAAGAAGATTGGAGAATAATACTAGAAACATTGTGTAATTACTAACCTGTGTTGTCTATTTGTGTGTTATTACTAAAAAGTTGTTTGTGATTGAAAAGTTGAAATAAAGTTTAAACTTTTCTATACATTCAACATTTACTGATAGATGATAGAAATAGTCCAACATATTATCACATCTAATATACCATCATCACATACCTTCAGGCAAATTCAATATTAGTTTTAGAACCTCTCCTAATCTTATTCAAATGTTAGATAACACTAAAGATAAATTATCTCTGACCAAGCTCTCCAAATGATTTACAAAATTAAATGTAATGAAGCAACATGTAATGCAATTTACTATAGTGAGTCTTGTGGCAACTGTGCTATAAAATTAGCACAACATAAATATATATGCATACACATTAAAACAGACCCCAAAATTAAGTCTATATTTTTAGAACATGAAATTGAATCTGGTCACCATTTTGACCCACTTAATATTAAAGTTGTTTGTGCTGAGCGCAATGATCGAAAAATAAAATTTAAAGTGGTATTGTTTATTGTAAATAACATCAATGCAATAAGCAAGAATGATTCTTGCATTGCATTATCTTATAAATGGAATGGTTAAATTATTTAACTTATAAATTCTATTTATATAAACTTATATTAGTTCTATAAATATGACCAATAAAGTCTAAATCAGTGCTAAGCTGTAAATTTTTTTCATAAATTATAATCTTTCCAACATAGTGTATCTTTATTATTTATTTTTATAAATAAGCTATAATTTAATAAAAATTAGAAGAGCAATAGAAAGACTTGGGTAAAAAAAGAATAGTTTTATTGACATTAATAATATATTGTATAAGAAATTAAAATATCTGGCACAAGAAGAAATTGCTATGGACTGATCATAATTCATACCAACATTCAGATTAAGAAGGGCAAGCAAAAAAAGCAAGAGAAAAATCCATTTGCAATCACAAAATTAATATTATTTATAAAAATTTAACTTATTAGAAGGATTTTCATAAGGTATTAAGTATATTTGCATATATTTAACAATATAAATATGAAAATTGTAAAATAACAATTTTTGAAAAATATTTAACAAAATAAACTAATAATATTAACTCGATATAAGTTTGAGAAAGAAAATATTTCAAATTTAAATAATTAAAAAAATAAACTGTGATTGCTCCATATATGTTTTAACAAAAATTAAGAGAATTGGTGTATAAATTTTGTTTAATGTAAAACTGCTCATTTGCATTATAAGACAAATTCCATAAATTTGTTAATAATAATTTAAATCACTTGTAAATTCACATTCATCTGTTTAAACATCATAGGGATGTGCAAGCGTTTGATCATAGATATTGGCATGCTGATCAAAAGGTTAATGATAAATTGTGCAAAAATAATTTTTTATGAAGTTTAATATTATAAATCTCAATGGGAAAAAAAAATCACATTATCTAGGATATTGTGTGAGGGATTAATGCACTCTTACATTTACACATGTATTTGTGCGTGTGTATAAATAGTATAATTATAACAGAATTGCCACATTTTTCTAGATATATTTCAAGCAGTATATAACTAGGCAACAACCAATTAAAAGTTGACCTTGCAAACTAAAATTATGTTATTTAGTATTAGTAATATTTCTGTCTATTCACATAAATACTATTTGGTCTGACTCATTTTTAAACCAAAAATGCTTTAAAGACAGGACAGAATGTAATTTTAGTTTATGATATCAGTTTTTAATTATTTGTGACACTGATCATATATGCAAAGGAAGCATTGTTTCCATTTAATAATCCCATCTTTTTGTGTAAATTGTCTGAACTTTTTTTTTTTTTTGCACAAAAAAAATGACAAAACCAAGCAATTTATTCATTCTAGTTAATTGGTGAATGTTACAGAACTCTTTCCAGAATTTCTGCTCCAATAGCATTTTCTTACACTATCAAGGGTTTGTTAAGAATGAATGGAAGAAACTTTTGAATGAAATCCATGCAATATAAAGAAAACATGTTGTGGTTTGTTACCATGATAAGTCATTAGTTCAAAGATATGAATAGTTGCTTATGTGGCATTTTTACTTTTATGGAGGCAATTTTTAAACATAATCTAGAAAGTAATACAGTATAAAGTTATACCAACAGTTGCATGACTTATGTAGCATAATTTTTCCACATACAAAAAAAATGACTTATTCAATAAAGTTACTATCATTCAACTATTAAAAATATTCTGATTAAAGCTATCATATTAAAATAAGAATGCTTAAATCTGCTGTTTATATTGTGTATATTTTTATAGCAATATATATATTTGTAATTT
Organism: Epiperipatus broadwayi; assembly: GCA_028023455.1. Lineage (NCBI taxonomy): Eukaryota > Metazoa > Onychophora > Udeonychophora > Euonychophora > Peripatidae > Epiperipatus > Epiperipatus broadwayi. Next base: position 4,967,168 of record JAQFVV010012402.1, read on the forward strand.
CAAAATGAGTCAATGTATTCATATAAATTCTTTATTGACAATATTGTTTGGACCTCTATGTTTATTGATAAAAGATGCAAAGATTAAAATCAGAAATGACTAATTTAAATAGAAAAATTAAGATCTATATTAGCCATTTTAATATTGGCTATTATGCTTTAGTTAACAGATTGTAAAAATTTAAAAAAAAATTATTGAATTTAGCTGGTTTTAATCATTTAAGTAATTTATTTACATCATAAGCAATATCATTAAATCATCTAAAAGCAATACCTTTATTTAAAATATTTTTTTCATTTTGTATTAATTCACAATGAAAAAGTGAATAAAGTAATTGAATCTCTTTGGTACCACATTGGATTGCTTGCCTGGTTATCCTTGTTGAAATATATCTAGAAAACTATATGAAAATCCCTATTATAATAACAATATTTACATCTATAAAGTATGAAAATCTGTTAATTAATACATATATATTTGTATTTTCTAGATCATTTCTCCACAAAATAAAATAAATTGAATGATTTGTTTTAAAAATCATAATATTCTGATATGTTCCCTTTAAAAATGATTAACACTATACTTTATAACTTTTTTATTTATTCATTTTTTTATATAGAATTTTTAAAATGCCTCAGAAAAAACCTGTTACAAAACTGGAGGATCTTAGTTTCATGTTTATCATAGAAGAAATTAAGAATATTTCAAATGAAGATGTTTACAGAATGAAAATTTTTATAAAACGTATGGAATTTATAATTACTCATACAGAAAGTTTCCTAGGACTTACTCTTCGTAAGTATTCATTATTTTAAATGGCTATGGATATAGTTTTATATCAAATACATTATGTGTGTATTTTATTCATTTTAATAATAGTAAAAGTTTTAATGTTAAATAGTAATAAGTAAATAGTCTTAAAAATATTCTACCACAAAATGGAAGATTTCTCCAGCATCCTTCTATTGAGAAATAATAAAAGTTATAGTTTTCTTTTTTTGTTTTAGCCTCTACTAATTTGCTTTTTTTATTGATCAATAGGCAATTGGATTCTGAAAAAAAAAAATCTAAGTTTTTAATTCTAGGTCTTGAGTTACAACGCATATCCACTGTATAGTGAGGTTCTATCATTATTGTATGATATAACTCTAAATTATATTAGAGGGAAGCAAGCAGTAACAAACTATTACTAATTATTATTACTAGATCATAGTATTTTTTTTTATTGTTATTATCTAGTTATTTCATTTTGCTTTCTGGCATAATCATCTGTTTTTTTATTTCAGAATCATTGCTTTATAATTAATCTTGATCTTGAAATAATTTATTATTTTTTAGTTAGATTTGGTGAAAAACTGCATTGACAATGGTCAAAGTTATTTTATTTTATTTTTTTGATTATAGTATCCTTTGCTAAAAAAATTTTTGTAGTCATTTTGTATTTGATCTAGATGAACTTTGGATTTTTTTGGATTGCAAGTAGACTTATTATTTTTATTTCATTAAACATTATATAAATAGAAGTTTTTCTCTTATTACTGTCTTACAGTGAACATTTCAACCAACATAAAAATGTAGAAGTTGAAGCAAAAGTTACATATCTTTTTAAAAGTTTAATTTATAAAATATGGATGTTATGTCTCTTTAAGGATGTTGATATTTAAGAGATGACAGAAATACTTCTGTAGCAAAGAGAAGCTCATGGCAATGCAATGCAGTTTTTATAAATTTTATTCTCAACGAATAAAAATCTAAACTTTTAAATTAATAAACAACCAGAAAAGTCAAATTGTAAGATCTGCAATCAGCTTACACTATACTTTTATAAAAAGCTATTTAAGGTTTTTTTCTTATTAATTGATAACTTTTTCTAGATACCTTTATTACTTTATTATACTGATTGATTCTGAACCAACCATTAGACTCTCCAAGGATACCAAACATAATAGTATGTTTCTTAGCAATTGCTGTGTAGATGGTTGTCTTATTTTTTCTCAATAAGTATAAACTTCATTGAGATTTTAAAACAAAGTTCTTAATATAACATTTCTCTCAAATTTTGAATATTAATATTGTATTCAGATTTTAAAATCATATCATATAAAATTACTCTCCTATTTCAGGAGAATATAAAATATTTCAGAATATCATATGCTGAAACTTCTAAACTGTCATCAGAAATATTTTCAACTTTTGGGCCAACCATTTTTCCAAATTTCATTTGCTTTCATGAATTAACATATTTGCCTAATGTTTCTCATTTTTGGGTTTCATTTTTATTTTAATAGTACTTATTCCTAAATTTTTAATCACAATTTTAAATTGCTTATTATATAACAAAATTTTATTAAAAAAATTACCCAGTATTGTATCATCTTTCTAAAAGTTTTTTTCATTTAGAAGAATTTACCCTGAGCTCATTTAAAAATTGTTTAGATAAATAACCTATTAATTAAAGTCACTGCACTTAGTTCATAACTTAGATTTTTGTATCTCTAAATGTTTTTTAAAAATATATTTTCATAAACTTACAATCTTTTTCTTAGTCAAGATAATCATAAGAAACACAAGTAAAAAAACTTTGCTTTGATCTGTGGATTAATTATATTATTAACATTATATGTTACAGACAATTCCATGGGTTACAAATTACAGATCTTGATATAAGTAAAACATTAACAGGATTATTTACATGTAAAATGACTAGCATACAAAATTTGAACATTATCACAAATTCTTCACATCTATTCAAAATACTAGTCAAAATCTATATTGCCTTCCAACCTGTTTGAAATTTTCCCATATATTTTTGCAGATATGATATTTGCAATGGAGATTGCAATTCCTCAACTAACTGATATTCTATATAGTCAATCTCTTATTTGTATTTGTTGGAAATTATGATATCAATTTTCCTAGAAAACCTAAATATGAAAATTTGGGCATGATTACTAATCATTTCTATTCCAGTTATTTCTAACCATTTATTTTCTGCTTATCATTTACTTCTTAACAGAAACACTAGTGTGTCATTTTGAATCCTCATAAAGTTATTGTCTCATCTAAAAATTTTTAAACTCAGACTTTTCTACAAAACTAAATCTTAAATAGAAATACAATTTATTAGCAACTATTATAAACCCTCACTCACAGCATCTTTATACGAGATTTTTTTCCTTTTATTTTTCATATTTTACTGATCACTATAAAGCATAAAACGAAGTATTACTTCTCCTAATGCTTATCTTTAAGATATAATGCTGACATAATTATTTAGCATGACTTAGCAAAAAAAGACATTGTTAAAAATTTTGCCAGTATTATATGGCAAAACTTAAAAGAAATTTACTACCTTAGAAATGACTATTAATTTGCATATATTTCAGAAAGAAAAATAATATCTTTATTCCAGCTAAGTTTAAACTGTTAAGTGATATTTTTTTAACCATTTTTGTCTTATTTCCACTATTCCACAGAATGATCTAGCTTTTAAAAGGGAATTCTTCAATTTTATCAGGGAATATTTATAATAAAATATTATAAATATTTTATCAAATAGATGATCAACTATCCCATTTTTAATGACCAAGTCTAATCTAATTTCAACAATTCTTTTACAAATTTCATGAACAGGGTAAAGATAAAATCAATTATTCAGTAAGATTCTCCTTGTATATATATATTGCTCATTTCAGCTTTCCAAATTCACTAATTTCTTTCTTTTTAAATGCTTATATTTAAATTACAATATTTTTTTGGTTTATTTGCCTCAAAACTCTTGTAATCACTTTTATTATTTAAATTAAAGTAAAATTTTAAAATGGTGGTGCAGTAACTGCAGGGTTGTGCTAAAAGTAAGTATCATAAATGTAAATCTAATTTTTTTTTAAATATAGTTACATGGAATGCGTAAACTTTATTTGATACAAACTCTTCAAGATCAGAATGGATGACTCATCTGTGTCTAAAGAACTTTCAAGATTTAAAATTGATCTAACTGCTCTTAGCGAAACTCATTGCCCAGAGGAAGGAAGTTTATGGATGGATACAGATTTTTTTTTAAAGGCAGGTCAGTCAGTGAAAGAAGAATGCATGGTGTTGGATTTGCTGTAAAATCTCATTTGGAATCTTCTATTATTGTAATTTCTTATTTCACCAATGAAAATGTTCCTAAAACTTGGCTTTGCTTAATAGTATTAGAATTCATTTTATCAGTGCTTACGTTCCAAACTCAGATTCAGAGAAGGAAGACTTTTATTCTTTATTGGATAGCTTTATTACAGAAATACCATTAAAAAATCTTCTTTTTTTTTTTTTGGAAACTTTAATGCATGTGTTGGTATAAATAGTAGACTTTGGCCAAAAGTTATTGAAAATAATGATACTTGGATTATAAATTTCTAATAATTCATTATTATTAAATTTATGTGCAACATATGGTTTGACTATCACAAATATATTGTTGAACAATTCATATAATAGTTGCATTTAAAAATAGGTATTATTTGAAATCACTCACAAAAAAATTGATGTTCATTCAACAGCTATTAAACACTAAAATCACTAATTTGTATCTTCAGAACTGTCACATTACTGAAACATGGAATTCTCTGAAGGAGGGTGTTATGTATATAAATAAATCTATTATTGGATTCAATAAAAAGAAGAATCATGACTGGTTTTCTGACAATGATCATTTTATTAGTGCTTTAATTAAAAAGAAATGTGTGACCTTTTCTGCTTGCAAAATAATATATTAAATGTGGAACTTCATGATAAATATAAAGATCTGAAAGCAGAAGTTCTATGATTGACAAGAAGGCTTAAAATTGATTGATGCTAAAACTGCAAAGAAGATACAGTAATTTGCTGATTATGGTCATTCTAGATCTTTTTGATGCATTGAAAGCATCATATGAATCTGAGAAACAGTGTCACAATCCTATTAAATCCAGCAATGGTATTTTGAACAAGTGTGAAGAGTAAATCATCTTTTAAATAATGGTACAAAAATTAATATGATGAATTTTAATGACATATCCATTTTATATACTCATTTAGATTTGGACAAAGATATCGAGCTTAATGAAGTCAAAACAGTTTTTCGTAATCTTAAGAATGAAAAGGTTGCTGACCCTGATGAAATACCAGAAATTTTAAAAATATTGGGATTTTTTAGGAATATCTGGACCAATGAAGTTGTGCCATCAGATCTTAAGGTTGATTTAATTCCAATTTTTAAGAAGAGAAGGAATAAAAAGATTGTAGTAATTATTATGGAATATCATTATTATTCATTATAGAAAAAGTACTTTTAAGAATTTTGTTGAATAGATTTTTTCCAGTTAAAGATTAATGTTTATCAGAGACTCAATGTGATTTTAGGGAATCAAGAGGCATTATCGATATGATTGTTGTTGCCAGGCAAATGCAAGAAAAGTGTCTGGAACAAAGGCACAATTTATATATTGCTTTTATTGATTTGGTCAAGGCATTTGATTCAATTAATAGGACAGTTCGGTGGCATTGTTTGAAATTAGTTGGTTGTCTGTCAAAATTTATTCATATTATGCAATTTCTACATCATGGAATGAAAGGAAATGTTATTATTATAGGTGAAACATTTGGGGCATTTGAAATGAAAACTGATGTTAAGCAAAGCATTGTACTTGCTCCAACTTTCTTATCAATTTTTAGGACAGTGGTCTTTAGAAGTGTTTATAGATAACTTAATCAGACAGGGATCAAGATACAATACAGGTTTGAGGATGGAATTTAATTTGAATCATTTAAAAGCAAAAATAAAGATTTCATCTTCTTGGATTCTAGATTTAAAGTATGTTGATAATTGTGTTATATTTAAAAGATGATTTACAGAATGTTCTTAATGTTTCAAATGTAACTTATAAAAATCTTGGTTTATTAATTAATGTTCAAAAGACTCAAGTTCTTTATCAATCAGTGATGGACTAAAAATTCTTAGTAACATTCAGCTTGGACAGATATCAACTTGACAATGTAAATCAGTTTAAATATATTGGTAATTTTATAAATAGAAGGGTGGACTTAGTTGCTGAGATTCAACACAGACCGCAATGTGCTGATACTGCTTTTAGCAAAGTTAAAAGATATATTTCATCTTAGGCAAATAACTATGCAACTAAGTTAACTGTGTGTAAAGCTATTATTTTACATAATTTATTGTACAGATGTGAAACTTGGATGCCCTATCAGCACAATATAAAGGCATTAGAAAAATTGCATTATACTCTGTAAATTTTTAAAAATATAATGACAAAATTGTAAAACCAATCAATATGTTTTTCAGTTTGTTGGATGTGGTGCTATTAAGTCCATTATTGTAAAATCACATCTTCTTTGGATTAGTTATGTAAAATAAATGAACAATCGAAGAATTCCTAATAGGATATTTTATTTTGAACTTGACCCCCATCTACATCATAAGGATTATCCCAAAAACATTCTAAAGAAGTGCAATGTTAATTGTATCCATTAAGTAAGATATGGCAGTTAATAGAATGCATTGGAAAGCTGCAATTAGTCATGATGTTGAAGTATTTTAGAAAGTAAAGTTTGTTTTATGTTGAGGAAATTAAAAGAAAGCACTATAAAATAACAAGTAAACAGAAAATTTAATCAGCATGTTCTATAAGTGGTCATATTTGTGTTTCACAAATTGGTACATAATCATAGAAAAACTCATTTTTAGAGTAGTTTTTTTCCTCTCATCTTTTTTTGGGGGAGGAATTGGAATGGCCATACTCTTTTTTGAATAGCTATTTTATTTTTCTTCTAAATCACTACCAAAGTGATAGGGCACTATAATATTTTAAGTAGGTGACGTAGTTTCTTAGATCTGGATTACTGTGCAAGGAAATTTTGAATATTTTGACATCAAAATTAAAATTCATTTTTAGAACTTTAACATATTTTAAGAAATGCTATGAAAGGGCGGTATAGAAATTTTTTTGTTTTCAATTGAAAGCTTGACTAAAAGTATAATAACATTTTAAAATTGAGGTTAAATACATTTAAATTCAATATAATTTGTTGAAATTTGGTACTTTTTTTCTAAATCAGTATCAAAGTTATTGGGCACTATAATATTTTAGATAGGTGACATAGTTTTTTAGATATGGAACACTGAGTGGGAAAATGTTAAATATTTTGATATTAAATTTAAAGTTATTTTTAGAGCTTCAATATGTTTTAACTAGTTTAAGGGACTTTGGTGCTATGTTGAATTTTTAAAAAACTGACTTGTGACACAATTTTCACAATAACTTCAGTTTTCATAATGTTAGAGCAAAAAGCTTTACATTGATAGAAACTAGAAAAACTAAGGAAAACAATAAGGCTATGACAAATAGTGATTACCATTAAAAAAGTAAGGAAAAAAAAAAGAAACTTCAACATCCATTATTACTTTATTGTGTGTTCATAATTTCTAATTTATTATGAATTAAATTTAAATTACATCTTCATTGATAATTTTGTTGTATTTTTCACAAAATTCTCATTCAAACCATATATAATACTTCTTATCTGAGATAATCTGAGCTTCAGAATCTTCAAAACTAGTCACATAAGGATTCTTCATTTTTATCTTGTATCCCAAAAGTTAACAAATCTCAAGGTGTTCATTAAAAAAAGATTCATCCTAATAAAAGATACAAAACAAATCATTTCCAGTATGGATTTGTCATTATAGCAATTGGCTTCTTCTCTATCTAAAGCTAGAAATTATAGGCTACTGTCTGTATTACTGATAAAATGAGTTTCATCTCTTTATTTTATATTTTTTGTGTATATCATTGATATTTATATTCTTTATGCACACCAGTGGTGCTATCTTGTTATATTTATTGTCCCACAGAGATATAATTTATTTGCATATAACTCATTTGCTAGCTATAAACTTGAAAATAATGTGATGCAAGATGTGGCAAAACTACTGACTCACAGGATGAGTATCAAGGCATAGGCAAGAATCAGAATTTGATTCTTTGCCTGCATACAATTCCATGTGGTATATGCATAACCATTGTGGTTACCACTATACGTACACCATTTGAAATCTCTCTTTATTGGTTTTAAGTGTTTATATTTTCACACGGTACTATACCCAGCAAATTTTGTGATTGCTTTATCAACTGCAGACAAGATTCATCAAAAAAGTTTATTTTTAAAATACTCTCAAAATCTCAAGAGTTTTTAATACTATGATTACAACAATAATAATAATTTATCTTAAAATAATATTGGTAGGTTACAATCATGAATTCAAAACATCTTTTCTCAGGTTTTATATTATAGTCTTAAATGACTTTATTCTTGACATTTTGTGCTTTAATTAGAAATGAAGAATAAATACATAAAACTGAGGATATCAATATTGAAATTATGATATTTAATATTCATTAAAAGTATAGTAATTTCATTTATGTATAAAATAAAATTATTTATTTTATGTATAAAATAAAATTATTTAGATATAGAACATAAATGCATTCAAGTGTATAATTTTAAATATAATTAGCTGAAATAATACAGCTGGTAGTAAGGGCACATTTTATTCTACCAACAACATTATAAAATACTGTATATCTAAAATAAATAACAATTAATAAAGATGAAATGGATAAGCAAACCAAATTAATAATAATATGTGACCATTGAGATGTACTCTTGTATAACTATGAATAATAAAACTTTATTATGAGATTTTCTGGTTAACGAATGGAAACAGAAATGTATTTTAATAATAACAAAATATTTGTTTACAATATAAATAAAAATAACATTTATTACAATAAAATATATTAGTTTTAATTTAACAAATTGAAATTGAATTTACGTAACTTTACCCTAACTATTCCCTTTAAAGTATTGCCACAAAAATTTATAATACCAATTTTTTTTTATCATTATTTATTAAGTTCCCATTGTTAGCATCATCCCATACATTTTTCATTTCAACTATCTAGCACTAAGGTAAAACACAACTCTAGATATTCTTATATTAGGTCAATCTAACAATATTGACTGCCTCTTCAAAGTCAATAGAATAAAGCATTTGTTTTATCATTATAAAACAACATGTCATACAAACTATAATTACTATTCTAGCATTATTAATACCTATGAGAGATGAAGAAATGAATACAAGATATATCATAATTCAAAACTGCCTAAAATATTAAATAGCATACCTAGCAGATAGCTTTAAAATAAGTATGCCTTAAAAATACCCTTGAAGAGTCAATAATGGATATAGGCAAGTTGGATAATAAATGATTTATAACTAAGCACCCATTATTTAGATTCAGGTAGTGCCGAAAAACTACTAAGTCACAACTCATGGAGTGGCTAAAAATATACATTATTGAGAAAAATATTCACTCCAATTGCCAGAACAACATCTGACTTCTGGATAAGGCATAAATATAATAACTAGTAATAGTAATAACATATAATAGTCACTCACACACCCTCTCATTCATGTAATAAACATTCATCTAGTTAGTTGATATACATTGTTCACAAGACATAATAGCACAGCAAAATACATGTCATAATTTATAAGATATTTTATATTTCACATACTAACTCTCAGATCTCTGCAAATAGACTTATATCAGATATGAAGGCTGTTTTACCCATACAACAATTTAAAATATTATATTAAATTCTGATCCAAGGAACTGTTAATAACCATGAGAATAAAATATTTACCTGGATATATTTTTCTTTTAAAATAATGAGCCCTTTACTTATATAGCAAATACTGTTATAAATATTACCATAATACAATATATATAAATTAATGCTAACAAATTAAGCATATAATATTTAAAAAATCAAATTTATAAAGACATTTTGTTTTTGTGCTAAAGTCTTTGTACTCTTCAAACTCAAGTCAAAGGATTAACAGTTCTTTCCCTAATGGGAACTAATCCATTTAGTGAGGAGTACTTTATTTTTCTTCTGGCTGGGAAAAATTCTGCCAGTCCTTCTTATAAAATTTATGAGAAAACACATGAATTAGTCTTTAAATACTTAATTAATCATAAATAATATCTTTTATAGTCAGTGGTTGAAATATAATAGATATTGAGAAAGTTCTTGTAAATATTTTAAGAGAGCAGATTTCAATATTTTTTCCTTTTTGAAACTTAACAAAACATTTTTAAGATGTTACATTTTATATTCTTGAAATTAGTTGAAATTGATAAATAATTCATTTTATCTTCTTAATTTAAACGTTAGAGTTAATGAAAATACTATTAATAATTTGATTACTTGATATAATGATATCAGTTTTAAAACTTTAAAATGATAAATATCAGACTTAAGAATGGATAGCCAATGTTTGAATTAATTAATAGATTTAAAAACAAGGCAAAATTCATATTGATCTAAGGTTTTATCAGCTTCCTGGGTTTTCTAGTTCCCAGTGTTTTATTGTTCTTTCGTTAATAGTGTGAGAAAAGCATTCCTTTTGTGAATATCATTAATTCAGGAGTGGGCAATGATTTTGGCTCAGGAGCTGCAGAGGTTGACAAAGGGGCACATCGGGGGCCACTTTGTGGAAGCAAAGGGCCACATCTTTTTTTCATGACACAATAAACACACTGCTTTATTCCCTGTATTACCAAAGAAATATTTGTTTGTCCATTCTTCATTAAACACTTGACATTCATCGCCGATTTTACATTTTTTTCAGAGGGTTCGTGGTTTCACTGAAGTTGGAAATGTATATATTTGCTAATGCAAAGACAAAATTGAAATTAACCAGATCAACTGGAAAAGCACTGGACATCGTATCTATACTGCGCATGTGTATTGACATGGCCATCCGAGTGGAAAATATGAGACGAATCTTCGGTCACGCACAGGAAGGAAACCTCAGTTCAAGGCGAATTTTTCTGTTTGTCTTAGTGGGCCGCATAAAAACTCTTAGCAGGCCACATGTGACCCTCAGATGCTATTTGGCCACCCCTGATCTAAGATATGGCTCAACATACACTGTTGAAATAGCAATACTCAGATAACCTCTAACCCTCTACTCCTTCATTTTGGATAACTCAACATTAAAAAAAAAAATAGAAGTAAAACAATTTTTTTTTTTTTTTTAACAACACTATTTTTTTTTTAATTTTTAAACTACACAGATTTTTCAAGTTAAGCCAACCTTTTTTTTTATTACTCTCCTTATACGTCTGTGCATGTGTGTGTTTTATCTCATTGGGATCATGTAATATTTCAGTATCCAATCCAATTTAAGGTCCTGGAGGTAGGACATTTAAAACATCTACCTAAAGTTGATCTTTTTCTCTAATTAAAACATTCTTGACATTATCAACACGTGTAGTTAATTACTTTAATAAAGATTATTTAATGAAAATTATTTACTTATTTTAAAACATATTCTTTAATTTGAAATATTTTTTATTAAACACTAATTATCTTTATTGTTATTTAAGGATTCTTCCTTTTTTATATATATATAGTATAATTACTTAAGATCTTTAATAAAATATCTTTAAACTCAATTAATCTTCTTATTAGTATCTTCTAAACTCTTACTCTTTTTTACATATATGTTCAAGTATCACACATGCATGTGCATTACAAAATAATGTTATTTTAAAAATAATAATCCAGTAAAACAAGATTAAACCAATTAACAAATTTATCAATTCAAAATTCTGCCCTATCTATTATCCTTAATTTTAATACTCTGGAATCTAATCTCAGAGATTATCTGAATAACTAGTAATTTATTTAAATATTGTTTTTTTTCTTTTAATATTATATTTAAAGACATCTTAATTTTAAACAACATAAAAAACTTTTAAATACTTAATAACTTTCACTTGGCAAATCTTTAGAGATTTATCTAGTACAGTTACTCTAAAGAATAGACCATTAAATCCAACATCTATCAATAAATAAAATAATCATTCCTTAAATAATTATCAGTGAATATACTGAACAAACCATTTTATTAATAATTGAATAAACATTCAATCAAATGCTTATCTAACTTAATCATCATGAAGTTAACTGGGAATGGGCTTAGCTTTATTTAAGAAAGAAAAAAAAAATTCTAAATATTATTATGTTAAATAGTTAAATAATCAATTGCAATATATTGTGCCGGATACTCAATCTATTCTGATAAAGAGGGCGCCACCAGATCACTACGTATCTGGAAAATTTGTGTACTGTGATCAGAATAGATGATGATGGTTTGCGCCGACTAGACTCAGGGAGAAACAAGAGATCTTAAATTGTTTAGACAATTGAGACTAAAAGCACAAAGACAAACATCAGCCAAATTAAGTTTAAACAAATTCTAAAATTTTATTAAGATAAAATAAATTATGAAATAGAATTTATTTATGACACAATAAGTAGGGTTAACTCAGGCGTGTACCAGAAATACTAAAGGTAAAGCTACGACAGACCGACTGATCATCTAATAAATGAATTATAAAAGGGAGAATGTAAATTTCATTCAGCAGAGGATTCACCCAAACATTGGTTCTCACTTTCAAATATTTAAACCATATGCCCTTGAAACATCAAAGAATCCAGTGCCAATGAGCTTTTCGAGGTCCAAAAATTGGTCAGACCCTGAATGTTCTTATATTGGTATGAGCTGCACCTATTACTATATTTAAAATAACGGTGATTGATCCACCTCAAGAACAACTGATAAAACATGACTGAAATGAAATAAAACAATTAAAACTGGTGAATCCCAGCCAAACGATTGGCGACAATTACTCTAAAATTAATAAGAAAAGATCTCAATAGGAGACAAGCAAATAATTAGAAAAACAGTTACGTCTGCCCCAGCAATTAAAGAAAAGAAAATGAATTACAAACAAATTCTGAGTACGCTCTGATAAAGTTAAAGCATTCGTAATAAATACAAAAATAAATCTATCGGAGAGTGCACATGAGTACGAAAATATTAAAAGTTGTAAACACTTTAGCAGAACGAAAGTATCGCTCACCTGTAATTTAAGAAAGGATAAATTTTATCTTCCTGATGACGACTTATAAAATTACAAAGAAAAACACAATTCTAATTTCCGCTTTTAGAGATATTAGAAACGAAATCTCCACCTGCGGCAAATTAGACGATAAAGTCACCAGCCAAAAGATTTTTGGAGGTTTGCGAAAGCGCAAACACAGTGTTTACAAATTAATTATTGAATACTAAATAATTACAGGTAAGCATTTAAAATGCACGACCGCTAAAGCATTTATAAAAAGTTGTAGGCATAAAAATATAAATATAAAACTCATTCGTCACTCTCCAATAAACAAAACTGAAAGCAAATTGGGAATCTTAAAACTAAGATTCCAAAACCCATTACAAAAATATAAGAAAACACAATAAAGATTAAATATGAGTATAACTATTATTTAAGAATACATATTTATGATTAGATTGAGCGGAGATTTAATGAGAATTAATTTACCCTGGGAAGAATAAAATAAAAGAGTTACCTTTCGGTAAAAACAACGTTCGCGTAGAGTGCGCATTTTTATTCTAGTTCATTTCAAGTCCTTAGACAGCGGCAAGGTAGAGGCAGCGGGGTCTTGTTTATTTTAGGTGTTCATTGCAGGATTGAAGGAAAGCTGGCAGACATGGGTTTGTCTTCTGAGTTAAGCTAGCACAACATTTTGTTGGTTATCAAACATATAGCAGTATATTTTAACATCACGGAGAAAGCAAAATTGTTTTAGTAACTGCAAATTTTGCTTTTAAAGATTAAATGTTCAAACTGCTAATGGTACAAACGTTGAAGTTAATCCGACTGAATATTGGAAATTAGAAGCTGAACAAATCACTTTGACGAAGTGATTTGTTAATCTCTCTAGGTTAGAATAGCATAGACTGACTCATGAAATTTTTGGTATTATTTATACCTTCCTCGATTTCCCGTGAAAATTAGCCTTGTTGTCCAATTTCTACACCTAAGGCAGGGCAAATATTAATCTCCCGCTCAATCTAATCTAGGAATTCTACCCAGGGATTATTGAAACGAAAACAACTACATAAAAATCAAATCTCCGCTTTTAGAATTGTTTACAATAATTAAAATAAAAGCAACAGGAATGCAATTAACTAGCCAGCTTGTTTTTAAATCAAATGGATTTAAAAACAAGCGGTATAAGAAAACTATTTTAAAATAAATCGATAAACATTTAAAAAAATCCGTTTTACATTTAAACGCGTGTGTATCTTGATACATGCACTCTGTTTAAATAATAATGAAAATTTAAACCTTAAACGTTTAATGAAAATTAAAAGCTTAATAGTTTTCTTTTTTTTTGTAATAACATCATTGAATCGGATTTCAATCCCGTTCAATATATAGCAACTGTAAGTGTCATATAAATTTAAAGTACAATATAGTTTTACATTTTTATTTACTGCATGCTGGAGTTTTTAGATTTAACTTGAAATAAAAGCATGGAGGGGGGGTGTCCAGAAATTAATTAAGTCAATCCCTTGTTTTCTTTAACAATGGATTGACTTAATTAATTTCTAGTCTCATTTAAATCTAAAAAACCCAATTGTGGTTGAAGAAACAATCATTTTTTCTTTTTAGTGCATGGTAAATAAAATCAATTTAAAATAAAAAAAAATCTATTAATTTCTCTATTTAATCTTAAAATATGTTTCAATTTTTTTTTTATAAAAACGTTTTTTATTAATAAAGTATGGGTAATAGTTTAAGTGGTTTTTTGGCAGGAATATATATGTATAAGTTTGAAGAGCAATTTTTTAATTATAATAGGAATAAACCAATTTTTTATGTTAGATATGGTTTTTTTTCTCATGTATCATAACATCATCCGGGAAGCGAACCTGCTAACCTGGGACAACTGCTTGTAAAGCAGCCGTCGCTGACCCCTCGGCCACCAATGCTTGACATGTTAGATATGTTGATGACTATTTTATGGTTTTCAATGGTAATAAAAGAAATGCAGATAATTTTTGAATTATATTAATGGTAGAGTTGAAAAATAAAGTTTACTATGGAAAAAGAATATATTAATGTTATTGAATATATGGATGTTAGAATTTTTAAAAAAAAAGTAATAGGAATGGTGTGTTATTATAGAAACATCTATGCTGAGAAAAAAAAAAAACATTTTTTGGATTATCAAATAATTGGTTTTCAGATATTGATAATCTTAGTAAAATTAATATTGATAAATAATAAAGTTATTAGTAATTCGTTTGGGATTGAGGTTGATATTATTAGGAATGAATGTGTTATGAATGATTATCCTAGGGCTGTAGTTGAACATTTATTTTCTAATATAAATAAAATAAATAGAATGGGATTAGATAGGAATAGAGAAAAGGTTATTTATGTTGATTTCAATATATCTAAAGATTTAATTATTAAAGTTAAGAAATTAATTAAAATGATTAATATGAAATATAATGTTTCAATTTGTTCAGTTTATAAAAAGAAAGTAAGTTTAAATTTTTTAATTAATGATAATGGGGACTATAATAGGTTAGACATTATGAATTCATCTTTATTTGATAAAATGTGTGAATTGTTTTAGAAAGAATGTAGAAATGACATATGTTGGGACTAGTAAGAATAAATTAAAAACTAGATTAAAGCAGCATTTAGGTGATAAAAATTCTGCTGTTTACATTCACATGAATAAATTTAAGCATAGAGATTTTGAAATAAAACCTTTGGAATGTATTAAGTCATAGAATGAAAGAATGATAAAGGAAGGTATATATATTAATGAAATAAAACCAGAATTAAATAGGATGTTAATGAAAAAGAGAAAAGAAAATAATAGGTTTTTAATTAAATTTTTAAAGGATATACATAGATTTTTTAAAAAAAAAAAAAAGAAAAGAAATTGTTTGCGTTTAAGTTGTGAATGTAATAGGAAAGGGGAGTGAGATAAGGTAAATTTTTGGTTATGAATATATTTTGTAATTTTTAATTTAATATTTTTTGGGGGAATATGTTATATTTATTATATATATATATTTATTTTAGTGTGCCTTGAAAAAGACTATATAAAACAGTCGAAACATTGGCTTTCTTTTTCATGATTATAGTCATATAAAAAGCAAGTTTTAAAAAGGAGTTTGTTTTATTTCAATATTGGATATTTATGAACTATTTTGGAAAGAAGAAGTCCTCTAGAGGGAGCCAAGGTCTCCAGTTAACACTGTTTCTGGCTCCCTGTTTCATTCTCTTTTTCCTAGTTTAGGGAATTAAATTTCTCTAAAACTATTCCGATTAAAAAAGGGAGTTTCTTAGCTCTCTTTTCATATGCAAACTATATCAACAATGTAATCGCAACTAAGAATAATTTCATCTTTTATAAAAATGCTATGTAAATATATGGCAACCATTGTAATTACAAAAGATTTCTACAGAGATTTTACCTTTTAATGAAAATTTTCATTTCGCTTAATTTTGTTGAATGAATGAGAGAGTCCGGTTGTTGGGAGGATCCCCAGGAGCCTAAATCCTAGTTTTTTTGAGAGAAGGAGCTGGGATGAGGGCTCCATGGTGATCATTACCAATGTTGTTTTTTCTCATTCACAAGATGGAAAAAATAACGTTATTTATGGCGATTCTTTAACTTTATCATCATGAATGATTTTATCCATGTATTATTGCAAGATAAGCTGCGGTTTGGCCTCATGATTCTAATTTCAAGTGATTCGCTTTATTCAATTTTATTACTTCCACTGTTGTTATTGATAGGGCTGGCCTTTTGCTGTTCAGGTGATTTTCATGATGGATTAGAATGGTTTTCAGCAAAGACATTTTGAAGCTTTGATTTTTTTCCCTTGTTTTCTATAGTTTTTCCATAATTTTCCCAAAGTATTCAGGATTGCTCTCTTGTGAAGATATTCGAGGCCATTTGGAAGAACTGAACAGTAGATTGATTTAGTTCATATTTTATGTAATCTCCAAGTGTTTTCCTATTTCTCAACTTATCTACCGCAAATTGGATTTCCCAATATTGTACTCCTAAAACACTGTTCATATTTGAATTCTAGACTTTACAAATAATTCCTAATTGTACCTTTTAATTAAAATTTTCATTACACTCAACTTTGTTGATTGAATGAGAGGGTCTGGATTGTTTGGGGGGGGGCAGACACTTAACTCCTGGTTCTTTTGAGGGAAAGGGCTAGGATGAGAGTGCTGTGGGAATTGTTGCCAACGTTGATTTTCTCATTCACAAGAAGGAAAAAAATGCTATTCATAACCGTTTTAGCATTATTGTTATAAACAATTTTATCCAAATATTATTGCAAAGTAAACTACAGTTTGGCCTAATGATTTTAATTGCAAGTGATTCACCCTATTTAAATTTATTATTTCCAATGTTGTTATCTCCAAGTGTTTTCCTATTCTCAACTTATCCATAGCAAATTGGATTTCTCAATATTGTACTCCTAAAGTGCTACTCATAGAACTCTAGACTTTACAAATAATTCCTAATTGTAACATTCATTTGTCTTTAATAGTTAATGCACACCCTTTCCACATCCCTTTTCATATGTATCCTTCCCCTTTCACCATGTTGCTCCTAAATTTCAATCATTCTTTGTAAACCTTTTATTTAACTGTATTTGTATCTTTTTTGATGAATAAACTTTCATCACTGAGAAAAAAAAAGAACTAAGTGATTGATATATTAAATTATTTAATAAAGAAAGCTTTCCTATTTGCCTCCTTCTATAGAAGCCACATTTTTTTTCTTATTTATTACACTAACATTAACTCAGGAACTAATTGTGTTAATTTAGCCTTCTGTTCATACTGCAATCTTCACACTCCATTTATAAGACATTTTTTCATGTTATACGTCTTAAAAATTTTATTTTATTTTTCACTGGAAAATATGTATGACAGACTTACGCATTACCCTACAAATTTTTTTCTAGATTCTAAAACTTTGTAATCTCTTCTACTTGATAGTTTTTTTTTGTTTTTTTTTGTGGATGATATAATAGTTATTAGGTTAAGAATCTAGCTGTGTATGAAGTTGCTATTAAAGAATTTATCATTATTATAAGAGTTTGTTTCTTAATAATATTATTTTTATTCTACAATTTTACGATTTATTTATAAACTAAGTTATTTTCTTTTTATAGAAGAATAAGAAATAAGAAATCGTATTATTTATTTTTTAAAAAGGTATATTACATATCCTCATTATCAAAACACATTTTTGTTTTGCCAAAATATGTTGTTTTATATGTTATATATATATGAAATATTTCATAGTATACATGATCTGGGATTTGAATCCAGCCTGAATAAAATTTGATTTTTTTTTTTAAGATTATAAACAAGATTGAAATTTTTCTTTTACAAAGAAAAACTTCACCACAACTAGCCATTTAATTGTTTGGTCAGTAAATGAATATATTTTGAAACTATTATTTTTCACATTTCAAACAAATAGATAAAATCATTGGGGTAGGGGCAAATGACCTCAACATACACTTCATTTGAAAACAACACTCGTCAATTGGTTCAGGTCATAAACTTCTCTCCAATGACTTCAATTAGGCATTTATATATTCTTAGCTTAGAGGATAATACAATGATGAAAACTACTAAAAGTGTTATTACTTAGTTGTTGAAAAGTCTATAACTTTTTGGAGGGCTGTGAAGTTGCTTTTGTCTGCAATTAGTTATTTAAAGGCTTTTTTTTACTTTTAACATATGTCAACATAAGCACTATATAATTAATATTAAAGTATGCTGTTATATTTAATATTATATGGATTAAGTAAATTCTAATACAAACCCACCTATTATTTGTGTTATGTTTATATTAATATTCACAATTGTGGTTTTGTTTTAGTATTAATTTATTATTTGCTTCATAATTTAGTCAAATTGTTTTAAAATTGAGGTTATTCAAATAAAATATATTATAATATCTATTTGTATTTTATGGATTTAATGTCTCTCCTCACAATTTTAACAAATGAAATGACTGATTTGTTTAATGTGTGACTAGGCAATGATAATTTACTATTATTCCATATTTTTAAATCAAATGAATATTTCAATTTTGTTTTTTAAAAAATATTGATAATTTAATTTCTTTATATTTTAATGCAGTGATAGTAAAATAATTGAATGATTAGTCTCAGGAGGCCATATGAATGACAGATTGACTTTTAATCCAGAATTCTTTAGCTCACAATTTCATCTCTATATCATGCATTAAATTAAATAAACCAGAATATCTTACTATATAACAATGCATTGCAAACATTATCCAGGAAATTTGGCACAACCTTTATATTATCATAATGCTATTTTATATTTTTAAGGGTAAAAAAAAAAAAGATTCATAATTACTATGACACTTTTTTTTAAATCACTATAACACTATAAACAGGATGACCTCGAATTTCTGAATTTTGTATTCATGAATCATAATTATTGGACAGATAATGTGGAGTTACTGTTTTCCTCAGTTGGTTAAGGTTTTTAACCATTGTTATTTATTTAGTTTTTAAAGTAAATTATTTTTTCCATTTGTATACATTTCTTCATTAACATGTTTAAGCATTTCATTAAGATATTCCATAGTTTAAATACTGTATAAATTTTCAAGAGCAAATTATTTTTCTAGTCCAGTTTCACTATCCATTGAATAATCATTAGATGGTAGTGCTTATTAAATCCATATAACAGTGCTGGCTTATCCATATTCTCATACTCGTTTTTTGCTTATAATTTTATTCATGAGAAGTTTTGGATCTGAATTACAGATCTAGGTCCAAAATTTTTCATTGATGAAAACCATAAGAAAAAAAATAGTCTGGAAATATGGATATAAAAGCTTAGATAGGAATTTAGTAAGAAATACCATCAATCAATTTTTGATATCTCAATTTTACAATTGGAATAGAAAAATAATTTTCTTAGTTTAATATTTATTATATTTATATTTTTATCTTTTTTTAAATCTTAACTTTTAGCTCCATTTCTTTGGGATAAATTATTTGAAAAGCTTTCTAGCTCCAATCTAAAGATGGCAGAACTGTTACTGAATGAGAGAATTAGCAGAGTCAGAGTATCTGGGCATTGTCAAAAAAGTTTCCTTCAGAATGTTAGCAGAAAATGCAAAGTAAGCATTTCAGATGAGAATTAAAACTTGATATTATTGTTAAATGATTTTATTATTAAAATGAGGCATTTATTACTTTTCTTACCATTTTGCTTTAATGTTATTTCTCTTAGTGTATCTATCACTATTATTACCTTTTATTAATATTATGATTTATTATTATTATTATTATTATTATTATTTTTTTTTTTTTTTTTTTTTTTTTATTTTTTTTTTTTTTATTTTTTTTTTTTTTTTTATTATTTTTTTTTTTTTTATTTTTTTTTTTTTTATTATTATTATTATTATTATTATTATTATTATTATTATTATTATTATTATTATTATTATTATTATTATTATTATTATTATTATTATTATTATTATTATTATTATTATTATTATTATTATTATTATTATTATTATTATTATTATTATTATTATTATTATTATTATTATTATTATTATTATTATTATTATTATTATTATTATTATTATTATTATTATTATTATTATTATTATTATTATTATTATTATTATTATTATTATTATTATTATTATTATTATTATTATTATTATTATTATTATTATTATTATTATTATTATTATTATTATTATTATTATTATTATTATTATTATTATTATTATTATTATTATTATTATTATTATTATTATTATTATTATTATTATTATTATTATTATTATTATTATTATTATTATTATTATTATTATTATTATTATTATTATTATTATTATTATTAATGAGTTTATGCGTAATGGTTTTAATAATTCTAGTATAATTCTTATAGATTAGTTAAGAGCAACTATAAATTTAACAAATTATATTATCAACAAAATGAGATGTGGTAATATATATAGGCCTTGAACAAAATAATGGAAATAATAGTCATATCAGAATCAATTTTATCATCATGTAAAACTGTAATGGAAATATTACTTAGTGTAATTTTTTTTTTCTTTTAAAGATAGAACTTTAAGGAAATGATAAGAATTTAAGATGAATTTAATATTAAGTTTCATATGATTATGAGACATATTAAACATATCAGAATTTTTATTGTTGATGTCCATAATTGATGAACTGATTAATGTTTTAGCACCAGCAGTTTCAAGAGTGATAACTGAAGAAATGACAGTATAATCTGATAGAACCTATTATTTATGTAAAAGGGATCTATGAACATTAGGCAGTATTATAGTTAAAAACATAACTAGAATAAATTATTGCAAAAGTCATTTGAACACTCCATTGTTGTCATAGCAATCTATTATTTGCTTTGCAAACAGAACATTTATATTTGTAGTGTTATTTCAAAACCGTCTATTCAGATTTATGGTAAGATCTAATATAAACAAACATTAAAAGGATAAATAAACTTTGATTATTTTCATATAATTAAATTATGCTTAAAATACATTTTTAATTTTGCAATTTGGAGTTAATCAAGCAGTAGTTTGCCACAGTTTAACATTAATTTAAGAATGTAACTGAAGTTGATTGAACGCTGAATTTCACTTTTCCTATTTTTTTTATTGTATTTCTCTTAACATTTTTCTCTGCAGAATTTTTTTTATCCTTTTTAAATAACAAAAATATCAGTTACATTTTATTTTTATCTTTTAAAACTGAATAAATAATCACATTCATACTTCCATTGGAAGTTTCTGGAATAGAATGACTACTGTTTTTAATGCAGAATCATTTAAAGATCATTTTAAAATTTAGGATTTTATATTTTGTATAGAAAATTATTTCTAATATTTTGAAATTGTATTTAATGTGTCAATCTTTAAAGCAAATGCTATTGAAGATAAAAGCAAAATTTAATTATAGAAGTCATTTATAGTTGGGTTTGATTAATGTATTCTTTAATCTGTATGTAATTTTGCTTTAGTCTTTTAACTTCTGAAGAAAAGCTTTCTTATTGAAAAAAATTCAACCCTCGCCTAATTGTTACTCTTCACTGAATTCCAAGACATATCTTCCTAATAAGGAGTAATCAATATTGCATCTTTTTATGTTTTTTTTTTTTTTTAATAATCTTTATCATATAAAAGTGTCTGTTTCTCTTACGAAAGACATGTTCTATCCTTTCACATATCGATTCCAACAAATATATGTCTTTAATCAAGCAAGTTGAAAAACAAACTAATTGGTCTTACAATCTTGTCATCATATTTTTAGAATTTTCAGGAGCATCTTAAATGGAAATTTTTTTAGTTTTTGACTTGATTCCATATCTCACTTCCATATAATAATTTGAATGAAATAATAAGGAAATAGCCTGTCTTTTAATATGTTAATTACAGCTTTTGTAGATATAAAACTATTTCCTATAAAGTGATTCACTTCATCATTATTCAAAAAGTAATCAAAATATCATCTGTTTGAAATATCATCATTATATTTTAAAAAATGCCATTTATGAATTTAATAAGATTATGATATCATTTTTCTGATGTACATGTTACTTTCTAAAAAAAAGTGATTGTAATAATCAAATGACTATATTTTTTGCAATTTTAATATATTAATTGTTTTCAAGTTTTCTTATCAGGTGTTAAACTTCACCTTTTAAATCTTCTATATTCATCATGAAACTTTGTATTCATTTTATTATTTTGTCAAGTGGAAAATACTGGATATTTTCTTTTAATTAAGCCAGAGAATCTAAAAATCTATAACACATATTTCAAGATAATTTCATGTTTTACTGACATGACAATTATGAAAATCCAAATTGTCAATTATAATATTTGATAAGACAAATATAAGATGCTTATGAAGATAGCTTCTCCTTTTATATATATATAAATTTATTATTATTTAAATAATAACTATCATTTTAATCTTGATGCTGATGCATCCTGGTCTCTTTGTAAACTAATTTCTAGCATACTATTGTTCATAAAAATTGTTTTATGCAGCATTTCTTGCATAAGGAAAATTGTTTGCATTAATCTAAAAGTATGAAAAATAAATAAATAATAAATATGTATAAGTAACACTGTGTCAATAAAATAATGTATTTTATTTTATTAACTTATAGAAAATAAAAAGTATGATAGTTTAGCACACATTTACTTACTGAGTTATAGTTCAAAGTCCTAATAATTGGATGTAAAAAAATCCCACTCATTAACAAATCTTATTTATGGAAAATAATATTTTTTTATGTTTGACAATTTATCACTTACACATAATTATTGAGTTGTATACATTACCTTAGCGAGGAATGTAGCCTGTAAGTCCTCAGGTAATAATGAACTTCTGTTGCATTGACTTTTAACTATAATGTAGTTTATAAGAAACCATTGTTTTGAACATAGATGTATCCAAATTCCTTTGAAGTGATGTATTTGCCTAAATAAACATAATGATAGTCAATCCATGTGTTTTGCAAAGATTTAATACAGAAGATTATTTGAATTTACAGAATTTTAATGTCATTATTTTTAATATTTTCAAAGGGGTCCAAATTTAATGTTCATACTAAAATATGCATTAAAGTCTTCAAAAAAAATAAAAAGTTTATGTTTTAATTTTATTGATGTAATCTCTTTATTTCTTGTAACTCTTGCCAAATAAGATTTAATATCATTAGTCTTTTAAGAATATATGATATCAAATTAGATCTAATAATCATCATTCCTTTTCTTTTTTATTCAATCTACTCTAAAATTGAAACTCATCCCAAATCCAATTCCAAAATGATTTATTAGTTTTATCTGCCTCAAGTATTATGCCCCCCACCCACACACAAAGATTTGGATTCAGAATTGCTATGCCTCTAATTAAAGGATGGAAATATGATTGCACAATGTCATTGCCACAATTATTGCAGTAAAATGATTGAAAATATTAGAAAACAGTTAGAGTAAAAAACATAAAGAGAAAGCAAAAAATATTTTGTATCAAAAACAGTATAAACTTTATTTTAAAAAGCAGTTGAAGTACTTTTATTCACACAGTTAATTTTCATATCTGAAAATCATACAATAATCATTATCGAAGCTTGAATTCAGCATCTGATAAATACCAAAACAACTTAGTAGAACATATTTATTTACATTTTTTGTTATTCAATATTAAACACCACATGATCACTATCTCATACTAGCACATAATTGTTATTAAACAAGGCAAAACTCTCTGCACACAGTAGTGCCACCCTGTGCCAATCAGAGTAATCAATGGATGCCAGAAGGCTTGTGCATAAAATCCCTATCTAGTGCCTACTCATCCAATATCCCCAGACTAGTTTCTGGCTTGTGGCCATCATCAGTGAGGAGCCTTGGATTTGAGAGCATTGCACTTAGATCTTAGGATCCAATGCAACCCTCCAGCAACCACCTTTTATCTCCACTTAACTACAAAACTATGAGAATGAAATTGAAAATGCAATAATATTTTCAACCTAATTTCATTCTCATAGTTTTGTAGTTAAGTGGAGATAAAAGGTGGTTGCTGGAGGGTTGCATTGGATCCTAAGATCTAGGTGCAGTGCTCTCAAATCCAAGGCTCCTCACTGATGATGGCCACAAGCCAGAAACTAGTCTGGGGATATTGGATGAGTAGGCACTAGATAGGGATTTTATGCACAAGCCTTCTGGCGTCCATTGATTACTCTGATTGGCACAGGGTGGCACTACTGTATGGAGAGAGTTTTGCTTTGTTTTATTCAATATTAATTAAATTTTTAATTCATGTATCACTTTTTGTTTTTCAATTAGATAAAAAAAAGTATTATAAATGAATAAATACTTCTCATATTGTTGATAAGGTTTTGAAGTTTTTGTGCTTATGAATTTCAGATTATCTTATGCCTATAATGTATTATATAAAATGCATTGCAAAATGACAAGTTACAGAAATGAAAGATGTTAAAACAATATTAATTCACCTCCATCAATAGTACAACTAAAGTCAAAAAAAATTAAATTCTCCTAGCACTTTAAATACTTCACTATCTGAAATATCTTCTGAGGATGAAAAGAAAAATAAAAACAAAAAGAAAGCTATAACACAGAAGAGGAAACAAAACTTTAAGCAAAAAGAATATAGCAATCCTAATGACATCCCATAATAATGGTTAGTAATGATATAAAATTTGCAACCCTCAATGTAAGGGTATTAAAGACCTATGCTTCATAAATTCATCAGGTTCTGATTAAAGTACAAATACCAATATCCTCAAATTATTATCTCTTGAACAATGGTCCTGCAAGAGAAGTCACAATTTTAATCAATAAAGAAAAAATAACTGAATTAATAACAATACTAGAAATATCACAAACTTATATAATTATTTCTCTAAGTATTTCAAACATAAAAATTCTTGTTTGTGCATTCTATTCATTCTGAAAAGAAAAACAAATTAGTAAAATAATTGATAAACATCACATGATCACCATTTCTTACACTTGCTCTTAACTAATATTAAATCAGGTAAAACTCTCTATACGTACTGCCACACAGTGCAAGCCGGAGTAATCAATAGATGCCAGAAGGCCACAAGCCAGAAACTAGTCTGGTGATATTGAATGAGTAGGCACTAGATGGGGATTTTATGCACAAGCCTTCTGGCATCCATTGATTACTCTGGCTTGCACTGAGTGATAATACATATAGAGAGTTTTGCCTGTTTTAAAATAATTGATCAAATGCAGTATTTTCAATTAGTAAATAATATTCCATGTATTATAATGGGTGATTTTAATTGTCACTCACAACATTTTCCTAAGGGATTAAATCAAACTACTATCTCAAAATATGTATACCTCAATAAGATACTTATCAGAAAGTGCATATTTATATAATAAAAAATTTAATATTGATAATATGTCAAAAATTATAATGAATGACTTGAATTTAAGAGCCTTATCAAATATACACCCAATAAATAAATTTATGAGATTTTTATAGTCCACGAATTAAATCATTTATGAAAGATCAGGAAATTATATTCCATCAAACCATGCAAGATCTTTTATGAAAGAAATCTCAAGCATATGAAAAAGATCCCAATAACAGTCAACAATAATCAAAAAATTAATATATTGAAAGATGAATATAATAAATTATGTGACATTGTTCAAGAAGACATTCACACACCAAAATTTCAGAAATATAATTGACATCTAACAAGCTGATTAATTATCCAATGACAAAAACATATTAACAGAGAGGAATTCACACATTAACACACAAGATAGTAACATCCTAATGGTAAGTAAGTTAGATCAAGTGATCTGGAAATATTTCAAACATCAATACACTAATCAATACCTAATGGTAAGTAAGTTAGATCAAGTGATCTGGAAATATTTCAAACATCAATACACTAATCAATACCTATCATCTTGGGATTGATTGAAAAAAATCAGATCTATCATAATTAATATTAATTTCTTTAGAAGAACATGATTGAACAAGTAGGTAAATTAAAACTTGCAATAGCATTAGGATTCTCAAATCAAGCTTATATAAATCTACGAAATATCTCATAGCTACCTGACAAACTATTTTAACACTTTAACTGTGGAGTACATAGATAAGCCAAAAATTAACAAACAAATACTATTTATGATAATAAAAAACAATAATACCATCCATTTATCAATCAACTAAAAACTATTTAACTTCTACTTATTCATTACTTTCTATATTTGCTAGAATATTATTAAATAAATTAAGCCAATTTTAGAAATTAAATTTCTACTTGTTCATTCCTCTATATATTGAAGACACATTCATCATACAACATTGGCATATCATGAAATAGAATTGCATGTGAAACAAAAGTCTATTTGATGTGATTGCAATAAAAATTGATTTCAATGGTGTTTTAACCATGTAGATTTACATTTTTTTGCTAAACAGATATATGTTATCATATCAGAAAACCTAATCCTTATTTGTGACCCCCAATAAATTATATAAGAAATAGAAAAGCAATTACAAAAATTTTTATAAGGCTCTCTCCAATATTTCATATTACAAAAGGCTTTGTCCAAGATTACCCCTATCCCCTGCTTTATTTGCTGTATACATCAATTCTCTTTTGAGAGAAATCAATAGTGAAATTCCAGGAATATTTGTCCCAAGCCTTGACAGAAAAATAAATATACAGGCATATGTTGATGATGTAATAATAATTATCAGAGGAGTCATTATCATTCTTATTATTGAAGAGTGTCTAAAAAAAGTTCTCAAATAACTGGATCAATAGTATCAAAGGACAAATCTTTAGCGTGGCAGATATTATTGAGAAGCAAAACCCCATTAAAGTTTATAACAGTTCCAAATAAATTTTTAGGTATTTCAGTATCTGTCTATAACAAAAGCCAGTTTAATAATGAACAAATTAATCATCTAAGTTCTTGACTAAATTATGCTATTTTTATTCTATTACATGCCATCTAAGAATAAAAATAGGTAACTCATTTATATTTAAGGATCTATTAGTATTCTACGTATCATGGACTTATATAAATAATATATCAATAGCAAACATAATAAATACACAAATAGTTATTTATGGGATTCAGGATTTAACCCTATTATCATACAATATATTAAGTACACCAATAAAAAACAATGGTCTTGAACTATTTGAAAGCTACGTAATTTGGTAGAATATGAGTTGATCTTCTGTTTGACATCATCTTTCCCAATCATTTGCCATCTGAGTTGATAAAATTGGGGAAAATACTTATAACTGGTGAGGTGAGGACTAGTCTATCTTGATAGCAGAGATCAAATAACAGACCTCAAATAAGTCAAATAACATACAATGATCTATCAATGTTATTACATCCCAGAATTATGATCTCAATTGGTAAACTATCAATCTATAAAAATACTTGAAAATATGTTGTTAGGTGAATATATTGACATTAAATTAATTTATGATTGCCTCCCAACTACTGTTTTTTTTTTAAACAAATTTAGAGATGATCTTTTGATATAATGTGTAAGTTACATGGGCAAGGAAAAGGAACTTTCTTACACATCAATGATTATTGCCCTTCCTTCAGTAATATTAGATCAAATCCAACATTCTCCAAAAATTCACTAAGCAAGATATTGATATCAAGTTTCACGATTGGTGATCAAAAAACAATAAAGGCTACATTATTAAAAAGTCATATTTTATTCAACATTTCCATGAATACTGAAGTAAACAATTTTTTAGAGACCTTAAATACATATCAAAAAAGTTAAGAATTAAAGTATGGGCACAGGAAATTTCTAATGTATGAGATCCTTTATATCCTAAATGAAAGATAAGATCACTAACACACAAGTCATTATTAATAGAACTGTCTTCTAGTAAAAAAAACATTCATGAGATATGCAAAAAAAATAATGATCAAGAACAAATTATCCTATGGCTTTATTTAATGTAATATGTTAACATGTAATTTCTGACATATAACTTAATGTTGTATGAAGTATATAATGAAATAAATATGTTTTTTTTTTAAAGTTAATTTAGACTAAATTTTCTTAACTATTAAAAGATGGCAGCACTTTCTGTTATAACAAAATTCTCTTTTAATAATTATGAAATTTGTAAAATTATTTGGAAAGGAATGATGGTGTCTGCTTTAACATTTGGAAATGATGTGCTTTATGTTAGCTGGGGGGGTGGAAATTTTTAGATTAAATACAATAAAAAATGTTCAAGAAATGTTTTTATTCACATAAATGAATTAAAAAGTAAAAAAAATCGCTAAAAAGGTACAAAATAAAAGTATGCAGTGCTCATGTTTAAAATATTCTTATACTATTTCTGAACTTAAGCACCACATGCTTTTATTTTGGTTGAATAATATCAAGAATACTGTGAAAACTGAAGAAAATTTATTATTTACTTTTTAATTACATTCGAATATCGGCCTTTCAAGCCAATTGTGCAAACGCTTTGCGAGTGTTAAATAATAAATGAAAGGCCAATATTCGAATGTAATTACAATTGTATACAGACGCTATAAAAATAAATGCTTATTTATATATTTACTTTTTAATGAATTTCTGTGAATGAAAGTTTTTTAGTGTTTTTTTTTCCTTTCTACCTTTTAATTTTATGTAATTTCAGAAATTAGAAAAATAAATAAATAGAATTATCATTGGGATTACATATGTATTCAAAATTTCAACTAGATTGGGAAGTGGGGGAAATTGAGCTACAAGATTTTATCAGACAGACAGACAAAAAAAAATAATAAATTAAATAAAAGCATGCAATAAAATAGATGGCATTGAATGTGAATTGTGAATAACAAATGAGACTAGTCAAGATAAATTGGGTGCCCTTTTTGGTGCTTTTCTCACATACTGGATGAGCCACCAGGTGGCACTGCAGAACCACCAAGAAGCCTGTAAGTAATAAATTTCTATACAAAAATAGCTAAAATTTACGTATTATTTCACTTGATTTTATACTTGCCTTAGGCAAAAATTTTTACTTGATTTTTACTTACTTTTGATATCTTGCCTTAGGCATTTTAATTTTAATGGTTATTTTGTGTATTTTTACCAATTTTGTGTGTGTGTACTTTTTTAAAATTTACGTATTATTTCATTTGATTTTATACTTGCCTTAGGCAAAAAATTTTACTTGGTTTTTACTTACTTTTGATATCTTGCCTTAGGCATTTTAATTTTAATTTTCCATCGATTTCAGCTATTTTTGTATAGAAATTTATTACTTACAGGCTTCTTGGTGGTTCTGCAGCGCCACCTGGTGGCTCATCCAGTACATGAGAAAAGCATCCACTTTTTTTCTTGAGGGAAATTTAAAAATAAATTTAAAATGTGTGGAAGGTTACAATATATGAATGAAAATAGATTAAGAGGTATTTAATTGGATTAATTTGAGAGGATAACAGACAAAGGTTTTACAACATGAACAATTAATAACTAATTTATTTCCATGTATTTAAATAAGAAGTTGGTTAAGCATATAGACAATATAATACAGGTATATAATTATGAAAAATGAGTTATAGGAAAATCAATGTGAATAAAAAAATGATATTTGGAGTTATATAAAAAAAAATTGTATAAAATGTGAAAGAATGTATGGTAATATTAAACTGAACTTACAGTTATTTACTGCAAGATCATGAACTTTAGATAACAATAATGGAACCATGGAGTAAGGATTTTGATTGTATCAAATGCTTGTTCTTGGAGTGTATGATTTTGAAAGAGGATTGGGGTAAGTTGTATGAACTGTAGAAGAAATTTAAAAGTAAAGAGAATGAAAGATGTAGAGACTTTTAAGTCTTTATAATGAAATTGGGGAAGAACAAGATAGTGAAGGTAATGAGGGTTGCAAAAATAATTGGTTAACAAGTATAAAGTAGATGATTTATTGTAATATGTAAGGATTTTAAAGATAAGAAGAATTTAACTTGATTAACTTAAAACTTATACATAGCAACTTTTTGACTTTATTTAAGAAATTATTTAAACCAAACTACATCATATCATTATTAAGAATAACTATTCAATATTACCATATTAATAATGATCCCCATATACATGGTTTTAGTTATTTATGATTTTTTTAAAAAAAAATTATTTTAAAAAATTAGAAATTAGTAAATAATTTTTTTTTTTAATTTTATGTAGCTTATTTTTTAAATTCACAATGCATATACAACATGCTTATATGTGTGTGTGTGTGTTAAAACATTATGATTGACTACGTGTATTGGGTCTTAGAACCTAATGTTGCTACAATGACTACTTTATTTTTTTTTAATAGTATGGCATCATTTTTAAGTAATGTCAAAAATGGCTGCGATAAATCAATCGGTATACGTTATATAAATATGTGACTTATCTTTTTGTACCACTCGTGTTAATAATAAGATTAGTTTTACATTTATATATATATATTGCATTTTATTAAAAGACATTAAAAGTAAATTATAATAAATATATCAGTATATATCAATGCCACTATATGTCTGTAATTTTCTATAAATTGCAAAATAATATCCAAAAAATCCAAATTACTATAATATTTAATAAAAAAGACATTTTCTTTAAATGATATAGGAAGATCTTTTCAAATGAAAACTTTTAGAGTCCTAGCTAGAATTTTAAATAATATTACAATTTTTTATTTTTTAAATAGGTTCTAGATGAATAAAAGACTGGTATTTCTCAGTGAATGTAGATTACTATAAAAATATAATATATTAAAAAATGTTCTGGATGAGTAGTCTACATACTTCAGAGATGAAATCCCAAATTATATTCTGTAATGAAAAAAAGCAATCTATTGAAGTTTACAACAAAAGAATACAAGGTTGCAACTTGGGATACAACCTGAGCTGTGCCCTGTGCTATCTGAGTCATGACTTGTGCAACAATATTGGCAGCATTAACATTAATGCTAGGCATTGATCGTACAGTTTGTATTGGAATCTGAATTGTCTGCATGGTCATTCCAATAATCTGTAGATATGGGCATTTAAACAGGTGCAGTTTATTGAACCTGTGACATTGGGACTTGGAACGACTTGCATAACAGCATTTGCAGGCATAACTGCCATATTTTGTACTCTAGCTAATGTTACATTACCCAAATTAGCTACAGCTATATTACCCAGATTTTCCACATATTCTGAATAACATTTGCACCAGAAACACTTGAATTCCTTGTACCCTGATAATAATCTGTCTTTCTGGAGTAAGAATGATTTGATTGCCTGCAATTTGAATGGCTTGATTTCCCATGTTAGGAATAAGGGTGGCTTTCTGATTATCCAATGTATTAGACCTGCTGTCCATGTTTGCCACAACAGAATATCTATTAAAAAGTCACAACTACAGAATTCTGCCATCACAAACACCCTTTCTTCCCCCTCCACTTGAGAAAAATATGGCATTTTGCCATTGCAAACATGGTCAGCGGGTCTAATACGTAAGTACCATTTTTTTTTAATTCACATCGGATGTAGAAAGTCTTTTATTCTCTTTTATATATTAATGTAATGTTTATAACTTCATAATATATAATTAATTAATATAGTAGATTAGTGAGTTTCCCACATTTTTTTTAAAATTGCCATTTTTATAATATCTCTCTTGAATTACTATTTAATGATATACTTAAATTGTAATCATCAATGATTAAATAATTGAGTATAGTTAACATGTTTATATATAAATCCTTTGCATTTTAGCACAATAAGTATAGCAGATTAAGGATTATGAAACAATTCTTAGCTAAGTAATGTAAATAATAATTTTAAAAATCTCCATTTAATGAATTGAATGGAATTTTTGTGTTCAGCATACTATTATTAGATGCTCAAATGTCTAACAATCTCCTAAGCAACTAATTATATGATTACTTTATTTTGATTAATTTACTTGCAGCTATATATGTATATGTAATCTTATAAATGAATAATTTATAAATACAGTAATTAGATATGTGTGAAGTATAACTTTAAATATTGTATTCACTTAGGAACACTTTCGTCAACCAACACTTTGAAAGGCTAACCTTCCTACAATTCCGTGATCTTAACATTTGCTGCCTGACTGTTAATTAAGTCTTGTTTGTATTTGCATATTAGGATAGCTTCCTTTATTTTCCTTTGGGTTTTTTTTGTTTTTTTTTCAATTTGCAATATTTTTACAGCTTCCTTTATTTTCCTTTTGTTATTTTTTTTTTCACTTTGCAATATTTTTACATTATTAATGTAAAAATATTGGAAATTGAAAAAAAAAAAAACAACAAAAGGAAAATAAAGGAAGCTATGCTAATATACAAATACAAACAAGACTTAATTAACAGACATGCAGCAAATGTTAAGATCGTAGAGTTGTGGGAAGGTTAGCCTTTCAAAATGTTAATTGACAAAGACTACAAGGATAGTCGCTCCTAAGTGGATAAAATTTTTAAAGTTATACTTTACATATATCTAATTATTGTATTTATTATTCAATTATAAGATTACAGTATATTGATTTGAAGAAATACAGACATCGAATTATAATATTACATATATTATTGATTTAACTATATATTTGGTATTACAGAGAATATATATTTATTATAAGGATTATGTATGTCATGAAATTCATGTAATTCATTTATTTTTGTAATTATAATTTTAAAAGGGTTTTATTTGCCTATCTATAGTATGAGAATCATCAAAAATGTTCATTATATATATCTACATACAGTGAACTCTTAATTCATTGTTTTCAAGAGAGTAAAAAGAATAAGTGATAAATATAGAAAAACATTAGAAATGGAAACTTAGGGATGGGCAATTTAATGATTATTACTGAAATAAATGTCAACTATTACTCATTCACACCAATTATAAGTATTTATTAGTAACAAAATAATGACTATGAAAATTTTTAAGAATATTTTGTAGTATTTTAGTTTATCCATAATTAAAATTTATGAAAAATGAATTTAAAAAATATTATTCAATACTGAGCAAACTAATGTGTGTGTGTGTATATATATATATATACAGCAATAGTATTTGTATATTGTTTTCAAATAAATAAATAAATAAAACAAATATTCATGTAGAAAATGTTATTTTGAAAACTGATGAATCTGTATTTATATATATATATTTCTATGGTGCAGATTTTAGGATCCAAGAAAGCAATACAATATAATAGATGTGAAAAACAATACATGCATATATGATAGATTGATAGTTCATTGTTTGCCCTACTCATATGGACATATATGTATCTCTTTCTCCTCTCTATTTCTATATATATAAACCCACAATTACTTCTCTATAAAGCTGCTTTAATATTTCAACTAGCAGACTGATTTTCATCAGAAAGCACAGCAAAATGGCTATTTCCAGAATTTAAGCAACATATCAGATAACAAAACTAATTCCTATAGGCTAAAAATCTTTACAAAACTTTGTATAAAAAATACAAAAAAACTCTTTTACAATTTTTTAAAAAAAAAAAAAAACTAAAACCATACTTATATTATTATTATTATATATTGAAACATATCAAAAAGCAATAAAAATATAGTATTATATATGTACACACCAAAAAAAGTCTATATATTGTAACGGACGGTCCACTACGCCTGGATTCGCACTTGCCCACACACCAGATATAACAGATGGGAAAATAACCTGCGGTCTGTGGTACTATGCAGATGTAGCAATCTGGAGACTATGACTTAATGTGTCCTAATTTATTGCCCCTGATGACCCAGTCTGCAGAGACTTACCAGGCTTGGAAGGGAAAAAGTTGCATCTAACTACAGTCGGACTTTGGGTCTTTGGGTAGAATGCTAATGCAAACCGGATGAAGTGCTTAACCAATGATTGCATGCACTTTAATTGACTAGCTTTATCCCTATTTAATAATATCAAATGCAATTTAGGTTAGTTCATCCACTTTCACCCCTTTCCGATTCTGTTATGCCCTAATATTCAAGGCCAGAGAGAATATTGCTTTTGACTCCCTTAACAGGTATGAAAAGATACACACAGCAACTCCTGCACCTATATATAGGTTACAACTAGCATTTATTATATTTGCTTTACTTTACAACTTTTATATGACAAGAAAAAATAAATGTGTGTGCATGCATAATTGTTTATAAACTGTGGAATGTCAGGACAACTCAATAAACCAGAGACCGGAATAATATAAACTCTTAAACATTTATTGACAATGATAAATAACATAAAATATAATAAAAATAATAATGATAAAATAATAATAATAATATATACATGTGTCACATGTGAACTTCTACCATTTTATTAACTAATAATTCTCCAGATCCATCCCTTATACACCATGGTAGAAATCCATCTGTGTCACTTATTCTTTACAAATCATAATTATATAGAAAAATAAACAATAATTTAAGATGATTGAGATGCTGGCTAGCTAAATTATATATTTACTGATTTTAGCAATCTATTTAATTTAAGTCATTGTCGTCCGTCCCCCCCCCCATTTATATACATGATAGGTATAGAAATTAATACTAGTTGATTAGTCAATCATACTGGAAAAATATATACAGGGTTAATCAACAAAATGAAACATATATGTATTCTGTATCAAATGTTGCAATTTAATCTATAAAAATAAATGTAGAGAATCTTACCTTACTATTTACATGGATAACCTAATGTGAAGCAGGTGGGTTAACCTAGATTTTATTTACAATAAAAATAGAAAATATCTAAGTGAATAATCCCCCCATTTCTTCTTTGCTAATTCTGAAAAATGAGGCTTCTAGCATCAGAGTGTGAAAATACAACATAGATAATAATAATAATAAAAAAATCAAACAAAAATTTACAATATTAACTTCTTGATTAAAATTGTTTTTGAAACAATGTTCATTAAAAATAATCCTAATAGAAGTAGTAGTTGATAGTTAGGCATGTTGTTCTCCAAAAGCAGTTTGACTCATCAAATCATTTTCCTAGACAAGGATAGATGGGTACAATGGTGTCTCCTGTAGTTGTGTTTGGTAAACACCTTGATCCTTAACTGATTCCCCTTTAAATATTCCAATGCTTGTTTACTTTGGACTGCAGGCATCCTCTTGTGTGTTTTACCATAAAGTAGAAAGAAAAATAGGGTTTAATGCACAATAGCATGTTTTGCTTTAGCCAATATTCATCTTAAAGTACAATTCAATAATTATTTGTAATCATAAATTTATATTGGATAATATAGAAGCACTTTACGTATATATATATGTATTAAAAAAATTATTTCATTTTTTTTTTTGCTTCCTATTTTCAGCAGACTTAATTTTCGTTTTTCTTTTTGAAAAAATTTAAAATATTAAAAATTACCCCAACAGCTTTCAAAACATGATTTAATTATTTCAAAATTTATAAATTATTCTTACTTTTTATTTCTCACTCTCTTTCTTCTGAATTTGGCAAAATTTAAGTTACAGTATTTGACTTTAAAAATTTCTATGATTCAAATAAAAGAAAAAACAATTTGACTGCTGTATATTGTTATAGCTAGAATATTATTGACAAGAACGATTTGTAAGAAAGTTTCTGTTTTTATACGTTCTTACGTATATCTCCTGAAATGCTGAGATTTTTAACTGCCTATTGTTTAAATACATTTCATTTATTACAGATAAAAAATAAAATAATAAAATCAGTTTTATTTTTACATACAGCCACCTAACTTGACCTCGGGCTATTCCTAAGTCATTTGACTATAAATTAATATTCATTTTAAATATATATATATATATACATTACAGTTTATTAATCAAATAGTTTATATATATATACCTGGGTCTCGTTTTATGCGGTAGATAGGTTCCACAGAAAACCCGCATTAAAAAAAATCACACAAAAATAGACTTAACTTATCTTGAAAAATGGGGATAGGGTCTGTAATTTTCAGAATTCGCATAAAAGCAAAGCAACAAAGAAAAATTACTTTAAAATTCACATTAAAAAAATAAGCAAATAAAGTATGACTAATAAAAAATTTCAAATATTTGAAAAAAATTAATACAAGACAAACTTTTTTATTAACTACAATGTTTAATTTTATATTTTTCATACATATTTTAATCATTTCCGCTAGTGCTCATTTATAAACTGGAAAGAAATAAGACTCGATGTGATGTATTGTAGCTTCTTAAACGAAGTCAAGAATCTCTCAGCAATTATGCCCCGAGAAACCTGTTAGCCACTTTATTTTTATTCATGATGTGATGTACAACTAGCGCCATTTTCAGTCTTGTGCTGTGTTAATGGTTTTCTGTTTCTATATTAAAAAAATGAGATCGAAATCAAAACAAAAAGATTATACATTATCATTAGAAAGATTATTTTCATTTTATAAAATCTTCGTTTTTTATTTTAAAAATCTAAAAGATTATTTATTTCTATTATATATAACAAAATATACATTTTAAAAGTTTAATTTTTTTGAATATTTATTGCCATATTATTGAGATATTTTTATATATAAGTATAAATCTATTATTATTATTTACTCATTAGTATAAATAGGTTATTTACATAGAAGCTAAAATTCTAAATATAGCTTCAGGCCATGTTCATGTTAGCTGCTAATATAACTTATATTTTTTGGGGAAAAAAGTATTTCAAGTGAAAATAAGTTATTAATAATTTAAATTTCTTGATATCTAATAAATATAGTGAAATATGAAAGATATTAAGAAGAAACATGAATCGCATTAAAATAATCTGCATAAAATGAGACTCAGGTGTATACAATATTACTTTCTAAAATATTGGTCGTATTTAATTTATTATAAAATAATAATTTATTGTGCATTCCCTAATTCACTCTAAATAAATATATATGTGTTGTACATGTATATGTAATAATAATAAACAAATTATCTTCCCATTATTAATGCAAGTTCCAAATGGATTGGGTTCAATAAGTAGGCCGATCTTGTTAGGAATATTTGCGTTGTAAGCTACCGTTTTCAATATATATATATATATTCTACTATATGTATTTTACTATATATATATATATTGTATGCATATATATTTTTTGTATGCATTCCCCTTCGTGCTAGTCCATCTATAAAATAATTATCTAGGAAACAAAAACAAATCCCTAGGAAACTAGGTAATTCAAAGATGTGATAGTACCTATATTCATATTTATACCATGAGGATATATTGTCTTAAATTTAAAAATAAAAAACTCTCCTGTTTTCTTTCTCTCATGGAAGAAAAATTATCTTCCAATATAACCACTCTTAAATCATCAATGGAGTGATCAGGTAAATTGAAATGTTTTGTGAAAGAGTTTTTTTGTATTTTTTATACAAAGTTTTGTAAAAAAAATTTTTATACAAAGTTTTGTAAAAAAATTTAGCCTTAGGAATTAGTTTTGTTATCTGATACGTAACTGTTTGTAATATTTTAGTGTTTAAATTCTGGAAATAGCCATTTTGCTGTGCTTTCCGATGAAAATCAGTCTGCTGGTTGAAATATTAAAGCAGCTTTATAGAGAAAGTAATTGTGTATTTTTTATTATGTTATTATTTTTCCTTTAGTTAGTTTGTATATTTCTTATTTTCATGGATTATATATATATTAAGTTCTCTTCTTGCAGGCCAAGTATCACTTGATTATTATCATGATAGTTTACTGTTGCTTGTTATCTTCTTAACACAGTTTATAAAGTCAATTTATTTTAGAACGTCTTTACAAATTAGCTCATTGTGTCATTATGGTGTATAATACATATATACACCTGGGTCTCATTTTATGCGGTAGATATGTTCCACAGAAAACCTGTATTAAGAAAAATCGTCAAAAATAAATTTAATTTACCTTGAAAAATGGGGGATCGGTGCTGTAATTTTCAGAATTCACATAAAAGCAAAGCAACAAGAAAAATTACTTTAAAATTCGCATTAAAAAAATAAGCAAATAAAGTATGACTAATAAAAAATTTCAAATATTTGAAAAAAATTGGTACACGACAAACTTTTTTTACTTTTTTTTATTAATTACAGTATTTAATTTGACATTTTTTCATACGTATTTTTTGATGATATGTGGTTCGTTTGTAAACTGGTAAGAAATCAGATTCATCGATGTGATGTGATGTAGCTTCTTGAACGAAGTCAAGAATCTCTCAGCTATTATGCCCAAAGAAACTTGTTAGCCACTTTATTTTCCATTCCCTACTCTAAGTTTTCCCATATTCTGCTCCATTCCATTTACACAACTAGTGCCAATTTCAGTCTTGTGCTGTGTTAATGGTTTTCTGTTAACAACTGATTTTTACTACTGAAATAAATTTTAAATGTTCACATTTTGTTTCTATATTAAAAAAATGGTATCGCAATCAAAACAAAAAGATTATACATTATCATTAGAAATATTATTTTCAGTTTATAAAATCAATAAAATCTTCGTTATTTATTTTAAAAATCTACATTATTTATTTTTGTTATACCTAAGAAAATACGTTTTAAAAGTTTAAAATTTTTGAATATTTATTGCGATATTTTTATATGTAAGTATAAATCTATTATTATTATTTACTCATTAGTATAAGTAGATTATTTATTCTAAATACAGCTTCAGGCCATATTCACATTAGCTGCTAATATAACGTTATATTTTTGAAAAAAAAAAAAGTATTTCAAGTCAAAATAAGTTATTAATAATTTAAATTTCTTGATATCTAATAAATATAGTGAAATATGAAAAATATTAAGAAGAAACATGAATAGCATAACTTCAAAATTGCATTAAAATAATCCGCATAAAATGAGACCCAGGTGTATATAACTTATTTCCTACATGTTTTTGTGCAGTGATTGATTGATTGAAACTCGAGGTAGATGGATTGAAACCCAGATGTATCATTTTCAGTACTCCAACTTTTTATCTCTCAAGCAGTAAATCATTTGGTTATTATTATTGTTAGAGTTGTCACATTTTTAGTAGCTGAAAAATTTTGAAACTCTATTGCTATTACATTAATGTGGCTTATTATTGTTATAGACCAGTATCTACTTTATGGATGATCTTTCACGTCTCTAGATACTCTAAGAGTGTCCGTCATATTCGATCTACTCTTATTACCTGATCTGACTTGTTTTAAGAATAAGAACCATTATGTCTGTTACCACCATAATTAAAAAAGTATGGAAAAAATATTCTGCTAAAATGTACTTTAGTTGATATGTTATTTATATCACTATCTGTAAATCTGAGACTTATGTCTGTTCAGTTTTTGTGATTGTAATACAATATACATTCAAATAACTTCTGTGATATCATCTGAAACTTTTATAGTAGGAACAGCCAAACTTTTTGACATAGTGTTCTCCAAAGCTGTCCAAGAAAAAAGCGGTGCCCAAAGCAATCTTTTCATGCAGGGGGGGGGGGATTTTATTCATGATAAAAAAATATTTAGATTTTTTTAAAAAACATCTTATTTGCTGATATATATAGCTTTACAATTATTATAAATCAAGTCAAGAATGATTCTCTTCATTAAAATTTTTATTTATTTTGAATGAGAATTCACTTTAAAAAAGATTCAAGAAAATAAAATATAATTGTTTACATTACATGCATTTTATTTTGTTTAATCAAAATAAAATTGCATAAATTAATACTTATAATGTATAAATAATTACTTATTTATGACTATTTATAGTTTATAAATATGACTTTGGGTGATTTTATTGAATGAATATTTGAGAACCCAAAATTAAATACTATATACAATTGTAAAAAGTTACATTTTATTTCCTCGAAAGTTTTATTGTGAATCCATTAATAACTTTGCTGTAATTTTTTTTTTTTTAGAAATTCTGATTAAATAGATAAAATTGCTAATGAAGAGAATCATTCTTGATCTATGCTGATTTCACATTAACATTATCAGAACATTGTAAAATATTTAAAAGTACACATTGTATGCAGCTGAAAAATCTACATTACTGTACAATCAATGCTTTTATAGTTGTATTACTTTAACATGATAGGACTTCAAATAATAAAATTTTGGCAGAAATAAAAATGAGGGGGTGTTGTATAAATTCTGATTGAATAAATAAAATTGCTAATGAAGAGAATTATTCTTATCCTTTGTTGATTTTACATTAACATGATCAAGGCATTATAAAATATTTAAGCATACACATTATATGTAGCTGAAAAATCCGTATCACTGCACAACCAGTGATCCTACAATTGTATTACTTTGATATGATAGGACCTTCAAATCAAGAATTTTGGCAGAAAAAAAAGGAAATGTAATTACATTTAGTAAGTAATAAAATATTTTATTTTTTGATTTTTGCAGAAAACGATCATATAGGCACAGGGACTTGATAAATATGGAGCTTAGTGTGGTCACACCACCTTGGGCTAACTCTGGTGTTCTCCTATTACATTGAATAAAAATATTTTATAGTCTATTGTTCCAATGGTAAAATTAATTTAAAAATGTAAGGTCTAGTCCTTTCAAACATAGAATCAAAGCTGAATAAGTCATTAAATAAAAGAGACTTAGTAATATAATAAAAATTACAATGGCCAAAAATGTTAAATTTTAAAAACAAATATATATAATTACATAAGTCAAGTATGCAATACTTCTTGTTAAAGAAGACTAATTGAAGAAGTAATAAAAATGTATATATTTATATGTGTTTAAATAATTTAATAATTTAAAAAATCTGCTAATACTAACATTACTTTTTATAAGAATAAGTCTGTGCAAATATATGATTATGTATGCAAGGCAGCCATGTGTAAGTGTAAACATTGTGTGGGCACAAAAGTTTTTCATCACAGACACCAAAATAATAAATAAAATTTATATGCAAATAAAAATGTTTATATCTTCAAATCATTTCATCATTAGAAATACGTTGAGTGTAAACATTTTTTTATTTAAATAAGAGGAATACTTCTCTTATTTAAACTTATTTGTGACAATTACTTGAGCCTCGAAATTCTAGGCATGAGCTCTAAATATACTACATAAATATACTTATAATTATGCTAAATCAAACAAGCCATTGCCATTTTGTTGCAATAGTTAATAGAAAATTTATATAGAAATATTTAGATTTCTGAATCACTTTATTCTTAGAAATACAATCTGATTGGAAATATTTATTATTTAAATATAAGAGGAATATTTTTTTTACTTATTCTGACAATTGCGTGCCTTGAAATATATTTCATATATATTTTACCATTGCACAAAACTGAACAGACCGATCCCTATTGTCACTGTAATTAATAAAAATTTATATGTAAATGAAATT
Organism: Epiperipatus broadwayi; assembly: GCA_028023455.1. NCBI lineage: Eukaryota > Metazoa > Onychophora > Udeonychophora > Euonychophora > Peripatidae > Epiperipatus > Epiperipatus broadwayi. The sequence goes on from JAQFVV010012402.1 coordinate 5,009,212, forward strand.
CTTTAAATTTTCAAAAATCTTTTTATTTAAATATCTTAGTTTATATCAAAAGTAGCACATTATTATTAATAATTTATTTAAAAATAAAATTCATTATAAAAATATTATCTCATAATTATAGTAATTCTGCATATGATCAAATTATTGATTACAGAGTTTAAATGCGTTGTTCAGTTTAGAGTATTGGTAGAGTGGCTGCCTCTGAAATGTGAAGTTTAGGATCAATGCTGTGTTATGCCAAACTTTTTTAGCAATGTTATCTTTTTTTATTATGCCACATCTTTTTGCATGTTTTACTATTCCCATTTTTAATAATATCTCTTTTTTTAGAAGCTGTGTTATTTTTTTATACATTTTACTAGACAGCTTTTCATTGGATGTGTTCTTTAGCTAAAAACTTGTAATTGATTCATATTATCTACAGTATTGTCCAAATCTAAGAAAAACAGAATTGTAAAAAATATAATTCTTAAAAAGATATTATTACATGCCAAAATATTCAATTCTTATCAAATTTCATGGTTATGATTTTATTTAATGCAAACCCCTACATGATTGCACTTTTAATAAAGTCTAAAAAAAAATCTATTAGTAGAAAAAAATCAAGTGTTTGATTTTTTTTACCTATTAGTAATCAAAATAAAGCGTAAGACATTTTAATTGCTTTTAAAAATGTATTGAATAAACAATCTATGTATGAAAATGTAAAATTGTTTTCCTTAAATAAATCTTGGTTAAATCTCTAATTATCAAACTAAATAATAAAGTATAATATATACAATATAAACTTATTAATAAGTTTTAAAAATATAGTAGTGTAAATATTTTATTATTGAACAAAACAAGTGAAAGTATTTTTACTATAATAAATAGTTTATTTATTTATTTATAAACTGGAGGTTTATTTCTTTCTCTATATTGAAAGTATTTTTGTTAATAGAAAACATAAACAAGTTTTGTGACTGAGAAACTCTGATTTGAAAATAACAATTGGATTTTGAAAACAAAGAACTTTTTAACAAGAAGGTGGTTAGTAGAGTATAAGAGTTATATTAGTCAGTGTTATTTAAAATTGACCTAATTTATTAATAATGTAAGTATGAAAATTTAAAATATTGGACTATATGTATACTATTTGAAATATAGGCATTCTTCATTTATCTGGAGCTTAATTGTAAATATAGGGGATTTGAACACAGACTTTCAAGCATCCTTCATCTATTCACACTATCGCATACCACTGATACACATTACCACACACATGTAGAAAAGATAAATAATCATCAATATATGTATTTATTGCTGAACCAGCACTCATCTGTTGATCCAGATTATCATCTGCCACACATATCTCTAATCAGTGCTCAGTTTACATTAAGATAGCAAATCTTCATACTTTAATGGACAGATAAATTAAATAGTAGTATAAATATTTTATTATTGAAATGATATAATTTTGTTAATAGAAAACATGAATAAGTTTATGCATGAGAGATTTTCAATGGGTTTTCAAACAAACCACTACTTTTAATGAATTACTAACTTGTTGGTTAAAGTTGATCTAAATATTGATTCAGAAAATAATGGAGACAAACCAAGTGCCAGACTCTCTTTGTTATGCAGGATGGAACTCTAAATAAGCATTCCAAAGAATCATATTCTGGATGTATATAATATTTTTAATAATCAGTTAAGTAACTTATATAATTACTTATACAATATCAGAGTCAGCTTGAGAAGGGGAAAAGAGCAGTGCAATGTTTTCATGGGTATGTGTGGTGGTAGTGGTTTTTTTTAAACATGATAAAAACAGATATTTAAAAGTCACCTTTTTGCAGATATTTTCTATTTCTACTAACAATTTTGCAGGAGTGTTTCAAAAAATAATATAAAAACTTTTGAAAGAAAAATTAAAAATTTCAAATTTACTAAATAAATGTTGCTTTAAGGTATTATTTAATTATTGTTTCAAAATTTTTCAAATTTACTAAATAAATGTTGCTTTAAGGTATTATTTAATTATTGTTTCAAAAATTTTTTTATTTTTTTAATATTAATTTGTTTTATTTTAGCATGTGTTTTAGTCTCTGGATTTATTTTATAGTAATAAATGAATAAAACACATAAGATATTTACCACACATGTTAAATGACTAAAGCCATATTTTCAAGTTTTTCTTGCTGAAAGCACTGGCAAAAATATCTTTTAATTTGCACATTTTATTTCATAGAATGGGGAGGGGAAAGCTAAAATTGACTTTGTACAAAGGTACTTCTTATCCATGCAAGTGTTCTATATGTATGTATATATATTTTGTTTTAAAAAAAGGTCTCACAAATGTCATTACTAAATGGTTTAATTTCAGTTAAAAACGCCAGTTTTTAATTTGCACCTGATTATATTAATTAAAATTTATCTAAAAAAATAACCTCCTTTAAAATTGCTAATATTTATATTTAAAAGCTTGTGAAAATCTAATTAATGTATGTGTGTGTGTTGTGTTTTTTTACAAATTTTCTGATATATATGTATGTGCATATATATCTTATTTTGAAATACTTGCATATTTTTATTATTATTTTAATTTTTTTTTATGTCAAATGCGTTGGGCATTTTTGAAATGCAAATTTGAAAAAAAAGTCAATTTTTAATATAGTAATGGTCAATCAGTTAGGACTCCAAAATCAATAGATAACCTTCATATATTACTTTTTTAAAATGCATTAATAAATGGAAATCATAATGCTAAAAAACAATCTCTCCTAATGAGAAAAAATTAATTGAGAAATTAAATAAATAAATAAATGCTTTCAAAATAAAATCTTGTGATAAAAGTTAAAAAAAAAAAAAACTATTTTGAGTTTAAGAAAATAAATGCCAGTAAGAGACATATTATTTATTATATCATACAATTCAGTCAATTATTATTATGATGAACCGTAGATTATGATCAATTTATACTTTTTTTGTAAGCATAATAAAATTAGTATTTTTTAGGATCTTTAAATTTGAATCAAACATATAATCTTCTAAAATTATAACTGTTATTAAAAAGTACATATATATATATTTAATAGTATTGCTTTTTATCAAAATAGTATTTTATGTTTATGATATATAATTATACTGAATACATATAAACCTATTATTATAAAGGTTAATTTTTATTTTTATGGCTATTAACTGATTGTTATTATTTATTTGAAATATATCGAATCAAATGTATATATAAAAAATTGAGGAGGGTTTGAATCTTTCAAATTATATTAAAAGAATTTATAATGTAAAAATTAAAAACTGATGAGAAATAAATTATAATATCACATCATTGTCTTTAATCGATTTATAATAATTTTCTAAATGAATGTTTTGGTAAAATTAATATTAGCATGGGAAATGAGAAGTTTTAATACATATATTTGCTAATATACCATATCTATGCATGAAAATAAATATTAATAAAATTATAAAGGTTACAAGTTTTTGAGATTGATTTATTGAATGTACCATGTGAGATATAAAATCTAACATGGCATATAATGATGCTCCACTGCTAATATATATATTATATAATTTGAATCTTATTATTTTTTAATAATATTAAGGAACGGGTTTTTCTTTTTTAATCATTAGGCAACTAATTGAAATGTGTGTTATGTATGATTTGTAAATACAGTATATATTATTTTTTGTGCAACATTAATAAAAATAATTACTGTCAATTATATTTTCAGATTCTGTTTTATTTTATTTTGTGATAAATTTTATCTTAATGTATGTTTGTGGGATAATGATCTTTAAGCATTCAACAACTAAAAAGAAATAGAAGGAAACTGACTAAGACTTGTAATATGATTTTAAAATAATATTTAAAAAATTTAATAGATTAAAGAAAATTAAATTACTTATGCTTCAAAAGTTTCAACAATCATAAAATTCTGTTAATAATTTATAAACAAATGTGAAGAAAAGGTAGAAAAATTATTTAAATGTAATTACTCTTTAAATTTTATATGTCATTAATAAGTTGTAAATTTAATTGCTTTTTTCCTCAAAATTTTCATTTGGGAAAAAAAAAATAGAAACTAATAAAGAATTTATAATTTTCTAAATTTTATTTTTTTGTTTTGCAACCATTGGTTTTTGTAAACACAAAATATCACAAGCAAATAGCTGACGTAATTTTTTTTTCGAATGAAGTAGCAATTTTACATTACCATTAATCAAAAAATTTGCAATTCTAGAACTTTTTTGGATTTGTGAATATTTAAAATTTCAAAAATAGACCTTTACATCTCATTATAAATCTTTTTTTTTAAAAGCATCTTTATTCTGTTGAAAATTTGAAAAAGTATTTATTTGATTATCTGTAGTATAATATATATTTTCGGTATATTTATATATTTATTTTTATTGATTAAGATCCTCCCCCTTTTATGTTATTATGTAAAATACAGGTTAGTTTATTTTATTTAGAAATTCACTGTTATCTTTTTTAAAAAAAAATTGAAAAATTTTGAAAAACTGTTCTTTTTTTTTTCAGTGCTTTGTTCCTCTTCTATTTAGCAATAGCATGCAATCTTTTTTTAAGAATTAAAATTTTTTTGATAACTTTTTTTTCTAAAATTTTTTTCCCTTTCCACTTAATCGAATTATAGCATTGATCATGAATTAATAGAAATAGTGAGCTAATATAGAAAAAAATTAAGCAGGTACTTTGCTATAATTGAATTTATTAATTTTTAGATATTTACTGAATGTGTTTTTTTTTCTTTAAATTGAATTTTAAATGTAAATAGTACTAATTTATTTGCATATTACTTTTTGTTAATGTCGTATATATATAATAAGATTTTATAAGTGTATGCATATACTACATAAAAATATTGAAAATTTAATATATATTGAGATGCTTTGCTTATTTCAATATTAATATTTGTATGTCGATTGACTAAGCAAACTTAATTTTAATTAGAGTTGTTTTTATTTAAGTTGTGTTTTTGATGAGTGTGGTATTATGTATATGTGCACACACACTAATAGTAAAACGTTTTTTAAATTAGCTATTTTAATGTAATAATTTTTTTTAAAAAAATGAACTTCGTAACCGATTTTATTATCTATTTTGTAAAATATTTTTATATAATCTAAAACAATACGTGATCTTAAAATTTTTATTTATTGACTCTAATCAATTTGTTTTAATTAAGAGTTTGAGAATATAGTTTTATTTCTATAAAATATTATTGTCTGGAAAATCCCTTAATTAATGTATTTAATTTGGAATTTCTTAATTTAAATTTACTGGCTTATCTTCTGAATAGAAATATTTTAATCACTGGTTTTCTGATTAAAGAGAGTCTTTAAATTCCTGAGTGGTATTAACAATAAGTGGTGGATTTATATAAGACCAAGTAAAAATTATTAATTGTTCTGCTCCTACATAAAGTATTCTACAGACTCTTTTGACTTCATTAAACTCAGCTCTATTGCTACTTGATTCTGCTTACTTCATTGGAGCAATTTAAATTATTCTGCTGTAGATCTTTTGTGTTTTGATTCAGTTGTGTTATACATACCCATCTTGAAAATGAATTTAGGACTCACTCCAGTGACCATATTAGAAGTGGTGAGTTGCTAAGGCACCCAAAGATGAACTCTTCAGCATGAACCTCAAGCCAGCATATGCTAAATTTTCCCAACTGATCTCCAGACCCTGTAAATTTGTATCAACATGCTAAAAGTACATATTCATTAAGATATAATGTCTACAGAGTGTAAGAGCTCCACACACATCATTATGGACTAACAGTAAAATCTTTACATGAATATCCTGTGAAGAACAATCAGTCTTGGTTAAACTGTTGAAGTCTAGCAGTAGAGATTCTTGATTCAGCTGTTGAAGAAGACAAGTAAAAATTCAGCTATGAAGAGCACACTACAAGTAAAAAAAATTTCTAATATGGTTTTGAAGGAAATCATGAACTAAATTTTAGTAAGAAACTGAACATCAAACCACAATTATGTAACCTACTCATTAAAGGAAATGTAAAATACTCCTGAAGTAATCTGTCCATCCAAGAATATAGATGTCTATGTTTTAGCCTGATTTGGAAAATTATTAAAAAAAAATGGATAAACTCATGTGTTAACCTGATATGGAAATAAATTTATTGAAGAAAATGTATAAGTTTATTCTGTGTAGAAACCTGAAAATATTCTATTGCAAAAGTGGATAAATTCAGCCTGTGAAACCTGAAAACCTTGTATGGCAGAAATATACAAATTAATTGTATACATTAGCCTGGAATGGAGAAGCCTTCAAGAAGAAAACCAGCATGGAAAAACTGTAAATTACAACTGCCAATGGATGACTCAAAAGAACAACAAAAGCAGGGTAAAAGATATTTAATATGCACATTATATCTATAGCTAAAAAAATTAGGAAAATAATGCTTGGTCATAATGCATAATATTAATTTAACAATTTCTTTTGAAATGTTTTTTTTTAATTCATTTGATTTTCCTTCCAAAATTATTTAAAATTTTTTTAGCTAGTTTACAATTTCCTTATCTGCTATTATTGAAAGTTATTTTCCAGCTTTAGCTATTAAACAGAAAATAACTTAATGAAGGTAAAAGTCAATTTAATGAATAGATTCAAGGTAATCATATTATTATAGGAAATTATATTTTTAATAAAATATATTTAAGTTTGAATTATATTATTTTTTAAAATTAATAATCAATTAGTTTATTAAATAATTGTTTTAAAATAATAGTTTTAATGTCTTTATTCCTCCAGCTATCCTATGAATGGATAGTGTGTGGCATGATTTTATAATAGCAAGGTGTTTTATGGATTTTTAAATTTTCCCAGTAAAATTATTTAAAGTAGAGTAAGTTGTTATGTTTATCTTTCTCTTGTTCAAAATTATGCTCCCTAGAGTCTTATGATCTTGATTCTAGTTCTGAAGAGAAATGGTTTATATTTGTGTTTGGATATCCAGATGATAATTTTGTATGGTGCAAAGATATCACCTTTAAAATATTTTCACTGCATTTTGTTTTATATTAGAGATTAAGCTATAATTGGCCTGTACACTCATGGTACTATTCGGTCAGAGCATTAATGATGACCAGCATGTATCAGTACCCCATCATTATTTTTTAGTATCTTATGACAGATACTTTGGTACTTAAATATGTGCAACCAAATAATTATTGTATATTATGCCACAGGCTTAACAGTGACTGGATAATTAGTTTGTTTATAATGTATCTCATATCCAGTCTCAAATGATTAACTGTTGATAATTTGATTTAATTATTCTTGTGTAATCCTGGTATTATAGTTTATTAAAATTATTTGGTATAATACTTGTAGTGTTAGTCCATGCTGATTCTCTTCTCTTATTCACTGTATTCATTTCATATTATATATTCAATGAGGATGATAATGTTTCATCTCCCTGTATTCATCCCTAGGTACCATACCATTACTATATATATATATATATATATATATATATATATATATATATATATATATATATATTCCCCTTAGCTAGTAGATTGCTTATTAGAATGGTAGCATGTATTTAGTGTTGTAGCAGAAAATAAACAGTTAATACTTATTTTATTGGATAGTAATATGATGAAATAAATAAATCATAAAATTAAATTTAGATACAAATAATAAAATACAGAAAAGGAAACATGTTACAGTATCTTAAAACATCTTCTTTTTAGGTTTTACTATGGTTGTGAAACTTGAAACAAAAATCATTTAATAAGTATAAATCATTCAAATGTTAATGGAATACTATACATTAGGAAATTAAAGATAAATGCAAAATTAACATGCATATAATATAAATTGTAAGAGTGAACAAAAAAAAAGATTTATATTGTGATAGTATCCTTATAGGCTTAATATTAGAAATAAACAGATTAATTTTTTTTATATAATAATTAATATTTAATTACAAGTATAGTGTATATTCTTAAGTTATATGTAATTAGAGAGGATTTGAACCCAGACTTTCAAGCTCCCTTTAATCATTCATTCTTTTGGTTGTATAAGATAGAATGAATGACTGAAGGGATCTTGAAAGCCTGGGTTCAAATCTCCTCTAATTTTATAATAATTGTAATTTTCAAGTCATGTTATATATATGAGTATAGCTTTGCTAAGGGAGATACAAGATGGAGAACATATTTTAAAACAAGTCTAAAAACATGTATCGAAATATTAAAATTGTAATTAAATTTTAAATTTACAGAAAACATTCATTAACAAAATTAAGTTACCAATCCTACATTACACCAAAGAATATTTTATTGTTAAAAGTCCCACATTAAGATGAACAAATCAATTGCAACATAATCATAAATTCAAGGATTTATAACCAACTTAAAATCACTTGTAAACAAATTTAACCAACATATAACATTTAAATGTCCATGTATGTGTTTTTTCTAAAGTCTAGCTATAATAAGTTTTTAGAGGCTAAAAAGATATATAGCATAAAGTCATAAGAATAATAGAAAATCCTATAGGGTATGACAACAGTCAATTTGAAGGTTAAATTTTATTTATATTAATAGGTAAAGTATTAATATAATATTTGGTACCTAAATAAGGGTAAATAATTGTATATTTATATTTAGAATAATTTTATTTTAAAACGTTTTATGTGTTTAAAATGAAAAGAATATGGCTGATTTTGCCATGTTGAAAGCCCATCATTTGGAAAGAATCTATTATTAAGCAACTGCTCCCAAGTTTCATATAAAAACTAAATTTGAGTGAAAGAAGAGTTTGGATGTACTTCATTTCCCAATCACATGTTCTACAGTATATAAGCAAGTGCTTGCTGAAATTCGAGGTTCTATGTAGTTCATTTGGGAAACTTTATAAGTTTTAAGTATTCAATTTGCCAATAGGACTATCTGATTCCTGCTAGAGGAACCATCGGATATTCACCTTTGGAGGCAAGCCTTTGTGATCATCTTCATCAAATATGACTTAATAATAGTAGAATAATTAATTGCTTACCTTATGATACTGATAGAATTTTTTAATTGGATAAATCCTAATGTAACCTAGAAATTCTTTAAAAATATAATCCAAAATGTTCAAGCCTTCAAATAGTTTTGGAATTATTAATCTTGCTATGCTAAGTAGATCAGAATTTGCTTTTGTTTTCCTGTTTACATAAATAGTTATTTAAACGTGCCTGTGAAGTTCTGATTTAATTGAATGTTTGTGTTTTTGCTAACTCTATAAAAACTAATCCTGTGATAGATAGAAATAGAATAACCACCTCACTTCTTAGAAGGATAATTAACTGGAAATTTAATTGCCTTAGGAATCTGCAACATAATTACCTTTAGAATGGATTTAAAAATTATGACAAACAATATAATTGCTCTTTTAAACATCACATCATAAGTGGATTAATGTCATTGAAAGGATCTTATCTACCTGTCAATAAGATTTTGGAAAATTAATGATAATGAACTAATACATTATAATGTGGAATTTTTTAAAAAAAGAATAAAATAATGAGTATATTCACAAAAAGGAAATTTATTAAAGAACCTACAGTAAAATGTGCACAGAGGGAAATTGGTTTAAATTTTTCATAAACTTTAATGGATAATGGTGGTTTAATAATTTATTTTCTTTTTTATCTTTTTGTGTTATATTTTAATTGCATGTGGTTTCAATATTTAAATAGATAAAAAATGTTTGCATTTATTGTTGTAGAGGTAGGTTATTATTGTTATATAATAATATTATTAAATTCTCTTATTGATTATGAGATGCTCTTGTCTTATAGTTATCACATATTTTATTTTCTTACGTACTTAATGATATTAATGATATCACATTATAAATGTGTTTATTTAAATGGATAAATAATTCTCAAAATGTACATATAGGAATAAGATAGGAATATAAGAAACAAAAGAGTTAATCCATGGTTATAAGTCATATATATAATTTGTTATTTAGGAACATAATGTTATATAAATTGGTCATGTTTACATTATATTTATCTAGAGAGAAATAAATGTTGTACCTAGATAAAAAGATAAACTAAGAAGATGCCATTTTGATAATGTGCTCCAATAGAGGAGATATTTAAGATCTATAAAACAGAGATAAATCTCTTATTCTATTTTAGACTTTACGGTAATAAGGATATATTTAAACCCTATTTATTGGCAACCTTTTATAATTTGTATTTGTATGAGTAATAGTAGAATTATACGTCATTTCATCTGCCTGCATTTTTTTTTAAAGCAGCACTTATATGTAAGTTCATTTATTCGGAGAACGTTATCAGAGATATTGAGTTAGTTTTTTCACATGTGCGATCATGTGTATCGGTTGTATGAGATAGGGTGCTCGAAAGTCTGTGGTCAAATCCTCTACAATTACATTTAATTTCCAAGTATATTAAATTATACTTGTATTCTAATATTATCTTATATCTATTTATTTTCTTATTTATACATTCATATTTTGTTAATAAAATTGTTTACTTGTTTTTAAATAATGTCTGCATTTTATTTATTTATCATAATCACCTTGATTCATTTATGTGGTCACATAAGTTTAATTTCAATCACCTAATTTTTGTTATACTTTAAATAGTAGTTAAGTGAATTGTGTTTATTTTAAACATTTTGTGAAAGCTCATCCCCACTCCTTTCACAGCTTTATTTATATGCTAAGAGATATGAACTGGATACAATCACAAAATGCCCATTTGTGTTCAGTCATATCCTAAAAACTTTATTATACAAAATGTATGAATCTTTATGATGTTTAAATCCCTGAGAAGTAATATAGATTAAAGTATTATTTATTAATTGTGATATTATACTAGCCACACATAAAGTTTTATGGAATAGTTATATACTTATTATCATATGCAATGTCAGAAGTGCTGTAAAAACCTTGAGATTTATTAGAAATATTAATGTTCGTGTACAATAGTGTAGTAACGGATATTATTCATGTGAAATTTGCTTTACTTATTATATATTATTAATTGTTATATAATGTTAAGTTAAGATTTGTCGTCATCCATTGCTATTACATATCTAGTTTAGGCTTAGATCATTTGATTTAGCCCAACTTCCTTGATTTACCATTACAATATATATTAAAGAAATAATAGTTATTTACCCTTGAATTCTAGAAAGAAATAACTTGATAAGAAAAAATATATATGTTTAGTAAAATGTTCATATCTCAATGAACTGAGAATAACTAAGTTTATTTTTGGAAGTCAATAGAATAATACAATCAAGCACTTCATCATTGTGAGTAGTTTGTCATTAGATGACGATTTTTTTATGTAGATCACTTTCAAATAAATGAAAACTGCATGAAATGAAAATACTTTCTAATATTAAATGGATTGTGAAGTTAGAAAAAAGATAAAGAAACAATTGATTTAAAAAGTGAAAATGCAATATATAATAAATGCACAAATATTGGAAATGCAATTAAAGTAAAATTTATTAGGAGAAAAAGCAATAATATAGAGATTGGTGGCATATTAACTAGAATAATTAATTATTCATTTTAATGAAAAATATCAAATGGAGGTAAGATTTATGCTCCAAAAAATATTCTTATTGGACAAAAGTAGGTAATTTTTATATAGATCTATGGAGTTATTTTGATCAGATCAAACAATATTTTTAAATTATCATGGAGAGTTACATGCAGAAGTGAAAAATGATTAAAAAATAAAAGAGAATAAATATGGTTAAGAAGATAAAACTAAGAAAGGACAAAACTTGTGAAATTTGTAAAAAAAAGAAAATTCCTATTTCGAAGAAAAATATTAAATGGACATGGATACATCCAAACAAATTGGATTATGTTTTGATTAACAAAAAATAAGTATTTTAAGATAGTAATATTTTTAATAGTTTCAATACCAGGAATAATCATTGCTTAGTAAAATGTAAAATACCTATTAAAACAAAGCTAGAGAAACAAAAATTATTTTTAAAAAAAGATTATATTGATATCAGCATTTCTACTCTTCAGAAATGTTCCACAAATTTTATCTAGAAGTTAAAAATCATTATAAAATATTAACAGACTTTGAAAATAGTTTACATTTGAATGAAGTCAATGAAAAGATAACAGATATTCACTAAGAACTACCACATAGATAATTGAAATAAAATAAAAAAACAATTTAACAAATTATTAATTGAGATAAGGCTGTGTATGAAAAAAAAAAGTAATATGAAAATATTTTGAAATGACTCTTGAAAGAATTTGAATATTTGGAATTTTACAAAATAGCACAAAAAAGAGTTAATGATAACATAACAAAATATAAACAGTATCAAAAATTTTAATACAATAGTGCACTCTATAATAAATGTTGATCATATGATATTTTAGTAGTTTAATAAAGAAATATATTTGTGAAATAATTAAGAAAGTTATAGAATAGAACAAAAATATTTATCATTATCTTGATATTGTATGGAAAAATTATTTAAGCAATGTCACTGTGTTATCAGAAAGATGGAAAGCATTACGAAGTAAATGGAAGTATTTTACAAAGAACGTAATAAAAAATAAAATAACAAAGCTCTTATGGCATCTTTCAAAATTCTGAATCATATAAATGAAGAAATAAGACACGCAATTAAATCCATGAAAAATAGAAAGCTCCAGGAAATGTTGGAATTATTATTGATATTTTCAAATAAATAAATGAAGAAATAGAAAAATTGTTTGCAAAACTTTGTCAAATGTCTAAATAATAAAGATCTAAATGATTGGAAGAATGTGGTAGCGATAATAATATTTAAGAAAAGTGATTTTTTGTCAGTTTTATACAAAATTTTTACTAAGATCATTATTTATAAATCACAGAGAACATTGGAATCAAACCGGTCAAAAGAATAAGCCTTGTTATGTACAGATATTAAGAGAAGTTATAGGTAGAAAAGATCAATAAGTATAAATTATCATTATGTTTTGAATTTAGCGATTATGAAAGAGTATTTGATTCTATAAACATTTCTGCAGTGATTAAAGCTCTGGAATATCAGGATGTTAATTAATATATATTGTGGCAGCAATGTTTAGATTACAGAGTGTATACAATTCAGTAATCTAGTTCACCAAAAAAATTTGTAGTAATTTTACAAGAAATATGTATTAAAATAGAAAGATAAAGGAATAGAAATGTATGTATATTATTTAAATCATTTACATTTTGCAGATCTTAGTTTTGCAAATAATATTTGAGAGCTACAAGAAATATTAGACAGGTTCTCAAGTGAAAGCAAGAAAATAAGAGAAAAGATAAATGCTAAAATAACTCAAGTAATGTTCAATGGTTTTCAAAAAAAGAAGAAAATAGAGATTAATAGTAATGAATTAGAAAAAAGTTAAAAACTATAAATATCTTGATTGGATTATTAATGTTGATGTAAACATAACAGATGAAATTAATCATTGAATTAAACTTGGATAGAAACCTTTTGGTAGAAGTAATTTAATATTAAAAGGAAATATCCCTATATGCTTTACTAATACTTACTTATGAATCTTAAACTTGGACATTTAATAAAAGCAATATAGAGATTTCAGTCCACTTACTGAAGTAGAGATTGATGTTGAGAGTAATAAGAGATCAAAAATGAAATACATGGTGAGACATGAACAAGCATCACTGATTCAGTCTTATTGAAAGAAGAAATTGAAATGGAATTGGAGCAGACATGTGAGAAAAGAAGACAAATAGGTGAATAGATTTAAATTGGATTCCAAGAGATTGTAAAAGATCTAGGGGAAAAAAAAACATGAGATGGATGAATAAATAAATTTGCTGGAATGATGTGAAGCTATAGATAGATGAAATTGGATAAAATTATATTTTTTAATATACTTTTTAAACATTATTTTTGTAGAGTGGTAATGGCTATATAACCCAATTAATGAACTAGAAATGTGTCCACAAATATCAATGCTGATTCTTTAGTCTGCTGTAAATATTATAATTGTACTTTGAGTTATTGTTTTGTTATTGTTGTTTTCAAGTATTGAGATTAAATGATGTCCACATATCTCAAATTAAATTTTAAAAAAAGGCTGACAAATCAAATTCAAAATATTTTGTGTGATATTTCCATCTATTAGATGCAAGTAATTTCTATTTTTAAACTATCAAAACATTAATTTAGTCAAAGATAAAATAAACTCTCATAACTAATATATTGCAATAGTTCTGTTTTGATGAGATCCATTTAGTTAGTTACTGGTCATTGGAGCCTTATCATCTAGTGATTTTGCTACTTGTAATTAGTAGAGAATAAAGAAATACAAGTCACAACTTACAAAAACTAAGATAAAGGACTATTCATTAAGCCATTGAATTCCTAAATAAAATTTCTAGATTTATTATTAATGGCAATTATATTTCAGTTTTAAACAAAATTTATATTTAAGACATAGTATGATATCAGCTTGATTTTGTTTTTTCAAAATCATAGTTTAATAATGTTAAAAATAATTAAAACTTGTATTGTTTTTAAAAATTTAATGTAAAAAAATAATCTTTATTAATAAAAATTATGAGTCAATAAAACCCCATTACTATTTTTAAAAAGATAGTTCATCACATTCTAAAAATAATAATTTGTCATACTAGAAATTTGCAAATAAAAACACTTTCATTTAATTTCTTAAAAATGGTAAGTCTGTTGTGAAAGCACCCAACGATCCTGCATAAATGAAAATGTAGTTTCCAATCAGGCTTCGTATAAATGAGTCATTCTGAAGTGAATCAATAACCAGTACTTTTTCAAAAAATATATAGATAATAATTTTAGTGCATATGTGTGCCTTGCAATAATAAACGTCTTTGTTCCAAGAAAAGGATATTGGTAATTTTTCAATAAAATAATGATATTATAGCTATCGATAAAATTGTAGAAATATCGTCAGTCTGCTTACATATGCTGAATTATAGTTTTCTTTATAAGAAAGGATATTAAACACTTCTCAGCATTTCTGTAAAAGTTTAAGATCATGTGGTTTTGTTATATAAAAGAATTATAGTATTGTACACTAATCTTTTTTTTATACTATTTGAAAATTAACTGCTATATTTTTTTTTTATAGGATCTAAAGCATCTCTCTATAAGTGAACACCAAACAGCAGCTAAAGATTTAAAAACAGTAATTTTAACATTTTCTACTTTAACATCATTAGAAATAATTTCAGCCAATTGTACTGATAGCTTGCTACAAACTGTTTTACTTCATTGTCAAAATTTAAAAGAACTACGCATTCCATTTAATAAAATATCTGATAAAGGGTTTACGGCAATATCTACAGCAACAGAGGTAAAATGTCGAGAAACTCTAGTTTTGCTTGATGTTCGCAATGAGAATTTGAGCACTCTTGGACTCACCTGGATTTTGAAATGTTTTCCAAATCTGAAAAGTCTTGGAGCTTACAATGTACTTGAAACTTTAAAATGTGTAGTCAAGGAATTGAAAGCTTCAAATAAAAAACTTTCATTGAAGCAGTTTTTATCAAACTGTCCGATATCTGCTTCAAAGGTAAAATCTGTAATAGAAAAAGGTCATTCTATTAAAAAGTTTGGCAATTATGATTTGTCAATATGTCCATTTGTTAGCAAAGTTGATATGCGCTATTGTCATCTTGGATGTTGTCTAGAAGAACTTAGCCAATTAAGGGAATTACAGGAATTGAGGCTTTTTGCTTGTGGTCAAGATGATAAATCCATTCCAAAACTTTTAAAGATTTGTGGAAAGCAGTTAAATTCTCTTGAACTTGTTAATTCAAATATAACTGTCAGTGAAATTGCAAAATATTGTCCTAATCTTAAAAAATTATGTTTAAATCAATACATGGAAATTGATTTAGGTGATATAAATAGTCTCCCTAATTATCCTTTTGAACATTTGGAAGAATTAACTGTTGGTGCTGAAAAAAGTGATCGCCGCTTTATGGAATGGATTGGAGCCTCTGTAATGAGAATTCTTTTACAGCATTGTAAAAATTTAAAGTCACTAAAATTATTACGAATTGTATGTTTAGATGATATCCTTTTTAGGGAAATTATCAAAGATAATCCTTTTTTAGAATTAGAATCCTTATATTTGGAACGGTTAATTTCTATTTCTCCAGACATTATTTTTTTCTTTCTTGAAAAACTGAATAAATTAAGACTGCTTCAAGTATTAGTTTGTCCTGAAATCAGTTGTGCTGCAAAAAATTCTATTTATTATTATATCAGAAAGAATAATTTAGATGTAAGTTTTTTCTATCAAAGATGATAATAACACAAATATATAACTATACAAAAATCATTGGCACAAAGAACTAGATATATTTTATATCTTTTTTGTTTGTTTATTTTTTTAATTGAAATAATTAACAAGAAATTTTTTTAAAAACATTTTTTAATATGATTCTTATGTAGTTTCACATAAGGATTATTCTATTTATTTTAAATAAGGCTATATTATGATAATTTCAGTGAGAATTTTGTATTTTTACATTTTCAATTGACCATATACTATAAAGAAAAGATACTAAGAAATAAAATAATCTCAATTAATAATTCAAACTCAATTTTTCAGTTGCAAATGCACTTATGATGCATCCTGCTATGTGAAGACTGATTAGTCAAGTTCAATGCAAAATGATAAACATAGTAACTGCTAACATTGTAATAAAATTTTACAGAAAATTTAAAAAAGAGTCACTAAAAATACTGACCATATTTATCCAATAAATCTATAAAACTACTTAATAGTCTATAGATTGGAAGAAACTATTATATATCTAAACCAAAGGAAGAAGTCTTGATAGAGAGCAATGTATTGTACAAAAGTTCTTATATTATATGCAAGTAAAATTATTGTGAAAGTTTTTCAGCAGAAATTATGTCTGCAAGAACAAAGTGGTTTAGTCATAACTGGTGTATGTTCGGTGGTTGGAAAAAAAAATGAAATAAGTCATGAGATTTATTAATTATAATAGCTTTTGACTCAGTTATTTTAATTATGAAGTGATCTTTATAAAAATGAGTATATTAGAGTATCTCATTGTTTTGATGATTTGGGACAAAAAATTACAATTAAAAATATTGATAGAGGATTTAGAAAGGTTGGGATATTATCATCATACTTGCATTCTAAATTTATAATGAGGGAAGTTAGATTGGAAGAAAATAAATATTCATAAAAGAAACATCAACAATCATAGATATGCTGATGACATCATATTTATAATTGAAAATAGAGAAAACTTGAATATATTTTTTTGAAAAATTAATAAGTTAAAATATGAGATTATAGTTTATATGAATAAAAAACAAAAGATTATAACAATAAGATCTACATCAGTCTTTAAAATTGGTTATGAAGGTATAGAAGTTGTCAAAGATTTTGTTTTCTTGGAACATTCATTATCCAGAAGTCAAAAAATTCTTCAAAACTTGATATTACAATGAAT
This sequence comes from Epiperipatus broadwayi, assembly GCA_028023455.1. Taxonomy (NCBI): domain Eukaryota; kingdom Metazoa; phylum Onychophora; class Udeonychophora; order Euonychophora; family Peripatidae; genus Epiperipatus; species Epiperipatus broadwayi. The sequence goes on from JAQFVV010012402.1 coordinate 5,026,764, forward strand.
CATCTGAGGAATATATTTAGGTGACAGGGACATAGCTCAGAATTATTCAGACTATGGCATTTCCTTTGATTTTATATGGATATACAAAGTTAATTATTAAAGAAGAGGTTATGAAAAATAGATGCTAAATAAAAATAGTTCTGATAAAGACTTTTCCAAAAAATCATGGATAACATACAAACAAGAGAATGCTCAATTTAGATTAGATCTAAACTGTCTTAAAATTTAATGACCAGGTTGAAATTGTCTCAATTAAATTACAAGATAATTTACTTCCCTAAAAAAGATATAATACTCAGAATGATTAAAAGTGAAAGAAGTAAATGAATATGATACAGGAGATAGATTTTATCATACCAATGGGGAGCTTTAAAAAAAAAAAAACATTCAAATGAAAGACAACTCGGGAAAATGCCATATATGGTCATGAGATCTAGATGATTTTTTTTTTAGTACCTAATAATAATAGTGTATACATACATGTGATGAATAATAATAGGGGCTATACATACATGTATACATTTATTTAGTAAATTAATGGCTTAATCAAAGTTTCTGATTCATTTAGTGAACTAGGATTGGAATGAGAGGGAAATATAAAAAAAATCTTATTCTGATCATATGAGATGGAATTATTGTGTTTCAAGAATATCATTGACTACAATTAGCTAAACAAAAAAGAAAACCATTGTAATGAACATTACCAAAAATGCATGGTAATAAGAATGCCTTTAATAATCATTCTGTTACAATAAGAAAAGCACAAGAAAATTTCTGCATTATGTAATCTCTGGAATGAAGTAACAGAGATTATAGCTAATCCTATAAATGACTTTAGCTACTACTATCATATGCACACTTATATATGATAATTCTTTCATTTTGACCAGTAAGCTTTTAACAAAATATCAAAGATAATTTATTTCTCTTAATTTTAGCACTGTAATTTGTCATTCTAAATGAAAATATTAGTTTTTTTTAATATTAACTATTTTTAGAAGACACTATCTTTACAGATTATGGCAGCTGTATTTTTATTGAAAGTTACTTTAAAATTTTAGTTGGGAGTATGTTAAAATTTAAATGATATCCCACATCATAACAAGCAGTTCATTTATAGTTTAACAAAATATCCATTAATTGAATCTTGGTTCTTATTTGAGCAACTTAATCTGAAAATATATTTTAATTTTTAGCAATATTATTAATTTATTGGATTATTTCCTTATGTTCTTTACATTAAATACAATACTTTAATATCTGTAAAAGATTATATCTAAAAATAGATTGCAATACATTTGAAAGTGATATATATTTTAAAAACATAATTTTTTAAATAAAAATCAAATTTCAAATTAAGGTACATTTTTATAAACAAGCATTGTTTTGCAGATCAAAATTAAAGAGTTTATTTGTATATATCTTTCTTTTTGTAAAGTTTGATATTATTTTTGTTCTTAGAATTTGTTACCTAACAAACAAGATGAATTTAATAAATAATTGTGATCCAGTTATTTTTTACAATGGTAAGAGATGTACCATTAGCTATCCTAATTGCTTAAATTGGCCAAAGCAATGTGAATTCCAACCATTTTTAATTCAATGCATATCTACATTAAATTTAGCATAAATTATGCCCTAAGCATTTTTTTTATAATAATAGTGACTATTTTAACTTTGAAAAAGACGTTTTTTTCAATGAACCCATTGCATATCATAATTATTACCAAAGTTTTACAAGACTTGATTATAGTACATAATTTTTTTTGCTCAGTCATACAATGAGTAATGATTCCCTCAGAGACTATAGTTCAAAATTCGAATAAATCATTTTTGATTGATTAGAAAAATGTTAAATGTGTTATTGAAATTTGCTCTAAAGGAATCCAAGCTTATTCTTTGTATTTAACAGATAAATGTTCATTCAGTATTAATGAATATATTGGTCTTGATATTTGTTTATAAAAAATCAGCTGATGTGTTCTATTTTTTATGATTTATTTGAGAGTTTGATCAATTTTTCGTCAGCGACTAATTATATATATATTTTTATGATAGTTCTATTAGTATTTATAAATTATACAAAAACTTTATTCCCAAATTAAATCTGTTTGTGAAGTAATATATATATATATAGGAGTTTAAGTTAGTCTCCTTTGTTACTGCAATATTTTTTTTATACAATTCAATAAGCTTTTTTAATTGTGCACAATGTAATTTGACATATTTATATGGCAAATATTTAATAATAGTTAAGATTTTATTAACTTAAATGTTATTCTAATATTGTTTTTAAAACTATATTTTTTATAAACAAAAGTCAAAGATTATATCCATGTTATACATTCAGTACAATCTGCATAAATATATTAGAATTTTTATAATTAAAAATATTTGATGAAAGATCCTTGAATCTTGCAATCTACTTCTGAGATGAGGCTTTCCACTACTTCAAGTAACAAACAACTAATTTCATATTTTTTCTTTATTTAAAATTTTACTTTCACTCCTAAATTTGGGAAATTTTAAGCTCTGTGATAAGAAATAGAATAAATAATAAAAGTTTGATTTTCTTTATATCCTGTGATTATAATAATTAAATGAATTGAATTATCAAAGCAATTTTTTTTTGTTTTTAATGATGTACATATAGATGTGATAGCATATATTCACATCAGGCAAGATTTGACAATGGGCAATATTTGCTGTAATAAAAGTGTTTATTGTAAAAAAAAAAAATCTTTGTACAAATGTATTTTAAATAAATTACTTTTTTGAAAAAAAATTGTGTTTGTATTTTGTATATCAACTTGTGCAATATAATGATAATTGAAAAAGATGAAGTTGATATCTTTTTAATTGTCTGTGAAACAAATTGAAGTGGAAACTATTATACGAATTTATTTAAATGTTAATACTAATTTATAAATATGATTTTTTTAATATTGAAAACACAAAATTATTTTAGCTGAACTTTTTTTTTGCACACACATATATACATGTATCTGTTGTACACTATGGTATAGTATTAATACATCTGCTTGACATCCGATGGCCTGAGTTTGAATCTTGGTCAAATAAAAGTTGAAATTTTTTTCATCTTCCAATTAGGTTAATATTTTTCTTTCATATTAAAGCTGTCTAATATTGGTTAGAAAATTAATATATACCCTTTTTTAATTGGAAGATAAAACAAGATTGGAAAAATGCTTTATCCTTTATTAAGCAGCAAAACTTTTTTTTCATTTATTATTTTTCAATGATAAACTGTTGAAGAGGCTTTGTTTCTGAAATGGTTTATTTAAGTTAAAGTCTGTTTTACTTTTTGCATACAATATTAAATGATTTTTGTAATCATCTGAAGATTAAAAAAAATTAATTAGAAAAAGTGAAAGTAAAGTATAGAATTTTTTTTTTTTAAAAAAAAAAGTCAGCTAATCTTTATATTTTAAATGGATTTTTTATTTTTTGATGGACCAACAACTTTTCACAAATTTTATATACTTATACTTAAAAAGAAAAGTTAAATAATAATGAAATAAATGATTGTGTAGAATTGGAAAAATGTGGGATTAGAAATTATGTTGATGAACAAATCATGTTTAAGAATACCAATAATTAAATAAATATCTAAATTAGACTAATGAAAAACAAAGTGTAATTAAGGGATTAAAGTATTGGTAATCAATTCTATTTATTATTTTGAAAAAAATATAAAATAGATTGTATTTGAAAAAATAATAAAAAAAAAACAAATAATATTACTATACATGTAAAAACATTAGCATGTTTTAGTTTTACAACAAGGAAAAAAAATGATAAAAGAGGATATAAGAAGACATGGAAAAATCTGATCAGGTATAGAGAATGATAAAGAATCAGAGATGATATCAATCTTTTTTCATAGACTTATATCATTTACAATTTTATCAACAAGTCATGAAGGAGTAAAAGTCCGGGTTTAGGAAACCGGCCCAAATGATGCTAAAGGTAGCTATCAATCTCTGTGTTGCTATCATGTGACCACCCACTTCATTTAAGATAGAAAAATAAAATAAAAATATATTAACCCAAATCAGAAATAAAATTTAAATTTTATGTTAGAGAAGAAGTGATTTATAGTTAGAAAATAGTTTTATGTTAGAAAAGAAAGCTTTGGGGGAAAAGCATATATGCAAAGCAAATAAAATCTGAGACTTCAAAAACAAAACTTTCAATAGTCAGATGAAATTTGTCAGTATTTCAAGTGAAATAAGAGCATTTTTTAAAAATTGATTATGTTAAACAATATAGCCATTATTAATACAAAGTAAATATGTTGATAATATTTTCATTATTTTATATTTATATGTATGAAATCAACATGTGTACAGATGTTAATAAGAATTTTAAAATGCACCAATATTTTTATTTCTTAGATGTGCATATCCAATACATATGTATGCAAGGAATTTCAGGTATATATTTGATTTAAATAAACTAAAAAGAATTAATTAATTTTTATTATTTTGCAGTAATAATTTACACAAATTTATATTATCCTCCAATCTTTTTTTTTTTTTTTTAAATAAAGTTTTTATAGTTTGGTTGCATTATTATAAAAATATGTATAAAATACAATTACATTAATATTATTATTATTATTATTATTTTTAAACTATACATTTATTAGTTTGGTTAAATTTTGTTTAGTACTTTCTTTACTTTAAGTATTTTCTTTGCTTTGAAAACTAACTTTACTTATATGTAAAACTCAAATCTATTATGTAGAACATTTATTCCATCAGTATCTAATTTCATTTCAAAAGCTAAATAATTTGCTTAAAGTTAAAATAATTTGATTTTAAAACAGTAAATAATAATAAAATGTGATAAATTTAATTAGAAGAAAAAAAAATTAAATATCTTAATCACTAATAAAGCAATTAATAGAATTGTTTTCCACAAATAAGTATTAAGTACACCTTTCTTTATTTGATTTTTTTAATGATATTAACTGAAAGTGGATAGGTTGTTTCTATATTAAATTTAGCATGTTAGTTAGTCTCAAATTTTATTTCTATTATGTCAACTAATCATTTTTACGTTATTTAGCAGAAATAGTGTAACTATTAATTAAAGGTGTAAATGTAAGTTGTTTTTTCCCAACCAATTGCACCTGAGTAAAATTTTATTTGTCCCTAAGTTATTAAGACTAGAAAATAAATTACAAAAATTTGATAGAATTACTTCAAATTTACAGCACCCCTGTTAAATACAATTAAGGATATTAATTTAATTACAAATTTGAATCTCATATCTCACCTTGCCTTCAAATAATGCATTAGGCCAGATTTCTTTCCCTTATCGCAATAGGACTGAGCATTCATTGCTGCTAACCAATGCATATGTAAAAAGATAACACATAGCCAATGACAAGATCAGGCCAATAGGCGATGATGTTTATTGAATCCCAATGTTTTCATTAAAGTTGGGAATCAGGAAATAAATATTCGGCTTTTTTGAAGGTAATGCCTCGTTCTTCGTATGTGATTGAAGGAAACTTCTGCTCACTTGAACAGCAGTGATCATTCTCCAGACCTTAGCTATTTGAGCTGATGGATTTCGCAGCAAGGCAAGCCCATGTTTAAGATTGGAAGCATCTGGAACCAAAGCCAACTCAAGACAAGCTGTCATTACAGCCGGAAAAGTCGCTGTACTTATTCACGAAGCAGGTTGTCAAGTACAGCTGGAAATGGGTAGAAATCCATAAGGGCATGATCAGTCCCTTCTTCAATAGTTCACTTTAGAACTGAGAATTATACTTCACCAACAATATTAGGCAGAATGTAGCTATCTATGAATAATTATAAATCGAGCATATATTTGTATCTATATATTACTTTATTATAAAACATATGTATATTCATTTGTATTTATAAATATAATCATGACTAAACACAACAAAATCCTAACATGAAAGTTCGAACAGAATTATAATTTTAAACAATAACTTTATTTATTTACAATCATACAGTTTATTATATATAATGTTTGAGAAAGTAATATATCTAAATCTCAAACAACTCTCATTTCTATCCACCAGTATATGCTGAACTTGAAAATTGGAAATTTAAATAATTTCATACTTAAAAGAATCTTAATTATCAAAGCTCCCATGGCAAATCGAAAGAAACCGGAAACAATATTAGGATTTAAACCGTTGCTAAAAATAAGAACTGATGATTTCAATTTATTATAATAATAATAAATCAGGCTATCCAATAAAATCCAGTTTAATATTTATATTGAATTGGTATTATTGATATTTAGAATTTACTGTAATGTAATCTGTTATTTATATATCGCACATATGAAGAGTAACTCCTCGGAGCATGCACTTTAAAATCTCTTAGCACTCTCCCGTAAGTATCAACTTTAAAACATAAGTGTACACTTATGCTTAGAGTTTATGTCTAGATAAATCAATTTTTGCTCAACATGCTTAAATCAGGACTTCGATATGTTGAGTGTCTAAGTTATAATATATCAATTGAATTGCATAAATCTATTAGATCTATTGCAGGAGCAAGATACAATTTCATTTTTAACCACCTGAAATTAAATACGAAATGAATTTACTGTAATTAAATGGGATTTGAACCCAGACTTTCAAGCTCCTTATAGTCAGCCTCTCAATCCAATATACCCTTTAATTAAATCTAGATTAAGTATATACATTCAATTTACTGTAATGTAATCTGTTAGTTATATAGTGCACATACATACATAATATTATAAATTAAGAGCATCTCAGAGTATGCACTTTAAAATCTCTACACTCTCTTGTAAGCATCAACTTTATAAACATAAGTGTACACTTATGCTTACAGTTTATATCTAGATAAAACAGTTTCTGCTCACTGTACTTAAATCGGGGCTTCAATCTATTGGTTGCCTGAGTTCTAATTTATCAATTGAATTGTATAAATCTATTAGATCTATTTGCAAATGTGAGATACAATCTCATTTATAACTACCTGCAATTAAATACAAAATGAATTTAGAATTTACTGTAAGCATAAGCATACACTTGTGCTTTTAAAATTAGTACTTACGGGGAAGTGCAGAGATTTTAAAGCACACCCTTTGAGGAGATACTCTTCATTTATAATATGTATGTATGGGCGCTATATAAGTAACATTATATTACAGTAAATTCTAAATTCACTTTGTATTTAATTGCAGATGGTTAAAAATAAGGTTGTATCTTTCTCCTGCAATAGATCTAGTAGATTTATATAATTCAAGTCATAACTCGGGCACCCAATAGATTGAAGCCCTGGTTTAAGCATGTTGAGAAAAGATTGGCTTATCTAAATATAAACTGTAAGCATAAGTGTACACTTATGTTTTTAAAGATAATGCTTATGGGAAAGTGCAAAGAGATTTTAAAGCACAGGCTCTGAAGAGTTATTCTTCATTTACAATATAATTAATTGATATTGTAAAAAATTGAATTTTAAAGTAACGTTTTCATTAAAAGATCTAGATATTTCAGAAACTCAATATTTTATTAGTACTCGTTGTTTATCATTTAATTATCTTTTTTTTTTCAACCATGATTGCTTATTAAGTTCACGATGAATTGTATAGTTCAAAATTAAATGCACAAATAAATTATGATAAAAAGGTGATACCATTCTATTATCACTTTGTCAATATTCTATTGTAATTCCAATCTGGCAAGGAACTATCATTAAAATACATTGATTTTCTGAAAGTTTATGATATTTTTATGCTAGTAATATGATGAACTATTTTCATCATCTACAATTAAATATTAGTATTCAACACCTAAGTTAACATAGAACACAATGTTTTCAATGGTATTTTCTCTTTTTCTTCAAATATTACCTGATCAATGATAGTCTATTAGGGAGATTGAATCAATAACCTTAGATTTGAAAATATTGAATTTATGGGATTGCTTTAACCAACTAGGACATTCTGCCACATTCACTAATCAGTAGAAATATATTTTCTTGGTTTTTATCAAAATTATGGATTGACTTATGGGACTATTTGCTTTTGTCACATGATACAATTTTATTTTATTTTTTTACTTTTTCTTCTTTATTCAATATTCTTATGTTTTACCCAACCAAAGTTATATACATTCATGCATGCATGGTCTACTGCTTTATGCATATCTATCTTTTCCTCTCATTTTTTTGTTCTTTTGTTTTTAATAGGAAGACTAGTTTTATCAATTTATTATGTTCCACATAGGATTTCATGCATGCAGTTTTTTATATCAAACCAGAACATTATTGCAACAGTCAACAATTTCATGTCAATTGATATACATTTTTTGCTCAGTATCTTTGTTCACCAGCAAGATATTCTATCACCAAACTAAACTGCTAAAAATGAGACATCTTAAAGAAAGTAATTTTACTTGTCCTACAAATATCAATTAGGTGCTGGATTCAGGTTATTAATATAATGTGAAAAACTATATAATTAGATCTAAGTTCTTCACTGACATATGTTTAATCAAAAATGTCTCATATTTAGTGAAGTAATAGAATGATGAACTCTGCAGCCAAAGATTGATTGTAGTTCAACTTGTCACCTGCTTAAAGATTGCATGGTGTCATGCTGCTACTCTGGAAATGTGGATATAATAGTCCTACCACTTACTATTCATTTTATGCATTTGTCATTATCTAATAGTCACTACTTAATTGGCTTTGAACATGAATTATATGTTAAAGGTAAATCTGAAAAAAATATTTGACATTTTAATATATATTTTGTCCCATCCTAGTCAAAAAAATGAAAAATTTCTGCATTAACATAAGACTGAAGTCATTAAAATATATAATTACTAGCCTATAATTGTAAAAGCGAGATTGAGTTCAATTATAAAGGAGTTTAAACTGGTATAAATATATTAGATACAAATTTTTCATTGAGTAAGTTTATAAACTACAAATCTTTTTCGTTTGTTCTTGTTTCCCATTCCCATGCTGATATTTTAATATTCTTCTAATTAAATATAAAATAATTTATTTTAGAATGGGAAAAATAATAATCAAATAAAAATTTAATTATTTATAAATAAAATGCTGTCAATGTAAATACAACAAAATAATATTAGAATACATTTTCTAACTTAGTATTAACAATATTGATAATATTTTTGAGATTTTTTTCTGATGTGTCTGCCATCTATTTACACAGACTTTTTTCTGGCTATGCTCCTTAGAAATTGCTTAAAGAATAAATATTAAATATTCTTAAAGAATAGTGTGCTTAGATAGAATATGCTTAATGTGAATAGAGATTATAAGTGATTTTATCTTGATTTATTTACTTTTTTCTATATATAAACTAACTTTCCTATTAAACTGTCATAATATATATTTGTAAGTTTTTATTTTTATTAGTGCATCTTTTACTTTTAACTCAGTCATATCACAACCATCCATCAGCTCAGAATTCAGATCAATATCTCAATACATTTGAAACAGTTATTACACCTTTTTAATTAAGACATATATCACGTTACAATTTAACTTCATATATACATTTGTAAAGATATTTAAATTTAACTTTATATATATACTTTTTAAATATATTTCAAATTTCCATTACACACTACTAAAACATATGGTCAGAGACATAAAAAAGATTTTTGTGTATAAAGATTAATAACAAGTGCTTTAATACAACAAGAATTGATTTATTTGTATATATTTTATCTTTATTTATTTACTTTTATATATATAAATTAACTCTCCTATTAAACTGACCCCTAATATGTATGTTGATATTATTGACTTCATGTACATTGTAACTTACAGTGAAATGTATATTTATATTATGTAAATGTAATAAATGAAGAGGTAAAAATGTAACTGAGAGATATCAATAATGCATATTAAATTAATTTTAAATTGCATATCACTGGAATTCCTATTGATTAAGAAAAAATGGATTAAAAATGCTCTGATCTAATGAGTGATTCTTGACTAGAGTAAGTTTAGAAAACAGAAAATGATTGTGTAGATTAATGGTAAATGATAATTCACTATGTGCAAGATTTTTAATAGCTTTTTGACTTAAGTTTTGCTGAAATTTGCTTTGGGTTTAATGATAAGAGGTACAGGTCCGAAAGTAAATTTGGTATCTACATTCTACCTTTGTATAGAATATCCCAAATTTTATTATTTTTTAAAATGAATTAATAAACTAATTAGATTAAGAAGTTAATTAGTCACGTGTACATATATATGTTTATATTTCTTAATATAATTATTAGGAATGTATAATTTCCAGCTATGTTTGCTATGTTCATTTACATTTATAAATATTATGTACTCTGATTACTTACGAATAAACAAATTTTTTATCTTGGGGTGGTCATTTACAGTTTATGTACAAGATATAAATCACCATATGTATCATATGACTACATTACAAATACTTTTATTAAATGTAATATTTATAATTTAAAATATTAAATGCAACTTATTAAATTTAATTAATTAAAATCATGTTCGTAAAAAATATACATCCATATATGAAAACTTTCACTTAGAATGTGTAACGGGATATATATATGCGTTACATTTAAATTTTAATAGTAACTTTTTTTATCTTATACAGAATTAAAAACAAAATGCACAAATAACGAATTATTAATTTATTAATATGTTAGAGTGATTTAAATATTAAAATAAGCTTTAAACAATAAATAAATTATAGAATCGAAGCAAAGATTCTAATCTTTAAATAAAATATATAATAAAAACCTTTTTAATAATTGCGAAGATTTTTTTTAATTATAAAAAAATTACAAACAGATCTTTAAGGCAAAATCACAATTAAAGAAATGATTACGAAATAGATAAGAGTTCCTGCCCAGAGATAGAGACACAGACCTCAGTGGAAAACCCAAAATCTTACCTTGGACACAAAGAATAAACCAATAAAATATAAATAATGAAATATGTTTGATGAATCCGTGCATTCCAGAGATAAGGTACCTGGGGAGTATAAAAGGAAAAACCAAAACGATAATTAGTTAGTTGGGGAGTTGGAGAATTAGAAAATTAAAATTTTAATTCAATTGTATTTGCTGAAAGTAGAAATAAAAATTTAAAAAGCTATTATCGCCGTCACCCAAGATGTGATCAGCTTCATCTTGCTTCCTTTGGTACGGCCGGCCGAAGGCAGCTTTCATCTCCACGGATCCCGTCTTCAGAAACCAGCATAAATGCTTCATACATCGTCATAAGTATTCATAGATCTTCGTCGCAACGGAACAAGCACGGATAAAGGAAAGTATAATTTATAAAAGATAAAATGAAATATAAACTGTTAAATTTAAAATCTTAGAACTTTATCTGTCTTTAAATGAATAATAGACTTTCTCTCTCAAGCAAACCTGAACTTTATTTCTATAAACTCTTATTTAAAGTCTTAAACGTAATCTCTTAAAAAAAAAAAAAAAATGTATTGTATTTTTTTTATTCATGCTTAATTAATATCTGTTTGTAATAGGGTAGGGGTTTGCGATTGCAAACTTAAATTTAAAAATAGAAACGTATATCATTATTTGTGCATTATTAAATTTAAAAGAAAAGTAGGTTAAATAATATTTGTAGTAAGAAAATAAGTTAAATATAATGCTCATTTTTAAATGATTTTAAAACTGTAAACTAATTTTTTTTTTTTTTTTATTAAATTAATATGATTTAAATGTTAGTTGAGTCTAGATGGCTGCTAGACTAGTTTAAATATGTTACTTTTAAAGAGGGTTTTGATTTCGGACTATTTGTTTCGTAGTTGTGTTAATGCTGGTGGAGAGATATATGGACGTTTATATCAATGTAATGTGAAGTGTGCTAGCACCTAGGGTGACGAGTCCACTGAATGCATGACCCCAAAGAGGTAGTCATACCGTTGAAATGGAAGCAGATGTATTTCCTGCACCATTGACCCATTCCAGCTCTATGGATTTTGGACGATAAGCCAGCAAGATAAGACTGCTTTCCCATCCATACGTAGGATTTCTTTTTATTGTTTTATATGCATGTTTCCTTTGCCTGACAGATGCACATTCCTGCGGGACGAAGGCCATTTCATCTCCAATAATATCACGCTGTTCAGACGCACATTCCTGTCGACGTGATTCTATGCTAACATGTTCACATTGCATTGGTTGCTGATATATATATGGAAGCGAGTATTGGTGTGGCTGTGGATTTTTAGTTTGGAGTCAAGTGATTTGAAAATTTGTGAGTGCGTCTAGGTAGCTCATTTATACTCAACATTCTAAAATTTAAAATTAAAGTTAAAAACAAATAAAATAATAATGGAACAGAAGAAAACATAAATTTCTTCTTGTGTTATAAAAATTAATTTTTTAAAGTTTGTGCGTTATTAATTATATACGTAAATAAAATCTTTTTTGTGTGTTATTAATACTGACAGTGATTGCCTTTATTATTAAAAATATATTTTACTAAATATATGTTTCTGTGTCTACTTGAGCTAGTGACTAGGGCTGATCGCCGTGATCTTAACAGCACGTATCTGTCGACTTTATAAATTTTCTAGGTTCAAAGTAGCCTAGTGGCGCTCTGTCGGCAGATGCGGTAAGACTGGTATTTCATCATCATCCCCGACCGTTATAAATGCAAAATAGTTTCATTCTTTAACAAAAAGAAATTATTATTTGACTGTTTTCAAATGTTTTATTATTATTATTGGGCAAAATAATATTTTTTTGATAATAAGCTATTAAATGATTTTTACTTTATCTAAATATTTAAATTTTTTAAAACAAGTGATAATAAAGTTTTAAAGAACAACCACTTTCATATTTAAAAAATAGTTATCTCTTTGCTTAAAACAGGAATTTAATAATAATAAATTTTAATAACAAAATAAACATGTATTATATAATAAATAAAAAGTTGTGAAAAATAGTCCATTTTGTGTTTTTAATAACATTTTGCCCTTTGAAAAATTATACAGCATTAGCATTCAAATAGAATTTATAATTGAGAGGTATAAAAGTTAAAGATAACCATAGCATAGCAAAAATTTTCAAAAGAGGAATAATACATTGTACAGGCTTAAACCTGCATTTTATATATGTAATATATGTGAGATTCGAACTCAGACTTTCACACAACCCACTACTCTCAGTGCCATCTCATATTGCTGACCCACCTGATCACACACATGTTGAAAAGATAAATAATCACCAATATTCGTATTTCATGCTAAACCAGCAATCATCAGTTGGTCTAGATTACTATCCTCACACACATATATAATCAGTGCTGTGTGTGATCAGGTGGGTCAGCAATATGAGATGGCACTGAGAGTAGTGGGTTGTGTGAAAGTCTGAGTTCAAAAGAGGAATAATAAATGAAATGACATTGCATGCACATTTCAGTAATTGCTGGAGGATTTAAGATTTTCTTTTCTCATTTTATCGGACACCTAGATATTCATTTAGAAATAAATAATTAAATGGCTAACCAAGTTGGTTTTAAGTAGTTTTACGTAAAAAAGTTCTAAACCTGTTCATAATTAAAAAACAATTTCCAAGTTTTAAATGACCCAGATTCAAACCCCAAACTATGGTATGGGCATGGTAATTACATAAACTAACCACTTCATTATGAAACCCTTCGTATGTTATTAATGTTATATGTATGTGAGCCAAATGTGAAATGGTGGTACAACAAAATATCTAGAAAATAAATAAATATATATTGATATATTCATTTGAATATTTATTTAATGTGTGTGCGCGCGTTAATACATATATATCTCTAAAAGAAATTTTATTTAAATAATCAGATAAAAAGGTATCAATTTAAATTCCAAATATCAAGAAGAGTATTAAAATGTTTTACTCTAAAAGTAACGTTAATTAATTTAATAGATTGATTTCAAGAAAGTTAAAAGCTTTTAATTCAAATTATGATTATTGATTATGTATGCATTGTTTTACGTAGCATAAATAAAATCAATTTTTGTTAAATTTATAATCATGAGGTTAATCTATACATTTTGCAATCTTTTGTTTTAGTAAAGCACAATTTATTTTATAATTTAATATTCAGTCATTACGAGTTTATCAATGTAATTGATACGAAAATATTAATCTTTTAAATTGATAATGATAAAACTGACAATTAATAGCCTTAAATAGAAATTCCAGAATAATCTGTATTGTCTTTATTGGAATGTTGTACTAAGTGAAAGAATATTAAAGAAATTGTCGAACCGAATGACTCAAGATTCTCTCTATTTTTATTAAAATCTTTGTGTGGTAGAAAATATTCCTGATACACTCCTAATGTCATTGTGGTTCTAATCTAAAGGATGAGAACAGGCATTGAATGGATAGTTTCTGCACAGTCCAATTTCCTGTTTAAGTTGTTGGTTTAAAGTTTTATTAAAATCAGCCTTATATAATACTGCTAGAAACAGATCATTAAAAAAATAAAATAATAAAGAAACAGATATTTGTATTAATTATCAAGGATTGCTATATTCTTCACTTACTATATTTTGCTGGCAATTCTTGAAGATCAAACTATCTGTAAAGGTGGCTGAAAAATCATAAATAACTAATAACATGATTTGTACTTGCGTTATCTTATTATCATATATCTTTCATATCAATTGTAATTTTAATGCAATTAAAATAAAATAAATATGTTCACACAGAAAGTCTTGATTTATCATGATTGATTTGGAAAATAAATTAAATTTTTGAATAGCAGAATCCAAATTCTCATTAGAAAGAATATTAACAAGGTCTAATAGTGATCACAGTGCAATAAAAGAGGATGCTTATTTTTATAATATATACTGGCATATATAATTCAAATATAGTGTAATATTAAATATAAACATATATGTATATAAGCATTAATAGAATAAAACTTGTTATTTTTGACTTAAGAAAAAAAGAATCTTTTATCCATTATAAAGATAGTTTTATCCAGTTAATAATATTTAATGAATAAATGCATACCATATGGTAGACTCTACAATCTGATGCATATATCTTAATAAACCACTTTAGCCTATAAAAATCTTTAATAAAAAAGTCAATGAAAACGTTAAAGAAGATAACTAGTAACAATTATCTTGCAAAGAAACAATGCTTCCATACAAAAAGATAAATCTAGAATACATAGCAAAAAATCTTCACTATGTCATATATTTTTATAAAATGTGATGGATTCAATATAAAAAAAAAAATAAAAAAAAATTCTAAGAAAAATGTAGTTTATCTTTTGCCACAAAGGATTTATTATCCATAAGAATAACTGTAAAATTAGAAAAGAATGTGTCTATAGAAATTATAACAAGTAGTAGGATTAAAATACAATATAAAAAATGTAATATAAACTTAAAACATGATAGGAAATAAGAGAAAATCCAATTAAAAATTACTATCATAATTATAAAACAAAAAGAAAAATACCTCGGCCATATAAATAAGAAAACTCAGTCAAAAGAAATTTAATAAAATGTGGTTTTAATATCATGAAACCATCAAACTCTAACAAAAATGTAGATTACAGCACTATTAAAATAGAAGTTATAACAGAAACATACTGCACATATATTACTCACTATTAGCTCACACTTATAATTGTAAAAATAAAACAAAATATAAACAACTCAATAGGTCAAAACTGTCCAACTGCAGAATCTAACAAGAGAAAAATAAATTCAAAGTTTATGATTTTTAATTAAAATTTTATTAATAATGAAGTCAGCTGCAATTCATTTGGTTTCTTAAATTTTAGTTTTAATTTATTATTAGCCACAGTAAATGATATTAAGTAAAATGAAACTTTTTAATTCTACAATGAGTGAAGTTAACATAATGATGGAAGTACATTTAAACCCTAATATAGTGATTGAAGACCATCAGACGATATAACCAGATAATTTCATTATTAAAAGTTTCCAAACAAAATATACAAATTCAGAAATAAAACAGATGTTAAAACTTAATAAATTAATTAGAAAAATCATAAACCAATACACAAAATGGAAGGATTTCATAATATTGATATGTTCATTTATACAATGAATATAATAAATAATTTTGTTAGCTCTTTATTACTGATGAGATATAAATGGTCAAGCACCAGAAGTGACAAATTGATCTTTGATTCAGGGTTCAGATATATCGCTCACCACTTTACTAAATCACATGGATCAACTGATATTGGGACTTTTTTTATAAAAAAATCCAATCTCAAATCACTGCTACTTTAAATATTAACAAATATTTTTCTAAATAGGATAACGGGTTGTTTTTTTTTTTTGGTACCCACAACTATTTGATACATTCTTCACTTATGTGAGATGTCCCAAATAAATAGATTGACAGAACAATGAGCATGGTAATACCACACTATATAAAGAATTTTAAAAAAAACAGCCCAGATTTTCAAATTTTGATAATTTATTAAGATTACAATTTGCTCCTATAGTCTAGTGTGTACTTTTTGTATAAATGTTAGTCATAGCTGTATAAATGTTAGTCATAGCTGAATAAATAATTAGACAAAAAAAAAAAAACCCATTGAATAAACAAAACAGAAAATAAGATAAATCCATAACATTTGCATGGTTAATAAATATAATAATAGATGTATAAAAAGAAAAACATCCAAATAAATAATTCTGGCAGAAATTAGTACAAGAATAGATAAACAGAAGAGTTATGGAATAAAATATATTTTAGATAGCTGCCCTTCCCCAGGTATTAAAATTTTTGTCTGTGTTCTGTAGGTGGGTAGCTAATAAACATTAAATTACACAGAAATATCATAAGTCAATCACCAAAGAAAATGCCAGATAATACTAGCAGTTCTATTGTTTTTGTAGTATGAATTAACTCATCTTGTACTATAGTTTGTCCCTATTTAGAACCCAAACTTTTTTTTAATATTCTTACTTAATTTTTTCAATTATTCAGAGTTTTGCATTACACTGACAACAACATTAAAATTCTTAATCATGGCTTTCTTATCAAGAAATTTGAATATTGCCACACATGGATCTAGACAATGTAGGTTACAGTATTTCATCATGTTCCACTTAAGAAATTGGAAATTCCTTGGTGACTCTTAACTTTGAGAATGCTAATAATAATCTTAACAATATTATCATAAAACAAGTAAAAAAATTTAGATTATGGTGTTTGATGGGTATCCCTTACTTTGCCAATAATTGACTTGTGTGTGGTTTATATATATATATTGTTTCTTGAATCCTTGATCTTTATATCAGATTTTATACTTGTATTATCCCAAATGATAAGAATGCCTTATTAACTGACATCGCATATTTTATAGCAATTCTTTCTTAAAAACTCATTATTTTACCCAAAGGCATTAATAGATTAAAAAAGACAACTCTTTAATGCCGATTGCAAAGTAATATTACTTGATTCTTTCAGTTTATTATTATAAACATTTTCAGACTGTTTTCAGGCTTTTGCATTAAAAAAAATAAATCAAATAGTTTGTTTATCAAGAGTTCATAAGTTTGAGCACCAGAAGTGATAAATATGTGCTATTAATCCATAAACTTTGAACTTCAGAATTGTTACTCTACCACAGAATCAAATGATGCAGATCAAAAATAATCAAATGGTTTATTCTTCAAAAATTATCAATGAAAAGCTGAAACCAATGCAACGCAACAGGTAGCAAGTTTTAATTTCTTTTTTACTACTAAATTATTAACCCGAAATTCAAAAAATTCCTAAGATTTTAAATACAAGCAAGACTATCTTACAAGTTCTCACTGTAAAACGCAAAGATCAGAAACTGGTCTAGTGATTAAATTGCACTATCATCTGAAATTCGAGAGTAACGAAGTGCACCAGAGTAGCCAAATGCTACTGCATTTGTTTTTTACTTTGTTCATTTGTTGTTGTTTTTTTAAAAGCTTTTAATTATATCATAGTTCGCGATTTAAAAAGCATAATTTATATTAAATAATCATTTATAAAAATTTGTTACTATTATAAATTGTATTTTTTTAATTCCCACTAATATAATCCAGTTGAAACTATTCAGTATTATAAAATAGTCTGACAAATTATAATTTCTTCTATATGTGTGTGTCTCGAAATTATCGTGGGCAAATAAAAGATGAAAATGTGATAGAATAAGCAAAGGCACAAGAGGCTCATGAATTGATAAGGTAAAAAAAATAGAGAATGAAGAAAAAAAAAAAGATTTAATGTTAATATTTATTAATTAATTAAATTATTGAAAAAAGCTTCCATTTGCTACTTGATCTTAAGAATGTTTCTATTATTAGAAAATTTAATGGCAATAGATAGATATTATAATAATTACTGTATTATCCACTAGAGCAAAGACATTTTCAAGGATTTTGTAGAATAGCTTAATTTCAGTTATAGATGATTACCAGATACTCAATATGGTTTTACAGAATAAGAAAGTATTATAGACATGGTTTTTGTTAACAGGCAAATACAATCAATAAACATATTGAGAACAAAAAGGTGATTTATACTAGTATATTGCTTTGACCTAGCATTTAACTCAGTTAATCAAACAGGTTTATGACATTGTTTAAAATTAGTTGTTCATCAAAATTTATTCATTTTATACAATGGAATGAGATAAAGTGTTATTACTGTAAGCTAAAAATCTAAAACATTTGAAATGAAAACTGGCATTTTAATTAAAGCAAGGACAATCAATTGTTCCTAGTTGATTTTATTTTTTATGACAGTTGTCTTTGGAATTGTTTGTAAGTGGCATAATGAAATAGGGATCAAGATGAGAAGGCTTGATAGAATTTTTAATTGCCTCAAAAATGAATTTATATTTCTTACATTCTGAATTTACAGAATACTGATGATTGTACTATTTTTTTTCAGATCAAAAGATGGTTTATAAAATATTCTTAATATTTTAAATGCAATATTTCAGCTAGTGATGGGGAAAAAAGTCCGCACCAACTTTTAGTTTAGATGGTTAACAAATTGAAAATGTAATCAAATTTAAATACCTTGGTAGTTTTAAAAGTAGAAAACAAACTTAGAAGTTGAGGAAAAACACTGAATCCAATATGCTGCTATATTTAATAAGTGAAAAGATGAAGTACTTCACAGCATAATAAGAAACCAAGTTATCTATGTAGAGAGATATTGTTTTACCTAATTTATTGTATGGAAGTGAAACTTGGACACCCTATCAATGTGATATAAAGGCATTATTATAAGTTTTATTTAAAGATCTGTAAAATTTTAAAGATACAATGGAAGATCATAAACGTAATCTATGTTCTTTCAATTTGCTGATTACGATACTAGAGTCCACTATTGTAAAATCATATATTCAATAGATTAGATATGTGAAATAATGCTCAATGCAATATTTTCTAAAAGATGTTTTGTGTTGAACTAAATTATAAGGATTATCTAAAGAGATATTTTAAAGACAAGTAATAGAAATTCTTTCCATTGGTAAGATATGGCAGAGAATAGAATACATTGGAGAGCTATAATTAAACATGGTATCAAGTACTTCAGATAGTAAATTTTTCTTCTGAAGAAATTAAAAAACATCATTGCAAAATATCAAACAGAAAAATGGATCAGCTTAATCTATATGTGGAAATATTTGTGGATCACATATTGGTTTATAGTCATTGCAAAAAACATTTCTAGAGCAGTTTTTTTTTTTCTTAGAGTTGGACTGGAGTTACTCATTTATGAATGGTAGCTATATATATATTTATAACTTTTCATTTCACCACATATGTTTTAATCACATTAATAAAGAAATTTAAAAAACTCCCAAAATTCATTTCTTGCTAAAGCAGCACTTTTCATCTGGCTCAAATGACAATATCTCTAATATCATTTTTCCCAATTTTTATTCATTCTTTATGTATTATAACGGTCCGAAAGAGGATCGAAGCTTACAGTCTTACCGTATCTGCACTACAAAGGCGCCATCTAGGCATTTGAACCTAGAAAATTTATAGAGTAGGTAGATACACGCTGTTAAACCTTTACATATGTATTTTTCTCTGACCGTTAGCCCAAGTCACTAGCTCAGTGGAGACGCAGAGATAATAATACATAACTTGTTTAATTTGTATCTTAAATATAAAAAAATAAAAGCCACTGCCAGTAATTAACACACAAACAACATTTATTTATGCACATATATAATCATTTTAAAATTTGAGGAATAACATCTATTATTTTAGATTTTACTATCCTTTTAATTTAAATTATTATTTTAAAATTTTAAATCATCCACACAGAGGAATTTTTATATTTATTTTAAGATTGTCTAGTATGAATAAACTACGTAGATTTGCATTTGAAAAGAAAATATTCTATCCCTTATTTAACCGTAGGCCAAAAGTTCGCAGTCAAACTGGCATCAATCCATCTGATACATTGATGTATTCAATGTAGCATGAAAATACGACAGCACAAAATACCATAGTCAGGAATGTACATCTGAATAGTATGGTTAGAGAAGACATTGACTCTCAACCAAACAGGAATACTACATCTGTCGGCAAGAATAATAAAAAACTCCATAGGAAGGGACTGCGTTTTCGTCTTACTATCCCCTTCCATAAGCAAACGGGATGTGCAGCATATAATGGAGATCCTGCATGTAGCAAACCTCATACTACATCTAATTACACCAATATATCCAATCCATTGACCTAATTTAACTATGAAACAAATAACCTAAGATTACCCTTCCCTAATTAATATAACTTTACAAATTTATATAGCCATTCATGCCCAACTTAAATTTAACATTTATATAAGTTCACACAGATGGATTTATAAAAGTGTTTTTTAATGTTGAGCATAGATCAACTACATAGATTACATGCTCAAAAACATTTCAAAATAAACATAAATGATCAAAATATAGTCATTGATGTAATTGCAGAGGGAATTCACAAAAAATCCAATGGCATTCATCATAAGATGCCGCATTGACACCAATAACTAAAAAGACAACCGAATAAATACATTTTAGATATTCAACGTAAGATATCATTATCTACCGAATGTCTATATATTTAAATCAAATATGAAAACAAAAACATAATTAAACGTGAACGAATCTATGCAAGCGTCAATATTCAACTTAAATGTAATGCATTTAAATAATTTATACAAATAAATATTAATAGAAATATAAAAAAAATGGAATTTTTTTTTTTAACTTAAATGTATAAAATCTAAACATTAAATATCAATTTGAAAGTCAGATAATAGTTCATTTTAAAATTTAGGTTCTGAATATTAAAAGCTCGAACGAAAGTTCTTAATTATTTTAAATTTTATAGTTCATGTCTTACAGGAGAATCACGGTTCCTGGTGCCAATTCCCGTGACATCTCTATTTGAAGTCTGTCTGTTGTTCTGGAGGAGGCCTAAGCTGGTTCAATCCTGGTATTACAATCATTTTATTTGAAATAAGTGAGAGAGCGACAAGTGCGTTTTATCACTCTTCTCACAAAAATCAAGCTGGAACTGTTCTTAATTTCAATGTTTTTCCTTTTATAGTACTCCTCCAGATTCAATGAACCTTGTTTCCTGTTGCAATAATTTCCATTATGGTCTGGGTCTTCATTGCTGCTTCTATATTGGACATCTAATTTATTTTTGTCTCTTATCTATATCTTTCAACTGACCTTTTTTTCTATAAGAACCCCAAGGGCTAGTTTGCTTTTCAATTAATTTATAAAACAATCATTTCCATTTACAAAAATATTTTATCTTTTTCTTGTACTTTTTTCTAAAAAAGTACGTTCAAATACCTTTTTTTTTTATTTAAAAAAAATAATTTTTAAAGTTTTGCATCTGTGCGAAGATATATACGTATACACGTTTAACAACTCTTTAATTTTTTTAGCTTTTATTTACGAACTTAAGAAAAAAAAATTATTTTAATTTTAAATTAATGTAACGGTATCATTTTATTTTCAATTTAAAATTTATCATACTTAAAAACATATATTTTTAAAACAAAATTACATATTCAATACTACTTTAATCCAACCAAAACATATGCAATTTTTAATTACACAAATATGTATCTCCAGTTGCATAAGATTATACAACCTCCAAATATACATTAATCCACAAACTGTATCTAAATGAGTATATATTGAGAATTATTTCAATTTTTCTTCCAGAATAAGAATTAACTTATTAAAAAAGTTACATTCCTTAAGCAATAATACAAAAATTCAAAACATTTTAAATAAGTATATGAATATTTAGTTCATCAGGATTAGTTGTAAAAAAAGACAAGTATAAGAAAAAGAATAAAATAAATATTAATTTTTTTCTCTTCAGTAATTTTATTTATCTATTAGTTTATAACTTAAACAAATAGAGATAAGGAAATAAATGTATCACTTTTTTTAAAAAAATAAATACCATTTTTCATTAATTAAAGTTGATTTTTTTCTTTGTTCTTTTCTCTCTCTCTCTAAAAAAAATGTTTTACACAAAAAGAAAGAATTGGTCAGGGTTTAATGCTGTTATTTGAAATAATGTGCAATTAGATGGAAAACATTGTTCAAAAAGATAAGGATAGGGGAAAGGTTAAATAGATGTGTCTAATCATTATCAGCCAGTCTTGGTCCAGCTTTTGTGAAGAGATCAGCAGTAACCATCTCAATCCAGCTGTTAAGAACAGCAGTAGCAGTTCAGCTCTTGAGAGAACTGAGAAATTAAGCTTGTAGTCTAAAGTTAGATCCAACTCACTTCTAGTTTTCAAAAATGATTATTGAAATGGAGTTGAGGAAAACTATGCAGTTTCATTAAAAAAATGAATATCTCTGGAAGAAATTTGCAACAAGCCTTGTGTTCCACCCAAAGTCATGATTTCCTCAGCCTACAAAAACTTGATTTGAAAATAAACTTAAAATTATAAATACAAAAGAACTAAGAAAATGACATCCATGGTAATGAGATATTGTAATGTGCACATCTATATTTTTTATATAAGTAATAATTGATAGCAATTAATAATTTTTTTGTTGAAACATTTTTTATATTTTACTTTCCCTCTCAAAATGTAAGTGTATTGGGCTTCCCATTTTCAAAAGAAAAGTTTTAGCTAATCTTAAATTTATTTATTTTTTTATTGTGAAATGTTTTTCAAATTTAATTACTGAAGAGGAATAACTCAGAAAAAATATATGAATTTAGTAATAAGAATCAACAGATTAGTCTTACTTGCTGTACAAAATTATTTTTTTTTATAGAAAATGTGTTAGGTTTGGATTTGTCATACTATTGTACTTTTTTAAATTTTCTTATTTACTAATTAATTTTATTAAATGTTAAAAAAATGTTTCTGAAATTATTTTTTTGTGTGTTGACACTTTTATTCCTCTGGCTAATTAAAATAGATTAAGCATATACATCTCTTGTTCATAGTCATGTCCCTAGGATCCTCATGAGCTTGAGCTAGCCATGAAAAATGTTATTTTATATAGATGTAGGGAGTGAATGATTGTTTGGACATCGATAAAAATCATCTTTGAAGTCTTTTCACAGCACTTTATTTATAGATTGGAAATTAGTTTATAGTTGGTCTATACACTCATACCATACCATATAGCCAGAACACCGATGAGGATCAACATATATCAGGATCCCAGTATTTTATTATGATACTCTAATGCTTAAATAAGTGCATGTAGATATTTGTTTTTATATTATGCCCTAAATTTGGCAGTGGCTAGATAATCAACCTACATCTTGATATTGATTTCTAGATCCAATCACAAGGGATATCTCTTGATTACTCATGTTTACTGCTGGTGACGTAACTTATAATTGTTATAACTACTTATTTTATTCTATGCAGATTATCTCATATTCAGTGGGAAGAATGATGATTGTCATTTCTCCATATTACCCCTTCATTTGTTCCATTACATATTTGAAATATTCACACATACATAAGTCTCTAGTTACCTCTCTTTTCAGATGAATAATTATAAATTTCATCCAACCACTTCCAAATATTAAATTTCTATCATAAAATGTGTTTTAAATACTTGTAATTCCTCTTCCCATTCTATTTTTTTGCTTTTTCAAGATGTTTGAAATAATTTGCAAAGTTTTTTTGCAATCCAAATAAGTTTTGATAAAAATTTGATGTAATAAAATTAGATGATTAATTCTAGAAACAAAATCGAAAGATATTTAAAATGCTTTAGTTCAGTAACTTTTTAAAACAGGCAAAACTCACTATATATATTGCCACACACAGCAAGCTAAAGTAATCAATGGATGCCAGAAGGCTTGTGCATAAAATCCCCATCTAGTGCCTAGTCATCCAATATCCCTAGACTAATTTCTGGTTTATGGCCTTCATCAATGAGGAGCCTTGGATCCGAGAGCACTGCACAGATATACACAAGTATAAGAGGTGGTGGTCATGTGATGTTTATTAACTTTTTAAAATTGAATGAAATTATAATATTAACACATTAAATACTATATATGAATAGCATAAACCACTAAACATCACAATGGCTGGCACTGAGTGGCATTGCTGTATGGAGAGTTTTGCCTGTGTATGAATAGAATACTGATTTTCCAAAAACTAGTAATTCAATAACTTCTATTTTTAAAATCTTTAGATCAGTCATCATAGCATCACAAAAATATAGACAAAGACTACAATTTTCAAGCTAATATCCAGTCACTTTTATATTAATCATCACATTATGGTAAACATATTCACTGACTATATAGAGAAATACATTTACTAAAAAGTTGAATATTAAAATAATAAAAAAAATTGTAATTCTATGTTATGTGCTGATCTTCAAAATGTCAACAGAAAAATAATTACAAATTGTTTAATATTTGGTGACTTTTATATCAGTATATATGCCCAAAGACTAATTTCTGGAGAAACATATGAGTATTGCAATAAAAGGGTAAAAGTTTTCATTATTAGATTTTCTGCCATATAAGCAATGCAATTTTTTTTAAGAATCAAGTACAGTATATGTAAGTAATAAATTTATATATATATATATTCTGTTTAAATCTTTTTTAAAAAATATTCACTAATAAAAATAAATTCCATTAATAAATTGTTTAATTTTGTTCAATTGTTTAAATTTAATTTTTTTCTTAATTAATATTTTGAAATGCTTTTTAGGCATTTTTTTTAATCATACATTTGATTTTGTTCAATTCTGCAAAATTTCTGAATCTGAAAAAGGTCAAAAACTAAAAGTATTAGACTTATATATGTTATTAATATATAGACAGTACAATAATAAACTGAACAAGTGAGCACAAACACATAACTAGATGTGCAAGACAAGAAATTGCCCAGCAATGAGAAGATTCATTGGCAGGAGACATGAATAAAATTTATGAATTTTTATTTTCCTGATCATTTTTTTTTTTTATTGAATCATAGATGATGAGTTTATGCATACTTAAACAATTGTATTTATTATAAGAGATCATTAGAGGCAAACCATTATTGCTTTTTTTGCAAATAATAGCTAATTTTCTTTAACAGTGTTAAATTTTATATGAAGTTAGAAAGAATGAGATTAGAAAAAATTACATGTCTGCATATTTAGTCTTTTATATATATATTCAATTAAGTCTTTTTTATTATTATCCTCATCATCTATAGTCACTGATTTTTGGGCAACATTTGAAATATATTAATTTTAACAGATCTTAAAATCAAAGAAATAAACAAACTAGTTGTATAATCGCCTAGCTTATTCAACAATTGTTTACAATATTCTAAAATTTTCAAATAAGTGGAGCTGCAAATTATGTTGTGTTTAACTACATGACTTCAATTATATGCTATCCAAAGAAAAATATAAAAAAAATTTACAAATTATACATTGCCATTTTTCCTTCTATGACTACCATATGCAATCATGTTTGAAAACAAAAAAAAGGAAAATTTGCAAATAATGGTCAGCACAGCTGCATTACAAGCAGTTGTCACGGGTTCGTTTCCCGGCCGATGCTTTGACACATGAAAAAAAATGCCAATAGCCATTATACTGCCTCAGAATTACATACTATATTAATAAAATATCTTGGGTTTATATTGAAAACAAATACATTTCATTATTCTTTTATTATCTTTTCTGAATTTTGATGTGAACTATTTTGTGTAATAAAATATTTTTTGATCATAATGCTAAATTTTTACTAAATTTTAGAACATATTAAAAATTTATACTATACTATCATGACATATTAACTTTACAAGATTCCATTTCTAAAAAACATAAAAATTACAGAAATCTTTTACAAAAAGATACTGTTTTTGTTTTTCAATTTTTTAACAACAAAAATAACATATTTTAATAGAAATTCTATTTAAATTCTCCTAAATTTCAACATTTTTTTCTCTTTCAAAAAAATTCTGTTTATAATCTCTCCCCATACTTACCTGGATTTTATTGTAGGAAAAAAAAAAAAAAGAACATACTTTTGGAAATTCTAGTTTATGATTGCATATTCTCTCACACACAAATCCCCTTATTAAAGATATATAATAAAAATATAACAATATCTAAAAATCAGTAATTAACTTCTACATACATATTACTTCTTTTTATTAACAATTATATGAGTAATATATATATTTACTTGACAGGAGTTAAGTAAAAAAAATTTTTAAGTAAAAATAAATAAATAAAATCATTTCAATCTATCCTTTTTTGTTTTTGTCAAATATCAATTACTTTCACTTTCTCAAAATCAAGACTTATTGCAATATTTATTTTCATTGTCTCTTACATTCTTCATGTCTTCTGGTTCAACAGATATGTCAATTGATGATTTCTTAAATTATAAGCTATACCAAAGATGTCACGCTTGTTTAATATATATGTTACTGATTTAAGGATGTATAAAATATTGCATTACTTTCCAAACTATGCTCAGAAAAGTGATTGATGTGCACTGAATAATTAATGGTTATCTTACAAAAAATCTGAAATGTGTAAAAATTTTTGTGGATGTAATTCCAATGGAATGTTTGAAATCATCTATATCTTTTAAAAGATTCACACATAAGTATAGTGGGATAAATCAAGATATCATAACTATTGATTACATTCATCTTATAATGAAACATAATTTATTTTTCAATATGTTGTATGTTAAATGTGTGTAAATAAAAGTAGTATTTATTAAAATGTATATATGTAAAATTAAATGTATGTGCATGTATTCTGAAGGCATACATATTAATTATAAGTACTACAGATTAATTAAATAGAAAAAAAGGCACTGCAACCATGGAATGTTAGTTCCTGATCAGATTTAATGATAATGAAAACAGATAGCTAAAAATATACAAATGGTATGTGAATTATGTTATTGGATCCCAAGAATTGGATATGAGAACTAGAGACATGGACAACAATGTGGGCAGCTCATAGCCCATCAAAAGAGATTCTACAACACTGAGGAATGCACTTCGAAGATCAAGAATTAGACACTTTCTAGGTGAAGCTCCGGGTATGCAGATGTGTCATCTGACAGATGCTCCAGCCACCTCTCCTTCACCTATAGCCTCATGGAGAAGTTACTAAAGTAAACTTAGGACTCACAAACATGTCATATAGATCTATAGTATTATTTTTATAAGCCTTTGGGATCAAAATATTGCGTCTATTGAAGATGTATATAAAGTGTGTAATTCATAATGTTTATAGCATTACTAATAGTATTATCTTAAGTATAACCCTTTGTAAATAAAACTTTGTTACTTTTAATTACTTGCCGTGTCTGTTCCATAATATCCTAAGTATTTCTTTTATTAATTGTTTATGCAATCCAGAGAGCAACCCTGGACACAGCATTGTAGATAATTGATCACAATCAAGTCAATAGCTAAATATCAGTTCAGATTGCATAGAAAAAAGCAATCATAAACTACTCTTATAATCATCAAAATCGGAAAAAAATATCTTTATGCTGTTCTTCCATAAAATAATAAATTCTTTACAATAGCTATATAAATATCAAAATTTTTTATACATTAAAAGCCTTTAAAAATGAATGGAAAATTATATAAATTGACATATATATAATTGTAAAAAAAAATGCATGCAATTTATTTTATTTATTATATTGTTATGATATAGTCAATTATTTTCTAATTACTGGATTTATATATGTGGGCTTTGATTTATTTTAATGATTTATATTGGTACTGTTTGTTTTAATTTCATTATTGAACCCTAGATGGTTTATGTCTGAAATAGTTCGTTAATGTAAATAGATTATTAACATTTGGAAAAGGCACCAAATCAGGTGCTGAAAAAGGCTTTTAATGTATAAAAAATGTAGATATTTATATAGCTGTTGTAAAGAATTTATTATTTTCTGATTATTATTATTATAACTGAATCAATATCAAATTTTTATTGCAATTATCCACTACTATAAAGTTTCAGACTAATCATCAGATGAAGTAAAGATTAGAATATTGTATTTATAGGCTAATATTCCTAGAAAGATTATATATATATTGTAAATACAAACTGTTTAAATTTAAAGCTTAAATTTATTTGCAATTAAACATTCTTCTCTTCGGTTTTTAATTTTTCAATAAAACACCAATATAAATTTCATAAAAAGGTGAAGATATTTATCGACATTGTGACTCCTATTGAGATAATAATTCACACATACAGCAACAAATTTGTCAACTTATTATAATCCAACCATACTTTCAAATAAAGTTGTATAACTGTACAAAATTTTGTAATATAATTAAAGTTCACTAATTAAGAATAAATGGCAAATCTGGATGAAATGACATTCTTTTTAATTTGAACAGTGTACAAAAAAAATTTTTTTTTGTCTTTTTTTTAAAAAAAAAGTGATATAAGTATTCATATAGCAAACATAAAAAAAAATATAAAACTTGAGTTTACATAAATAAATAAAACACTTATGGAAACATTTCACATCTTTTAGTTTAATAATTTAGATTTTATAATATGCAAACCACTTAAAACTTCTTTTATGTACAAGTATATATAGCAAACAGTTTATATACAAACAGATATTTACATATATTCTTTTAAAAAATTCTAGACAAGACTTAAGATAATTAAATGAAATGTTCAATGGAGGAAATTCATGATTGGATGCAATCCATATGAATATTTACCAATGCAATTAAAAAAAAAAAATTTTTTTCAAAAACAAATACATTTCAAAGAAAATATAAATGAAAGTTTTAAAAAAATTACTTCTTCCCAATAAATAATAATTTTTTTTTTTTTTTATAGAAAAAAAATCAAAAATTACTTTTGTTTCTAAATGTAAAACAGAAAACTTTCACAATTTTGTAACAAATTTAAGCATCATTTACAGATACATTTTTTTTTCTTTTTGTTTATAGAACAGGTATTAATAAAGTAACAGTAAACTAAAAAGTATATATCAAATTAAAAAATAAATTTTTATGAAATATTTGCCATAAAAATTAAGTTTAAAAATGAAGTTTGAGTTTTAAATAAACACAATTCCATAATTTTGATGTCCCACCAGAAATTTAAACAATATGTATAAAATCTCTATCATTCTGAATGATATATGACTGGTCAATGTTTATGACCAAAAGATAATATGAGAGGACACAAAGCACCAATAATGAGAGCAAAAAGGTCAATTTTTCTTAAACCTTTGTGTTCTGTGGCAGCTCCTTCAGAACTCAAATTATGAGCTGAGCCTGCAATTTCTGGAAGTACATGGACTGTGGCAACATAAAGAAATGTTCCTGCACTAAATAACATAGCAATACCCGTAGCATTGACTGTAGAAAGAGCTTCCTTGCCTTTCTAAAAATAATGATAATAAAAAATAACATGAAATTATAAATTTAGTCATTTATTTAAATATATTTAAAAAACAATTTATCAGAAAACAAACATTTATTTAATATCAATAATGGTTTTTGTTGTACAAAAAAAAAAAAGCAACTACCATAAAAAACTAGCATTACAATATATTTAATATGAAGATAGGAGTATCTAAATATAAAATGTATAGAAAGCAGTCAACAGTTAGAAGTGATTACATGAAGCATATATATATATATATTTAAATAATAAATGTAATAATGCTCAAGGCTAAATGAATTTGTAAGTGATCATTAAAAACCAGTCAACACTTAAGACAATCCCAATATCAATAACAATTTCAAACTGTTATCAAGGAAATCTCCTTTTAACAATATTCCACTCTTATTGTTAAAAGGAGGTTGCCTTGACAACAGTTTGAAATTGTTATTGATATTGGGATTGTCTAAGTATTGATTGGTTTTTAATGATATATATATATGCATGATATGAGATTAATATTAAATTTCTGTAATAAATATTAATTGCAATAAATTCTTAAAAAACTTCTATTCTACAGACAAATCTACAACCTAGATCAATTGTATAAGATTCAAAAATCTAAAACCATTTAATAATTTAAAAAATTGATGCTAAAAATGATTTTTAGTTAATACCTAAATAAAAATTAAGTGAATGACTTTATTTAATATCTAAATAAAAATTAAATGAAACATAACTACAGAAGCAAACTCCAAGAAAAAAATATGTTTATGAGGAAGAATTTAATTCCTATATACAAAAAGAGAAACTTCATATCCCTCTAGTACAACTACTAGAAGTTATAAAAGAGTATCTAAAGTATAAATATAAAGTGAATCAAAAACAAGCAGAAATAGAAAATGTTCTAATTTTCTCATTTCCTATCCATTGCTAAAGAAAGATGCACATAAAATGAATTTGTAGAGATTTTTTTAAAACAAAAAACACCCCATTAAAAGTATGTTATCATCTCATTATCTATTCTGACAATGCAATGGCAAAGAAGCTGCTGTTAAATCATTTATTATGTTTGGTTATACTATCACCCATACCAACAAAAAATATTTATATATTGAAGCAATGGATCTGTAAATCAGATCCACGCTTCACATCTTTCTAGATTGCTAGACTAGGATCAAACCAGATCCACGCATGTTACGATGTTTATAAAACTTTCCTTCTGCCATTTTATGGACATTTAAATTTTAGTCCACCAAATAAATGATTAAAATATCAATTTTTTATTTAAAATGTTTTTATTATAAATATTGGAGGGGCCCAGATATATATATATAATTACAGATGGAAACTTTTATAAAAATCAATAAATAAATTTTAATATGCTATTTTTTTTAAGTATTTCATTCTGGATATTTGCTTTCGTGATAAACCCTACTAACATTCCGTAGCGTCAAACAAAAGAAAATCCATTAACAAAATGGTAATGGATTTTCTAATTAAAGTAAAATTAAAATGGAAAAGATATTTGAAATATAAATTCTTCAAATCTACATTTAATTAAACAATTAAATCACTGGGTTTATCAGGAGAGTAGATTTCAGATATACAATGCAAATATACTTTAGGTCGATAATTGCGGTCACCGGAATTCCAACATAGCCACTTAAGCCTGTAGCGTATGAAAAAGGGAATTTCCCAAAAATAGTCAGAAAAGAGTATAAATAGCCCAGGAGAACAATAGAGGTCAGCCAGTCAAAGTTTTCGTCAGTGATTGCCTGACAAACCCACGCCGGTTAAATTTTTAATAAATGTTTAGAAGCATGGTAGCGGAGTAGACGGCCTGTCCATCTTTCCGCTGTGTTTTTAATAAATGTTTAGAAGCATGGTAGCGGAGTAGAAGGCCTTTGTAGCCTGTCCATCTTCCCGCTGTCCCAAAGATGATTGTCCAATACTTTATGCCAGAAAAACTTTGTCAAAATAAGGTAATCGTGAACTGCTGAACTCTCATATTAAAATACATAGCTACCTATGCCTGTGCAGAAATTCATATTTCATCGTGGGATCCAAACTTCCACAAAGACTCAATAAATTAGGTAATATGTTCCAATTTGTTATTTCTAACCGCCTAATTTATTCTTAAAAACTCCAGTGACTCGATAATGTAATTTTTGCTACTTTTAATGTCTTCTAAAATAAAATCCCCATAATGTAATATAAATGTTTAACTAATATTCTGTAAATTATACTTGCTATCACTTTAAATCTGATGTCTTTGCTCTCATTCTATCTGTCTTAAAGTTATGCCTCTTAATGCTAAACTTTCTTCTAATGTGGTTTAGAAAATATTATTATTTATTTAAATGAAATGAATATATGTCAATTTGTTCCATCTCGTCAAAAGCTTTATCTAATTAAATATTGTGCTTCCTATTTCCCGACCAACATTTGTCGGTAAATAAAAATGAATAATTCCCTAGCTCTGAAAGATTAATACTTGGAACAACCTTTGTTTTGTTGAGATGAAACCATTTTATATTAATATGTGTTTTTTAAAATATTTATGCATACACGGTTTAGTTGTGGAAGACCCTAGATTCAAGCATGAAATTTTATTTAGTCTAATTATTTCATTTTTAAAGAGTGAAAGGGAAGGGATTTAGAAAATTAGATTCATGCTAAATATTAAGAGAGTAATAAAATGTTAATTGAAATATTAGTAGGATTTTGTGTTGAAGGGAGAGACGTGTCGCCCATAAAAAATTTGTAATAATATTAATGTTTATTTTATTCTTGTTGGTCTGAACTTGGTCAATCCATATAACATTTGTGTAATCTTTATATCTCAGCACAATTATATAGTTAAATTCTAAAATATATTTTCCAGTACTCATCTTTTGCTTTGCCAGCATTTTGCTTGTCTTTTGTTCTTTGTGATCGCTAGATCAGAATTAGACCACGTGATAATTTCAATGGCCATGAATTTTATCAGGATATGAAAGACAAAATGGGAAGAACCGGGGCAAGCTGAGCTTAGCTAGCCTTGGCGATTCTCATACTTTCACCTGAAATATTTTAGGTTTGCTAATGGTGCAGACCATTCTTTCTTTATTTCTTGGCGTCACTGGAATGGGCCAGGTGAATTGAGTCTATGCTGGCAATGTAATAAGGAATGCTGGATTTATTCATTTTCTTTTGTTCTGAGTACATCATGGCGGATTGACTATGATTTGATTAATTTATGTGTTTTAAAATCTTAAAATATTTATTTGCGAATATCGCGATCCGTTTATATTTTAAAGGTGTCACTCTCTTCAAAGTCAATTCCTGAAATATGAGTTAATTATTTCTCTCTTAAAAATAATTTCACTTATAATAAAGTTATATTTAAAGTGGGCTATTTGATATTTGTTTCGTATATCTCAGACTTGAATGGGCATCTTCCATAAAACACTAATCGTTTACATTTGTTAAATTGGCATATGAACTATACCGCTCCCTTACTCGAGGCATAATTAATGACAGAATAGAAATTTATGTTAACTAACTTATGAAATAAAAACAGAGACATTAGATAAATTATATCAATGTTTTATTAATATATATATGTGAATTTAAGCTACCTGTGGTTCGTCTCAATTCATTTCATTCTAAAATTATCTTTTCTAATTAATTATTGTGCTGCTAACTGATGACTCAAGATCACATACATATTATTCTTATATTTAAATTAATGGATAGGTCTAATTAGAATTAATATTAAAGTTAGACATTAGAATTAGTTGAGGCTCATGCTCACCGTTGATGCTAGTAGGCTGGAGTGTGGACAAGATTAGTTGCTTGCCTCGAAAATGTTGTTAATTAGTTGGCAGATTTAGAGAGTGGGTAAACAGGGCAGAATCCATAAGTATTCTTTATCTTTGATCTCGCGTACAGTTGGATTCGATGTACTTTTACCCAGGCTGTGAATCGTGTTGAGCTAACATACAATTTTGACCGGTGCAATATATTTATTCAGATTGAATATCAAATGATATAAGATGTAAGAAATATGTATATCCTTTCTTATTAAAAAAGAAAGTTCAAAAATTCAAACTTTTGATTTGAAAAAAACTGGCAAAAATAATTCCAGTAAATGTGATTCAAATCCATAGTGTTTATCAATTAGCCTTATGATGTATGTGGAATACTGAGTTAAAAATTTATACAACTTGTAAGCATATTCATCATTAAGATAATACCTTAGATATAAATTGCATTCATGGAGAGTTCTTGAAAATAACCAGATATCCTAAAATAAGTGAGGTGAGAGAAAAGACTATAGCAATCTTCTAAATAGCAACTTACTAAAATAACTATCAAGCCAAAGTTAGAAGTGAAATAAAATATTATTTCAATCATTGATAGATTATGTAAATCCCTAATATTAGCAAATCATGCACATTGATATCCATAGTTATTATTTTCTTGTAATTTACGATAATCAATCTTTATTCTCTTTTGTGAAAAATCCATGGAACATTAATTATTTTAGCATCATAATCCTATTTTCTTATTTTCAACCCATAACTCTTACAATACTTCCTGGAAGTTTAAAGCCTTATTTGCAAAAACAATCGTATCATCTGCAAAATCCAGATAATTTAAATTTAATTTCCACAATTTTTTTCTCCTTAACTCATGGTTACTTTAAAAAAAACCCACAATCCTATTTGAGCCTTATCAAGCATACATAAATAATAACAAGACTGGTGCGGTCTATTAACATTTTTTCCTTAGTTGGCTATCTTTAACCCTCAGAGGCACAGGTACTGGAATACATCCATCATTGCAGAAAAGTCAAGCCACTTTTCCCTCAGCCTTTTTCAAAGTCCTTATGACATCCGTGACACAGCAGCTTACGATGAGTAGAAAAAAGCTGACGACGACCCTTTCTCTTTTCAGTGTGCATTATTTATACTCCTTTTTTTCTTGCTTGATATCATTAATAAATTCCAAATATTCCAATGTAACTGTACTTCCATTTGGCTATAATGCATCTTTATAACAATGATTAGAATCCAGTTTTTACTTATGTCCATTCACATTCCTTAGTAATTAACTTTAATACTTTATCTGTTTGTTTGGTTCTAAAATTAGT
Organism: Epiperipatus broadwayi; assembly: GCA_028023455.1. Lineage (NCBI taxonomy): Eukaryota > Metazoa > Onychophora > Udeonychophora > Euonychophora > Peripatidae > Epiperipatus > Epiperipatus broadwayi. The sequence continues at coordinate 5,061,861 of JAQFVV010012402.1, forward strand.
TTAATGTTTGATTTTAAACAATACAGTTTTTTCTGTCTCTTAACCATTAGTTATATCCAGTCTTGTAATTAACAACTTAGTTTATCTTTCGGCAATCTTTTGTAGATGGTTTTAACCTATGATCTTTGTCTGTTCAAGTTTAATTTAACTGCCAACCATCTTTCTTTGTTGCTATTAAACTTAAACTAAAAATTAACCAAAATAAAATTTCTTTATTTTTTTACCAAATCTATTTTCCATTTCTTTTTAAACTTATTAGCAATCTTTTTTATTACTTTTAAAACTTAAGATATGTATTTACATTTCATTATTATTTTTCTCTGGAGTAAACTTAGCTCTATAACATAACTATCGAGTTACTAAAGCCTGCATATATTTATGTATGTGTTATATTACCAACACTAGTTTTTAAAAATGGAAAATAATAACAAAGATGTGTTGGCTGGGCCTGAAAATGCACCTTCAATTGATATAAGTCACCACTTATTCTCTATATTAAGAGAAATTCAAAAAAATTTAGTGAGTAAAATAAATGACTCAAAATGAGATGAAGGAGAATTTAGTGAGTAAAATATATGAATCTCAAAATGAGATGCAAGGGAATTTATTTAATGAGTAAAATAAATGACTATCAAAATGAGATGAGGAAGAATTTTATTAAATTTCAAAATGAGATGCAAGAGAAGTTAGTCAATAAGATAAATGAATGTCAAAAGAAAATGAAAAAAGAAATAAAAAAAATAACTTAAGGAAAAATATGACATTTGTTTGAGATTAATGGTGGAGAAGTTAAAAAAGATTCTGATCAAAAGTTTTAAGATATTAGAATTACTTTAACCGATTATAAAAATGAAGCAGATACTAAATTTAGTATGTCAGCAGAGAAATTAGGGATTTCATTCCATGTTGAATAGTCAGTTAGTGGAAAATAATCAGTGCATTATACAGATTGAGATACAAATCTTAAGCAAAATATAGAAAAGTTTAAGAATGACTTAGAAATGAAATTAAATAAATCTATTGAAAATTATGATATACTAGGGAGTAAAATGACCGATATTAAGATAATTTAGAAACTGAGGTAATAAATAATGCTTTCGAAGTTTTAAATAAATTTGAATTTGATGATATAAGGAAAGAATTAAAAGAAAACTAAAAAACACATTCCAAATTTGGAGGAGATCTTAAAAGACTCCAAAACGATATAAAAGAGATTTCTGAAATTTTAAAGGGATTGCCAGAATAAATTATAGAATATAACCAAAGTATATCCACTGAACTTGAGAATTTTAAGAAGGAAATAGAGGAGAGGCAGTTAAATTATAAAGAAGAAAATAAAACATTTTGAAGACTTAATTAAGCATCTGAATATAAATGCCCAGATATCTAATTAAATAAAAGAATAGATGAAATACTAGCTATATTGAGAAAAATAGAGTAGTTTCTGATCATAAGATTAGAAATGTGGTAGAACACAATAAAAGTTAACAACAATAATAGATAATAAAAAAGTAAGCAGATTTATTTTGGTGAGAAAACTTAGAAAAATTGAGAGAAAGATGTTTTTTTTTTCTTTACTAACTCTTAAAAAACTATTTAAATGCCAGCATCCCAACCTAATAAAAATTGTTAGAGTAATAATCATTGTAATTTTAAAATTAAGTATTACTGATTTACCAAAATCACACTTTTCTTTATGTTTGCCGTAATATCATATAAATATAATTTATCCAAACTTCAAACACTTTTAGCAAACTTTATTTGTACATACACCTACGTTTCGACTGACCTGCAGTCTTCTTCAGAGTAAGGCTATTCTGATCTACTCTGAAGAAGACTGCAGGTCAGTCGAAACGTAGGTGTATGTACAAATAAAGTTTGCTAAAAGTGTTTGAAGTTTGGATAAATTATATTTATTACTGATTTAGTTATTTATAGTTTTAAAAAAATTACAAGCCAAGAAAATTTTTTCCTGGAGAATTGGATAAATTGTAACTTTACAGTTATCACTACAATTGTATAATATAATTAAAAACTGTAAAAATTTTATTGGCTTTATTTTTTAGAGTTAAACAAATATATTCATCATTATGCTTGTATAAAAATAGATACGCTTACATTTTAGGCTATCGAAAACAGAGATGCTCACACACATAAAACAAATAATTTGACAAAGAAATATAGAATAGAATTATAAATCAAACATGCAACATAAAAACATTTTAAATGAAAGAAATTATATTTAAAATTACACTCTAACTTAAAGAACAGAACAAACAGTTTTTACATTTTAATATGTGTGCTTGTTACGTATAAAAGTTTATGTATTTTAGATTTAGCAAAAATTGGTTTAGTTTGTTAGGATATTTATTAAATAATAATATTTATTAAAAAGTCAATTTAAATTTAATTGAAATAAACATCTGAGAATTTTATAGGTTTATAATTTATTTATTTTAAATAAATGATTGTAATATTATTTTAAACCTGGAAGTAAAAATGAAGCCATTGAAAAAGCTTGAAATTATTATTTTCTTTCTCTTCATTTTTGAATGGTGTTCATAAAAATTTGATTCAAAAATCATACAATCTATAGTCTATATTTTTAAATAACTTTAACCCTTCCAAATTTTCCTGGAAAAATAAGGAAACCCCAATGCATAATGGGAAATATGTTGTAATCCAGACATCAACTGATCAATAGGTATAAAAGCAGAATTTTGGAAAAACCAGACAGTCTTCAAAAATTTTTATTACCATCAAAATCTCAGCAAATTAAAAACTTTAAACAGCTATTTTGTTTGCATTCAATAACATGATCAATTAGGTTAACCCTGTTTAAGCACTTTGCCTTTGCTGAGCAAAATGATTTCTTCTCATCATACTAAGAAAAGGATGAACAATAATAAATAAATCAAAAACTATCATTAATTATTTATTCAAGAAATCTCATTTATTGCAGTTAACTATTAATGGAAAATTGATAAATTGATTCATAAAATGCTATCTAACAATTTCAAATTAAATTGCTGGATTTGTTCAATTGAATATAATAGTAAATAGCTGATATATTTGGAAAATTATGTTAATCAATTTCAAACAAGTGGCTGATAGTTATTCTCAAAATATTGGAAAATAACTATTCTCTTCACTTTAAAAATGTACATATTATGTCTCAATATAGTGAATTTATCGTCTTTAATTAAGGAAGGAAAAACTTTAAATAAAAATTTTTCAACTCAATTATTCAGCCATAAACTTCATCACTTGGAGAAATGCTGAACTTTAATTCAAAATTAATGAAAATCATTTTGTTTATGGATAATAAACTATTTGCTTGATCATATATATGATAAGAACTACGTAGCAATACAGATTAAAGATCTATAAATAAATGAATTAATAATATGCTTCAAATGAAAGAAGTACTAAATACTAAACTTTTTGGATAGAAGTATAATACCTTTTCAAATGGAGTAAATTGCTTCATATAATAAACTATGATTTTTTTTCCAGTGCTTAATAAAATGGATAATGGATTACCAATGCAAAAATTGAATATAATAAATGCCGAATTTAAAAACAAACTTTAAAATGGATTAATGTATTAATTATAACTTATCTTGGATCAACAAGTGTGTCAAAATGGAATTTATTAATCTTTACATTATGCTCCTGAAAGGATTACATTAATATAATTTTGAATGATGTTATTTAAATGTGCTTATGAATTCCCAATAACACTGGAGTATTATCACACATAAATATTTAATTGGGATAAAGTTTAAAATCATTATAACCGTTGGAATATAAACCGATGGATTATTTAGTAAACTTTATTATCATTGTTTTTCTTTCCTAGTTAGTTAATATTAATGTACAGGTAAAATTTTTATTTAATGTTATTATTGATGATGATATTGAATAGAACTGAGCGTAATTTACTTTAGGTTTAAATTGTATTAAATGCAAGTAACTTTTCAAACTTATATAAAATTTTGCTAGATTACAATTATTATATGTTTTATGGGTTCTTAAATTTCAACCTCAAAGTTAAATGGAGTTAATCATTCTTATTTAGAGGAGTAAATCTGTAAGGAATATTTTATGCATTGTTCTTATTTTAAAAACGTTATATAATATGCAATAAGGCATTCAAATGATCTAGTTTGCAATTATTATATTTTATAAATTCTTAAGTTTCAACCTCAAAGTTAAATGGAGTTAATCATTCTTATTTAGAGGAGTAAATCTGTAAGGAATATTTTATGCATTGCTCTTATATATTAGTATGAATTTTAAAAATGTTATATAATATGCAATAAGGCATGCATGTGATCTAATTATATTTTTCTTAGTAGAGTCTTATTCCTAATGATTAAGCCTGCAAATGATTCCAGAAAAGGCTCTTGAGGTATAATAAATAAGCCCTATGTCGTAAATATCATTTAGGCATGATAAGCAATAATTGCATTTGCTTCTTGTAAAAGAATGAAAACTTTTCCAGCATTATTAAGTGAGATTAATTAATAATTAATTATTTAGTGAAACAAACTAATTAAGAACAACAATAAAACATTTATCTTTTATTATGATGATAGTTATTATCTGCCAGTATTTAAATTGAGGATTATTCTAAAATAATAAGCAATCTATTCCTATTTAATATTAGTGTCTTTGCAACACCATATGAGTATACACTTCAATATTACAAGTTTCAATTAGACTTAGGAAACAAATATTACATTTATTAGATATTTTATATAATTTTCTTTATTGTTATTATTCGTTTTTATCATATATTTTATATTGTATTATTTTTTTTTAATACTTCTCTTTTCTCGTTATTAAGGAATCATCGTTACGGAATATTTCTGAGATTATACATAAATCGATTTGGATCAAATACATCATTAATATTTTATTTGCTGCTATCTGATATACAAAGGTATTGGATAGAATGGTGTACATAAAATCCATTTTATGTTATTGTATCCTAAAATGAATAAATACATTTTACATCCATACATTTATTTTCTTATTTTATGTAGCCCTGAGATAAGTTATTATTCAACTTTATATTTGAAAAATGCCTAGCCTTGGTTTAAATACAAATTTCTTATAATAAAAAACATTATATTTATAAAATATTTTCATTAAATTATAATAAGACTAAGAGTAACATATATTATTGAATAACTCTGAGTAATTTATTTATTTTAAATTTAATCTATTATTACAATATAAAATAGTTTTATCTTTTTATCTTATGTGGAAGAATAAAACTTATATGCATTGGAAGCTACTTTGGTAATCACACTTCTACACTTAGAGCATATTGTAATATAATTTTTGAAGACTTTTTTTCAGATCGAGGCTTGGTTATGGTTATATTTTTAAAATTAATAATTAATGAATTTTTATTTTTAAGAAATACATGAACTCTCAATTTATTTTTCTCTTTCAATCTTCTATTCATGCATAAATCATTTTCACGCATTTATCACCTTTTTTTATTCTCTATCAATCAACACCTTAGAAATACACAATTGTTTCATAGCTCCATTGTTTTTCAAATAATCATTTTATCACATCTATCACTGACAAATCAGTCACACACATTATTTTTCCACAATGATAGTTTTCTTCTTTTTTAAATTTAAAATATTTTTATTATTTTATTTAAAAAAATCATATTTTTATTTTATTGTTATTGTCATTAATATTAAAAATAAATAATGACAAACAAAAAATGATTTGATTAAATTCTTTTTCTCAAATCTTTTATCTCTTAATTCTTATTCATTCTTCAAATTGATTTAGATTAACTTTCTTTTTTTAAAATTAGAAATGTTTTTAAAAATAGACAATGTCAGTGAACATATAAATATTTTAAATTTTGAGAGATCTATTGAAACATAAAAGTTATTTCAAGCAAATATCAATTATTTGTAAAATTTTAAAAAAGTATTATTTTATTAATTAAATAAATATTATTTATTTAAATAAAACATTTATCTGATCACCATAATTAATATAAACCTCAAATTAATTGTGATATTAAAATTAAGTATATTAAATGTACTAGCAACATATAAAAAGTATAAAATATTTTGTATGTTATAATATCTAAGTTGTATTTAATAAGCAAACAGTTAAATTATACTTTATATGAACAATATTTCAGTAAATAACCATTAACTATTATTAATATTTATCATTTATTTTTCCAGTTACTTGAAAATTATGGATCGAGAATTCACTATACCATTATTAATACTGCCTGACATTTTAGCATTATTTTCAGCAAGATTATTTGCTCAGTTTTTCTGAATTGCATAATTTCGTTAAAAGAATGTTCTTAATTATACATTTTTAAAAATAATATGTCCTTAAAATTCAATATCAAAAAAATTACAATTGTCACAGTTTATTACTGGCTCTTTCTAAAACAAATTTTTCTTGTTAAAATATTTTTAAATCTATCAAATTCCCACACAATTTTAAAAATTATTTGCACTGAAATTGAAGAAAATTTGCTTATTCCACATAACATGATAACTAAGTTGCATTTATATTCTGAGGCTATTATAATTTAAAACTGCACTAATACTTTTTGGGCACTCTATATAAGTATTTTCTGTTAATCTATTAGCCAAAATATGGCCAATTCTGCTGTACCTTTAATTGGATGCTTCCATTTCCGTTAAACATTTTTCTCAAAAAAAAAAAAAAAAAGAATTCATAATATAAAGTTTTTCTGCAAACACCACAAGTCTATGACCTCTTTCATTTTTATCACCACAACCAAATTTATCTACAGCATTTTCATCTTTCAACTGTTTACCAATTCCAGCATTAAAGTCTCTCATGACAATTTTAAAATGTTGTTTTGCGAGATCAAAAGCCTTTTATATATCCATATGTAAATCCTCTACTTTGTCATCACAATGAGAAAGCATAAATGTGAATTATCTACATTTGAGATCTGTTAATTAAGTTGAATAACTAATCTTGCCATTCTGTCTGATATACACCATCAATCACCATAATGTTCTTCTTCCACTTTTTGTTTCCTACTACACTTGTACTTCCAATATTTGTGCCTTTGAAATACAGTACATGTCCACTTTTCAAATCAAGTGTCTCTTCACCTTTGCTTCTAACTTCACAAAGTCCAATTTAATATGAGACAGTTCTTCTTCCAATTCTTGCAACCTTCCTTTACTAAAAAGTGATTTTAATAAACTTAATAAATTCAAAACAGAAGTGATCATCGATTAGTGATACATAAGATACATGTTAGTGCAAAATTAGAGAGGCAAAAATTATTAAGAAAAACAATATTCACAGTTGATATTCATAATCTTCAGAAACATTTCAGTGAATTTAAATTAGAATTTGCAAAACGTTTTCAAATATTAACAGATTTTGAACAGGATTCAGATTTGAATGAAATCAATAGGAAGATAACTGATATATTTTTAAAAACTGATATAAAAATAGCAATTAAATTTATGAAGAAGGCAAAAACTCCAGGTAATCATGGAATTATAATTGATATCTTAAAAAAAAAAACCAGGTAAAGAAATACAAAACATTTTAGCAAAGTTATATACTAAATGTCTAAATGATAAAGATGTACCAGATGATTGGAAAAATGCAACATTAATATTTAAAAAAGATGATAAAGAAAATATTAAAAATTACAGACCTATAAATCTTTTTATCAGTTTTATACAGAATTTTTACCAAGATAATTATGACTCGTCTACAGAGAACTTTAGATTTCAATCAACCAAAAGCACAAGCTGGATTCAAAAGTGGTCTTAATACAGTGGACCATACTCCAAGTATTGAGAGAAGCTATAGAAAGGCGCAAAGAATATGATATGCCATTATGTTTTGGATTTGTAAGGCATTTGATACTATAAGTATTTCTTCAGTGAGTAAAGCATTGGATCATTAAGGTATAGACTCAGGATATTGTCATATTCTGAAGAATATTTATAAAAATATAACAGCAACAATAAATCATATAATGATACTAAAAAGATTAATATTGAGAAGAATGTATGACAGAGTGATTCCATATCTCCAAAACTTTTTACAGCTTTTGCAAGAAGTATTTTGTGGATTAAAATGGGAAGCTAGGGGGATAAAAGTAAAAGGAGATTATTTAAGTCATCTAGATTTTGCAGATCATGTAATTGTTTTTGCAAATAATGATTTAGAACTTAAGGAAATATTGCAAGAGTTATCAGATGAAACTAAGAAAGCAGGATTAAAAGATTAAAAATACTAAATTAATGTTCAATGGATTTTCTCAAAAGAAGAATTATTGATCATGATGATTTAGAAAAAGTTAACAACTCCAAATATATTGGTCAGATTTTTACTACAGATGGAAACATAATGGATGAAATTAATCGTACAATTAAACTTGGTTGGAATGCTTTTGGTAGAAATAATTTAATATTAAAAAAAAACCTATGTGTTTGAAAAGGAAGGTTTTTAATGAATGTGATACCAGTTTTTACAGATCTGAGTCTTGGACACTTAACAGAAGAGCAATACAAAGACTTCAGGCCACTCAACAAAATATGAAGAGGTTTGTGGTAGGAAGTAAAAAGATGGGATCGAAAATGAAATACATGAGTGAGAGAAAAAATAGGTGTTACTGATATCCTTGAAAGAATTAAGAGACTGAAGTGGAGTTAGGTTCTATATATGGCTAGAAGAGATGATAATAGATTAACAATTCGTTCCAAGTCATTGCAAAAGACTTAGAAAGAGACCACGTGTGAGATGAGTAGATGAAATAAGGAAGTGTGCTGGGGTTATGTGGAGAATAGGTTAGAGATCAGAAAAGACAGATTGAACTTGGAAAGATCTTCATCCTGCAGTGGATTAATAACAGTTGAAAATGAAGATGATATAAATATACATATGAATATATTTCAACTATAACTTATATGATTAAAGTTATTTAAATATAAATTGATGATTATAATCATATGAAAGATTTAAATGACACTAGAATTATTAATTTTCATTTAGAAAGAATTTTCTACAAAATTATTGCATATACTGATCAACTGTTATTCAAAGTGAAATGTTTCAAATTATTATAAAGAAATAAATTATTTATATTGTACCTATATTGATATAGGCACATATAATTTTTATCTAAAATTATTATTAAAGTAATCTTTCATAAAAGAAAAACATAAAATTAAATGTTGAAGAATTTATTGCAGCTTGTTTTCAAAAAAGATAAGAATTAAATAGTTTCTAGCGTTAGTTTTTGAAATAAAAAAAGCTACAATTAATTAGTCAAAAGGGGGGAGGGGGAGTCTTGGTTTGAGAAATGAAACTAAGGGTTGTAAAAGGAAGTAAAGAGTTTTTGTTAGTATTCGTAAAAATATAATTTGAAAAAGTTAAAACATACAAATTCAATTTTAATTAAAGAAAAAATAATGTTAAAACTAAATAGTAAATTGTATTAAAAATATATGTGTGTATATATGTACCTTTGTAAATATATAAAATGTATGTGAAAGTTAAAGAAGATTATCATTAAAAAACACGGCAATGGCTATTAGATATTAATTAAAATAAAACAACACGTTTTATTGCATGGCTATTACTAATTAAGCAATCTTCCAAAACACGTTTATCAAAGGATTAATTGATAAGGAATTTGACAACAGATCTTTGCCGGAGATATCAGAAAGATAACAAGGCGCAGGTATAAATAGACCTTTTTTATCGGACAGTAATTCGTTCCACAAATTAGTTGAGACAATCAGTTCCACAAATTAATTGAGTGAGATCAGTTCACAAAGTTATTGAGAGAGTGCAGTTCGGAAATTAATTGAGTCAGTTAAGAAACAAAATGCAGTGCTGAGAATATTTTGGAACGCACGTTCACCTCCAGCCCAGATGTCCGAGAAAACAGCAGATCTGCCCGTGAAATAATGTCAGCTTAACATCTTAGAAAATCTCCGTCAGTATCTATTTGTCTCCGATAGCAATAATCGTGAAAATCAGGAAACTCAGCAAGGAAACGTCCCAGCCGGCTGGTAAGCATTTATAATGGAAATATCCTCACCGAAAGCAGCCTCCAAAGAACAAAATTCTACGTCAACATTCAAAATCCTAGGTAAAACATTTGCTTATTTTCGTTTATACTGTAATAGCCATTGCATTTCATTAATTCGTGCGAATCCTCCAAGAGTCTAATTATATGAACTCGATATCATACATAAATGAACTATTGATATGTGTGTGATTAAATTTCAAATGCTATGTAGTCCTTTATTATCATTATTATGTGTGTGCATGAGTTAATATGTGCGTGATCATTATATCAATATTTATTAGTTAAATTAGAGTGTTCTGTTATTGAATCTATAGGAATATTTAGACTATTTAGAAATGTTAATTAAAAATATGCGTGTGTTTTATTAGAATTATAAAATGTTTAAATTTAGTAAATAAATGTTAGTTAATAAATTATCTTTAAAATTAAACTTTATCTGTCGGTCAATTCTTTTTATCAATTCTTTTTACCAAATTCTTTTTATCAATTCTTTTTAACAAATTCTTTTATTTAATTCTTTTAATCACTAATTAAGTATAATCTATTAGTGATTACAAACAGCTGAGCTAGTCGTGGATTTAGGCGTTGAGTTAGTGGCCATTGCTTAAAGTGCGTTATTTATTCATCCTTAAATAGATAGCTGGCGCCCGTGTTTATACACAAACAAAAAAAAAGTGCTTTGAACTTGGTGTTGAACTCAACAGTCGAGAAGAAGTTATGTCCTGGAAATGTAACGTTAGTTATATACTTTATAGCTATCGTTTGGCCATACATACTCTCCGAATATGTTCTTCTCTGCCTAAGACACCGGTGTTTCGAATACACATATTCGAATTCGGTTCAATATATATAGACTGTCAAAAGACCATACCCCAAGATATCAATTGAAGAATGAAGAACCACTGTGATGTGTTACATATGGTGACATATTTGCAATTCATGGACTGATTCATATAATTATCGCAAAACTCATGTTTACCATTTGTTTTTCTATCTTGTTTTTTTTTCTTATTACAATAACCATATATATTTATGAATAACTGCTTCATTTTCTCTCATTTAGTAGCTAGTTATAAATGAATGTGGCTATTCTAATTCTAGAAAACAAAAAAATACTACTGATATAATCTTCAACTTTTTAATCTTTGTCTTTCTATCTTTTATATATATATAAACAATTTTTGAATCCAGTTTTTAAATAATAATGGATAATTGTTTAAAATAAATTTTCACTTTACATAAATAATTATTTAAATATAATACTTTTCATTTATAGATTTTCTCAAACAATAACCCATAACTAAAAAATAAAAAAGTTAATTAAAATGTTTACCTGGCTAAGTCCAAAATATGTTATTAAAGCTAAAAGAGGGGCAGCCAAGGCAAATATAAAAAGATGCCTTCGAATTCGATTTCTTTCAAATCCTTCATGTAATAAAAATGTAACCAAGCCAAATGCAGCTGGTGCCTAAATATTATAAATATAAATTTATTAGCCATCAATACATAAAAAAAAAAAACATTTTAATTTTTTTCTGTAAATAATTATGATTTATAGATGTTAATTTTAAATACTTTTTCAACAACAAAAAAAAAGGAACCAAAAGTTTATATTTATAAATATGCCCAAACATACACAGTTATTACTTCCTATTAAATTATATTACCAAATATAATATAATATGCATGAATTATGCACAAGCGTGGGTAAAGAGATGGGATTACATTTAGTGAAGAAAAATCAAAAGTAATGATGATAAATACTGGGGAAAGAGAAGAGAAATAATTTTTATTGGGGGATATAAAGTTAAATGTGGTGAAAAAATATAACTATTTGAGAATCATCTTAAGTAATCAGAGAAATTGCTTGGATGTATAGGAGATAAAATAGATAAATGAAGCAAAGGAACTAATAAAGAAATTAACAGTGTTTTCATATAATAAATATGTAGCTAGAATTGTATGGGAGTGGCAGTAGCAGAGTTAATATATGGTAACAATGCATCATGTGTTTGTAAAGGGGTCTTAGATTACTTAGAAAAAGTACAAAGAATAAAGGCATGCATTAGATGCAGATGTGTAGATGGCAAAGGAGGCAATTCAAGAAGAAATGGGATGGTCAAGTTTTTATATAAGAGATGCAAAAAGCAAAATGAAAATGTTCAGTAGACTGCAATTTATGGATAATAAGAGAACAGCCAAAATAGTATTTAATTGGGTTATGAGTAAAGAACGGAACAAGTTGGGTGAGAAAAGTAATACGGTATGCAGAAAATTTGAATAAAGAATTTATATTAGTATACTTATACAGAAGGTGAGATGATTGTATTAGGAGAATTGTTGAGTGTTATAGTGGCAAGGAATGGGATAGAAGAATAGATGCATTAATCAAAAATAGGGAGTTGGAGAGATGGATAACTAGTGTGAAGAGTAAAAAGAGTTTAAATGTATATAAAAGTAAACAGAATATTGGGTGCAAGGTTACTTATGATAATAGCAAGGAAAGTAGTTTACTGTTTAAGGTTCGAACAGGATCTTTAGCAATGAGGGAGTATACATATAAATGGAAAAATATGGGTGATTTCTTCTGCAAATTATGTAAGGAAGGCATAGAAAATATTAGGCATCTGTTAATTGAATGTAAATGCCTATAGCAGAAAGGATACAAATAATGAAGTTGTGAGAGAATAAATATAAACATAGTGATTATACAGAAAGTGGGTTCTTGTTTTTTATGCTGGGTTTGAGAAAAGATAAGGGGGATTTAGATATAAAGGTCATGGAGTTGACAAAGATTATGTTGTGGAAATGGGATGGAGCAGGATAGAGAATATGGGAAAAACTTAGGGTGGAGAATGGAAAGGGAAGTGGACTAACAGGTTTCTCTGGCATAGTGGCTAAGAGATTCCTGACTCCAAAAAAGGAGAAGCTACAGTTCATCACATCACATTACTCTTATTAACAGCATATGTAAGCATATGAAATTGTGATCATGTGATCTTCCACATTTCATAAATTCATCTCTCTTTTTAATAATAATTCCATTGTTTTCTTCTTATTGCAGAAATAAGTTTCCTATCAATATCAAAATGTTGTTTTACACTTTTGATACTTTTATTTCTTTATAATTTTCCTTACTAATTTACAATTATATTGTCTTATGTTATAATCAACAATTGTTTGTATATTCAAGTCTTTTTAATGGATCATTTTTATATTTTTTCATATTCATTCTTTTCTTCATAAATTGTTTCAGTAGTAAATTTACTGGTCAATTGCTATTTTTTTTGTATCAGCTATCGTGTTGCAGTTCTTAATACTATATTAGTTATCTTCCTATTGACTTTGTTCAAATCTGAAACATCTTCAAAATCTGTTAATATTTTAAAATGATATGCAAGTTCTAATTTAAATTTATAGGAATGTTCTGAAGGTTAGAAATATATACTGTTTTTCTTAATAATTTTTTAACTCTTTAATTTTGCATTAGCATATATCTTGCTTTCTGACTACTCAATGATCACTTTCTGTGTTGAATTTATTAAAAACATTAGTCTTGAAATACATATTTTCTATTAATCCAAATATAATCCAATTTTGTTCTACAGCCATTTGGATGCTTCCATATGTATTTCCATTTAGAAAGAATTCATAATATAAAGTTTTTCTTTTTCTGTAATTCACAAATCTGTCCTTTCTCATTTCTATCACCATAACCAAATTTACCTATAATACGTTCCTCTTTTAATTGTTTGCCAATTCTAGCATTAAAGTCTTCTATGTCAATTTTAAAATGTTGTTTGTTCTGATCAAAATTTTTTTGTACATCCACATAAATATCCTTTATTTCTTCATAATAATGAGAACTTGTTGGAACATAAACCTGAATTATCGGCATTTGATATTTTCTGTTAAACTGAATAATTAATCTTGCCACTCTGAATGATAAACCATCAATCTCTACAATGTTGTTTTTCTACTTTTTATTTATAATGAATCCTACTTCATTTACGCTTCCAATATTTGTGCCTTTGTAGTATATTACATGTCCACTGTTTAAATCATCTCTTCACCTTTTCTTCTAAATTTACAAAGTTCTACAATGCCCCATTTTATTAGACAATTTTTTCTTTTAGTATTCTTTTGCTTAACAGTAATCTACAGTTGTAAGTACCTATAAAAGATTGTCATCAAATGAGACAAATATGTGAAGAGGATTGTGGAGCTTAGTGATATATCAGGCAGAGGAGAAAGATTTATTTAATGGAAGATATCAAGTACATATAATTCAGGTTTATATTTCAACCAACTCTCATTCTGATGAAAAACTAATATATAGAATGATTTTGATCAGAGAAAACAATATTTTAAAATTATTATGAACGATTTTAATATAAGAATTAAAAAAAATAATTAAACAATTAAACTATTATGGATAAATGTGAGCATTAAAACAAAAATGAGGAAACAGATTTGTGGAATTTATGGTTGGGGGGGGGGAGATGTCTGTATACTGTGAATTATTTTTCAGAAATAAAATCCTAAGTAAAAATGGACATGAAAGTATTCAAATGAAGTTATAATGAATTTGAATTATATTTTGACTAAGTGCAAAAGATTACATATAAAGTACATAATAGACCCAATAGAGGAAGTAAACATCAATTAATGAAATATGTCATATGTTAATGCAAAACAAGAGATTTCAAGTGCTAAGGAAAAAACAGGTATTCATTGATGCTTCGTGAATCCAATATGATAATGTTTTATAGGTGAATGTTCATGAGGAGGTTTGATTATTGAAGACTGTGAATTAATATTCAACCTGGTAACATATTAATAATAAAAATACTTTTTATTTGCTGTTTCACATTAATGAGGTGTGAACCCTCTTTTTAGATACTGCATTAGATGTTTAATGTTGGTCATAAGTATTCTTTTTCCAGAAGAGCAATTCTCAATTAAAGTTCATTATTCTTTTTTTTTTGGAATGCTAATAAAAAAATTTCTGAAATTCATCAGATATTTTAAACTTGATAAAAATTTTGTGACAAGAATCTTGTTGTACCCCGTTCATAATTCAGATATGTTATCAAATCACAATTAATTGGGACAAAGATCTAAGACTTATAACATGTTAGAAATGGAATGAGCAATGAATTTTTACTTGAACGTGAAGCTCTAACATTACCAAACATTTACTGGAAAAAGTTTAGCATATCAACCCTATATCTATTCTCAAAGGACTACAACCAATTGTGTTTTCCTGAAGGTTTGTGATGATGGTGTTCTAGTTGTATTTTTATATTGGACTATTTCCATCATCTAATATGCGTATTGAATATCTTTAGAAAAATTTAACTTTATTTAAATATTTCAAATACATTCAACTGTTAGTAATAGAACATCAAACAGGTTAGTATATGCACAACGTTTCGAGAGGTATTATGCCTTTGGCAGGATGGCTCAGTTGGTTAGAGTGTTATCTTAAAATTCAATAATCAAGAATCTAAGGATCTAGGTTTGAATCCCATGCTAGTACTGTCACTGGTCAAGCCAGCAACAGCTGAAGAAGAGGACAGAATAATATCTCTCAAAACGTTGTAAATATACTAACCTGTATGATGTGCTATTACTAACAGTTGAATGTATTTGGAACATTCAATACACATATTAGATGATGGAAATAGTCCTTTATAAAAATACGACTACAACCAATTGGTTTGAAGAAACTTATACATCAAAGAACAATAACAAAACAAGCGGGGAAAAGTGCAAATTTGTGTAAAAAAAAAAAGATCATAAAATCAACAGATCCCAGCTATAGGCCACATTGCATGAAGAAAAAGACATAACATGATATTAATTAATGTTCAGAAATATTACCAAATTAACCAATTCCTTTATTGTGCTATAATATCTTATATAAATGCAATTTACTTTGAACACTTTTTTTTTGTTAAAAGTGTCCAAAGTAGAATGGATAAATTGCATTTATAAATAAATATTATTAGGAATAGAGATTCCATTTGCAATCTGGATAAATTAAAATAATTTACCTCAACTCAAAATAAATCATAGCAAGACTAATTCAAAGAATAGATACAAGCAATCCAGGACACATCATGTGAAAATAAATGATCAAGAAAGATTAATTATAACATAGGAGAAAAATGGGAAAAAAACCTTGTGAAATTGATAAGGAAGAGCAAAGGCTAAGCTTGAATGACTATTTTGAATTCCATTCTAGGTTAATGAGAAATATAAGTCTTATTAATCTAATACATTTTAATTAAAGTATTAGTTGAAGCAGCAAAACAGACAATTAAGCTGATCTTAAATATACAAGCTACCAATATAATGAAAAAAAAAAGATTATTAATTATATATAAATGGCCTAATAATGAAAGTGTGTCTATATTTAGATTATTTTAGGAGAATAGACTGGTTTTACCTTTAAAAATCTATCAATAAAAAAAAAACACCTAAATATAAAGTCTACATTAATTAGTTTAAATATATCAAACATCACAGGGTGGCACTACTGTATGGGGAGTTTTGCCTTAGTTTAAATATAGTTGAAAAAGAAGGGGAAAGATAGTTTAAAGAAATAAATAGTGATTTTGAGTCCTGGAAAAATATTAAAAGAGATCAAAGTGAAATTTGAGCAATGTTTAAATGAAATTTAAATAGTATGCTGGGAAAAATAACTTGAAAATATCAAGTTTAAATATGAAATATTATTAATTTGAATAAATTAGAATGTATAAATGAATAAATAAATCAATTTTAAAAATACAAAAAACTTTATAAAAAAATAAAATTTATAAAATATAAATAAAGGAAAAATTGTAAATATTTTATATATATATAAAATGAAAAGACTATTAAAAAAAAGAGAAAGAAAAGAGGCAAGTTAATAAACAGAAGCTTTGTTAATTTAAAAAAAAAAAAAACTTGAATAACAAGATAAGCAGTTTAGAAATATTAAATTCATTTATAAAATCATAAAAAATTAAAAGGTATCAGATAATAATAATTGATGGAAAACATAAAATTTTCTAAAAATTAAAATTATTATTATATTAAAGAAATCCAGAATTGTCTTAATAAAGAGATTACGCATCAGTAAAATCACCCAGCTTCAGGTGAGAAAGTCCTAAATCAATTAAATAGGGAAACTTATCACACAGAATAGTTAGAAATCAATAAAAATAAAATTATATACTTTCTATGCATAGTATGACTAGCATATTTAAAGATTGCAATTTTCTCAGAAAGACTAGTTAATATCTGCACTTGACTTGTGGCTTCAATGGCCCACTTACATGATCAAACCACTTGTCAATCTGATATCCTGAGGTAAATTTACAGTCATTAGAAAACTATAGAGGAAAGAAAAATTAAAGCAATAAAGAAATTTGTGCCTGAATGCAAGGAGTTTATAAATGACCAAATCATCAAGTAAATCATCAACAGAAATCCATGCTAAGATGCTAATTTTAAATGAAAAAAATACTTACTAAATCTAGCTATATTTACTTATATATATGAATAATAATATAAAAACTCTGTCAGATAAAGAAAATTATTCTACACGAATAAAGTTTGATAAACAGAGCTTGGCAAATTGTTGTTTATAATTAATGTTTTTTTTTTTTGCATTTTGGTGGCTCTGTTTATCACGCTTTATTCATGTAGAATAATTTTATATATATGAGTGAATATTTATTGATCCAACTTTAGATGAAATTATTTAATTCTAGAATTCAAGCAAAATTGTTAATTTTTTAAAGCTAAAAATATTTTAAGCATATTACCCTTTTTAATGTAAATTTTTTTTTTATGTACTTAAAGAAAAAGCTTTATTCTCTTTCTAAACATTTGTTGTTTAGAAATTACTCTCTAATTTCTTAATTATCTACACTTCTGTAATATATAGAAATAGTTCACAGACCAAAAGCTCCATATTTACTAAAAAAAAAAATGGCAATGCATTAAAACAACAAACCATGAAGAACCAAACAATTTAAAATTAATAAAAGAAATAAGTATATGTAACTCACTAATTATTGTAGAGATCTGTTTCGATGCATGGTAATCCATAATGAATTATATTATGCATGATGATAAGATTGTAAAATATATTTATTCTTTTTGTTATATTATGAACTTAGTTTTATTAAATTAATTTTTAATTAAAATTAAGGGGATTCTTTATTCTCCCATACGTTTTATATCTGTTCATACATTACATATATGTGATTAATCTAATCAGTAATGTTTTAAAAAACACGCACTGAGTATTGAAATTCATTCATGGATAGCAAATTGAAGAGAATTCTAGATATCCGAGTAGGTTTGTGATATACCAGTTTGTCTTGTGGTCCAGACAATGTTGGCCTTATTATAAGACTATAGGTTAGACCATTAAATAATAAATAATTTCATAATTATAATAAAAGAAATCTATGCAAAAAGTATTAGGCATAGTACATTGATCAAGATTAATTATATGACTATTTCAAGCTTTATCTGATTATTTTATTTTAAGTCTAATCAACCTCACAGAAATTTATACTTCATCATTGGTATTTTATAATATGTAATATTTTAGATTTTCTCATTGATCACTTATAGGGTATGATTATCAATTGGAGCTATCATCATCTCATTATTAACATTAATTTTGTATCTCTTCAATATTAGTCTAAACTTTATTCCAATTCAGTTTTCATACCAAAGCAGCCTATTGGTACACAATGAGATACAATGATTATCACCAAATAATTATATATAAGTAATTATAGGTTTTAATCTTTCATCTCATTTTTTGTACTCAGGTCTTTAATTGTTACGATATATTGTAATAAAATTGAACATAAAAATTTAAGAAGAAATGGATTGTTATTCTCTAATTGGAATACTTATTATAATTTATATCTGAAAGTATATGTCTTATTAAATTTTTTGTTAATATTGAATAAACTGGTATAATCCTTAGCATAACACTCACTGAGGTAATGATGACAAAAACAGAAAAATATATTATTATTTATTACTTCACTTTTTGACTATATATATATATTTTTTACTTCAAAATGCTTCAGAAAAGGTTCACACTTAAGAAAAATAAAAGACAGAATTTCCATAAAATGTAGTTTTTCCCAAGAGACATTTTAATAAATTATATTAATAACTAAATAGTACTTTATAACATTTGTGCATAGATTTATTATGTATGTTTGTACATTTAAAAATATGTGCACACACTATGCACTTTATACATACACACACATATATATAAATTATTTAAAAATAGAAAATACTTCTTTCTGATATATAATCACTAAAAAAAAAAAAAAAACTAAAGATATGATAATTAGATATTTAACTCATATAAATAATTTAATTAATGTATTCTAAATATAATTTTAATAACTTACTTTATGTAACATGATAGCAATAAAAACTATCATTTCAACATCTGCATGTGAAGTGGTTGCAGCAGCACCTAATGCTACGCCATCAGCTAGAAATGGTGACAAAAGAAATTTAATGATTTTTTTATTTCAAAACATCTTGACATAAAAAATTTTTTTTTCAATTTCTTAAAAAATATGAATAAGAAGATATTTTTGATAATTAATACAACAAGTAAAATTCATATGTATGAATTAATAATACTGTATATATAAAGTTAAGCAGCACATAATTGTCTATTTGGCTTAACCATTTTTTCCCAAAGTGATTTAACAAAAAAAAAAAAAAGTTTTTAAATATATTGCAAGAAGATCTGTATTTCTGAAGCTCTCACTCAGAAATATTATTTCTGCATTATAACGTTTCAATAAATCTCTTCGATGTTTAATTTAAGCTGTAATTTTTTTTTTTTAAAAAAGTTCTCAGCAATACACAACTCAAAATGATTAAAATTTATGATCATCTATAGATGTACTTTTTTTTTATTTTTTGACAAATCTATGAAAAAGAGTAGCAGATTCATACAGATATGGAATTATGTCAAATGTCTGAAAGGTGAAGAAAGTTAATTCAAAACTGTTCAATTAAAGGGTTAGTTATGGGAATATCCTAAAAGTTAATGAGATATTGCATTGTAAAAGTTGAGTTAAAGAGTATGGAATAAGAATTTAATAGTTCTGATATAGAGATTATACCAATGTCCAGCTTTGCAACAATGTTCACCCTTTTCGTTACACTAACATAATAAAGCTGAGGTTTTTCGTGATTGAGTTATATTTCTTATAGCAAACCAAATAGATATATACCTTTACTCCCCTTAGCGATGGCAATTGATTCTCCAAAACTCATCGTTAAGCAAGAATATCGTATACAGAATATGTATTTATAATAAGGGTCTATGGGGAAAAAATTGGTCGGTTCCTAAAGCTAAAAAATTACACTAACTTAGGAATAAAGTACATATTAAAAAAATTATTCATTAACACTTATTTTAAATGCAATCTGTTTTTCTTTTTAAACTTTTTCTAATTCAACATTCACATTTTAAAATGTTGTTTTTCTTTTGATTTGAAACCACTTGGGTGTAAACAACATTTTTAACGAAGTTACGAAATCAATAACTATTTTTACATAAATAACTAGGTATTCTAAAAATAATATACAGTAATTAAGGAACACACACATATTCATATTCAGTGTTTTCCTGAAAGTTTGTGATGATGGTATTTTAGTTGTACTGTACCGTATTTATATATTGGACTATTTTATCATCTAATATAAGTGTTGAATGTCTTTAGAAAAATTAAACTTTATTTAAATAATCCAAATACTGTACATTATATTTAAATAAAGTTTAATTTTTCTAAAGACATTCAACACTTATATGTACAATATATTGTATTATAGATTCATTAATTATATATATTTTAAGTTTATACGTTCTATAATCAAAATACTGAATGCAGCACTAACATTGTGTTTTATGAATAAAATATTGTACGTGCTATACAATTTCAGCAAAGTTATTACCTGTATATGTATTACAGTAATATACTTTTGGGTAAAATGATTTTAAAATACCTATTCTCTGACATCATCAATGACGCAAAATTCAAGATGGCTGGCAAAAAAATTTTAAAAAAATTTTTTTCCTGATAGTTATAGTGAATAATCAATTGTAAATTGTGAAATATCGCTAAGTGAGGTTTAGGTGTATTCATCAATCATATTTCGTAACAAAAGAATTAGCACCAAATCCCTGATTTATTGTTATTAAATATTATGGAATTTAAAGATTTAACAACAGCATTGCATTCTGGATAATAATTAACTTTTAGCCCTGAACAGGCAAGAATTTTTTGTTTATACAAATATTTCTAATAAGCGTAACATGGTGATCAAATATATCACAAACTTGGGATCTTTTGCTTATAAAATACAACTGAACTTTTAAAATAGGTATTATTAAAATATGACAATATTATCATTAAAAATGTAGTAAAAGCCTCAATAAATATCAGAATACAAACCTAGATTTATCTATACCCAACTTAGTGTGCATTCTAGAAAGTTTCTAAACTAATTGTTAATTACTTCTGATCATATGTACCAAATTCAATTCTTACAGCTTGTTCAGCATCCTAATAATCAAATGTATTTAACTTATTAAAACAAGCAAAATTCTCCATACAGTAGTGCCAGAAGGCTTGTGCATAAAATCCCTATCTAATGCTTACTCATCCAATATAACAGTTATGAGCAAGCATAAGAAAAGGTGATCATGTGATGTATTTAACTTCATAAGAAATAAATAAATTTTGAGATTTTTTTTTTTCAACTTAAACTTTTCTCAAAATTTATTATAAGCTTGTTTAACTAAGTAATAATTTTAGTTATAGAAATATTAATAAAGTTTTGCAAAAATTGATTAGATAATAAAATGAACCACAGACAAATAAACCAACCTTTGAAATTACGAATAAGAAAAAGATCAAAGCTATCTTTTCTTGTTGCACTTCGTATAGCACGATGCTAATTTGTGCAGATTTAATAAACTTCTATTATTAATGAACACAATTATATTACAGGGATCTATATTATGCACCAAAAGTTCTTTATGCAATGATGCTAACTTGAGCATCATAATAAACATCTATAATTAATGGGCATAATCACATTATAAGGAGTTGCATTATGCACCAAAAGTATTTCATATAGCAAGATGCTAATTATTTAGTTTTATTACATTTTTTAAACAATGAACACACAATCATACTATAGGGATTTCCATCATACACCTAAAAGTAGTCCATAATTAATTATCCTCAAAAGATTTTTTAAATCTAGGGATCCTCTATAAATCATATATAAAAACCTAGAAAAAAATATTTACAATAAATAATAATAAACAGAGCAAAACTCTCCATACAGTATTGCCACCTGTGCTAAACAGAGTAATCAATGGATGCCAGAAGGCTTGTGCATAAAATCCCTATCTAATGCCTACTCATGTGATGCTTAATGGTTTAAATAAATAATAATATTGAATTTACATTTGGTATCAACTTGGAGATACCGAGATTGCAAACATAAATAATCATTTTATATTTACTAGGCTTTCAGACAAAGAGAATAGTGCATTGATATAAATAACAATTGTAAAAGTTATCATTTTCAATGTTTACATTTGAAAAGACTTGTAGATGAAGATATATCACCACAACTATGTCACCATGATCTAATCCTTTTTTTAAGTTAATGATAAATAAATGTTTCATCTAAACACTAATAACAGATGAGATGAAAAAGATTCCCATTTTCAACAGAATATTATTTACATTTACAGATAATATATAGATTAATAATGATTTGCTAGATCATTATCACCAGCTTATTAAATTATCAAATAGTTCATCTCATATCATAAAACACACTTTTAACTGCTTCCCATTGAATCTATTAAGATTGTATTAGAATCACCATGATTACTTAAGTAATTATTCAACTTTTTTTTTTTTCTCACTTAGTTGTAAAAAACTTATTTTTATATGAGAAAATTAATTTATCTTCCTAACAATTCTACATTTTTTTAGGCAGACATGTGATGTGATGTGATGTATTTTGGCTTCTCCTTAAACGAAGTTAAGAATATCTCAGCAATTATGCACAGATAAACCTGTTAGTCACTTTATTTTCCATTCCCCAATCTAAGTCTTCCCATATTCTGCCCCATCCCATTTCCACAACATAATCTTTGTCAACTCTATGGCCTTTATATCTAAATCCCCCTTATCTTTTCGCAAACCCAGCATAAAAACCAATAACTCACTTTCTGTATAGTCACTTTGTTCATACCTATTCTCCCATAACTTCATTATCTGTACCCTTTCTGCTTTCAAGCATTTACATTCAATCAACAGATGCCTAATAGTTTCTATACCTTCCTTACACAATTTGCACACTAAATCACCCATAGTTTTCCATTTACATGTATATTCTCTTGTTGCTAAAAATCCCGTTCGAGCCTTAAACAATAAACTACTTTCCTTACTATTATCATAAATTAACTCGCATCCAATATTCCGTTTACTTCTATATATATTTAAACTCTTCTTACCCTCCATACTAGTTCTCAATCTCTCCAACTCCCTATTTTTTTATTAATGCTTCTATTCTTTTATCCTATTCCTTACCACTGTAACACTCAACAATCCTCCTAACACAATCATCCCACCTTTTATACAAGTATACTGATATAAATTCTTTATCCAAATCTTTTGCATACCACATTACATTTCTCACCCATCTTGTTACCTGCCCTTTACTCATAACCCAATTAAACACTATTTTGGATATTCTTTTACTATCCATAAACTGCAACCTACCAAACATTTTCATTTTACTTTTTGCATCTCTCATATAAAAACTTGACCATCCAATTTCTCCTTGAATTGTCTCCTTTACTATCCACATCTCTGCATCTAATGCATGTCTTCCTATTTCCCTTTGTACTTTCTCTAAATAATCTAAAACCCTTTTACTAACACATAATGCATCATTACCATATGTTAACCCTGCTACTGCAACTCCCTTCCATACAATTCTAGCTACATCATATTTATTATATGAAAATACTGTTAAGTTTCTTTACCAAACCCTTTCTTTTCTTTGCTTCATTTATCAATTTTTTCTCCCATTCATCCAAGCAATTTTCCTGATTACATAAGATGATTCCAAAATACCTATATCTATCCACCACACTTAACTTTATATCCCCCAATAAAAATTCTACATCTTCTCTTTCCCTAGTATTAACCATCATTATATTTGATTTTTCTTCACTAAATTTAATCCCCATCTCTTTACCCATCCTTGCACATGTCCTCAACACAATTTTCATACCTTCTCTTCTTTCTACACACAAAAAGATATCATCTGCAAAAAAAAGACCCGACAAAGTATATACTCCCTTGCCACCTATTAACGGTATCTCTACCCCTCTTCCTAGTCTTTCTATTGCTTTCTCCATTTCACTCAAAAACAACAAAAACAAAATAGGTGACATAGGACATCCTTGACTTAATCCCACCCCATTTTTAACTTTAACTGATTCTATATCCCCTAATTGATAAGTATAATAATTATTTTCATATAATTTCTTAATAATATTTACTAAAGCTTCATCCATTCCCAAATTTGCTAACCTTACCCATAATCTATTTCTATTTACTCTATCTTATGCATTCTCTATATCTATAAAACTCATATATAACGATCTACCTGAATTCCTACTCATCTCCATAAGTTGTGTAACTACAAACAAACTATCTCCTATACGCCTATCTGACCTAAAACCTCCTTGCATTTCCCCCACTACATTATTCTCTTCCATCCATTTTACAACTCTTCCAGCTACCATATATGAGAAAACTTTATATAAAAGTGATGTTACCGCTATCGGTCTATAATTATTTAACTTTCTATGATCCTTACCCTTTCCTTTAAATACTAATCTTATTCTTGTATTACTCCAACTACCCGGAAAAACTCTCTTCTGTGCCATCTTATTAAAACATGATAATAACTTTGTTTTTGCTCTATGCCCTAAATTCATTACCATCTCTGCTGCCCATCCATCTAAACCTCTCGCCTTTCCACTTTTGAATTTCTTCCCAGCCTCATTCAGTTCATTTTTTGTGAACCTAATATTCCCATTACTAACTGCTTTCATGTTTTCTATCACCATCATTTCTATATCCATTACATATCTATTTAAGATTCTCTCTACCTCTTCTCTAGAACTACACTCTATTCCCTCATCATCTATTAATACTATCTCTCTTTCCCATACATTTCTCCTTTTAATGTAATTCAACTCTCTTCCACTTTTAATAATATCCTCCAACAATTTACTATTCAACTTCATCCTCTCTCTATAATTATCCATTTTAGCCAACTTCTTCTTTTCTAAGTACTTTCCCCATTTAGCATTAATATCGTTTTCACTTTCTTTGTTCTTAATAGCACACTTATATTCTCTGCATGCTTCTTTCCTCTCTTTTACACTTTTACTAACTCTCATTTTTTTATTACTTTTATTCTTCTGCATATTCTCAACTAAAACCCTATTTGCCACTTTTTTCATTTCACCACGCCAGTCCTTATACTCATCCCCAACCAACTGCTCCATGGTTTCTTCAACTTTCATTTTATAGTCTTCCAACTTATTCTTATCATTCATTCTCCATCCATATCTGTCACTATTGTTTTCTACCTTTATTTCTATCCTCCATCACATTACTAACCATTTCTATTACAATAAAGTTATGATCACTATTTCTAGCTCCAATGATGCAAACTAAATAAACTATGTATTATAAAAATAAAAAAAAAGAGGAAGTAAAGAGGAAGTCACTTTATAGGAAGAGATAAATTTTAAAAATTGTACCAGTTAATATCCTGCAGGTAAGTGTGCACTGCATTTACAATGCAAATTAAAAAAATTACTAAAAAAAAAAAAAAACAACAAGATTATAAATAAAATTTTAGTATTACCTGCTGCGTGAACTACTAATCCTAAAGTCGCTGTAATTTTATGTCTATCTTTTTTAGTACCTGCTTCTGCATCTATCAGAAATAAAAATAAAAGTCATTATCAACAAAAAATAAATTAGAAAACAAAACAAATTCATGTTTCTTTTAATTATTAATATTGCAAATTTCAAAATTTTCTTTTTAGTAAAAAAATCATAATAAAGCTACCAATACTATATAATAATATTAAATAGATTTATATGAACAAAAAAGATTAAAAATCTTATTTAGTCTTTAAAAAAAATCTCCTTTAGCTAGTGGTTTTTCATTAAAGAATTTATGTTTACATGAATGACTGTTTCATCATTGTAAAGTCAAGCAATCTGCCTTATTAGCCCATTGTGTTTGTAATCTTTTCACAGTCAACATAAATCAAGTCTTATCACCATTAGAATTAACAATTTCCATAATTGAAAATCATCAAGTTTTTACAACTTAAGGAAAACTGCCTGGAGTCAATACATTGGATATCATGAACAAAATATTAATTCAACCAATTAGTGCTGCTGTGAAAGTTTTAATAAATTCTCAACCAGCAATGATTTTTATAATCAACCCTTGTTTACCAAAAAATAAAGAAATTGTTGAAAAACTTATTAAATATTTTTGATGATACTAAAAAATAAAAAGGGTGAAGAGAAACCATGGAAAAATAAGTTTTATAATCTTCAGTTTCAAGTGTGATATTTTCTATAGAAACTTGATTGGTATGAAAATGTTTAAAACAAATTATCACTGTCTTGGACAGATCTTATATAACCAGATATCTAGGCCCAAAACGGTGATATCATTAGAATAAAACTATAAGCTTCTCTTCCAGAATAATCTTCTTAGACTTAATAAAACTAGCAGATATTGATGAATTTGAAATTGCCTTTGAATATTTTAAACTAAGAGATTCTAGGAACTTATGTACACTTTTAAAATTTCTAATAAATTTATGAGACAAAAAAGAACAAAGCATAGTTAGCAAAACTATTTTCACTATCAATATCCAAACAATGTCAATGTCAAAAATTTTAGCAGTCTTTAAATTTACTAAACTTAATAATGATTCAAAAAAATATTGTCCAAAAATTATTATGTGTTCCTTACAAGTTCTTTAGAAAAATAATCTAAATAAGAATGCATTATATTTATATGTTGAATAGTTAGTCACTAGTGAAGTCATATGATATTTAAGTATCCATGGTAACAGGATGTACTTTAATCTAGGAACCTTTATCTCTACCACATCACTTAAGCATATAGAGCTTAAAATTATTATGCCAATAATTGAAAAACATCTTTAAAACAGACTGAATTTAACCTGGACAAAACTATTATGAATATGTTTAGTGATCCAACAGTAGCTTGTCATTCTGACGTGTTGCTGCTGCATTTAACAAACTAAAAGATATGATAATTCATTTATTTCAATTAAATTAATTGTATATAGAGCAATTATTTGGCTGATTCATTGCATAAAAATGAGACATAAACCTCCTATTAATCAAATCACTGGAAAAATAATGATTAGGATACTCTTTAAGATTGTGAAAATGTGATAGCAAGATCATAAAATAAATTGATATATTCTTCTGTTTGTGGGATATAATACTAAATACATTACTGCAAGGATTGTTTCATTCCAATGGATATGTGAATAGTAACAAACTTTTTTTAAAAACTATTTTAAGGTGAAATGAAAAATATTTTTGTGGATGCTGTTTTTATTAAAAAAAATATCTTAATTACTTTCATTGGGAGGATATAATATAATGGAGCATTAACATTAGTTTTTCATGAAAAAAAAGTTTGCTGCAGATAAAGAAGTTTTTTAAAAAAAAGGATTACAAGAAGTCAAACAGAGTCTAAAAAAAAAAAAAAAACAGCATGTGCTTTACAAAGTAGTATTTGTATTTTACAGATTGTTTTTTTATTGCAATGTAAAATTTATCTTCAATTTTTTATTATCCTTCTCTCTATCCTTTTTTTTTCTTCATAATTAAAATTGGGTAAAAGCCTGAAATCCAGGCATGGCTGCTTGGGGCATTGTTTACGTGTCAAAACACATAAAAATGCCATTTCGGCGGCCGCGGTCTATACAGGCTAATACAACATTTACGTATTGTATTAACCCATTGAGCTAGGCCGCTTTACATGACATCGCACAAAAATATTACGGCCTGTTTTGTGCTTCGAAGCTATTTACGTGTATTCGTTCTTTTCATAGCTGATTACAGTATCGCTTGAGGGTGTTTAAATTTCAAGGCGATATGACTTTTTCAAATCTCCATAATAGAGTAATGTCATTTTGATTTAAAAAATGTTAATTATTAAGAATTGTCATATGGTCCCCACCCTTCCCGAAAAAAAGGTTAATATGTAAAAAAATTGGCAAAGTGTATGTTTCAACAGGCTTCGACAAAGCTCACGCACTAAGTCACGTTTCAGCGTGGTGGGGAAAATATTCGAGACCACTAAAAGATCTGAAACAAACGTGCAATTTTGAAACTTTTCTTCAGATAAATTGCCAAGTACAGAAAGTGTGTGAGATTGTGTTTTGTTTTTATTTTGTCAGGCACACGTAATGTCCACTTTTTATTACAACAATAAAATCGAATAAATATAATTTTAAAAAGTCCAAAGTTTGTGTCCTTTTTTTTGTTTGTTTTTTATTTCATTCGAAATTGACAAGTATTTGGATTCAATTTTTTGCAGCGGGGTTAAAATAAATGACGACTTCGGTTGACTTTTTGTTAGGAATAACAAATTACGAAATACACCCCACCCCCACCCCCAAAAGCAGTTTATTGTAGAAGGCTAAAAAAAAAAAAAGGTAATTCGAACGAAATAGAAATCAAAGTAAAAAGTGAGAAAAAGTTGTTTCAAAAAAAGAAAAAAAAAGGTTAAATTCTTGACTTTTTTACAATTCTTTTTCCGAGTGTGGGTGGGGGTGGGTGTTTGAAAACAATTTTTGAATCGGCAAAAACACACAAGTAAATTTGGATTCAATATTAAAAAAATCAATTACGTCAACCGAAAAGAAATCAAAATTCGAAACAAGTCCCAAAGTTGATTCTCTTTTTTTCAGCGCTGTTAAAATGATTGACTATTTTTGTTGTTGCCTTTTTGTTAATAATAAACAGTACGAATTCCCCCCCCCCCACCTCCCCCATTCAAAAAGATGTTTCTCATAGTAGCCAAAAAAAAAAGGCTAATTCAAACATAATCTAAATCAAAGTGATAACAAGTTGTGTTTAAAAAAAAAAAGTAAAATTAATAATAATAATAAGAAAAAACGCATTTAGTCAAGACAAAAAAAAAATAAAAGAAAGGTAGAATTAAGTTCTAAACAAGTCGCAAATAATTGTATTCTATTTTTTCAGCGGTGGGATTCAAACAAATTTTTTTGACGTGGTGAAACGGTCAGAAGTTTTCAAATGATAAAAAGAAAAAAAAATACAATTAGCAAAATTTGTTGAAAAAATAACAGGTTCCAACAAAAAACCCAGAAAAAGTAACGAAAATGAATATCAAAATTTGTTTAATAATAAAGAAATCATGTTGTAAATGAAATAAAAATTATTCGTTTAATCGATATTAGAAAAAAAAAACCCTTGTTGTATAAAAAAAGAAAAAAGTTGCGGCGGCCCGGTAACTTTATATTTCATTGATTTTGTCTAGCATCAACGCTCCAAGCAGCTTTGCCCGGATTTCAGGCTTTTACCCTACAAAGAAATTATAATTTTAATATGTGGCATAAATAAGTTGTACAAAATAGTAGAAGTTTAAATTATTTTTGTTTCAAAAAAAATTTTTTTTTAACTTCATTATAATATCAATAGTAATTCATTCTTTGCAAAAAATGTTTTAATTAATGGATTATAAATTTACTCTTAACCATAATTTACAGCGGTTACAATTTATATATGTTTATTGCTGCAAAATATTAAAATATTTTGCAGCAATAAATATATATAAATTGTAACCGCAGTAAAAGTACATTCTGCCATTTAAAATTAAACTTTTATATATATATTAAAAAAAAAAAGCACAAAATGAAAAAATATGGCTATTAAAAAAAAATCCTATCATGTGTTGACTGAATGCACAAATATATATGCACTTGCTACAAGGTAAAACAACTTTTAAATAAATTCCTGTAGTATACAAGCTTTTCTAGGAGCCTCCCTTCTTATATAGCAAACACTGAAAAATAAAACATTACTTATCAGATTTGTCAATTAATTACCCATTTACTAACAACTATAAGATAGTCAGCTGGATTGTTTATGGCTCTTAAACTAAAAAAAATATTAAGACTGTTTAGAATTTTAAAAAATTTTTCCAACTTTTATCTAATACAAAATTAAACTAGTCCTAGATATGTCAAATGTGTGAATTTTCATTGCACTGTAAGAACCTAAAATATTCATTGCAAAAACACAAATAAATATTATATTAATAAACCCAATCAATTTCAATAATAAGTGAAAAAAATACTCATATATAAGCAAATAATTAAAATAAATATCAATCCTATTTTTAAAAATTCTCTAAAAAATACAATTAAATCTAAATATTTATAGTCAATTAATTAACTGCTTGAAATATAAAAATATATAAAGCTATAACTACAAACCATTTTAATACTACCATTGCAAATAGAAATGTAAAAACAAATATTCTTATTAAGCACACTAATAAATACGATCAAAAGATAATGTGTGTACAACTCCGTGTATGTTATATATTAATAAAACAACTATTATCAAATGTCAATCACCATTTTACAAAAATATTCAATTAACTTGAATCACCAAATGATTGACAATAAAATAATGAAGGCAATATCAATTTCTTCAGTAATATATATATATATACATTTGATGTAAGCAGAAGCAAAATATACAATTTCTTCATAATTAGTCATGATTATTTTAAAGACCTGATATACAATTGCAAATTCTAATATTGTACATAATTCTTTATCATTTATATTACATTATTATATTAGAAAGTCTTTGTCAGCAATAATATGATTACATTAATAATTTCTATTGTTGCTAAATAATCTTAATTGGTTAAATCTTCAAGATAAAGTCATAATAAATGATTACATTATGTATTCAACCAGACTAAAAGTGTATGCTTTTTAGAATATGCTAATATTTTCAACGATTTCATTGTAAACTATTTCAGAGTTATTTTTATTTTTAATGCCATTTAATCTAAAATTATTGCATTTTTGTAATATAATGAAAATTACCTAAATTATTTCTAGAATTTGGAGGAAAGTTTAACATTATTCATATAATTTTATCTTCTGCTTTGGGTTCATTTAATTGAAATTTTTTTTTTAACTTTTGTATTTGGAGAAGTAATTTTCTCTATCCAATCTATTGCAAAACCCAACCTTAAGTAATCAATAACTATAATAGTTACTTTACATTCAATTCCCAGATTTTATCTGATATTGATCTTCATCAAAAATAGACTGCTGTCTTATTTCTTTAATACAAACCAAACTAATAACTTGTGATTCAAAAATACTCCAAATTTTAAATTCAAGATAACTTGCTTAGAAAACTACACATCTGATGCTATATGTTTTAGTGTGATCTCATTGTCAAAGATTTATGCCAAACAACTGGTATTTTTGCTAAAGGATTAAAATTCCTTATAATTAGCATAAAACTAATGACAGATCTATATAAACCTATACAAACAAGTTACTAACATGGGTTGTACCTACTCAATGTGTGGAGAAAATTAATAAACAGAAACTAGTCTGAAGTGTGGTTATAACATTGCCATCTACTATACCAATTTCTACTTATGATTACAATAAATGGCTCTGGAGTAAATTACTATATTCATAAAAAATAATATTTGAAGTCACATAATGCTTTGATTGATTTAACTTCCTGAGCAATTTAAAAATACTTTAATCACATTTCCATTTCCTTGTCATAAACCTTTTTTTTTTTTTACTTATTATATTCAAGATAACCAATTTTTGATTTTCATATCTGATGCAATTTATTGACTTAATACAGCAATAACAGGTATTGGCTTCAACAAAATATGATTTCACTAAATTAATAAAAAGTTTTATATGAGTTGTAATATTTTTATATAATTTTATGCTAGATTATTTCCAGCTATTTCCTGCAATGTAATGATATATAGTGACTTTTTATCAAATAATAAATCATATACCTTGTGATTTATAGGCTCCTCCTATTTGATCTACAATCAGCATAAGAAGAAAACCAAATACTAAAGCAACGCCAATGATAGAATGAATATCAGTATTCCCAATATGATGATGTAATGCTTCTGTTTTCTGTTCTGGAGGATTGGAAGTCTCTACACCTTCAGAAGTTGTTGGAGCATGTGCATGCTTTTCTTCTATAAATTAAATAAATATATTAGCAATTGTATATATACAGATATTAATGTTAATACTTTTAATAAATAAATATAAATACTTTTACTTACAAATTATTTTTAAATATTAAGATTTTTATTTGATTACTATCTTGACTTGTTTATATTAGAATCTGCCAGTTTGGTTGAGAGGTGAAAAAAGATGTTTAAAAGCAATGATGATCCAAAATTAATACAGGCATTTGAAAAAAATGGAATGGTTTATCATTCAGGAGTCACATAACATTCAAAAACTCAAAATATCACAACTGACTTTGATTTAGGGATCTTTAATTCTTGAGTACTTGATCCTATTATTGAACTAAATCTTGCAAGCATAAAAATAGTAATTCAGAAACTAACAAGATAGAAAAATAAGTTACATTTGCAAATTATTCAAAATCTAGACTGTTTTGTGAATTGAATGACCAAGTAACTTGCATTAACTATGGGACACATCAAATAAATTTATATTAATAGTGACATTTATCTTATAAATTAATTACTTAAATTTTAATCAAAGCTTTTATCAAAGTCTAACAGAAAAAAAAAAAAAAATCACTTAAATGATTAGTTAGTTTTATCTGATAATAGCATATAACTTAGCAAAATCACGTAATGCATTTTATTATTTCATAATTTGTAATATAAACACTATTATATAAGATCTCATTAATTGTAATCACAAAATAACATCTATGAACCATAGATAAGAATTAAAGTAAAATAATTTTTTTTATAGGATATAAAATCCTACAAAAATTATGTATTAAGCAAAATTATCATTACCAATTCCAGTCACTATCGGTTCACTACAATTATGAAAATCTCTCTAAATTCATCAATAACTTCTCTAATCACTCCAGGAATTATTTTTTTTAATCTCATCTAATTCTTTCATAGGTGGTTTCTTTCTAGGTCTTTAATTTTTTTTAAAATCCAGTTTAAGATTTCTTCAGTATCTAATTCCATTTCAGCTTTTTAATTCTTTCAATAATTTCTGTTTTTCTGTAGCCCAGTATTTTGCTTTTGATTACTCATTGTTAATCCTAAAATACATTTCCCCATATTTCTATACCAGTTTAAAATCTCTGCATTGCTCTTTTATTATGCATTCAAGTCTCATATATTCATAAATAAGCATTTAACCACTTACTAAAATTTTCCTTTTTAAGAAAGCAGACATATTTCTTTTAATATTAAATTATTCTGACAAAAGGAATCCATCCAAATTTAATTCTATGTTCCATTTTATTCACAATGTTTCCTTATCTATTAATAATTGGACCAAAATATTTATTGTTTTTAGTTTTTAATGAATTAAATTAATTGCTATCAATGTTTTTTTTTTTCTCCTTTCATGAAACACCATTAAACATTATCTAAGTTTTTAACATTTAATTTTAGTCTATTTTTTTACTTTTACCCAATAGTTCTTGTAATATTTTATGAAGTATATTTGCTTCAACTCTATTGTTTAAAAATTTAGATGGTTTAACTGGAAGCAAAGGGAATAAATCAAGAAAACAGTTTTCACAAAATTATTTAAAAAGTTTTAGACAGAATTACTGAATGGTAAACTTATATCAATGATAATTTTCTTAGTGATACCATATAGTTTAATTATTATTGTTGCATTTTAATAAATATTCTTTAGAACTTGATAATATCCTGGAATTACATCATGATATTTCAAATCTTTAATCATGAGCAAAAATGCTTATGGATTCATGTGTCTTTCATAAACTACAACTCTAATACAAAATCACAATCTTTTCTATAATTTTGCTTAATATTTGTATTCTAGCTATTATACTGTAATTATTTATAAATCTGTTTTTTTTTTAACCTAAGTTCCCTATAGATGATTTATTAATGATCTTAGTAAAGATTTTATATGGAAATGATGAAGACTAAACTTTTCTTTGTATACTTTCTTAAATATAATTATTACTAATGGATTCTTCCAATCATGTGAAATATCTTTATCATTTGAATATTTGCTAAATAATTTTGCCAACAATTCTTCTAATTCTTATTTCCTTTAAAATATTTAGAAATTTCAATCATCCCCTGAAACACTTATTCTGGACAGATTTAAGTATATAACCTTCTTCAATTAAAATACTTTAAATTTTAACAGATATCATCATAAATATAGAAACTACTTTGTTTCCTTATTCTTTATTATTATATAGTTCTTTCCACACACTTATTGCAACAACTTTTTCTCCAATACGAAGTTATTCTATATTAGTTTTGTTTTTTTCTTTCTATAGTTTGCCACTACACTATGATAGTTTCTTATGTTAATATTAATTCTTTCTGTTATTACGTTTCGTAAATAAGATAAATAGATTATATTCCTACTTTTCTTCATATTTTCATATTTCATCTTTCCTTTATATATAGTTTTGTCCAACTGAAAATTTATTGGTGAACTGTTGGTTTGCATTTTGATTATTGATGCAGAACTCTTATTAGATTATCAGTTATCTTTCTATTCTCATTTAATTGGGAATCATCTTTGAAGCCATTAATATTTTTACATGATTTACAGATTCTAGTTTCAATTTTCTGGAATGTTCTTAAAGAGTCAAAGTATCAAACTGTTAAGATTGACTTTTTAATAGCTTTTGTGCCTCTATCAAAAGGATTAAAACATATCATATCTTATTAATCTGATGATACTTAATGGAATCTATTAAGTACATTAATCTCAAAATACATAATTTCTCTGCCTTCATTTGGAAATGTCCATGTCCATTTCTGCTTTGGATTTTTCTCAAAAAAATCATAATATGGTCTTTCCTTTTCCACAAAACCCACAATAACCAATGCATAAAAATCCTCTGTTTCATTACAGTAAAAATTTGTCGGTGCATAAACCTAGATTATTTCGTTTGGTATCTTTCATTAAATTAAATAATTAATCTTCTCATTTTGTGTTGTTGTTCTTTCATCTTTTATTTATTAAGAATCTCAATCCACCTATGCTCTCAATATTGCACCTAATAATGGTAGTATACATTCAAATTTATTGATTCTTTATTTTTTCTTCAAACTTCATGTCTTATATAATATTACAGTTCTAACAATTCAAGGAATAAGCAGTCTTCTTTCATTTAAAAATGATTTATATATGTACACAATTAATAACAATCATATTCCTATAATTCTTACCATCTTTTGCTTTCAGTCCCCAATCACTTCCTTGGCGGATGATTTTACAGCCTGGATCATAAATTATTTTTATCTATTATGATTTATAATATAAAAGACAATCAATGTAGCTGATGAATATTAGTAAGCAATCCACACCCATTTATTTATTAAGTATATAATCACATGATAATAGTAGCTGTAATACAAAGTACATATGGAAAGAACATTATAAATTTCTTTAAGGTCTCTAAAAGAAATCAGGGAACTTCCATTGATTAATTATAATCATAACATAGCACATGAACACATAAATGAAAGTATAATTTTTAAGTTTCCTTTTACTTGCATTCACTGTCATCTAAGAAAAAAAAATCACAAATATGACAATCTTAATGAAGACCATAGAAAATGTTAAATTCAATGTAAAGACCACACCACATTAAAAACATACACAACCATATATTAAACCATCACATCCAGGAAAACCTGAACGAGCACAAAAAAGTTCAGCCAATACTCATCAATTGGAAAATAAATAAGACCAGAATTTTAGCATCAAAGATGAACTACAAGATACAATATAAATATAACCAATGTTAATGTATTTGGAGAGTGTGGTTTTGTCCAATTCAAATGCAAAAAAAATGAACCACTATCTCATCACTCTGACAACTCATAATGAGAGACAAAATAGTATTTAACTATGCAGATTACTTGGCCAAATAATGAAGCAATGAGATAAAACAATGACTCATCACACAGACTTATCAGACAGAGAAGTAACATGCAGGCTAAATAAAAAGATGAATTACTATCTCATTATGAAATCTATTTAAACGCAGAAATAAAAACATTGAGTCATCATATGGTCTACTCAGACAATGAAATGAAACATTATTTCTCACAGATAAGATATTAGAAAGATATGGCCTCAAAAAAAAAAGAGCCAATATTTAATATAAGAATATCTTATTAGATTTAAAATGTGGAGAATTTTAAGCTAAGCATTAAGATTTGCAATTGTAGCACAGAAGATTGAGCTGATCAAGAAGAAAAAATTAACTTGTGTCAGGCTCAACACAAATAAAGGTCCATTCTCAGCAAAAAATACTTAATTTTTAAACACTGTTAGAGTTTGATAATAAATAAGACTAATCAGAAAAATATTAATTGTGAAAAGAAATAAAACTTGAGCATTTATAAACAAACAAAAAAAAAGCTGCACAACTCAAAGCTTAGCAATAGAAGCACATGGAGTAGGCAATTCTGATTACTATGGCCAGTGACAATAGCTTAAAATCTAAGGTGAGAGAACACCATGAAACACAAACATTCAGAATATCATTCAAAATGACATTTGTTAATCTTCAATGAAATGTTGACATATTTGTACAATAAAAAAAAAAATAGCTATATTACAAAATATTAGTTTTTCTTTTTTTTCCCCACTTTATTGTAGCACTTTTATTTTTTTAACTATACAGATTTTATTCTTTTTAAATATATAGATTGAGATTTTTATTGGATAAGATGTTCTGATAATATTCAAGTAATCATCATAAGACTTTTGTGACTGATAGGGAAAAGCTATCAGAACAAAATATCTTATAATTATTTAAAAATAATTTAACTATTTTAAAAAACAGACATATAAAAACTCATTTAAAAAAATGTTTTAAAAATCACAATCTATATAATTAGTTAGAAGTTTGTATTCAATCAGTTTGTTAATTATGTTACTGACTTGAATACAAAACTGATTTAGAAAATTTTACATTGAATTTATCAAAATATTTTCAGATAAAATAAATTAAGAAAAAACTATTAAAATCTTATTAATAGTATCATAAAACTAGTTGGTAATATAAACAACAGAGCTGCTAAAGTAGGCCATGAGTAAGAAAAAAATAAAGGGCAAACTAGAGAAATTTTAAGAAAAAAATAAAAATATTTAATGTCAATTATAGGCAATAAGATGTTAAGTAATTGTCATGAGTTGCCAGATTATATTAAAAACAGTCTGAAAACTAGATAAATTATCTAAAGTAAAAATGCTTTCTAAATTATACTTTACAGTCAATGATGCTGATAACATGTTTGTAATTTCTGACTATCTAGTGAGGCAATTTTTTTAGTAACAAAATCAAGCTATCATTAAAGATGTGTCCACAATTTCCACACAATAAGCATCCAATAAAAATGCCTTATTATATTTAAATACTATCTTGAAGGAAATGCAGCAAAGATGAATTTTTATTCTTCTTCTTCCATGTACTTCTATATTGTCTACAATCTTAAGCACATTTCTTGTATGCAGAATTCTAAATTTTAAACTGATATTCTTAAGGGTTCCTAACTACTGCTTACAAATAGTTATCATTTTGCACCATTATTATAAATATTTTGTCTTAATAAATTACACAAAAAAAAAAAACAAAAAAAAAAAAGAATAAGCCTAAAATATGTTAATATAAATGGGATTATCATTAGGTACAATCTTCTTTTCCATATACAGTTTTTAACATTCACATTATATATTTTGCATCAATTTGCATCTTAAATCAAGAAAATTTAATATCTCTTGCTTACTATATTAATAATTCTTTTTTTTTTTTAAATTCTAAGATATGTCCTAGTGCTGATAAATTCAATTTACCTTATGTACAATAATCAAATGACCTTTTGGTTTATCTTAAAAGGTATGATAATTCATTCAGGAATGATCACCTCTGAATGTGCTATGAATAGTAGTAATACTCTATAACAGTTTTTCACCAACCAGGTTCCATGGAATCCAGGAGTTCTGCATAAGCTATTACTGATTCCATGACCAATTTCAGAGAAATAAACATGTTAACTTTCGGGATTTTGAAAGTCATGATAGCAAATCCAAATTTCATACTCACTGCATTTCATTACTATCTTTCTATAAACATATTCATCCAATTTAATAAAATAAATGTAAAATAAAGACCTAAATGTGCAGAAAAAAAAAATAGCAACAATGCATTTATAATAAATTAGATTAATTTTGATAAATTATATCTATAAATAATAGTCCTGTTCTTTTTAATTTAATCTTTAAAATAATATGATGTTTTGATTCAAGCATACATAAAATCATAATACTCAAGATATCTAATTGTGTAGCAATTTTAATGACTTAAAACAATATTTTCATGTGTGACATTGACATATGCACAGAAGCAATAAAACTATTGTATTTTAAAGGCGATGTTTGCAAAAATGTATAATATCCTGTAAATGGTACATGAAGTTTAAAGTTGCTTCATTTAATGTATTTTATTATTTTTACAGTACTTTTTGATAGTAAATAGTGTGTACTTAATTTTTGAGTGAGAATAAATATTCTGCATATATCTATAATGATGAGAAGGTAAAAAAAATTTTCAGTTTTGGCAATAGCATATGTGAATTGCAATGTGTTCTATTAAAAATTTTGCAAACACTGCTATCAAATAATGATAGTTTTATAGTTTTTGTTTGAATAATTTTTTTGATTCTTTTTATCCATAAATTCCATACTATTTGTATGCTCAATGAATAAATGAATGAATTTGGAAAAGCAGTAATGTTATAATGCTAATAGTCAAAATCCAAGCAATGTGAATGACAAAGATGTTATTCAGTTTGACCTATAGCAAATTCAATTTCAAAGGCATCATCAAAACAAGAAAGTAAATAATAAAATATGAAATATTGTCTATAATAAGAATGAAATAAATAAACATGTTGAATGTAAAAAAAATTTAAGA
The DNA here is from genome assembly GCA_028023455.1 of Epiperipatus broadwayi. NCBI lineage: Eukaryota > Metazoa > Onychophora > Udeonychophora > Euonychophora > Peripatidae > Epiperipatus > Epiperipatus broadwayi. The sequence goes on from JAQFVV010012402.1 coordinate 5,101,401, forward strand.
AATAACAGCTTAAATCCAGTTTCACTAAAGCAACATTAGAGATAATATATTTCAATTTTAAAAAAATCCAAGTGACGAACATTTTGAAAGCAAATGTTTACAAGTGAATAAAAGAAAAGTTACACTGAATCTGTATAACATATTTCAAAATCTGATATAAGATAAATGCACTTCAATATAAATTAAATTTTTGAGGTGACTATGTAGCTAATGATAATGTGTTATGTTTTGAAAACCTTAGTAGTTTTTTAAATATCAAATGAAATTTCTGTAAATTAAGACACAAAAGATTCAATTTTGCAACATTTGTCTGATCTGTATAAACATTGATGAAGTGTATAGTCCAGTTTAAGATGAAAGCCAACTTTGGATTGAAAATTCATTTTTAAGTTCTTTAAACTTAAATAATAGCAAGAAGACATAGCAATGGATTTTAAATTGAAATCAAAGTTTCAAAGGATAGAATTGCCAAAATTTTAAACTAACTTATTAATGGAATACCTTGTTAAAAGTGGATTTCCAATTATATATTTATATGAAATATTTTTTTCAGTATATTCAGTAACAAAAAATAAATACACAAATAGACTGAATATAGAAAGAAACTGATTTGCCATTATAAATACAATAAATTTTTTTAAAGATTTCTCATTCATGTCACAATCCTTTATTATTTTAGTTATGAAGATTTTTTTTTTAATTCATTGAGATAAGGAAATTATCATTAAATCTGTATTAATACAATATTATTTTAGTGTTTCTTTGCTTTTACTTGTTTTTAAATATTTTCACTCAATCTATAACAGTTGTACGAGTCCAAAAAATTTGAAAAACCGTGCTCTATCTATACTATTGATTTTTTCCAAGAACTGATCAAGATAGACAGCAAATAGTGCTAAGAAGAGAAAACCCCAGTTCAATATCTATAATTGAAATAAAATCCTTGTTTTTTGTTTTTTTTTATAAGCAGATATTTTTTAGATTTTTATATAACACTTAATTGGTTGAAGAAGGGATATAAAGATGAAAAAGTATTTTCTGATGAAGCCAATGATTTAGAAGAAAAAGCAAGAAGTATTTCTTTAAAAATAAGTAAATTTTTAGTCTTCAAATTTGCTAATGAACAGCTATAGCCTGAAGTTTATGATTTTCAATCTAAGGAATCTTAATTTAGCATCAAAAGTATATACATTTATCATTTATTATAGAAAAATAATCTTCAATGTGTTTGTAAACTTTAATCTAAGGGATCTTAGTACATAGCCAAAAGAATATATATTTATCATTTGTTATAGAATAATAATGTTAAATATGTTAAATTACTGAAACAAAATTTAATCATACTACTAATGCAAATATCTATAAATGTTTAACAAACCATTGGTACTCTATTACTTTTGAGAAAAATAATCTGAAAAAGAAGTTTCGTTTTAATAAAGAAAAAAAAAATCTGCTTTGATAATTTTATCTTAGAATCATCTTAAGCAATTATTAGCATAACATGTATTATTTAAACATAAAAATGTTTAGATGTGCAATTTAATATAATAAAAAAAAGATATTGTAATGTAATAAATCAAATATAATGCAGTATTATCAATCAATTGATGTATCCCTTGCATCATGATAGAAAACTTTAATTGTAAAATTATTAAATTGACCTAATAAGCATCAAATCAAGTATACTTTTTTCAAACTATAATTCGATCTCTCTAATAAATCATTTTATGTTCTCAACCTAATTTATGATCATATTTTTGAGAATAATAAATCAATTTTTATAAGTGATAATAATTTAATCATGTAGTGACATATAATGAATCCATCTGGTCTTAAGACCCTCAGTATTTTACTGAAACAAAAACAAAAAAATCAAATACTTTCCAGTACTTCTGGCTTGTACGATGTGGATAAATCAGTCATTTGCATATCTAGCTGTTAATGATACTATGGAGGAAAGGGAAATCTTAAGTTGTAAAAAAAAAAAAAAAATCATGCTAATAACTTGAAATGTGTTGACCATGAACCAAAGAATGTTCAATGATCACTTATTAATTGACATCAAAGGAATTAGTGAAAGAAGCTGAACTGGACTGAGGATTTTATATCAGCACATATTATTTATTAATCAGGTTAAAGACAACATATAAAAAATGGTGTAACTTATTTACAGGAAAGATATTGCAAGTACAGTAAATTAATTTGATTTTACCATTCAACATAAGTCTATAGTCCAATAACTCAAGAAAATGTGTGTGTGGGGGGGGGGGTGTAAAATTTTATACTCTGAAGCAGGAAGGATTTGACAAAATTTGAAAACAACATATACTTTTAGTTATTATTTAGTAAAATCCTAATGTTAGAAATAAAAAGAAAAGAAATGATGCTGGTCAATATGAACTTGGAAATAGGAATGCCAGTATTAAAGAGTCAACAAAACATATAGGCATTACCAAATGGAATTCACCGAAATTAAATTTATTATCCTCCTATCACACAGCAACAGAAGACTAGTTTTATTAACAAAACCTTCCGCCAATCAAAACAGATTTTGGAAAAAAAATCAATTACTTATGTGTAAACTTTGATTGAACTTGAAAATCTGAAAAGAAACTAATAAGCTTATCCTATACTATGGATATAATCTAGAGAACATACATCACAACTTCTATTAGAAATGATATCAGAAATCAATTTGAGATTTTGAATATAATTAATGGTTAACTCAACCAAAATGAGATTGGAAATGAAAAAAATAATTAAAGAGGAAGTTGAGAAAAAATATAGTAAGATGAAACAATAAGGAAAATTCAAGTGCATATTAAAAAAATAGTGGTAACTCTAAAAAAAATCCAAAATTAAAAAGAATAAATATCTTTTTCGAAGAAATCAGAAAAGTTAAGGTGCAATATTAAAACAATATTTGCAAAGATATTGAGAGTGAAACAAACCTGGAAAACAAAAACTATTTTTTGGGATATTAAAGAAAGCTTCAATCACAAGTGGGTTTTCTGAAAAAAGCTAATGGACAGATTATAACTAAAATATTATATATAATAATTATATCACAAAGACATCCAATAAGATTTTTTTGATGAGATAATCAACATCAAAAAAAACTTCAATAATAAAAGATGTCAGATTCACTTTAAGATCATTGCCAAAAAACAATATCCTGAAATTGATGACATTGTGTTAGAAATTTGTGCTGGAAATTGAAGAACAATCAATAAAAGTACTGATCAAATTATGTGAAATTGAAAAATGGCCTATAGATGGAATGAAATCAATTAATGTTCTTAAACAAAGAAAAGAGTCTGAACAGAATGTGAAAATTATTGCACCATATTTTTATACCCCATCCATATGTTTTGTTCTAAAAATAGTACAACACAGATGGGTTTTCATGTGAGCAACCATACACACCTTCACCATATCAAATTTTTGATTCATAATCCATATATTTCATGTTTTGATAGTGTTTTCATTGTAGTTTCAAATTTTCCTAACATAACAACATTAGCAAATAACTTTCAAATCATTTTAAATTAGGAGTATCATATAGGCTAGCAGTACTGAGAAATATTAATAGCTTTTCCTGATTTGAGGAACCATTTTCATTATTATAATGTCATTTTTTTTTTGTTTAAATTCAATAATTTTCAATATGGTATATAAAAATAATTCATGATTGCTTTCAATCCTACGCAGTCAGAAATAATGTTCAGCTATTGATATAATTAACTATTTACAAAAACATATCACATTACTGTTTTCCAATATAGATATTAATAATATGTTAAGAAAGAATAAAACAAACCAAAAAAAAAAAGCAAAGTAGAATAAAAGCAATTTTATAAATATATAAAAAAGTACAGACTATTTAATAAAGATTGATAGAGTTAAAGATGAGTGATAAAATCAATAGATGAAAAAGAATATACCACATAGTTATGTACTTAAAATCAAAACTCAAAAGCATTATTTAAGAAAGTTCTCCTTTATCAATAATAATTCTCTTGGTGATAGAATTATACCACTCTCTTAATAATTTACTAGCGCACACAATCATTGAAGAAATTGAATTCAACATGTTTTTTTTTTTTTTAGATAAAAACAATTTATGATTATAGTTTCTTAAAAAAATCATAGATAAGACATTCAGCATTTTTAAATCTAGTACTTGTAACTTTGGACCAATAGTAAATCATGAGTTCTCAAAAACTAAATGACTGATTTGATCTAAATCATTAGTTCTCAAAAACTAAATGACTCATTTGAGAGAAATTTAGATAGATATATCAATAATTTTTGAAGAATTTTTCTAATCTTAAATCATGATTCTTATAAAACTTCTAATAAGAATGGTAATAAGGAGATAATTTCATCAAGAATGAAAAATCAAGTCCATATTGCCCATATATTTCTTTTATATTATTTTAATCCTTTGTTGTCACAGGCAACATCAATCAGAACATTGAATAATGACCAGAATCCTTCTGACTTAAACAAACACACCAAAAGTGAGAGCATGAATATTTGTAATCAAGCAAATACAAATATCCTATATAAGCACATGGCATAAAATAGACTCATGAGAATTAAGATAAGGAATAATGTTTTCAATAGTGAGACCATGTACAACTTTTGAATGTCAATAACTATTTTGTATGAAAAATGTTAATGATGAATATTTTGCAAAAAACTCAAATTACATTTAATAATACCATTACTGATATTCATTCACTCTACTTGCTATTTTGCTATACTCACATTATTTTGTATTTTTATTTCATTACCATTGGCTAATATTGTTATGAATATTTCCAAAAATTACAATTTTTCAATTTTAACATCAACAAATGATTTTTTTTCCATCCTCAATTCTAAAATTTATAATTAATCATAGAAGATTATATGATCCTGATATTTTAAACTTCAATTGCTGTTTAGGTTATTAGTTCAACCCCTTCCTTATCCTGAATTGTTTAGCAAATAATAGAATGGTAAATTCATAGCCAAAAGTTCCAGGATTGATTCTCAGTTGAATAACATTTTTTTAAAATAAAAATTCATTCAGTCAATCAAATGGAATTATTGTCCTCAACTTACCACTAAAGGTTCTCAAATGTTACATGATCTCCTGAAAAACTAACCATTTAACTAACTAACTCATCTCAAAAAAAAAAAAAAAAGCAAGAAATATTTATTTTTGTTTTTGCATTCTTTGTTCAATGTGGCTGGCATTATTAAGTTCATTCCATGCATTTAAAAATATCTTCTATTTTAATTCAATAGTTTATTTTTCTCTAATGTTTATAATGTCAAATAGCTCTTCAATGCTCAATAGCTGGTAGAAATGATTAATATATGCTTAATTTTCTAATCATATAATGCAAATAACAAATTTTATATCAGAACCATCACATGGCCAATTGAATATATTTTTTCACATTCTTTTGAATATATAAATTGAAGTTTATAAAACATCTTTTTAAACATTTTTTTAATAACATTATTTTTCAAGACTTCAACTGCAATCAAAAAATCAATTTGGAATTTATAAAAATAAAATATAATTCTCAATAATTCATCATACAAGTTGTCAATAAATGAACTCCATATAATGTTTAATATTTATATTACAGTAGGAGTTATCAATGAAACTACTAGAAGTTTTTTTTTTTGTTGTTATTAACGGAATTTTACTGAATTATTTACTGAATTGTGGTAGTCTACTTAATTATATCAGAATTTTTCAATTTGTGTTATTAACATTGTTAAAAAATTATTAAGGTATAATATGATAGCAAATAATTTATAAATATCCTAACTTGGGTGTGTGTGATAAATAATTTATTTCATAATTTTATATATCAATCAATATAGAACAATATTTTCAATAAAAACATATATTCTCACCTAATTGTGTCATGTAAAGTGCATGAACTCCTTCAGGAATTATAACAGCTAAAGCAGTTCCTACTAATAAACCAGCTCCAAGAACTGTAGTAAACTGTAGTTTATCCTGCACACAATAAGAAAATAAGTTTTAATGTAATAGAGCAGCAAATATTCAATAAATTAAAAATGAAAACAATTGAAAAAAACCTAATATTAGATGTGTAATCTAAAGGAATGAGTTGTAATATTATTTTTGAATAAACAAAAACATCACCATTGGTTGTCAATATGTTTGACAGTTTGTCTAACTTTCCCTCATCTTTCCTGGAATACACATCCCATCATTTTTATGCTTTCTTTTTTATTTTCATGCATCAGAGTTGTCTTAAATCTATCATTTATTATTTCCTTCATTTAAAAAATATGAATATTTATTGAAATTCCCCCCCCCCCCATTTTTTCCCAAATTCATGACTCCAAGATAGCAATCTTTTTCTCTCTCTCAACAATCAAAATTTCTGATTATACAGCATTCTTCAATCAAAACATTTGAGTTTTCTTAATATTAATTTCAATACAAAATAATTTCTTACAGTATTACAATTGATTCACCAATGGTTTCTAATTTTTGTTTTAGTTTTCTAATACCATTTTCAATATTTAGAAAATAAATAACAAAATGTTTTCTCACCTGGAAGATTATATAACATTTGATACTACTATTCTAAATCATATAGGGCTTAATTATTAATGAATCAGCTTTATTCTTATCCTTATAAGATAATGAGCATGCTAATAGCTTTAACAAGCTTTTCTGATAAATTTTATCCCTATCCCGAAACCAGTTTCGAGTTAATGGCTCTCATCAGTGAGGCACCAGGATATTGAGACATTAGATCTAAAATACTAACTCAAGCCCAGCATTTATCTAATACTTAACTATTAAATAGAAAATCTGAAATTTCCAGATATCAATATGTTTTCAAATCCTGCTATCTAACTTAAATAGCTATATGGGTCTGAATAATTTTCAGCTACAACATATATTAATAACCTTAGCAATATTACATCGCCAAAGCCTTAAAAGACAAACTGTAATATTAAAAAAATCAAGTCATACATCATGTGACTTAATAAGCTTGTATTACAAATATACTATAGTGAGTGTGCTAATAGCTCTAAATAAGCTTTTCTGATAAATGCTGCAAGAGAAAGCATCCTCAAACTGGTTTTGAGCTAATGGCTCTCTTCATTGAGGTGCTAGGATATTCAGACACCAGATCTAAAATACCAACTCAAGTCCAGCATGTATCTAATACTTAACTATTAAGTAAAAAATCTGAAAATTTCAGACATCTATATATCTTCAAATCCAGCTATCTAATTTAAATAGCTATATGGGTCTGAATAATTTTCAGCTGCACCATATATAAATAGCCTTAGCAATATAACATCGCCAATGCCTTAAAAGGCAAACTATAATATTAAGATAATCAAGTCAACAAACGTGACTTAACTTAATAAGCTTGTATTACAAATATAATATAATGAGTGTGCTAATAGCTCTAAACAAACTTTTTAGATAAATGCCACAAGAAAAAGCCTTTAAAATATCTATCTAGAATTATCCCTATCCCTAAACTGATTTTGAGCTAATGGCTCTCGTCAGTGAGGAACTAGGATATTCAAACATTAGTGCTAAAATACCAACTCAAGCCCAGCACTTATTTAATACTTAACTATTAAATAAAAAAATCTGAAAATTTCAGACATCTATATATCTTCAAATCCAGCTATCTAACTTAAATAGCTATATGGGTCAATAATTTTCAGCTACACCATACATTAATAGCCTAGCAATATAACAATGCCAATGTCTTAAAAGGCAAACTACAATATTAAGAAAATCAAATCATACATAATATGACTTAACTTAATAAGCTTGTATTATAAATATAATATAAGCTTGCTAATAGTTCTAATCAAGCTTTTCTAATAAATGCTGCAAGAGAAAGCACTTGCTTTTTCTGTTTTCTCTTACAGCATTTATGGGAAACACTTGATTAGAGCTTTTAGCATGCTCATTATACTATATTTGTAATGCAACCTTATTAAGTTAAGTCACATGATGTATGACTTGATTTTCTTAATATTACTGCACAGTTTGCCTTAAGGCTTTGGCAATGTTATATTGCTAAGCCTATTAATATATGGTGTAGATAAAATTATTCAAACCTATATAGTTATTTAAGTTAGATAGCTAGATTTGAAGATATATAGATATCTGAAAATTTCAGATTTTCTACTTAATAAGTATTAGATAAATGCTGGGCTTGAGTTGGTAATTTTAGATCTAGTATCTGAATATCCTAGCATCTCACTGATGAGAGACATTAGTTCAAAACCAATTGGGGATAGGGATAATTCTAGGTAGAGATTTGAAATGCTTTCTCTTGCTGCATTTACTGGAAAAGCTTGTTTAGAGCTATTAGCACGCTCATCATATTATATATGTAATACAAGCTTATTAAGTTAAGTCATGTGGTGTATGACTTGATTTTCTTAATTCTTACACTTTTATTGTTTAGGTATATTCATTCTCATTATCAGAAACAGCTAAAATCTGAGAATATGCATCTTCATTTCCTATCAAACATCTCATCTAAGTAAATAGTAAACTGCTGAAAAATCAAGTCCTAAATTTGAATCCATTCTATATGTCACTTGGTAACTAAATCATTTAATTTTTGCAAATTTTCTAAAATATCTCTTTTTCTAATCTAAATCTTTCCTTTTTAAATGAATATCAAAATAAATACTTTGTCAAATACAAATATTAATTTCTTTCCCTATATCTAATCACTTCAAATTATGCCCCTTCCCCTCCCCACACACATATTATTTCTATCTCTAAACTATATATCAAAAAAAAAAAAACTTGCAGACTATAAATTACACTACTTAACATCAAATAATTATTTCAAATCCTCCCCCACATATTTCAGAAAATGTCTTCTATTTTGCCTTTGTTAGTTTTCACTACACATAATATTTATAACATATTTCTCAATTATTAAAATGATCTAACATTTACTTTTTTAAAAAATAAATAACATATAACAGCTTATTTTTAATATTCAAATCACATATTCATCCCAACTTTTCAATGTAATTATCTTCTCCACCACCTACCAAATCAGTCTCCAAACTTTGTTTCAAAGAATAAAAAACAAACAATGATAATAAGTCGACTTTGTAATTTTTTTTATTTAAGATGCTTTTTATAAATGTGCCAATTATCCTTTTTAGAACAGTTCGTCTTTTACATAATCTTTGATTTTGAGTAGTCTTTAACTCAATATGAATGAACAATTAATATTTTTTCTATCACCAATGCAAAAATTACCCCAATATTCAGTCATCTTTATGATTGATTATTAACCAGTTCACTTTTAACTTTATAAGAATATTATTTAAGATGATCAATAATCATCTTAGGCTTTTTATTGAAGAATAAAACTTGAAATCTTTTATTTTTATTTTTCCTGCTTGAAATAATTTAATGTTTTATTTCTTCCTTAGAGTTATTATTATTCTCCACATTTAAATATTCTAAATGTATTAAAATAATTCAAAATCATATTTTAAATTTTGAACAACAGCTAATTTTTTTTTAACAGTATAACTATAATAAAAACAATATAAACAGTTATTACAAGAAATTTAACTCACCAAAAGAATGCAGATTGGTAGTACTATTATTATTACCTGCACTGACTTGTTTTTATGGTGATAAATGTGAACTTGGAGTTCTACATACTCATATTTCTTAATTTACTAAACTGTGCTATATTTTCTAAAAAGGTTATGAACCCTTCTTTCTTATAAGTTAACTATGATTAAAAAGACTAATTTCCTTTCAGTTATATTAAAAATGAAATTATATTTAATACTGTATATATATATAATTTCATAATCATTGATTTTTTTTAAAAAATCTTTAATTTAAAAATTAATGTAATTGCATTATATTAAAATATCTGTCAAATGCTACATAATATTTGCATTTAAATATTAATTGTATTTTTGATTTATTTTATCAAAAAAAAAAAAAAATTATAAAAAAAAATACATAAATAAAAAACAAAAGCGGAAGTGAATTAATATTTTGAATATTTTTATATATTAAAAAATTTTAATTTTAATAGTTCAGTTTTAGGATATAATTTCATACACATCATTATAATTTTGACATATTCAACACTTGAAAATATATCACCTCCAATTCTTTCTATCTCTTATTCTAATCTTCAAATATAGTTCCTTCTTATTTTTTTCATTCTATAATCCATTCCAAAATAATGATATATGCCCAATTCAATTCCCCTTCATAACTTTATCAATAAATAATATTTCTTACACTTTGCAAATCTTAACTTTTCAAATTTATATTTTTTATTCATCTCTAAACCATACAATTTTTCCAGCTTGCTTTTCTTTGTCCATGTTTTTATCCTGTATAAAACTATATTCTAAATAAAATATCTAGCCAGCTTTTTACATTAATTTCAAAGGAATAAAGAATAACCTTCATCTTATTATGAGTCTATTTCAATCATTGCAATTTGACTCTAATTTATAATTATTTTCATTATCAGTTAACTGATTTACCAAATATTTAAAAGCAATAATCTGCTTTATAACATTCTGTCTTGGTTTAAACAAAATGACACAGTTTTATTTTTTTATTAATCACATTTTAAAGATTTCATTATTACTATTTTCAATCCTAATACTGGAACAGTGATGACTGTTAGAAATTAAACAGTTTAACTTTGAACAGTTTATTGGCAATTATATATTGTTAAACTAGTAATCAATATTAGTAGCTTCTTTTTAATCCCTTTATTTTGCAGTACAATAAATGCTCTTCAGAAACAAATCCTTCTGCTTAGATTTACCCAAACAACCAGTTTTAAGATTTTTTTTTTTTTTTTTAAATATTATTTAAACTACTAATCATAACATTTGAAATGTATTTTAATTTGATACTTAATTTTTGATTTAATCCTACATTGCTGCTATACTTATTATAGTAATATATAATAAGAAAATTCCCCTGTGATTATTGTATATCCTTATGTTTTTCCTCTGATTAAGCTAAATTAATGCAACAATGCAATGATAATTGAAAGGCAACATATTTAGTTTGGCTCTCTTTTGATGTGATAAAATAATAGCAAGTGCAAAAAATATGGGTACGATGGAAGACCAAATATACAAATTGAATCATTTACAAGGATGCAAAAAAGATGATAATCATGATAAAAATATATTAATTTTGATTTGCTATTTTAATATAAATCAGTCTTTTTTCTAGAAAAATTATTTTCTGAAAGAAAAATTTGCACTTATTATGCTAAAAATTCTAAATACTCAATAATTTTGTTTTGCTTTTATTGAAATGGGTCATCTATTTAAGGATAGTAGCTGCTGTATTTTAGAAGTATTTAGAAACATTTTCTTTTATATATAATGGGTTTCAAAATTAAACATGCATGCAATTATACTTTAAACACTGTACAAATTGCTAAAGGAAAAGTTTATTTACCCAATATATTTAATAAGGAAATCAAATCATTTATCCAAAAAAAAAAAAAAAAAAAAGCTTGTTTAGAGCTATTAGCACATTCATTATATTCACCAACATATTTAAATACATTACAACATATTAAAAATTAAAAAAAAAATAACCTAAAATTTAAAAATTAAAATTTTCACAACCATCTGGTTTCAAACACAACACAAATATATATTACATAAATTTACTAGTGTTTGTATTCAGTCATTTATAGTTAAAATCTGCAAAGCGCATGTGCAACAGCTTAATGCTGTTTAACTATTATAATTCTCAACTGTAATTCTAATTACCTTAAATATCAAAAGAACTCTTAAATACAAAAAATAATCATAATGCAATTGAAAATTATGAAAAATTATCTAATATATATTTGTATTGTGTTCTTGATCCCTTGAATTTCAGAAGCCTTTACTAATTTTTTAACTTTGAATTTAATGTAATTTATTAATTATTATTTTTTGACTAGTTTAACTTTTAACATTTACCAAATATATTTATTATTTCAAATAATATTACTATATTATTTTATATATCTATTAACTTGGTACTTGCAATATTCATAAAATTGAAAGTACACTTCATGTTGACTTTATATTTCAAAGAAATAAATTATGTGTGGATACTTCTAGTGATTGATTTTTGATTATATTAAAAACAAAATGAATAAAGAAAAGATTACAGATCTAATGGAAAACAAAATATAATAATGACATTTTCATGTCAAGGCAAATGAGTGCAAAAATATGCAAAATTATTGGGGGGGGGGGAATCCCAATGATTCAAACAGATAAACTTAATTAAATAAAGTTTGAAAATCCATATGAGATAAAAGAAACTTTTACAATTGCTATGAAATTCTTGCCAAAGTATATAAAGATTTACTGCTAATATAATAAATTATCCTTAAGGTACTGAGAAAAGTAGGTCATCATAGTGTCCCAATTCAGAAAAAGGCACAGTCAAATAAATAATGGACACAAAAAAGGTTGACTTGCAAAAAATATAAATTGATCTGTGTCATTTAAATGTTCAATTTACTTTTGTCAATGAATGGATATACTGAATAAAATGATTTTTTTTAAAAAAAAAAAAAAATAGAGAATTGTTTAAAATAATGAATGTACTGTATTTTGTAAATAAAATCTCCTGTGAGCAATAATTGCATGTATACATTCAATTTTGAAAGCACTTAATATATGATGAGAATTTCATTAAGTCCTACTTAAACATTATTTCAATCTTCTATTCAAATCAAATAATTTTATTTTTTTTATATCATTTTACATAAATTAATAATATTTAACAAAAGACATTAAAATAATATTCTGGGAAATATAAGTTTATGTTATGAATATTTTTTCTAGATTCTATTCCACTTAAAAACAGAAAATCAACAAACACAAGAAGCTTGATTTGGGTATGCTACTAATACTGCATTTTGTTAACAGAATATCCATATTTATCCAGCTAATGCAGCAAATATATTCTAATTACAATCCACCTGAAAAATAAATTGGACTTAATTGGACACTATTTACAAAGAAGAAAATGTTAAAAAGAAAATTATTTGTGTAAGGATTGATGGATGATTAAATGTCCATAATGATCTAATGATGTAAAAGTAACAATCACAACAGCTGATGGGTATTTGGTAAATATTGTGGTCACAGAAAATCCACATACAATAGATTTCTTGGCAGAGATAGCATTTAATAGCAACAAGAAATTAAAAAAAAGTTGCATTCCATTGTGGCAGATAATACTTTTATATTTCATAGATACATGACTTGCTAAAAATTAAAAAGATATAAATGTGATAACTTATACCTGTTTGCATCTTTTGAATCTCTTAACTAATTAATGTGTTTCCAAATTTAAAAAAATATTGTTGATGTTAAATATTTTCAAAACAACCATTTTTATAACTACCTTCATCATACAGACAGGTGAATCTAGTTAAAGCCTGTTTGAACAGTTTTCTGGATTGTATGAATGCTTCCATTAAAAACTGGTTTACATTCCTAAATTACATGATAAAATTGATAGCAATGTGCAAGCAAAAGTTGCCAATGATATGCTTTAAAATGTTCAAGATATAAATTGCATTTTGAAATCTATCACTGAGACTTTTGATGAAATACAAAAATAACGAATGTTTCATTGCTTATTTGTGCATCAAACTGATTTAAAAACTACAGATGATGTGTAATGCAAGACCAAAATATTAAGAAAAAAATTGTAAAAAGAATATAATAACTTTATTTTCTTGCCTACATACTTTAATCCAAAGCAAATCAATAATACTGAACTTCAATTGAATGAAAATGAGAAGAAAAAAAACCTGAGATTTCATCTGATAAATTTAAAATCCAAGTTAAGTTTTCTATTATTAATAGTGAAGTTCCAGGCACAAAATTGTTACAGGAATCATTTTTCAATGAATCTGTGATGTTGCAAGTATAATTTTATGAGTGAAAAGATAAATAAAAAAAACAATGTGTTCCTATTATTGAACAACAGAAATTCAAGCATCTTAAGCTAGAGTATATATTTTACTTTTTTTAGTTGAATTCATTCAGGTTTTAAAATGGACTGAAAGTTGAAAAGATTTCTTAGCAAGTATTTTTATTTAAAATATTTAATGCTAGCGCTAAGCCTTAGTTTGTGTGGGCATTTCTCTGAAATGTGTTTTGCATTCTGAATTACTATTATTATTATTTTATATTTATTATACATAATAAGCAGAACTAATGCTTATTAACTTCTTTTATTTTCAATTCATTTCTGAATGTATTTTATGTCTGATTTTCTATTGATAGATATAAATCCTATCAAAACCTTGGATTGTTAATCTTGGAAAGCATTAAAACATGACTGAGCAAGCTTTCTAATATATAAAATATTTTTAGTATTAATATAATAAGCAGGATTCTCCCTTCAACCCCCTCCCCCTCCCAATTTAGAACAAAATAATCAGGTTGTATTTATATATTGGACTATTTCAATTACCCAGTATAAGTATTGAATCTCTAGAAAAATTTAACTTTACTTAAATATTCCAAATACATTCAACTGTTAGTAATACGACATAAGTTAATATATGCATTATGTTTCAAGAGATGTTATTCTCCCCTCTTCTTCAAGGGTTTCTGGCCTGATCAGTGACAATATTGGCATGAGAATCGAACGTGGACCCTTAAATTTTTTAATATTAAATTTTAAAGTAACATTCTAACCAACTGGGCCATCCTGCCAAGGGCAAAAGTCAGTAGAAATTTCATATACTTAAAAACGAAGTTCCTCCTGATTTCTCCACTTTTTTCCAAGAGCAAAGATGATTAGTGGTTTCCATACATTATGTGTAGTCACACTGAGTTGACTTATGGTGTTGTTTGCCATTGTCATATAGGTGGCTTCTTTACGTCTTTGTACCTTTTCTTTTCTATCCAATATTTATGTATTTTCCCAATTGAACATATGTTTACTGGTACATATATGGTCTGCTACCTTAGTCACATCTGTTTTCTCTCTTCTAATCATCAGTTTGTATTCTTGCAAGTGCTTTTCAATGGGACAACAGGGCTCACCAATATACACCTTCCACATTTACATGGTAGTTCACAGATGCAGTTTTTTCTTTTCAGTATTTCAAGTTTAGGCTTAGTAGATGTTAGAATTCCCCAGAGTGTGGTATAGCTCTGGAAAGTTGTTCTGATGTTATACTGATTGCAGATTTTCTTTAATTTGTCTGCTATTTTTAGTATGTATGGGTACATTACATTAGCAATATTTTTCTTTTGATGGTTCTTTTCATTGTTTATCTAAGATTTTCTTAATAACTGCTGATGGATAACCATTTTCTATTTCTACAAGAGTGTGATCAATATAGATTTTTTCTTTTTTCAAAATGCTGGTTTCTGAACAAACTTCTTTTGGTCTGTTCCATAGTGATAATATAATTCCATGTTTTGGGTTTCTGATGTGTTTGCATATAGGCTAAGTATTTTCCTGTATGGATGATAAACTGGCCAAAGTAGGAAATCATTTAACTTTCTTATTACATTCAAATATCACGCACCTTTTGAGTGTTAAATAAATGAATACTTTCCTCTTCAATCCAAGATATAGTATTTATGCAGGAATAAAAAGGATCCTCTTATTCCTATGACTCAAATTCTTTTATATGAGCAAATTTGAAGTACTGTTGAGGAGAGCGTGAGTAGAATTCTCACTTTAAATTACTATTTATGATGTTTTTTGACTGAATGACGCTCTCCTCAACAGTACTTCAGATTTGCTCATATAAAAGAATTTTGAGTCGTAGGAATAAGAGGATCCTTTTTATTCCTGCATAAATACTATATCTTGGATTGAAGAGGAAAGTATTCATTTATTTAACACTCTCAAAAGGCGCATACTCAATTAGCTTGAAAGGCTGATATAGAATGTAATATAATTGTAAACATGGCGCTAGATAATATAATTGCTAATTAACTTTCTTATGTAAATCTGAAGGGATAATTCCTAAAGGTTGGCAACTAAAACCTCCAATTCATTCCCAGAGAGCTGAGAAAATTACTCAGACAACAAGTGAAGCTCTGTTAAGAGAAAGAATAAATGCTCAAAGGTTTTCCAAGTATCAAATCTGGCATTCCATTAATAATGCAGAATGTTTTCTCAAAAATAAACTTACTGATGAAGATTTTTACAAGAATTCCTCAAGCAATAAGAAAATCATATTCCACATTCGATGGAAAAATAAAAATTGCCAAAAAAAAAAGGGGCATACTAAAAGACATCATGTACCAAGCAGTGTTCCAGCTTCATCTGTTAACTCTGTTCTAAACATCTAGCAGATGCTGAAATTTCTGTTCTTGAAAAAAGATTAAACTTTGCCATAACACTAAATATCTCTTTATTAGATATTATGGCAGCCATCAAGGAAGACCCTCAAAAATTGCTTTAGAAGAAGCAGCAGAATTACATTGGAGAATAAAAACAATACTTGACAAGCAACAAAAATTGAAGTCAAACATATCCTATGATGAGGAAAGCAATTAAATCTGAGTAGATAAATCAATAATTATTTTCACTGCTGATAAAGACAATGCAATAGCTATAATGGATACAACTGATTATGACAACAAAAGTAGGCCAATACAGAAAAATGGCAAAAAAAAACCCATATTGAGTACAGAAACAAAGTTACAAGCATTGCTCAGAAAGCATCACAGATATTTCAGTGATTTAGAAAAAAAAATCATATTTCAGCAAAATTCCTCATCTTTATGGGCAACTTAAAATCCATAAGAATCGTGTTTTATTAAGACCTATTGTTGGTTCTAGAAATTCACCTTGCCAAAATTTCTTCTCAAAGTTCTTAATCCTTTGGCAAACGAAACCCGGTCATTTGTCGAGGTTTCTAGACACTTTGTAGAATTAATCAAGAACATAAAAATTGAAAGAACTGACTTACTGATAAGCTTTGATATGAAAAATTTATTCACAAATGTATCATGTGAAGATGCATTGTCTATTGTAAGGAAAAGATTAAATGGTGATAATAGCTTACAAATTAGCTTCCTATTGATAGTATAATAAAACTTAACATTCTGCATAAAAAACAATCTACTTTCACTATAACACAGAATTCTTCCAACAAAATCAAGGAATAACTATGAGCTCACCATTGCCACCCCTGATTAACAATATTTACATGGAAGAACTTGAAACCACAGCCATAAAGACTTCCAACTAAAGTTTGGCTTCACTATGTAGATGATACATTAGTTGAATGGTCACATGTTGAAGGACTACTACAAGCTTTCTGGAAACATATCAACAACATATCCCTTTCAATTAAATTCACAATAGAATCATTCTCAAAAATTGGTATTTTTAAATGCTGTTGTGACAAGATTCCCTTATGGCAAAATCAAAATTACTGTTTACAGAAAACCCACACATACGGGAAAATACTTAACCTATACATCCAATCATATCAAAAACACAAAACATTGACTTATACTATTACTATGAGCAAAAGAAGTTTGTTCAGAAACCAGAGATTTGAAAAAAGCAAAGATATAAATAGAATAAACTCTTATGAAAAATAGTTATCCAGCAACTGTTATTAAGAAAATCTTAAATAGACAACAAAAAGAAACATCAAATATATATATATATTAGTACTGTAGGGTTCCCATACATGCCAAAAATAATAGACAAATTAAGGGAAATCTGCAATTAAGATAATATCAGAACAACTTTACAGAACCATACCACACTACAGGGAATTCTAACATCTACAAAGCCTTCAACTTGGAAATGCTGAAAAAAAAAAAATTCATCTATGAAATACCACGTGAATGTGGATGAGAATATTGGTGAGACATATAGTCTCATTTAAAAGTGCTTGCAAGAACACAAATTGATGATTAGATGAGAGAAAACATGTGTCTAAGATAGCAAACCATGTAAGCACTAGCGAGCATATGTTCAACTGAGAAAATACAAAAATATTGGATTGAGAGTAAAAGGTACAAGAAAATTTTTTAAAGAAGCTGATCACATGATAATGGTGAGCACCCCCATAAGTCAACCTAGTGTGACTATACATAATTTATGGAAAACACTAATCAACTTTACTCTTAGGAAAAAGTGGAGAAATCAGAAGGAACCTTGTAGTTAAGTATATGATATTTCTATTGACAGTTGCCTTTGGCAGGGTGGCTGTTAGTTACAGCTTTACTTTAAAATACGATATTCAAGAATCTAAGGATCCAGATTCGGTCCCTATGCTAGTAGTGTCACTGCTCAGGCCAGCAACACCTGAAGAAGAGGGAAATAATATCTCTCAAAATCTTGTGCATATACTAACCTTTGTGCTATTACTAACAGTTGAATGTATTTGGAATATTTAAATAAAATTAAATTTTTCTAAAGATCAATACTTATATTAGATGATGGAAATAGTTTAATATATAATAGAATTAAATACCACCATCACAAACCTTCAGGAAAACACCAAATAATTAGATTTTTAAATTTTTTAAAAATACTTGAAATTTTTTCCTAACTTAAATCTTTTTTCCCCCATTCCGAATGCTTGGTAAGACCTGTCAATCCCACTATAAATATTCCCCAATGTAAATTCCATCCTTATAAAACCATTTTCATTTAATACTCATTATTTTTCAAGTCTATATATTATTTTTAATATGTCAAAAAAAGAATAATGATTCTCTTAATGAATGAAAATAATATATAACATAATCAATATAATCAATTTTTTCAATTAAACTTTTTTTCAGTAAGAAATGGGGTTCTATTTCTTTCATGCTTACGATTAAAATACTCGGGAAACTAATGCATTTTCTAAGTTAATTTAGAATTGGTACTTAATATCACTAAAACTGCTTTTATAGATAGAAAAACAGGATCATTTCCTCTATATTACTTAATTGTTAAATCTTGTATATTTATTTTATTTATATTTTCTATACAAAAATTTTAATTTTTTTTAAAAAATTCACTTTATATATTTAAAATATAAATATTTCTAATATAAGTCCTTTTAACACCTCCCACATTTTATAATTTCCTATACTACCAGAGAGAAACAAATACTAAATACGTTTCAATTTAATAAATAATCAAAATAATAAGCAAGTATTACAAAAGATTTATGCATTTAATTAATTTAACTCATAATTAATTACCTAAAACTACTTATTCAAAATATTGAATGTCTAAAATATTGAAGTATCAAAATATAAAAATGAATATTAGATTATCCTTCCTATTCATTGACAAAGCATCAAGCAAATAACTAACTTTGGTGATTTCAGTTATAATGTATTTGGACAACTATGACTTACCAGGTTTACTTCTCTCTGCATTACATATGATGATTTCTCCACTTATTGACTTGTCTTTTGTTATGACTAGATTTTAGCTTTTCAAGAGAAAAGTAATTAAATAAGTATTCTAGTTAAATATAACAACTGGTTTCATAATGTAGCAGTTTAAGGAGAAGAGTTAATTCAAGTTGGCTTTAATTCATAATCTCAACAAGTAATATACTGTTTATAGGAAGTTAAAATCTGACAAACATCTGCTGCCAACATTTAAAATCAATGAAATGTCTCTAAACCTTAGTAAACAGTCTATTTAAATAGTACTTTCAGGTAATTATGATAATGACAAAATTGAAATACTAGGACATATACCTTCACCATGAATATATTTTTATTTATGATTTACTGGTCTTTAATATTTATATTATATTTGTAGTTTATGATAAATTAGATTGTTATAATTTATTACTTATGTAGATGTAGTTATTATAGCTTGCATTACATCTGATCTTGTACTGAGTGTGATTTTACAACAGTGAACTCTTATATTATCACATCCAATAAGTTGAAGAGCATATTGATTGTTTTTATGATTTTGACATTGTATTTAAATAAAATTTTACAGAATATCCTTAAATGAGACTTTTCTAATGCCTTTATATTGCATCGATAGAGTATCCAAGTCTCAGTTACATATAATAAATTAGGTAAAATAACAGCTCAGTATACAGATAACTTAAATGCAGTAACCATTTCTCAGAAATGAAATACTTTTAACTTGTTAAAAGTAACAGCAGCACATTGAAATCAACGTTCTACTTCAACATCTACGTCCACCTTTCTATGTTACATTCTCAAGTTGATAAGCACTATTAAAAATTGCTGAGGATTTTTCTTCATCATTGGCAAATAAAGAATTTGAGCATTTTTTAAATTATTATTCAACCAATATCTTTAAATGTTGCATTCAAAACCTTAAGTTCATTCTGTAAATCTTCTGAACTGGCAAAAATAACACAATCATCAGCATATTATAAATCCAGAATCCAAGAAGTATGTTCTTGTTTTTGCTTTTAATCGATTCAAATTAAAAATTCCAGCATCAAATCTGTACCTCAATCCATTTCATTAAGCCACCTAGAAATAGTTCCAAGGGCAACTGTCACAAACATTAAAAACAAAGCTAGAGCAAGTACACATCTCTGTTTAACACCAGTTTTTATTTCAAATGCCCCAGATTTTCCATCTATCATAACAATACTTCCAATCATTCCATGATTAGAAACTGTATATTAATATAAATTTTGATGGACAATCAATCAAATCTGTTTGATTAACTAAATTAATTGTCTTGACCAAATCATTAAAAGCAATATATATATATCACTCCTTTGATCTAGCACTTTTCCAAAACCCAAGTATATAGTGCTTCTTGATTCTTTAAAATCACATTGAATCTCCATTAACTATTTATCTATGACTAACAGCAACCTATTCAACAACATCTTTGCTATAGTGGATAATAATGATATTCCATGATAATTATTACAGTCTAATCTATTCTTTTTATTTTTCAAAACTGAAACAATAAAAACATTTTTAAAATCAGGCAGTACAACTTCATGAGTCCATATATTCCTTTAAAAATCCAATATTTTTGAAGTTAACATATCACCACCATATTTTAAAACTTCTCCAGATAGCCTTTCCATTGTTATGATTACGAAGAGTTGTTATACTTTATTAAGATATCAACTCAACTCATTATTCAAAAAATGATCAAAATACTCCTTCTACCTGTTCAAAATATTGTTGTCATCCTATAACAGTACCATTGACAGATTTAATAATATTGTGATGCCGTTTCTCGGGTTTACATGTTGCTTTCAGGGCATAAAAAAGTCCAGAGTGATTACTATCAATGTATACTTGTATCTTCTTGTAATTTTATTCTACCAATTATTTTTAAACTTTCTTGTCATTTTATGAAGTTCCATATTTATTATTGACCTAAGCATAAAATGCCACATTTCTTTTTAAGCAAATTATTAATAGCAAGGTCATTATCAGAAAACCAATCATGTTTCTTCCTCTTAGTGAACCCAAATGGCATATTCCTTAAGAGAATCCCATGCATCAATAATATGACAATCCTGAAGGATCAATTAGCAATTTTGGTATAACTTATGAATATAACTAAAGTAAGATCTATTTTTGAATGCTCCTATTATTTTAATCTTGACACACGAATCTATAATTCATCCAACAATCTGTATGTGTAAGTGATCATATAGTATGAACATTCTGATTCCTAAGTATAATGTCACCTATTAAATGTTATGATTTTGATTCTAGATGCATCCATGTTCTTTTATAGCAGTTTTTCATGTATTAGTGCAAAAATTCAATAATTCTAAATCAATTGAATTTACAGCACCAATACCATTATTCCCAACAACTTTGGTCAATATCTATTATTTGTATCAACATGTACTTTAAAATCTCTAAGACAATTTTGGCTTTTAATGGTATTGCTGTAATAATGCTATTTAGCAAAGAATAAAAAACCTCTAAATTTTGTGAATCTAAGATAGCATACCATTAACAAAATGAGCACTAGTACTATTAAATTTTCATTGACTTAATGAAGAATTCCAAGAACTGAAGATACTAAATTAAACTTTACAATAAATCTTACAGCAAGTCTTCTCCTTCCACTTGATTGATCTGCTCTTTCAAAAAAATTTGTAGCTAGCCACCTACTTTATTAAACTTTCTTTCTCTGGAAGACAAGTTTTACTAAGAGAAGCTATATCAATCTTAAATCTTTACTGCTCTATAGACATAAGTGCAGTCCTTTGTTATGGTCTTGAAAAGTTGTAACAACTAAAGTTTACATATTCCTTTGAATTTATATTTAAGGAAAAAAAAAATTATAAAACTGCCTCCTGCTTTACCACTGCTACTGTTATTACTATTATTATTATTTTTTTATCATTATAAAGAATAATCTACTAGTATGATAATCTAACCAGATCATAAAAGACAAGCTATTTTTAGACCATATTTAGTAGGTTCATTCCATTTCCATGATAGTTTGATTAATACATTGCAATTAATGAAACATTTATTCATAACACAAAAATTTTACTACCAAAATTATTTATTTGAAATTAATAATTCAATAATAATTTATTTCCATTGATCTTAAAAATGCAAACACTCAGTAAAGATTCTGATGTAGACAATAATAATTCTTTTTATTTTTTAATTCTTTTTAAGGGAACAAAATTTAGAAACTTTATTATTGCATGTATACTATTGTAATTAATGTGTTACTATCTAAAAAAAGAGACATCTCTGAATGTTATCTTAAATGGACAGCAACTGCCTTCTACACTATAAAAGGAATAATTTTTTTTGTGCTTGTTCAACTTTATCATGAAGGCATCAGATAACAACAAAAACATGCCTAGGAATTTAAGTAATTTTGTAGTTAAAGTTTCAATATGAAAAAACTTCTCAAAAATCATGTTAATTTTAATATAAAATTTAACATTAATCTCATTATGCAGAAAATTCAGATAACTCAAAAGGATGCTTAAGAATACTGAAGGTAATCTGCCCTGCTCAGCTTCCAAACAGTTGATGAATTGAATGCTGTTTGGTGGTGACAATGGTAGCATATTTGTCTTGAATTCAAATCTGATAAAAGAAATGATCAAAATTTTTTCAAAAAATTTGAAATTTTCCTTTCAAGTAACTAACTCATAACCAATCCAATTAATCATTCAATATTAAACAATCAATAAATATATAGCTATTCTTAGGTAGAAAAAAAAAATTCAAATCTTTAATATCCACAAATTGACAAATCGACATTATATTATTTCCTCCTTCTTCACTACTCCTCTATAATGGGCTATTGGATAGGTTTTGCTATGCGGTGGGCTATTTAAAAGCTGTTTTATCTATTTTGGAAATAAAGGAATTGTAAAGAATGTAAGAACAATGAAATATTTATATAATATATTATGACAGTCTTCAATGTAAACAATCAAACTCAAACTTTTATTGAAATATAAATATATACTTCTTAATTTATGAATGATGAATTTCAAAAAGTTAATTGGATTTTTGTAGATGAAATCAGGGATATTCAGTCTTAACAATAAGAACATTATTGCAAATGAATATTTATTTTGATCATATTACAAAGCATTATATTAATATGAAATAAATAAATTCCTAGGATCTCATGATCTGGGAAATTGTTACTTATATAAAGATTTGATCGCATACCTATATGCCTAAAAGCATCGTAGTGAATCATGGAGAATGTATCTCCATGACAAGTCTAAGTAATATGACAAACAATAAAAATGATTTTCCTTTTAATATCAGGCAACCATATACTTCTATTCATTAAGTAACTGTGCATAAATATAAAACATACATCGATTTTTAAAGGCTGCTACAGGTGGTGTCCATAAACTATTCATTTCATAATAAGCCTTAATAATTCCATTACTCTAAAAAGAATTTTAAAGTAATTTGTAATAATTAAAATGTTGACTGTCAACTACAAAGTTAAACCAATTAAACAATTTCTGTGAATTCATTGAGATTCTTTTGTAAAATCTAGATTAGTTCTTAATGTTAATATTCAAACACATTCATCTAAGTACATCAAAATAATAAGTTGGCATGTGACAAATATAATAAAATGAGCTTAGTATCAGAAAACTATTCACATGTAGAAATAAAAAATTTGCTACAAATACTTTAAACTTTACTTCTGTATAAAATGTTGCATTATACATATAGATATTTAGTGATTGTTGAGAATGAACTTTCAATGCTCTGTATGAAAAACCATCTACAATAAGATTAGGCAAATCAGCAAAATTTTAAGATCAGATAGAATTAGGGTTATTAATGTAATGACATTAAAACTTAAGGTATAAATTATTTCAGTAGCTCATATTTTTTAGCAATGTTTATAAAATTCTTGGCCTGAGGCAAGAGGGAAGGAAAGTGTCACTTGTTAATAAAGTATTCATGATTAAAAAACAAATATGAATATCTACATAATTTATATTAAAGTATGCTTTCAAGAACTAAAGCACCAAAAAATAATAGTTTGGTTATGGAGTTAATATTGCATCATTAGTGAGCAATGGCAGCTTATTATGTAAAAGATTTGAATAATAAATGTATTTCATATTTGCAAACATATCTCAAAAAAATGTTGGTGAGTAAGGTTGAAAATCCTAAAATATTAGGAAATACATTACAAGCATAAGACAAATTAATTGCATAAAAACTTTGTTAGTTAAAAACTACTGTTATATACAAAATATTTGAACTGACAACTTAAAAGGTATAGCTATATAAGATAGCTATGACAATAATATATGAACAAATATCAAGTTAACTTAATAGTAAGAACTTGTTTTAACTAAATGTATAATTATTATAATTAATAAGGTTTTTTTTTTTTCATTTGTCTAATAACAACCTAAACATATACTTAGTGTATTTTATTTTTTTTCTTGTAAAATCTTGGAGGTTTATATTTTTTTTTCCATCGCACAAGATTGGAAAAAGGAAAGAAAATGTTATGTTTTGTTTTTTTTTCCTTTTTTCTCTTCCTAACAAGTTAATGTATATAATTATATTATGTAGAGAATAGAACACATTTGATAAGTCCTTTGTTAGAGACCTGAACGGCCATTTTTAATTCCCAAAAAAAATTACAGGACCTACAATTTTAAATAAAATGTCTAATTTATTACAATAAATAAATATATATATATACATTTTTATAAAGTGCAAATATGAAAGAATGTTATAAAGCTGATAAAGTAGACATTACCACAAAAAATAATTAAAAAAAAAAGATATTTTTCACATTTTTAAAATCTTTATTTTTACATTGGTTCACAAACTCTCAATTTTGAAAGGTATAGCCTAAAATGACAATTTCATAGACAGCTTCATCACATTCGTCATAAAATGCAGAAAAAAATAATATATAACATGACCTACCTGAGTTACAGATTGTTGGTGTAATGTGGCAAAAGGTGACCATTTCAATTTCGTTTTTCTGCTTGACACCCTGTATGTTCTATTTTTGCAAGCAGTTGTTTTTCTAGGCCCTCTATGCGGGATATCTATTAGAAATGCAAGGTTTTGTGTGGATTAGAAATGCAAGGTTTTAGTGTGGATCAAAAAAAAAAAATAACAGTAATAACTTTAGTAAAGTGTAAGTTATGGGGATAAAAAATAATTACTATATTATTGAAAAATCATGGGCTAAATTATGCATTATTACATAGGAAACCATAATAGCAAAGTATGCTATCAAATGAATAAAAAGTTATCTATAATGAAACGAATAAAAATGTAGTAAATTCTAAGTTATGCATGTAAAAAATAATTACTACATTATTGGAATATCATGAGGGTAAGGGTGAGCTAAATTATGCATTATTACATAGGAAACCATGATAGCAAAGTATGCTATAAAATGAATCAAAAGTTATCTGCAAAGTATGCTATAAAATGAATAAAAAGTTATCTACAATGAAATGAATAAAAACGTAGTAAATTCTAAGTTATGCATGTAAAAAATAATTACTACATTATTGGAATATCATGAGGGTAAGGGTGAGCTAAATTATGCATTATTACATAGGAAACCATAATAGCAAAGTATGCTATCAAATGAATAAAAAGTTATCTATAATGAAATGAATAAAAACGTAATAAATTCTAAGTTATGCATGTAAAAAATAATTACTACATTATTGGAATATCATGAGGGTAAGGGTGAGCTAAATTATGCATTATTACATAGCAAACCATAATAGCAAAGTATGCTATAAAATGAATAAAAACTTATCTGCAAAGTATGCTATAAAATGAATAAAAAGTTATCTACAATGAAATGAATAAAAACGTAGTAAATTCTAAGTTATGCATATAAAAAATAATTACTACATTATTGGAATATCATGAGGGTAAGGGTGAGCTAAATTATGCATTATTACATAGCAAACCATAATAGCAAAGTATGCTATAAAATGAATAAAAACTTATCTGCAAAGTATGCTATAAAATGAATAAAAAGTTATCTACAATGAAATGAATAAAAACGTAGTAAATTCTAAGTTATGCATATAAAAAATAATTACTACATTATTGGAATATCATGAGGGTAAGGGTGAGCTAAATTATGCATTATTACATAGCAAACCATAATAGCAAAGTATGCTATAAAATGAATAAAAACTTATCTGCAAAGTATGCTATAAAATGAATAAAAAGTTATCTACAATGAAATGAATAAAAACGTAGTAAATTCTAAGTTATGCATGTAAAAAATAATTACTATATTATTGGAATATCATGAGGGTAAGGGTGAGCTAAATTATGCATTATTACATAGCAAACCATAATAGCAAAGTATGCTATAAAATGAATAAAAACTTATCTACAATGAAATGTATAAAAACAGTAAATAAAATAAAATAAATAACCCAAAGGAATTACAAGCAATTATTATATATCAGTGGGAGATGATGATGATGAATGTTGAATACTTACGGGTAATGGGGAATACGAAACCTCAAAATCAAACACATCAACAGAAAAGTTCGTCAGAATCAAAATTACGTTCAGTGGCGAAAATAATTGTTTTCTCCGTATATTTTTTTTATCCGTTGATAAAATCTAGAAAGATAAAAAAAATTTACAAAATTTTAATAATGTACTTTACAAAAATTGCTATAAAAAATCTAATTTTCATCGCACAGAAAAAAATTTTAGATGTACAAAAAGATAGAAAAATGGCGGAGAGAAAGAAAAAAAAAGCGTAACTGTGACGTATACGGTTTGCACGCTATTGCGGTCGAAATTGGAAACTTATTTTTCAAGCGTAATTAGGCGTCTATAGGTCACAAGGGGTTAAGTTAGTGTGATGTGCATTTAATACCTGTGATATGATATTAATACTAGCTTATTATTAATAGAATCTGACTAGTTCAGTGCTGTTGAAGTGTAATGGACATTGAAGCTTGAAATCCATGGATGACAACTCTTCTCCATGACTTCCGATCCTCAAATTTAAGCAATAAACTATTTGATTTATTTATTATTAATAATAAACTTGTTATTAAGAAGGCTTATTCTTTTCATTCTCATTTTCTGTATATGTGTGCATCTTCTCTCAACAATAGTTAATTAAAGATAACTATATAAGTGTGATTACTGCTCTAAGTTGGTTTTTAAAATGGCATTTCAACTTGAGAAAATGGCACCTGTAGTAAATAAACAGAATTAAACTTCCAAGTACAAAGCAGCTGCCTTTATTAATGATTATTTTGCCGATCAAGATAGTTAGATACAGATCAAGTAATAGATCTCCTCAAAATGTAATAATTATCATTAAAGTGATTAACTGCAATTCTCTTACAAATACCATGGTACTTGGTTTGATTAATAATATTAAAATACTGAAATCATCAATATCTAATTAATTAGTTATTATTTGACATACTAACATGTATACATATATCTAGAGCACATTAACTTCAATTGACTTTTTCAAGACATTTGTTTAGCATAACAGTTTTATTATAATTTTCTCATTTCATTATTTCTAATATGCATTAATTTTGACTGGTCTCACCAATATACCTTCTTCCACATTCACATGGTATTTCATAGAAGCAGTTTTTTCTTTTCAACATTTTAAGTTTAGGCTTTGTAGATGTTAGAATTTCTCATAGTATGGTTATAGCTCTGGAAAGCTGTTCTGATATTGTACTGTCCAGATTTTCCTAAATTTGTGTTATTTTTAGTATGTATGTATAGGTATATTACAGTACCAATAATTGTTTTTTCTTTTAATGGTTCTTTTTGTTGTCTATTTAAGGTTTTCTTAATAACAGGTGATAGATAACTGTTTTTGATAAAAGTTTGTTCTATATAGATCTTTTCTTTTTTCAAATTGCTGGTTTCTGAACAAACTTCTTTTGCTCTGTTCCATGGTAATAGTATAACTCCATGTTTTGTATTTCTGGTGTGACTGGATGTATAGGCTAAGTATTTTCCCGTATGTGTAGGTTTTTGGTAAACTGTAGTTTTGATTTTACAATGAGAGAGTCTTTTCATAAGAACATCTAAGAATGCCAATTTTTGTTATTGTTCTGATTCTGTTGTGAATTTAATTGAAGGGGATATGTTGTTGATGTGTTTCCAGAAAGTTTGTACTAGTGCTTCACCATGTGGCCATACAACAAATGTATTATCTACATAGTGAAGTCAAACTTTAAATGGATATGGAGTTTTTATGGCTGTGGTTTCAAGTTCTTCCATGTAAATATTGCTAATCAAGGGAGACAATGGTGAGCCCATAGCCAATCCTTGATTTTGTTGGAAGAATTCTGTGTTATATTGAAAATAGGTTGTTTTTATGCAGAATGTTAATAGTTCCATTAAACTATTAATAGGAAGAGTTGTTCTGCTTTGTAAGCTACTATTTAATCTTTTTCTTACAGTAGACAATGCTTCTTCACGTGGTACATTTGTGAAAAAATTTTCCATTTCAAAGCTTACCAGTAAGTCAGTTCAGTTCTTTCAATTTTCATGTTCTTGATTAATTCTACAAAGTATCTAGAATCCCTGACAAAGGACCAGGTCTTGTATGCCAAAGAATTAGAACTTTGAGAAGAAATCTTGACAAATTTTTGCAAGGTGAATTTCTAGAACTAACAATAGGTCTTAATGAAACATGATCCTTATGGATTTTAGGTAGACCATAAAGGTGATGAATTTTGCTGAAATATGATGTTATTTTTCTTTTTTCTGAATCACTGAAGTATCTGCAATACTTTCTAAGTAATGATTGTAACTTTGTTTCTGTACTCAGTATCAGATTTGTTGCAATTTTTCTGTATTGGCCTGCTATAAGGAGTTCTTGTATTTTGTTGTTATAATCAGTTATATCCATTACAACTGTTGCATTGTCTTTTTCAGCAGGGAGAATAATTATAGATTTATCTACTTTGAGACATGTAATTAGTTTTCTCTCACCATAGGATATATTTGACTTCAATTTTTGTTCCTTGTCAAGTGTTCTTTTTATTCTCCAGTGTAATTCTGTTGCTTCTTCTAAAGGCAATTTATGAGTGACTTCCTCGGTAATCCTCTTTCAAGAATAGAAATTTCAGTATCAGATGTTTAGAACTGAGAGTTTTAACAGATGAATCTGGTACACTGTTTGGTACATTATGATTTTTGATATGCCCATGTAGGTTAACAAGTTTCTTATTTTGTCATTCTTTTATTTTTCCATGTAATGTAAAATATGATTTTCTTAGTGCATGAGAAACTCTTGTGAAGTTTTCATCAGTAAGTTTATTTCTTAGATAACATTCTACATTATTAATGGAATACAAGATTTGATACTTAAAAAACCTTTGAGCATTTATTCTTTCTCTTAACAGAGCTTCTCTTGCTCTCTGAGTATTTTTCTCAGCTCTCTGGGAGTGAATTGGAGATTTTAAATTGCAAACCTTTAGGAATTATCACTTCAAATTTACATTTACATAAGAAAGTTAAATGATTTTCTACTTTGGCCACCAGCTTTAGACATAATTTTTCACAATGTCTAAAGTTTGATATAGTATTGGGTCCAAACCAAATACTTAGTGTTTTCCTGAAGGTTTGTGATGATGGTATTATAGTTGTATTTATATGTTAGTCCAGCATATAAATACAACAAAAGCATTGTGTATGTCAATACAAAAATCCCCTATTTCATCACAATGAGAATTTATTGAGGCTTTTTAGTAAAAATAGCTCAAGAATACAACAATGTGCTATAATAAATTATTTACATAAAAATAAAATTTGAAAGTCAATTAGAAAAAATAAATTGCAAAATTGAATTTTAAATAATATACAAAAAATCTTTTCTCATGACACTATCTCTTTGGAGAATAAATATAACAATCCAAATGTTTCATGAAAAATAACAACAAAAAAATTCAAATCAAAGATTTAAAAAAAAGTAACCAATTAAAACTATCATCAATTAATTCATAAACCATATGAATTGTCATTATATTCATTAAACAGTTATAGTAATAGTAAAGAAATATAATTATATCTATTAAAACAAAAATCAACAAAAAAATTATCAAAAAAAGCAACAAAAAGAACACTGTCATCAAGCAAAATACAGCTAACCTATAACACCCCCCCCCCCCAATTTAAAATATTAATTATATAAACCAGTTGTTAATCATAAAAATTTTAATAAATCTCAATCTTATTTCCAAATATATATGAAGATATTATCAAAATCATTTTAAGTTATTTAATTATTGATATTTTAAATTCCCATATGTCTTCATATCTAATAGAAATAAATGCAATTATATTTATTTGTCTAAGTATAGTATTTGGAAAATCTTAATGTAATTGTGTGATGCTCCATTTTCAGAGCAAACTTTTGTTCCAATTGAATACAAATTAAAAATACCTTGGAGAAATGCTGAAAAATTAATTAAATCCTATAAAAAAAATTTAAAAAAGGTAAATCTGATAATCCATGAAAAAATCCTATATACTTTATTGGTATATATAAAAATTTATTTTCAAAAATAAGGTGTTGAATTTGCAGAAAATATTGTCAAGTGTGCTGAAATTATACTACTGCAGAGAAAATTTATTCCTACTATCCATATATAATTTTCCAGTATTCTAGAATCTGTCTTAATAATGAAAATGGTCAGATAATAAATGGGTTATCTCATTGATCAAAATTAGATACATTCAATAATTCCATTACAAAGGTGAGGCTGATATGTTTTAGATGCAACTGAACTGAATACAATGCAATAAATTGTATAGTAGAAAAATGTGCCAAATCATTGCAATTTGATACAGCCAAATATAACTGTTTCTCAGTAAATGAAAAAATGTTTGACACAAATTGTTGATCACAATAAACAAGGTGTACATTTTCAAATATTTTAAAAAATGGAGAGTTGGGAATCTTTTCAAACTAAACTTCTATAAAGTTGGAATTGTAAATGAAATTAAGATTTTAAATTTTAAGTAGCAACTACTTCTAACATATTTGTCATTGGAGAAGAAACTGCAGTTTTTCAAGATTTAATTTAAAAAAATTAAAATTTAAAATCTAATTTAAAATTTAAAAATAATATAATTTATTTAAAATAAATCATTTTAAATAAATTATATTAAAACTGATAAAACATTTCTCCATTATTTTAAAACATTCATACATATCCCCCTATTATCATTATTATAAAATAAATGATTATTAATATTACATATTAAATTTTAAGTCTATTATTATATTTTAGTTGCCTATGTAAAAATATCTAAATGAAAAATAAAGTATTAACTTTAAATAAATCAATTATAAATATTTTAAAATAATCCTGTATGTGGATATAGACTTTGATGACTTAAAAATTTAGTCTTATAATAGAACTAGTCTAAATATTTACAAAATATCATTTACAGTTTTACAATATTGAAATTTATGGATACTTCTTGAAAATACCATATTACTTGAGTTGTTTAAAAACAGATCTTAATAATAGCAATGCTTTTTCACAGAATAAAAAGACTTCATTAAAATCAATATATGGAAGCAACATAAAAATTAAATTGATAGAAATATTTATTTCCAATTTTGGATCCAATTTGAAATTTGCAATGTTTTACCATGTACTTCTTTTCTTATTTAACACTGAGCTTAAAATATATTTCAATATTCATAAGATAACATCTGCCTTTTAAAATTAAATTTTAAAGGAAATATAATGAAAGTTATTTAAATTGGGATTTATGTGTATTGGCAATACAGATGCATCTGGTGCATTGTGTGTTTTATGTGATAAAATACTAGCAAATAGTTCATTGTCTCCAGTTAAACTTAATAGTCACTTAGAAATGAAATATATTGTAAAGAAAAAAATATAACATTTTTGTAAAAAATTGACATGATTCGCTAGAAAAATCTAAACTTCAAATGGTTATTTACTAAAACTGAAAATAAAAATGCAACAGAGATATGTTTCATTGTGAGTTACCACATTACACGTATGATGATGAAACTCATACAATGGAAGATGTTGCTTTAAGCCTTGTGTGAAAGACATTGTATCATGCACATTAAACAAAGAGACTGTTAAAAAAAATAGATACATTACAATTAATAAATAATATTGTTTTATGCCTCATCAAAGATTTTTCTGCTTACATAGAAAAAAAGTGCTGATTCACTGAATATGTACTGCAAATGAATGAGACTCCAGATATTGCAGGGCTCGCTGTATTATTGGTGTTTGTTCATTATGTATTTGACAATAATATTGAAGATTTATTCATGTGGGAATATCTACAAAAAAGAGCTAGTGGAGAAGATATAATACTCAACTGTATTAATAATTATATTACAAGAGAGGAAATCGAAATGAAGAAGTATATTTAAATTTGGACCAGATGGTGCTCAAGCAATGATAGGAGAGACAAAGGGAATTGTAACATGTATTCTGCAAGTGGCTACAAAAGCCACAAAAAGTTATTGTGTTTTGCATAAACAATCACTAATAACAAAAAAAAAAAATTGGGGGCATATCTAAAAACTATTTTGGATGGAGATGCAAAAATTTTCAATTATATAATCAATATAGATTATTTAAAATTTAGTATTACGAAATTGACAATGAACATAATCATTTTTATAATATACAGAAGTGAGATGATTATCGAGAGGAAAAACATTACTGACACTTTTAGAACTTCATAGTTTATTGTTTTTTGCACAGCAAATAATTTAGCACAGAATTTCATTGAATTATTAACAAACTTTTCATGGGTGATGAATCTTGTGTATTTGACAGATATTTTTACTAAGTGCAATAAAATTATCTATCATTATAAGGAAAAAATATTACAATTTTTAATGTAAGAAATAAAATTGTATCTTGTAATAGGAAAGTACAATTCTGGATTTCTATAGATGAATAGAATAGTTTTGATTGCTTTCTCCATCTTGCATGAATTTTTAACTGAAATAAATTTTAAAGTGGATGATAAAGTTTCTAAATTAATTTTAAAACACTTGCACAACTTACAATCAATCCTTTTGCAATATTATCCAAAGTTTGACTAAGACAATTCCTGGATTTGAAATCCATTTACAGTGATAGCTAAGCCAATAGGTTTCAGCATAAGTAATTATAAAAAAATAATTGATTTAATTAATGATATAGATTTATAACAAAGATTCAAGGAACTGCCTTTAAATACTTTCTGGATAAATTTAACAGAAAAGTATCAAAACTAACTAATTGTCGTGCTTTCTTTTACAATGACATATGTATGTGAGGAAGAATTTTCATATGATGCAATCAAATTAACCTACATGAATAGACTGGTCACTATAATGGATATGAGAATTCAGCTTTCTAATATTGTGTCCGATATCAAAATAATTTGTAATTAAAAAAACTCAAAATTATTGAAGTCATTAAGAAAGTAATTTCACTATATATATGCTCGTTTATTTTACTATTTTCATGTGCTTTGCTTTACATAATTAAAATATAAAAATAAATGTTTGTTTTATTTTCTTTCTTTTATATTTATTGATTTAATTTGTTTATTATTAATATCTACCTATTCTATAAAATGACCAAAAAGTATTCCATTAAAATTTCAGGATTTGTGAACTATTCATCATATGAAAAGTTTGGGATATGCTGCTCTAAGACATGAACAAATTATAGATTTTCATAATAATGGATAATTATATAATGAACTATATCTTTTTGGATAAATTTTATATGGATGATCAATTTTAGATAAATTTATGATTTGTTAGGAAATAAATTTTTCATATACTAATAAAAAGCATGCTGCAGTTATTCTATTGATAGAATTCTGAATCATTACAAAGCCAAAGTTTAAACATATTTCAAATTTTTATCTGCCAAAAGTTAGGTCTTACATAACAAATCAAACTATATTCTCCGAATGTTTTTATAAATTGTGTTTTTTTTTAATCATCAATCTATCATTTTTTCTCATACTTTCTACAGGTGTCTTCATAATTTCTCATGCTCAATCTAATTCCTTTTCATAGTTTCTTTAAAAAACAAAGTTTTTCACTTATTTTCTTCAATACTTACATATTTCTAATCTTGTTTCCTATTTATCTTTTCCATTTTCTGAATTTATATCTTTACAGCCTCTTCCTTCTCAACTTTTCCTAACTATTTTCAGAATTTTGCAACATTTCTGTTTCAAACAAATATTCATCAAGCTTATTTCTTAAGATTCAATTTCAATGGTCCACAGAATAATTTACTACTCTTACTAAAAGATTGATTAGTCATTGTAATTCTTACCTTAAATTTTTTTATTGTTGTTACGATCATCAGTTATCCAACATTTACTTAATTTTTATTGCTTTAGTTTTATTTCACTTATATTCATTCCAAACTTTCTCTAAGCTCTGTAAACCTGTGTAACATTTTATTAACTTTTTTTTTCAATATATCCAATAAAGTAATCCAATTCATTTTATCAAAAGCATTTTAAAGATTGATAAATATAACTTTTTTCCTCTCTTTAGATATATAAATTAACATTAGTTTCCAGCATCCTACTTTCTCATCTCTTGTTCTATTATTTTTTCTAAATCCAAATTGTTCTTTAAATAGAAATACATCTAATCAATAATATTTTCTATTCAAAACATACACCAATTCCTTATCCCCATGAGAGATTATGTTAATTCTTTTTAAACCCTTATTATGATGAATTATACTTCTTCTTTAACAGAATCACAATTATTGAGAAGAAATCTCATCTCTTCTTTAACAGAATCACAATTATTGAGAAGAAATCTCATCTCTTCTTTAACAGAATCACAATTATTGAGAAGAAATCTCATCTCCTAAGACATAAAAACACTGCAGATATCAATCAATTCTCTCAAACCGTTTCTCTTCAATACCACCTATAAATCCATTGGAATCTCAATTTTCTATGCCTTGTCACTCAAAAATCATCAAAATGATTTTAAAAAATGTCATTTTGATGTAACTAACTAATCCAAACGACAGTACGTGGTAATGTGTTAAAATTGTGAAAGTTATTGTAAGCAATTTCAACTGCACATAATTTATTGAGTGACAGATCTGAAATCTTATGATTATAATGTTTTTTTTATGTATTACGATTACTGTCAGTACTTAAAAAATTTCTTTATATACTTTTTACTAACTCCAAAAAGAACAAAGACAATGTGTTACAAACAGGGTCAGCTTTAGGCATAAATAAATAAAGTAAACAAGAGAACACAGTGCAAAAATGTTCTATTAACTTTCATATGTTCTGAATGAAATAGAGAATATACATTTAAAGACCTTTACATTTCTTTAATAAAAATTCAAAATTCCAAATAGTTTTTTTTTAATTAACTGCGACAGAAAAATAGCATCAGAACATTTTGCTTGGGTGGTAAGAGAAATTTAGCCAATTGTGTTAAAAATGAATAATTACTTATTCATAGTAGTTTGATATTGACTTTTAAACTTGCCTAATGATTGTATCACATTTATAAAAATTCTACAGTATAGATTCATATATAGAGTGACTTAAGATCAACATGGGTATGACAGTAATATTGGAATCAATAAGGCTTTGAGCATTCCATTATCATATTTTCAATGATATGGTTCGCTGAAGAGTTGGAGAGTGGAGAGGATTGAAGCCAGTCCATTAAATGTTGTACATTTGCTATCTTAATATAAAACTGAGCACTGATTGTATATGTGTGGGAGATGACAATGTGGATCAAGTGGTGAGTGCTGGTTCAGCATGAAACATATATTGGGGATCATTTATCATTTATTTTTTTCACATTTATGTGGCCATGTGTATTGGTTATATAAAATAGAGTGGATGACTGAAGAGAATTTGAAAGTCTGTGTTCAAATACCCTTTAATTACATCTAGCTTAAGTATATATACTATACTTGTATTTAAATATTAATTTTAAAAAACATATATGAATAAATATTACAAAAATGTATATTTCCAGATTCATTTATATACAATTAACATTACTGTACTGACATACCAGCTGAATTACATTCCTATCATCATTGAAGTAAAGAATGTTAATTTGAAAAATGTTATAAAAATGCTACATTATATCTTTTATTTCTTCTATCAGTAAAAATCTTGGTTTTAGTATATATAAATAATTAAATAAATAACATATAAATATGTAATATTGAAGAATATCATCTACAAAAATTCATGATCTTTCAATGGCAATCTATGAAGAAAAAAATCAACCAATCTTTGCTGGACATATTTCTGTCATAACTGATGAATACATTTCCATCCCACATAGTAATACAATTTCTATTTAAATATCATGGCAAAGTAGAATTTGATATTAAAGTTTGAATGCAATATATAGAAAAACTGTTCTTAGCTCATAAATATTACTAATATATATAAACTTATATAAGAAAACATTTGTTAAATATTCTGCTAAAGTAGTAATTTTGTTACTACATTTTATTCTAAATTCTCAACTAATTAAAATTTAAAAAAATTATGTTTAATAAACCAAATGGAACTGCTGTATTCAACCTGCAGTTGGGATGCTTAAATTTCACATCCTCTCTTGAACAATTAAACGTGGTAATAATATTTAGGATTACATTATAAGCTTTAATGAGACTCTATATCATTACCATCAATAAATAATGCTTAGCAATTTATTACCTCAAAGTTAACTGAATTATGTCATAAACTTCTAATATATATACATATACACACTCAGAGAGAAAAACAAGCAACAGAAATGACAACTTTTTTTTCTTCTCAATTTTATAAAAAATAGTGGTATTTTTGCTTAAATGGAAAATTAATAGAGTATACTATTTTAATGCTCTAAAAAGTATTAGAGGTAAAATTTAAACATTAAGAACAATACATAAGAGTAGTCTAAAATTATGATTTTATATTGATAAATTTAAACCAATACACATTATATATATTTTTATATATTTTTAGCAATACACATTATTACATAGTAATTAAACACTACTAATTCCAATTCTGAGCTTAGAGATATAATGTGATAATATACTATTATACTATAAAATTATAAATATTTCCACTCTTTAAACATTTTGTATGTTGCAAAATAATTTGAGCAAAATGTAATTTCAAATACACATGTTTTGTTTTTGTTTGTTTTTTTGTTTTTTTTTCAAAAATTACTAAGAAAATATTTTTAATAGTAAGTTTCAAAATTAGTTTGCAATAGTTTTTCATAGTATATTAGTTCGATAATCTCTAGTTTTATTTGCTTCTATTATTTATTTTTTTAAATAATTATCAATTAGAATAATGCTGCATTTGCGTTTTATAATTTTAAAAAAAAGCATAATAAATTATTCTCAAAAATTCAAGACTGCCATATTGATACAGCAATCTATAAATGCAGAAACTTTTATGTGATTCTTCATTCCTGGGACTGTTAATTAAAAGTAAACTACCCAATAATCAAAATCCACAACTATTCTTTATAATTATCCATGATGTTAACAATGTATGCTGAACACCAGCAGAAACATGATATATATTTTACTAACAGAAAAACAAGTATACTCTTGTAAAGAATATCACATTAAAAAAAACAGCATTGCATATAATCAACTGAATAAATATAACAATAGATAGCCTTAATTCTCCAGATTCATAATAAATATGGATTATATAAATAGACTCAAATTACAATAAACATTAAGCATATAAATATAGAATGCTCTAAAGTTTCATCTATTTAGGTAAAAGTATTCAAATCTATGCTCTTATGGCATTAGTTTGGGTTTTTTTTTATTAGAAATTACATAATATCTAATGAAACTTGCCAATTTCATATTTAGTAAGAGTATCTTAATATTCTGATATATGCATGGATATAATAGTCTGAAGCAATAGCAAATTCTTACAATGATCAATATTGCCTGATCATAATATCCACTGCCAAGTATGTCTTCAGAATCAATAATCTATAACCAGCAGAACACTATTTACATGTTTGCAATATATTACTAATTTCTAAGCTACTAATTTAAATGACTATTGAAATCAAAAATAATAAACAAGCACAGAGAGCCATGATATCAGACTTCTATTTTCTCATCAGCAGTGACTGAATTTAAGACAGTATTCTATTTATATAAACGAAACACTCTGTTACATAATGAAAATTTTCATTCAGACACATATTTACAATTAAATATGGTACAAAATATAAAAATATTTATTAATAAATGAAAATAATCCTTGAAATATATCACAAAATATCGGTGACAAAGCATGACTTTTTTAGGAACGGAAGCACACTATATAATCTTTTTTTATTTATTTTTATTTCACTTGCCACATTAATTTTTACATAATAGCACTTAATATATACATATTACACATATCTAGAAAAATCTGATATTTTCTTATCTGTAAATCAAAGAATAAATTATCAAATATATACATATTACACATATCTAGAAAAATCTGAAATTTTCTTATCTGTAAATAAAAGAATAAATTATCAAGATATTTTTATCTTCCAAATGCTTTTAACATTCTTAAGTTTTACCTGTAAATTAGATTTTAGTATTGTTTGAACTTCTTATAATCAACCAATAATGCATTGGTCAACTCATTCTTTGCCGTATATAAAACAATTCAACTGTTGATAAAAAAAAATTGAAAGTTTACAGAAAATCCATACAAAAAATAATGAGTTTGAATTGCTCATTCTTCTTTTTTTTATGTTAACAAGACCATGATTAGTTTAAATATAGATAATATATTATCAATATACTTTTATCTTCCAAATGCTTTTAACATTCTTAAGTTTTAACTGTAATTAGATTTTAGTATTGTTTGAACTTCTTATAATCAACCAATAATGTGTTGGTCAACTCATTCTTTGCCGTATATAAAAATAATTCAACTGTTGGCAAAAAATTGAAAGTGAATTTTTCTATGGAAGTACTCATTCCACTCAATATATGGATGCTTCATCCCTGCAAAATATGTTCACATAGCATAAAACAAACAACTAAGGGTTATGTTGATTATATAACATTTAATATTTTTTTACATTAACTGGATTTATATGTGTATAGCCTATTTGCACATAAAAAAAATCCACATCACTGAAGTATCACTTCATGATAGTAAGGAAGTTATAAGTAAAGCAAAAATCAGAGGGAGAGAGAGTTCAGTTATTAAAGAGTAAAAAAGATAAAGAAATAAAAAAACTAAAAATTTTAGTTGAATATAATTTTATATTCAAATAATTGTAATAATAATATCACTTATGCATACAATGACATGAGATCAAATATTTGTGAAATATAAATGTGAATGGTACATAAATTACTTTTCACCACACATGTATTAAATAATAATCATTATTATTTTTAAATACTGTTTTTTTGTTTAAATAAAATTTATCTTTCATATAAATAACATTTCAGATTAAATAATTTCACAATCTAAGTGAATTAATTAGGTTCCCAACCTTTTTGCTCTTAAGAGCACATTCTATAATACCAGCCAGTTGGCGGGCACCATTTATTTTTTCAACCAAGGGGCGGGCACCATTTATTTTTTCAATGTAAATTTATTGTTGGATATTGTTAATAATACACATAATGTACAAAAAAATATTTATTTCAAAAATAAAATTTTAACATTTGATTACAATATAATACAATAATTTATAAGAAATTTTAAAAATTAAATTTATTTGTATCAGATAAATAATGTTTTATCGTGTTTGGATAGCGGCGGGCACACATAAAAAGGTCTGCGGGCACCATGGTGCACGCGGGCATAGGGTTGGGGACCCCTGATATTAGCTAATGACATAATAATGGACAAATGATGAATAAACTTTTTACATAAGCAATCTTAAAATAAATATATTAAATATAAAAATAAAAACTGAAATATTTTGTCTGATATTTATCATATAACCAAAAGTGTATTTGTTGCCATGTTTTAATTATTTACAATATACTGGATTATTTTTTTAACTAATTGTCTAGGGATTTTTTTTCCTAATATTATAAGAGAGAATATTATTTTGTTAAGTTAGTCACATAAAAGTCAAGCAAAGCTTGTTTTAAAATGTCAATCATGTTTATGTAACAAAAATAAAGTTTTTCAAAGTAAATGCATCAGTATTGTGACATGAAAAAAATAGTCTACATATTTCCATGAAATGGAAAATTACAAGGCAATTAGCTGAAAGTGTTATGATTGAAGTTGAACAAAAAAACTCTTTTTTACAGCTGAGAATTCACTTATGCCAGATTTTAATAAATAGTAAACCATTACATAATTATTTTTATATAAATGATCAAAGAAAATCCATCATATTGAATTAGATATTTGATTTACAGTTATATAAATTACAAATATCCTAGGAAATTATATTTTCTTCATTGCTGTGCAAGCATTCGTTACAAATAAATAGAAGATTCTCAAATTTTATAGATGATCTATTATTGACCAATTATCAAAATTATTTACAGCTTGAGAAATCTCTCAAAAATTGTTTAAATCTACACCTATAAAATATATGTGCCTCCTTCTCGGGTAAATAATGGAATAGAAATTTTACAAGAGTTGTGCATTTTATTTTATTTCTTTATAATATTTTGACCTTGTGTAGAAAAAAATATTATAATAGAAATTTAACATAAATCTTTCCTGAAATTTGACATTTTAATATCTGATATATTTAAATATATATTGTACAGATTATAAATGCAATTTATCCACTTTAAACATTTTTTAGCAAAAAAAATATTTTCATCATCATAAAATCATTTTATTATATATGATTAAAAAAATGAATGAATATATTTCACATATTAATGAAAACTTAAGACTATTTTAAAATACATAAATGATTTCAAGATATAGTATTCAGTTAAATTTTAAGTATATCATAGAGTTTGAATTGTATCAACTATCCCAAATTATAATGTTGTAATTACAGTAGCATAATATTGGTTGTAATAATAATAAAAAAAGTCTGTCAGGCCAAACATTTGATTCTTTGACAGAATCTACATAATATTGAATTTCAAAAATCTCACACACTTCACTTTTTAGCAAAAAAAAACAAAAAACTTTTATTATTGATAACAGTTTTGACTGTACCATGCAGTCTTCATCAGATCTACAAAATTTGAACATATATAAATATACAACCATTAAAATACATTATTTTATATAGGAATTTAATAATTTTATATAAAATAATGTATTTTAATGGTTGTATGTTTATATATGTTCAAATTTTGTAGATCTGATGAAGACTGCATGGTACAGTCGAAACTGTTATCAATAATAAAAGGTTTTTTTTGCTAAAAAGTGAAGTGTGTGAGATTTTTGAAATTCAATATTATATATGAAGACAGCAAAAACAGGAGGAAAAAAGAATTTAGAAGGATTATATAATAGAATCTACATAAATTTAAAAATTTTCTCATGATACCACTATGAGCACAAACAATTACCATTAATTAATCTAGCACTTATTTTATGAATTTATAAAGTTTAAATAACATGACTAAAATTAATTCAGGATTTCTCTCCTTAATAATTTAAATATACAATTGATAAAATAATATATAATTATTCATTATACAATGTTAAATCTTAAACAAAATTTTAATTAGTTTAATAAATGTAGATTATGACTGTAGTATATTCCAAATATATTAATTATAAATTAATCTATTATGTAAAAGTATAAAGTAGCTATATATGTGTTTTTTAAATGAAATAATAGTTTCGGCTACTAATTTTCAGAAATACCCAAAAAGTATTTGCTATCAAGATTAAGTGAATGTTTCCTTATTTATTGTTATGCAAAATTTATGATACTCCAATTATCTAAGATATAAATAATGTATTAAATCAGATTTATTTTAAAATTAATTTGGTTATAGAACAAAGATCAGCT
This sequence comes from Epiperipatus broadwayi, assembly GCA_028023455.1. NCBI lineage: Eukaryota > Metazoa > Onychophora > Udeonychophora > Euonychophora > Peripatidae > Epiperipatus > Epiperipatus broadwayi. The sequence continues at coordinate 5,143,942 of JAQFVV010012402.1, forward strand.
TAACTTTAATAATGATTTGTGACACTACAATATGGAGTGTTCTTAGTTGGTATTTGCATTTAATTTTATCATTAAATTCTGTATCTGCTTACTGAGAAATTATTAACATAACTGCAGAGATTGTATTTATGTTTCAAGTAAGAAAGACTATTTTTTATTTCTTCAGCTTCCTATGACAGAAAAATATTGTTATAATAGTACTATATTTCAAGAAGTTGGCTTGCAATGAGAATAAACATGTGTATGGGATATTTGTAAGAATGTTAATAATGCTTAAGTTTGTAAACATATTCTTCATATTTTTTTATGTATTGCAAAAAGCTGGACCCTATATATGCATGGTGAATTCTAATAAAATTTATTAGGTAGTATTTTGCTGTGTATACTTAATATCCTTGCATCACAAGCCTTATGAAAAGATGGATAATTAAAAACATTATTTTATTATGAAAGTAGAGAAGTAAACTATATTTAATTGATCAAGACTTAAGTTATTGTTATTTGGAAATGAAACTATATTTGTGATAATGTGATTCTCCAAATTGATTCTTTATAAGTTAATATAATAAGTTAGTCAAGATATGATACAGATTCATGAAATGATTCTAGGACAATGCTCATATTATTCTATATTTGATTACTTTTAAATTGAATGAATTATTATTTCATTTCCATGCAATCTATTTTATTTCCAAGGCATCCATATATTTGATTAGGTACATGCTCACAAATAGTGTTTGAATAAATAAATAACCAATAATATATGTCATGAATTGTATGTATTCACATCAATATCTCTAATAATATATTTGCTACATGTGGCAATAATTGCTTTATACAAATAATAATATCATAAAACTTCAGAAAAATCGAACATAGTGATATAAATTAATGAATAATAATTTCTAAATCAACATTAGTAAGAATAAATATTAAGAAATTTAAACAGTGTATCGATATTAAACGCCCTTTGTTTTTTTGTGCAGATTGAGTGGTGGATTCTGGGGCTCAATATTTATGGATCATGACACAGCCCTGTCATTTCTGTACACAAAATTTTATGAATTCCTGTGCAAAAAAAAAAACAGTTGATTTTTTTTTTTTTAAATATTAAATAATTCAAAGAAGGGAATGGAATGACTTTAAATTCTTTTATAGTCTTTGTCATAACTAAAATTAAACATTTAATATTTTAAAAGGAAGATCACATTACATAATCATTATTCCATATTAACAATATATAGAAATAGTCAATTATATTTACAGATATCTTAGTAATTTTTATTTATTTTATAAGCAGAAACCAAATTAATAACCCTTGAAGAATCTTGTCCTTGATATGGTTAGGATCTACAGTATGTGAGCTAATCATCAAAGGAAAAGAAGATATAAATATTTCTACAGATTAATATTGATAATTATTCCCACACTATTAATTTACTATGACTTTATAATAAATAAAGCTTAGTAAAGAAAAGATATTGAAAGTTCTGTATAAATTTAATGGTACTCAACTAAAAGGGAAGATGATAAAGGCATCCTCATAACCAGAACTGATTCTTACATATATATCTGTATGAAAAAAATTTTAAAACTCATACAGAATGTGAATCCCTTCAAAGAACTTTCTTCACTTTCCAAATAATGTCTGACCTTCTCAATACTTCCCATTCAGATATTCGATAGATGTTAGATCATACTAAGTATCTAAATGATTCCACTATTGATGCCAAGAAATGAAAGACTTTAACCACAATCTAGTCAAAGCAAGACAAATAGACTCTGCAAATACTCATAACATTTATACTGATCAAGAAAAAATTACAGTTTAATGTGACAATAATCTAAAAAAATAGTAATATTATATGCATAGTTTAAAGACCTAAGATATTATAAGATGCTTGAATTTAAAAATTTGCTTACTAGTAAATTATTGTTCAGGGCAAGATTTTAATTTTAGTAAAATTTAAGAGACAGTAGAACCTCCAAAATAATCTTTCTGTGCAGGAGCTCAAGAGTAGCGTCCAGTCCTCTCCAAAAAAAAAAAATCACTTATAAAAACCTACCAGTGAGTAAAAATGAAATAAAAAATATATTAACTATAAGATAATTGAACAAAAAACCGAAATTACAAAAAAAAAAAAATTATAAAAAATAATGAACACACAAAAATTAGTAAAAAATAATAATAATAATTTATACTGTGCTGGTCGAATGGGTATGCTGATTTAACCCAGTTTGAAATGTAGATGACAGTACCTCGAGTCCAATCATATGTGAGATGTACAAATCAAAAATACTATAGCCTCTGCCCTCTTCGTTTATCTTTTGAATCTAACAATGAATCGTCAGCATGTTCGAGACATGCTAGATCCAATTTTTCCGCCCATCCCGCTAACATCAGGGAGAAACAATCGACTATAACTAATTCATTAAACCTAACTCAAGTAATGATACAGAACTCGGGTCGTGTGGGAAAGACTTAGGCGATGCTTGGATCATCGGAAATTTACCAAAATAGATTAACCTCAAAATATCATGTTTACAGATAATAAATAGAAATGGACATAATGTTTATTTTTAGAAAAAAAAATACTTTAATAAAGATATTAATAAAAGGGAGGCTTTGTTCTCCGCCATTCCCCAAATAACGCATCCTTAAATCATTAAATAAAATCAATGTAATCTCTAGATCTAAATACTACTTTTGCGGTATGAAAATAAGTTTGCCACATAATTCCACTTTCACATTCAAACATTTAACAGCATATTTTGCATGAGTAAGCTAGAATGAACTTTACATTAATTTATTAATATCTTAATGAAATTATACAACAAGATTTCTTTGAGTCCGGCCCCCAGAAAATCAATCAGAAAACAGTGGTGCATAAACAAGTATAAAGCTTAATTTACATTTAAAATACAGATATTTTTCCAACCCCATTCTTAATAGAAATTTAAAAGGATTGATTTGCTGTCAAATGCGAAAGACTAAGTAATTGCTGATGAATACTCGATGCATAAGAATATTATTAATACCTGGAAATAAAATAAACCAGCCAGCCTTACTTTGCATAACGTTGAACATGAAAGCCCAAATAAGAAAAGCAAAATAGAAATAATAATGCACATTTGCATAAGACAAATTTCAGGTGAAAAAAAAACGAAATGTCAGCCAGCCTAGCTTAGATAGCTAAACATTTATGTAAATCCTTCATATCCTGAGAAAAACGATAAACATTTCTCTAAATTGGACGGTCATGATAATCCGGGCAAATTAAAGATTTTTTTTTTTGTTTGATCAGCAAATCCATAGGTCAGCCGAGGAAAATGGCAATAAACTCGCACGACAACAAACCAACTACAGCCAACCTCCCATCGGAAAATGAATACATAAAAGAAACTTCCCCAAGCTAATAATAGAATAAACGAAATAAAGGCAGCACTAAAAGAGATTTCCCTAAACCCAGACTCGGCAAACTATTGAACAGAAATATTATATGAGTAGTAATATATATAACATTTAAAATATACCCTATAGATAAATAAGAGAAATATATAATATCGATTTGATTTAAGAAATAAGGAATAGCGAAGGAAAGCACAGAATTATAAAGAATGATCAAATAATAAATGACATAATACATAAAATTACATTTATACAATTACATTATCTTAAGTCAAAAATTAAATGCGAATAAGAACAAATAAAGATTTCAGAAAATATGGAAAGTAAAAGTTCATGAGGAGTTATTTTAAAATGTTACCGACACCGGATTTTGGTCTTTGCAATGATACAATTCCCACGATGCCTTGATTGATTTGCCGACTGGAAATTCCTTTGTAAAGACAGCATGCTTATGATTTACCAATACCGACCGCAGGCAGACAGTTCAACAGTTCGATTCACTTTATCACACTACAATCTTCGGCATTTGGCTGGCTAGAGACCCGGACAGCAGGCAAAGCTGATAGAACTAGCCGCCGTACATGGTCTCGCCCGAAAAATTAAGTCGTTCAACCATATCACCTCTCCTCTCCATTCCAAAAAAAATTATAAATTAGTGAATCCTTCTCCTTTGTTCTTCCCACTATTTATATCTTTTAGCCAAAGCTCTGTCTATTGTGTTTTGTATCATTCATATCTTGACAAGCCCCCACTCTTCTCCTTTGTTTCAAAACAATTTTCTTTTTACCAAAATCAAACTTTAAGATTTTGTAATCTATTTTTGCTTTAACTTCATTTTTTTATTATTATTATTAAAGAGGCCATACTTAATTGCCCTGAAGGAAACTCATTTAAATTTAATTCATTAAGGAATGTTGGAAGGCAAAAAAAATAAATCACACGAAATATTTTTCAACATAAGAATAAGACAAATAAAAATATTATATTCTCCAATTAGTTTTAGTTTCAACAGAACCCGGCATTAATTTATACATATATGTTTACCACACATACATGCCTATTTTATAAACAATGACAAAAAAATATTTTTATGAAACAGTTTCTTTTGATTACATTTACTTTACTAAATTATTTCTACCTGAATACCTAATTTTAAGGATCAATAAACAGATAACAAAAACACTTTATACTTCTGCTTAATGCAGAATTCTGTTAAATGCTTTCCATATCCATTGCTTCAATACTATTTGACAAGAAAATCATTTGCAAATTGCATTTTATATAAACCTACAGTTTTATAAAAACAAAAATATTAAATATTTTTTCGTATAAAATTAAACTAATATTCCATATATAAATTTATTAAAATAAAAATTAATATTAAAAGAAAATGTTGAATTTTAAATATATATTAATTTCTTTAGCGAATATCTAAAAGCATGAAAATTTAATTTTTTCATGACAGTTCAACAAAATTAAAAAATAAGAAATATATTACATTAAACATATAGAAAAGAATGGAAAATTTACCTTAGATCTTACTTCAAATTCAAATTTACTTTTTGTTATTATGATATTACTGACGAACTGCATTTTACTGTCCTATGTCTAATTATAAAAACTTAACATTTTTTTCATTAGTGATACAATACAGTATGTACACTATAACATCAAAATATAGAATAAAGATAAAAACTGTAGCAGATTTTTTTTTATAAGTTTGGAGCAAATGTAAATTTGAATAGGATTCAAATGTGTATTATTCTGTAAGCAGTAAACTCACAAAAGTTTTGTAAGTTTTTTATTTTATACTAAATTGCTTGTTAGAACTATGATCAGAATAAAATAAGACTTAAGCAATAATAACAAATAAATGATTATAAATAATTTGTTTAAGATAAATCTCTAAAATTTAACTGATTAATGAATAATATATTTTTTTAAGTATTTCCTTCTAGGCTGGAATCTTTGGTGCCTTTACTATCCTGGTACCTATATGATTCGCACAAAGTGCACAGGTGTCAGCGCATACCTGATTCTAGTATTGGTTAAATTTGAAAACTTGAAAAGTATAATTTCTATTTTTTCACATTTATTTCCATAGATAGCACTTTATCATGCCTTCAGGGTTCTTATTAGTTATATATATATATATGTTTAAAACAAAAGTTTATTATTTATAAAAAAAAATATATTTATAATGAGTGTATTAATAGTTATTCAAATGAAATATCATTAGCAATTATTCATAAAAGAGAAACAAAAAAATATAGAAAATAGACAAGAAACAATTTAAAAACAGACAGTGAAACACAAATACATTCACATATATATTTTTTTTACAAGTATATTTACGTGACATCATGCAATGACATCTTTTTAACTTCTAATGAAAACTTTTTTGAAATACTTTGGTACTTTGTCAAATTGTAGTCTTTATTATATTCTATTTTCATCCATTTCCTCCCAATGAAAGCAATAAATGTTGCATCCCTTTACAGTATCTTTAAGGAAATCTTTATATTGTAAGTAGCATCTACTTCTCACATGATATATTCAAGTTCACCTTAATTTTTTTTGTTTTAAATTGCTACTATTCAGTTACTTTCCAGTTCAAAATCGATGAATATGAGCTTTTACAATAGTAGATTTGTAATAGTTAAACAGCATTAAGCTGTAGCACATGTGCTTTTCAGATTTTTAAATATAAATGACTGAATACTAACACTTCAAACACATGATAAAGTCTTTGGAAAAAGTTAGAATGGCCATCTACGTTTTAGAACCCAAATGCTTTTGTATGGGCAAATCTTAAGTGTCTGAAAGTGAAAGCGTGAAGATATTAAATAATCACTTTAAATTACTTTTATATGCTTGAATGAATGACGCTGGTGAAAATTACTAGAATTTACGACACGTCATATTACTAGAATTTACGATACGTCATATGACATATCGTAAATTCTAGTAATTTTCGCCAGCGTCATTCATTCAAGCATGTAAAAGTAATTTAAAGTGATTATTTAATATCTTCACGCTTTCATTTTCAGACACTTAAGATTTGCCCATACAAAAGCATTTGGGTTCTAAAACGTAGATGGCCATTCTATCTTTTCCCAAAGACTTTATCATGTGTTTGAAGTGTTAGTATTCAGTCATTTATATTTAAAAATCTGCAAAGCGCATGTGCAACAGTTTAATGCTGTTTAACTATTACAGTTTATAAAACACCGTGCTATATAAAATAATTGATTTATTTAAATAGTAGATTTGATATAATCACATCCATAAGCTGAAGAACATAGATTGGTTTTGTAATTTTGCTATCATATTTCAGAAAATTATACAGCCTTATTAAATAAAATGTTACAGAAAACTATGGCTTATTTCCTTACAATAAATTTTGCAAGATAACAGTCCAATATAACTAGCATATATAAATATTATAAACTGAAAGGAGGTTCTTTGATTCTTGTTGGAGGCCTTAAAGGAACCGAGCAGGGCAAATTTCCAATGTCCACTCCATACGTTCTTGTCGTTGGAGCTGTTATTACTATGTGATTATTCATATAGTATACGGACATGGATGGGCTACTCACAAACACACATTATCCAGCATGGTGAGTTTATTGGCTTTTTACCTCTGAGTTAAGATCAAGAAACAGCATGGTCTTTCATCTCAGTTGCCTGATAAGGCAGAATGAATGTTTGTGTAAATGATATTTTTCCAAAATATAGACAATTATGACAGACAAAAATAAATCATGGCCCTTATTCCCAGGAAGCTGTAAAGTCACCAACCAAGGCAGCAGTTGGTGGTCAAAGGCGAAGGGTGCTAAGAATCCCCTGATTGCGGACCCAGGATGCCATTTGATGATTTTTTATTTAGGTACTTACAACTGCAGATCACTTTCAAGTGAAGGAAGATTGCAAGAATTAGAAGAAGAACTGTCTTATATTAAATGGGACGTTATTGGACTTTGTGAAGTTAGAAGAAAAGGTGAAGAGACGATTTAAAAAGTGGACATGTACTCTATTATAAAGGTAAAAATATTAGAAATATAAGTGGAGTAGGATTCATTATAAATAAAAAGTGGAAGAACAACAATGTGGAGATTGATGGTGTATCGGATAGAGTGACAAGATTAGTTATATAACTTAATAGCACATACCAAATGCAGATAATTCAGGTTTATGCCCCAACAAGTTCTCATAGTGATGAAGTAGTAGAAGATTTTTATATGGATGTACAAAAGGCTTTTGATCAGAATAAACATTTTAAAATTGTTATGGGAGACTTTAATGCTAGAATTGGTAAACAAATGAAAGATGAAAGTGCTGTGGGTAATTTTGGTTATGGTAATAGAAATAAGAGAGGACATAGACTTGTGGAGTTTGCAGAAAAATAAAAACTTTATATTATGACTTCTTTTTTTGAGAAAAATGTTAAGAAATGGACAGGAAAGCATCCAAATGAAGGTACAGCAGAATTGGATTATATTTTGACTAACAGAAAATACGTATTTCAAGATTGTAATGTTCTTACTAAATTTAACACAGGAAGTGATAATTGATTAGTAAGATGTAAGATACGTGTTAATGCAAAACTAGAGAGACAAAAATTATTAAGAAAAACAATATTTACAGTTGATATTCCTAATTTTCAGAAACATTCTAATGAATTTAAATTAGATCTTACAAATTGGTTTCAAGTATTAGTAGATTTCGAACATGATTCAGATTTGAATGAAATTAATATGAAAATAACTGATACACTTTTAAAAACTGCAACAAAGATAGCTGGTAGAAAAAAGCAGCAATTGACCTATAAAATTTCTACTGAGACTAGAGAATTTATGAAGAAAAGAAGGAATATGAAGATAGAGAAAAATGATGCGTTAAAAAGGATTGAATACCTCGAATTTTGTAAAATGGTGCGGAAAAGAGTTGAATATGATATAAGAAAGTATAACTGTGAACTAGTAAGGAAAGCTGTAGAAGAGACTAAAAGTCTCAAGAGTGTAAAACAACATTTTGATATTGGTAGGAAATTTATATAAAAAGATGGAATTATTACTAAAAAGAAAGATGACATCATGAAATGGGTAGAAGACTTTTATCAAGAATTATATAGTAATAAAGAACAAGTATCTCCTGTATCTATTACATCTTCCAAATTGCCCAGATTTTTAAATAAAGAAGTAAGACATGCAATTAAATGTATGAAGAAAGGAAAGGCGCCAGATAATGATGGAATTATAATAGATATATTAAAAGCAGGTGAAGAAATAGAATTTTTTTTAGCAAAGTTATATACCAAACATCTAAATGATAAAGATGTACCGGATGATTGGAAGAATGCAGTATTAATATTAGTATTTAAAAAAGGTGATAAAGAATATATTAGAAATTACAAACCTATCAGCCTTTTATCAGTGTTATACAAAATTTTTACCAAGATAATTACAACATTGGATTTCCACCAACCAAGAGAACAAGCTGGATTTAAAAGTGGTTTTAGTACAGTAGATTATATTCAGGTATTGAGAGAAGTTATAGAAAGGACAAATGAATACGAGTTGCCATTATGCTTTGGATTTGTAGATTATGAAAAGGCATTTGATTCTATAAACATTTTTTCAGTGATTAAAGCATTGGATCATCAGGGTATAGATCCAGGATATTGTCATATTTTAAAGAATATTTATAAAAATGCAACAGCAACAATTAGATTACATAATGATACTAGGAAAGTCAATATTGAGAAGGGTGTAAGACAGGGTGACTCCATATCTCCAAAACTTTTTACAGTAGTGCTGCAAGAAGTATTTTGTGGATTAAAATGGGAAGGTAAAGGAGTGAAAGTAAATGGAGATTATTTAAGTCATTTAGATTTTGCAGATGATATAGTTGTTTTTGCAAATAATGCTTTAGAGCTGCAGGAATTGTTGCAGGAGTTATCAGATGAAAGTAAGAAAGTAGGACTAAAAATAAATGTTAAAAAGACTAAAGTAATGTTTAATGGATTTTCTCAAAATATGAAAATAAAGATTGACTGATTTTTTTATTTTTATTTTAAGTAACACAAGATTGACTATGATGAGTTAGAAGAAGTTAACAGTTACAAATACCTTGGTCAGATTATTAATACAGATGGAAACATAATGGATGAAATTAATCATAGAATTAAACTTGGTAGGAGTGCTTTTGGTAGAGATACTAAAACGAAATATGCCTATGTGTTTAAAAAGGAAAGTTTTTAATAAATGTGTTTTACCAGTTCTTATTTATGGATCTGAGACTTGACACTTAATAGAAGAGCAATACAGAGGCTTCAGATCATTCACAGAAGTATGGAAAGATGCATGTTGGGAGTAACAAGAAGAGATCAAAAACGCAATATATGGGTAAGAGAACAAACAGGTGTTACTGACCTCATTGAAAAAATTAAAAGACTGAAGGGGAGTTGGGCTGGACATATTGCTAGGAGATGATAATAGATGGACAATTGAAATCTTAAACTGGATTCCAAGAGATTGTAAAAGACCCAGAAAGATGTGAGATGGATGGATGAAATAAAAAAGTGTGCAGGAGTGATGTGAAGAAGAGAAGCTAAAGATCGGAGAAGGATTGATCGTGGAGAGACCTTCATCCTGTAGTGGATTGATAATGGTTGATGATGATGAACTAAAAATAATTTATATCATTATAATTTGTTAAAATTACAGCAGCTTTTTGAAATCAATGTTGGACTTCAACAATCAAGTCTGCCCTTCTACCTAAAATGATATCAAGATATATAAATAATCCACATTCTCATTATTTAAATAATAATTTGAATAGTTATGGGCAAAAAATTTCCTAGATAAAGTTCCTAATTTTTTTGAACATTAATTATATATTGCATTCAAACATTTTAAATTTTTGAATCACCAAAAATTGTTTAATCATCAGCTTATTTAAATGTATGAGGATGAGTCAAGTGTACAATTTTCAGAAAAGACAAATATACTATTTTTCGACATAATCTCCCTAATTTTCAATACACTTTTTCATTAAAAAAATGTCAGTCTAAGCTGCAAGCCATAAATGCATCATTGCTTCATCTCTTCATCCAGATGTGAATCTTCATTATTACAGGACTTCTTTCTGTCCTATGGAGCAAAAAGGATGCTCCAACATCTCAAAATGAAGTTTTTGGGATGCATTAACAATGTGGACAGCAGTATGCAGATGTGCATTGTCATACAATAACACAAGATCTTGAATAACAGTTCTTCAGTGATTATCTTACTGTAACTAGCACTAATGCTTGTTGAATCTTTTTCCTGTTAATGTTCTAATGCTGGTCTTGAGAATCCCAGAAAACTGTAAGCATTTGACTCTTTCTTTTTGGCTAATACTTGTGGATCTTCCTTGAACTTCTCCAACTATTCATACAATCTTCATGACAAAACATTTTTACTGTACTGTGCACAAAGATTTTGATAAATATTGGCAACAGACATATTCTCAGACCACAAAAAAACAAATCATTGCATGCTGCTCTTATTTTCTGCAAATCAAAAGTGGGGGAGTCATTGTTTCTCACATCGCAGTCATATTTGAACTGATATAATATATTCAAAATTGCACAGCAGTGACTGGAGAGACAGTGATCTCATAAGAAAAGCACTGATAAAGTAGTGCAGCTAATAGCAGTTTTAATATAATTGAAGTATGGATAATTTTTGACTTACCCTCGACAAAAAAATTATTCTCTGATTTTTCATGGATTCAAATTAAGAATTGCATTATCAAAACAATATATTTTGATACTTGTTTTATGAAGCTGTTTATTAGCCACTCCAAGGATGGTATAAAAATGGAAATAAAATTGGTGGAACTAAAAACATCTTTCTTTAACAACAATTTTCATTTCAAGTACCTCAGAGTTTTCTAACATCAAAATTAGTTTCCTCTCTTATTATAATGTATTGTGTAATATGACCAAACATTAGTTGATAACTAATTAATTTCAAATCCTGACACAAATTTTTTACATTAATTAAGATAAATTCTTTGATCAAATTAATAAAAATAATTTATAAACCATGCCTTTACTTGTTTCTTCCATTTGCCTGGCATCAAAACCACAACTATAAAAGCATAATGAATCTCAATCTAATCAGTAAAATCCATAAAAATGATTTTCCATAATGGATAACACTAATATTTCATGATAATATTCTGTCCTCTTTATTTTTTTTTAATAAAATGAAACAATAAAAGCATCCTTCAGAGCATAAGGCAGGATTTCATGGTTCATAGCCCAATATGTGTTAGTGCAGTTGTAAAATAGTGGATTTTAAAATCTAAATCCATGAATCACAACCCCAATTCTGTTATTTCCAGTGCCCAAATTTCTTATGAACTCCTGAACAATAAATCACCTGATTATTTTTATTTTCAAAGAACCGTACATATCAAAATTTCCAATAATTTAGAATATATTACTATTTTAAAATTTCTCCAAATATCTGAGAGAGATCTAAAGATGTTTAACTTCATTAAAGCAGATGGTTTTGTCCAAATCTAAATAAATTGGTAGGTTGGATGTATTAATAGAAGAAATTTAAATTTTCGACACATTATATTTATATGAAATATTTATAATACAAAAGAGTACCACCAACTGATTTAATAAAATTGTGATTCAAACCTATATATTACTTTCAATGTCTTCAAAACAATTTATAAGGGACTTCATGATTCAATAACAAAATACAATATAGATTTGATAATGAATAGTTTTCACTACACTCATGCAAGGTAGGGACTGATTTCTATCCATTTTTAACACCTTGTGGAGGGATGTAATCCTAAACATACATGTGAAAAAGATATATTAAGTGTTTTGTGTCAAAATTGTAAGGGCAGCAAGTTTGACACTTATCAATTAAACTGGAGGAATTTACTATCTATATATGCTGAACAATGATAAAGATATGTGTAAAACATTGTGATCTAACCAACTCAGCACAAAATGTGCATCTTGGGAATCATACATCTTTTTCATATGTCTTTAGTTATATGTTTATGATTACACCCCTCCACAAGGTGTTAAAAATGAATAGAAACCAGTTGCTAGCTTATGTGAGAGTGGAGTAATAAAAAATTACAGAAATATTATTCATTGCTGAATATTCTCTAGTCTAATGAATGATTAATAAAAATGAGAATATACTAAATGTTATTCTAAACTATTATATAAAAAATGATTTATAACAAGTTCATAAAATGAATTTTGAAGTAAGGACTTATCTTTGATAATCATTCTTATTTATAACCAAGCAAAATAAATTATATATATATATATTATCATTAAAAGTCAGTCAACATTTAGACAATCCCAATATCAACAACAATCAACAGTTTCAAACTGTTGTCAAGGCAATCTCCTTTTAACAATATTACATCATATATATATAAATATGATAGGGTCAAATTTATATAAAATATAATCAAAATATTTTATTATAACTTTATCCTTCTTAATTGCATTGCCAAATCCATGTAATATTAATATAATTTACTTTCTTTATTACTTTTACAATGCTTCATATAATTATAACTCATTATTGATAGTTTCAATTGCCCCAGCAACCTTATTCAAAACTATAACTAAGACAATACAAATACATGAATACAAATTTATATGAACGTATAATTTTACATCTTATATATATATACTCATATTCTAACTTATAATCAATATTCATATACCTACATATATCTTTATATACCTCTCTCTAAATAATTATCTCTTTATATATAACACATTTTAACCTTTTTTATATTTTATATTTATCAATCAATATTTCCTATAATCATATATATATATTTTATTTCATTTATTTTTTATTTCATTCTTTTTTAAAAAAAAAAAATTAACTCTAACATTATATACTCATATTTTTATATTTTACATTATTATTCATTATATTAACATTCAACATGTATAATTTTCTTTAACTTATAATATTATTTCTTTTTATCTTTTTATTACTAATTGCTTTAACTTACTTTTTATTATTTTTTAACATATTTTATACCTATCTTCTTTTTATATTTTCAAAGCTTAATTTTAACTATTCAAACTTTTAAATTTTCCAGTTATACTTAGTAGTTCCTTTCTATTTTTTATATAATTAAATCTATTCTTATTTTTAATGCCTATTAATATTTTTTTTATTATTATTATGTCAAAAGTTTTAAAAAAAATTAAAAAGAATAAAATAAAAAATAAATGAAATAAAAATAATATATATATATGATTATAGGAAGTATTGATTGATAAAGATAAATAGATATATGTAGGTATATGAATATTGACTATAAGATAGAATATATATATAAAATGTAAAATTATATGTTCATGTGTTCATATATTGTATTGTGTTTGTGATAGTTCTGACGAAGATTGCAGGGGTAATCGAAACCATCAATAGTGGCTTATAATTATATGAAACATTGTAAAATAAAGCAAATGATATTAAAATATTTTATTAATAACACAATGTTTAAGTTTTTTTGTTTACATTTTTAAAAAATATTATTGAACAATTGGAATGCTAAATTAATAAAATTTAAACATGGCAAAAAAAAAAGTTTAAAAGATGATTAATTAAATATATATTGCATATAACACTTCTTTCATATACACTTTAATGCAACAAATTTTCTTAAAAACTTCTTTATTTTCCTTACAGTTTCGACTGTCCAGCAGTCTTCATCAGAGCTGTATCTTCTCTGTTTTAAGAAAATAAAGAAGTTTTTAAGAAAATTTGTTGCATTAAAGTGTATATGAAAGTGTTATAAGCAATATATATGATTATATGAAGATATGCAAAGAAATTGAAAGAGAAGAATAAGAGAATATGATTTATTAAACATATGATAAAGATATAAAACTATACAAAAGAAAAAAATTTAAGTCCAGTATTTATATGTAATTGTAATTTATTTTATGAGAATATTTGGGATGTATTTGTTAGCTGAATTTAAATAATAAACAAAAACTTTATCTTATACCAAAAAATATATTTTTTTTTTCTAAAAGAAATTGAAATTTTTGTTTACAACACAAATTTGAGCAAATAAGTATTTGATAATGGATATCCCAATTTCTTTATTTTTTCTTTTAAAGAGCAAGATTATTGAAGCTATTTCTAAACATTATGAATTACCATACCAAGAGGACTTATGGGATTATTTGTAATTGTCAGGTGAGCAGCTATTTTAAATTTTCTAACTTTCACTTTTTCTTTTTACTCTAGTATTCTTGTACTTTTCCAATTAAACATATGTTCATCAATATCTGCCCAGTATACTAATTTATTCACATCTGTCTTTTCTTTTCTAAACATTGTTTTAATCCTTTTTCATATGACATTCCACATTCTTGCTAGATGTAATTCTTTCCTTTCAATATTTGAAATTTAGATTTGATAGAAATTAGGATTCCTTGCAGAGTAATATGGCTTTAGAAAACTTCTGATATATTAATTGCAGATTTTCTTTTGATGCTTTTTTTTATTAGCTATTTTAAGATAATCATTCTTCATGAGATTTGACTTGAAAAAAGAAAAACCCAACATAGAACAAATTCTTATGAAGAATAGTTATCAGATATCATAAGAAAACCAGAACTATGGTGTTGCTTGCCAGATCAGCAGCACCTAAAGAGAATAATATTACTCAAATCATTATTTTCCATTCTAACTTGTGTATTATAATTAACAATTGAATGTATTTAGAAAAGTATAAATAAAATTTAAACTTTTCTATAAATATTTAACAATAATAGTAAGGAAACCAAGTCATACAAGTGACTTAATTAGCTTGTATTTACAAATGTAATATAATGAGCATGTAAATAGCTCTAAACCAGCTTTTTGATAAATGCCACAAGAGAAATCATTTATAATCTCTATTTAGAATTATCTCTATCCCCAAACCGATTCAGACACTAGATCTAAAATACAAACTCAAGCCCAGCATTTATCAAATACTTAACTATTAAATAGAAAATCTCAAATTTTCAGACATCTGTCTTCAAATCCAGCTATCTAACTTAAATAGCCACATGGGAGACTGAATTAAATTCACTCATGAGAACCATTAGTTTGAAATCAGTTTGGGGATGGGGATAATTCTAGATAGAGATTTTAAATGCTTTCCTTTGCAGCATTTACTGAAAAGCTTTTTTACAGCTATTAGCACACTCATTATGTTAGAAATAGTCCAACATATAACTACTAGCAAAATGTTAATATCACTAAACTTCAAACAATTCCAATTTATGTCAAATTTTACTATCTACTTATTCAGCAAAATACTGTAGATTGAATCTGGCAATTGATATCTTCTAACTCAAGATGAAAAGAGACTACAAATTTGCACAAACTTTATTAATTGATTTTAAAAACACACACAATTAAATGAATAAAATAATTAATATATATATATTTTAAAATAAAATTTAAAAAACAATTCAATAAATTTTTTATAATTGATGAGAGCTTCATGCTTTTGTTTTGTCTTTCTTAGTTCTCTAATTGCTGTATTCAATATCAACAACAATATCATATTAGTTCCAACTTTGAATTCTAGTTCTAGTGATAAAACTCAGAAACTAATCTGGGAATGGAGTTATAACAATCTTACAGAGTAGGGCAAAGAAACTGTTATTGCTCTATTTAACTTGTGATTTTCATTTTTTCCCAGAAATACCAATGGAAAACTGATCACTGATTTTTAAAATCATTTTTTAAGGAAAACAATCAGTAATCTATTTTTGATTCCTAAATAGAATGCTATACAATTATAAAAAGACATTTAATATATAGAATGTACTGTAAGGGTATATCCAACACACATTAAAATACAGTATTGTTATTATTAACATTTATTTAAATTTTCAGGAATATATGAATGGGTACTTTAAAGACATGAAAGAATTTACAATGACAGAGTATAAAATATATTGCTGAATCATAACTATATTTTCTTAATTTATTAAAACTGTTAATCCAGAGATTTTTGTTGGATTAACAGTATGGCATGTGCATACCAAAAACAAAGCATCACAATTCCTTTAATTTGCATTTGACAGTAGTGTTTGGAGTGATGAGATTACTGCTGTTATTAAGATATGTGAGTAATAGAAAGAATATATAGTTAAGCTTTAACAATTAGTATATGCAGATTTGCTATAGATATACTCATATTCATAAATTAATCAAATACACTGAAGTCAATGTTGATTCAAATGTTTTATCATCTGAGAAAAATGACTAACTATGTAAGGTCATGTAGACATTGTTATGTTATTAATTGGAAAGGAATAAATATCCTTATGCTGCTCTTCTACAAAATAAAAATTATAATAATTCTTTAAAACAGCTATAATCAAATAATAATTTTATACATAAAAAGCTTTTTTTCAGCACCTGCTTTGGTGCCAAGAAAAAAGCTTTTTATGTATAAAATTATTATTTGATTATATAGCTGTTGTAAAGAATTATTATTATTTTTTTGATTATTGTTATTAATTTATGATGTCATTCATGACTGTCAGTATGAAAGGTGTCCAAGTGAATAAAGATATTAACAAAGTGCAATAATAGATTACTAGAATTGGCTAAAATTTAAATATAAATCAACAATCCAATATAATAATTTTTAAAAAACCTGCAAAATTAGCTTAGTCTCTGAATGAACCTAGAAAACTAATTCATATAAACTATGAATCACAGAATGACATACTATATAGTCTCTTTAAATACTATGAATCACAGAATGGCATAATATATAGTCTCCTTAAACATCAAATATACTTTTTTTGAAAATAATTGGGGAAATATAAATGAGTTGACAATTAAAAGATTGAATGAAGTTCAAATTAATCTGAATTAATAAATTTAGACTTTTTAATATCAAGTGTCTGCCAAAGAGTAAGAAAACAACATATAAAAAAAAAGTATTACACCATACATAGCTATTATGTTTAATAAGTTTGAAAAACTATTTTAAACTAATAGATAATTTATCCAGAAAATTATTCATGGAAAAAAATGTTAAATGTGCTATATACTAAGCTAATATGCATGGCTGATAATATTTGTAAGAGTAGTGCAGAAAAAATTATTATGGATCCCTTTCTATAAATTTCCTCAAAAATCATAATTTTTAAATTCCTAATTTCTGGGAAATTTAAAAATACCTAAAAAATTATCATCAAAAATTTCTAAATTATTACAGAAAAAATATAATAATTAAATTTCAAACTCAGTAATATTGGCAAAACATTTATTTATTTATTTTTTTGGAAGTATAAAAATTTGAAAAAGAAACAAGGACCATTATTTATCAAAGAAATAAAATAATTAAAGTTCAAATTCAGCAGTGTTTGGGAAACACTTATTTTTTATTTTAAAAGTATGAAATATACTATATAAAATATTATTAAAATCTCTACTTAGTTAGAAATAAAACTAAAATTCTTTTAGATGTTACATTAGTGCCAATTCCTAAAAAATAAATAATAAAATCATTATTAATTTCAGAGAAACTATATTTTCAGAAGACATATGCCCTCTATGTCATCATCCACAATTTAGAAAGGAAAAGAAATAAGATTCTTTATAAATTATGGATATGCATGCAGAATCTTTAGGCAATTTCTGAAATGTAGGTTATAATATTGAAAAAGTATACTACTTGAAAAAAAAATTTCTTTAAAACTAAAGGCTTCAATTATGGTTCTTTTGCATACATATTTATTTTTCAAGAATTGAGTTATGTAACAACTAAAAGAATCTTAGTTTCATTTCTAACTATATAGCTAGTAATTTGAATAATTATAATTTGATTGTTATATAATAAGAACCTGTCCACTACCAAGTATATATGACATTTCCTAAAAGCTAACAGCATGGCTGCCTAAGAGTGAAGTAATTTTAAATTATCGATTAGTATAATGTTTAGCAAACAGAAAAACAAAAATACTTATTGTATTTAATTAATATTGTATAACAAAATTCAAACAGAAGTTATAAATCAATAACAAAGTAAACAAATTATCACCATGTTGCTATTATCTGAGTAAATACAAAGCTTTTGCTTTTCATTCTTTAATATTAAACATATTTTACTGATATGTTAAAAATCCAATTCACATAAACTATATATATATAAAAAATAGAAGAGTTAGTTTAAAGTTTATTTTAAATATCTACTATTCATTATTATAGTTTTATGTTTAGATTAAAGTCATATATTCAAGATAATTTTTGAATATTAAATTAGTAATGCAATTTTCCATTCACAATTCCTGAAAATTAAAAATATCAGAAATTTTAACATCTATTTCTAATAAGTATTGTTATTATAAGGAGACATTAATTTTATTAATGATCAATTTCTGTAAAAACAAACTAGCAAAAAGTTTTGACAATAAAAATGAAATTTCATAAGAAATAAATATATTATTTGAATACAATTAAAAGTATTAGACATTTTAATAAAAAAAAAAAACAATCTGTAATGATAAGTATACGATAAATAAGAAAAGATATTTATACAAGATAAAATAAAGAATTTTAAAAAGATATAAAAAGAGAGAAGATGGAGATCTGCTATAATGATTAAAAATCACAAGTCCTCAATTGTGAGAAAAAAATACAAAAACTCAGACTTTTGATCTTAGAAAAAACAAAAGGGGTCTTAAGATTAACCAAAAAAAAGTTTTATATATTGATGAAAAATATTAATCATGATAACGGAAGACAACAAAGTAGACAATAAATGAATATTATTAAACTCTTGCACATTTGAAAATCTAATAGAGATGAAGGAATAAAAAAATAAATAGAAACAGAAGAGTTGTTAATAAAATAAATATCAGAGAGAATAGTATGTGATAGTGAAATAACAAAATTGGTTAGACAGAAATCTAAAAATAAAAATACACAATGCAAGAAAAAAAGAGGTTTGTCCCACTTATAAAAAAGGCTGGAAAAATTGCCATACATTAAAAATAAAATGGAAGAATGAAGTTAAGAGATGCATTTATGGATTTATTTATTGACCATAAAAATAGTGTAAACTTTCTTCTGGAAGTTAACATAATAAAGTACAAATGCTGCTCAACTTATATGTTAATAACCCCGTAACAAAACATGAAATTTATAATTTCTTATAAAAGGAAATTTATTTTCTTCAAGAAGTATAATAACTACTCTTTCTTATTGCATTGTCAAATGTATACCATATAATACTAAATTGTCTAAGCATTTTACTACTGTAACAGTTGACACTAGGAGATATAAAGTTCTGAAGAAGATTGCTGGGGCAATCAAAACTGTAAACTGTAATAAAGGGTGGTAAGTGCTTGGACAATTTAGTATTATATGGTAAAAGGAAATTTAAATGATTAAAAAAAAAAGATATAAGAATTAATCATTGCAAGATCTGGTTTATCATTCTATCATATCAAAAAAAAAAAGTTGCAAAGAAAATCTGATAGAAAAAGTACAGTACAAAAAGATATTACAGATTATAATGTTTGAAGAATCTAAGTTTACCTGTATTTTAATAGAAAGACTAAAAAAAAATAATAAGTAAATACTAGAACTAAGAAATAATATGAAGTCACATGCTTTAAATTCTAAAGCAATCATTTACCAAGTTTGCTAATGACTCAGCTGTGATTGTGGATAGTGATGATGATCATAATGTTTTGTAAGAATGATGGAATTTGGCTAAGAATTGGGATGACAGTAAATATAAAACTAAAATAATAAGAATAGGTAATAAAATGAACACATTAAAAAAAAAATACTGACTAGAAAGTTCTAAAGACGGTTAATGTTTTTAAATATTGGGAAAGAGGAATTAATGATAATTAAAAAAAGAATGAAAATTACAAAACTTGATCCACTGAAATTAGATTTTTAAAAATAGTTTTGATTAAATGTTTTGTTTATAATGCTTTATATAAAACAGAAATATGAATCATTAAGAAGTGTTATTATTTGATAATTACTTTTATTGAATAAAGAACTTGACATACACGCATTCTATTTCTATTATTTTTTCTCAATTTTATTCTGACTCCATCATCAATTTTTCTACTTGATATGCATATCTGAAATATCGCTAAATGAGGACTGTTGACTATTTAGGTTTCCAACGAATCTCTATTATTTCTAGGATTGTGACATAAATAATTTTTTTGTCTAAACCCCAAAACAGTATTTTCTCCTTTATATCTAATGTTACCTAGAGAATAAAACGTTGAAACTCTATGAGATTAAAAAAATATATAATATGTTTACTAAAATATTATTTATTTATGGACGTTTAAGAAAAGTTGGACAAAAAAGACATGCAAAAAAAAAAAAATAGTACACTTAACGAATACCAAGCAAAAAGAAGAAATAATAAAAATTACTACTTAAAAAAACAAAAAAAACTAAATCAGTAATGAGAAAAAAACGAAAAAAAAAAGACATTTTAAATTATGATAGGTCATAATTCAATTATTAAAAGAATTAATAATCAGAATAAAAGACAAGCAAAAGAAGCAGTAAACAAAGTAAGCATTAAGCACATTAAGAAACATCAAAATCACGAACAATATCGTTAGCACTGAAAGGAAATTTATTATTATAAAAATAAAGCCAAAAAATTAACAAGACTTACCTCGGAAAGATTAAATGCTAAAGGAATAGATCCTGCTACATAACAGCCTATTAACATTGCAGCTGAAAGCCCAATTAAAATCCACATTTCATCCATTGCTTGATGAAATAGGGTGAAAAAAACCAACAGGACACATTTCATGTCTCGTTAAAATATTTTTTTCTTTAACTTGTATAATTAATTATATAAAAACAGTATTTTTTATTAAAAATTTATGCCACTTAATTATTAAAATATATATATATATAATTCCAACCTTAAACTGTTATCGTAAGAATGAGATGATAACAAAATAACGCCATTTTGTTAGCGTATCTACCAGCAGTAATAGCCTGAGCGTTCTTCGCAGTTTTTAAGTTTTCTTCAGTAATGGTAGAGTTTTCTTATTTAGGCACTACTATTCTAACAAATTGTTTCATATTTGTTTTTAATGAAAATGTTAAAAATTATTGTAAAATGTTTAATTTGGCTTTCATTCGTCCTAATTGCTTATAATTATTAGATGCTTACACTTTTTATTTGAAATCTTTTAACGGTTTCATATTTTAAATATATATCTGAAATATTTAGTGTAATATTGTTTTCTGATTTTTATATAAACGAAATTTGAAAATAATTACTAGATTCAACGAAATTTAACTTTTTTAAAAAAAAATAAAATTAGTAATCGTATATTCCATCTCCGTTTATATCTACAATATAAAGTTATTCAACAAAAATTATTAAGTGCCTTTTAATTAATTAAAAAAAAAAACATTCCATGGATTACTTTATTTTTTAATACAATCGACTGTATCGTTTAATGTTTCGTAGCAGTTATAGTAAATATATAAAATATTTGCCAAAAGGTGAACTATTTGGATTAATCAAGAAATATGTTTGTGGATCATTATAGCAAATTTCCTATCATTTTAATTGATGAATCTTTTGCTAAATCTTGCTAATTTAGTAGCACCTTTTCCAAATGTGTTGTTCATAACTGGAAAAACTTCATGATGGTATGCAGAAACCCTTTTTTTAATATTAATAAAAACTGAATTTGTATAGGGTATTTATTTTATTTTTATTTAATACTGTATGTACATGTATAATGTTTGTGGCATCAATTTAACATTAATGAATCAGATGATAGAAAATATAATCATTGATTGTAAAATTTTTCTTTCTATTCTCATCCCATCAAATTTATTTCAAAATGTTTTTTTACTACATTGAAGACTTTTTGTGTAGGATATAAATTGATTATCAGTATGCATGATCTTAATTAGTTTGTTTTAAATTTTATTTCTGAATAACAGCTATACTCATAATTTACATTATCTTAGATTCAAAGTATGTTCTCATGTATTAGAATATTTAATTTCAATTATGGCTGCAGATAAATACTATATCTATAATTGTCATTAATTATTCTCTGAAAGTTTATTCTTTACATCAAGATAGTTTCAGTTCTTTGCTTTTTTACAAAATAATATTTCTGATTTTTGTCTAGTGTTTTACATCAATTTTTATGATGTAAAAAATGTATTAGTGTCAAAAAATAATGTGCATATATTTGAAATTATATAATATTGAAGCCACCAGAAATGATTGAAATTTTAAAAAAAATCATTAAATAAGATTAAACACATATCACTCTTAACCTAATTTTAACTACTTATTTAATCGAAAAAGTAGTAAACAGATTATAATCATTTTGAATATTAAATTAATTGTTTTATATCCAAGCATCTCATTTTATTACATTCTTTTATATTAAGGAAAGAAATACATAGATGTAAAAAATGTTAAAATATTCATTTAACAATCAGTGTCTTTAAATTCCACAATTTTGATATATAATAAATATATAACTTAATTTCTTAACCCAGTTTTTTCTCTATAATTCTTAAAACTATTTTAACATGTTTTGATTTCACCAAAAAAAGAATCCTGATGGGTTCTTTAACTGAATTTTCATAAGCAATATAGTGATTTAAAGACAATTTTAATAGGTGATAAGAAAGGTTATATAACTGATGAATTAAAACTGCAAAGGAGATAAAATCATTTATTTAGCATGGATATAAAAATTAATATTTTAAACAGTTAAAGGAAATTTTAGATTTGAACAAAGATAGCTAGCCTAATGAAGTTTTAAAATATGTTTGTGATATATTAGCTTCAAAAGTATTGGAATTTTTTAGGAATATATGGAAAGTTGTCATCTGATCTTGCACCAATTTGTGTTATGAATACAAATGTCTGTTCTTGATTTTACTAAACAAAGAATCTTGACTTGGATCTTCATAAGCAATATAATGATTTAAAGACAAAATTTAAAAATAATTGGTGAACTAAAACTGCAAAGGAGATACAATCATTTACTGATCAAGAAGTATAATAACTACTATTTCTTATTGCATTGCCAAATATATACCATATAATACTAAATCATCCATGCACTTTACTACTGTTACACAATGCTTTATTTACCACCCTCTTTTGCAGTTTTGATTAGTTCTGAAGAAAATTTCTGGGGCAATCGAAACTGTAAAAGAGGTGGTAAATAAAGCATTGTGTAACAATAGTAAAGTGCGTGGATGATTTAGCATTATATGGTATACATTTACTGATCACGGACATGAAAAATATTATTCTTATTAAATCCATATGTGGTAATGATATTTTCAAAAGTTGAACACAATTTAAATTTAAACAACTGTTTAATTAAGTTTTAAAATATGTTTGTAAGTATTGAAACTTTTTTAGGAATATATAGACCCATGAAGTTGTGTCATCTGATCTACCAGTTTTAAAAATGGGGGTGGAAGAGATTGCAAAATTTATTGCGATACCATTGATATCTATTACAGTAAATATACTTAAATGAATAAATTTACTTCACCATAAATAAATGATTTTCAGAGATTTCGTATGGTTTTAGAGAATCAAGAAGCATTGTAGCCTTTTATTGACTAGGTCAAAACATTCGACTAAGTTAATCAAAAAGTTTTCTAGCAATATGAAACTAATAGTATTACAAAAATGTGCACTCATCACAATTATTTTTTTTTGTGTGTGACAGTAGTCTTTAGAAGAGTTTATAGTTTATGTAGGTTTGATAATGGAATTATTAATTAAATCAAAAGCAAAACCAAGAACTTAAATCTTTTTGACTTCTAACAATGTGCTGATGAGCATGCTATTTCAAAAAATTATTTACAGATGATTCTAAATGTTTTAATAATTAATATTCAAAAAACTTAAATCCTTCATCATCTTGGGAATGTGAATTAATTTAAATATATTTGATTGATTTTTAAATAAACTTGAATGTTATAAAAATAGGTATTTCATTATGGAATATAACTACTGCAGCAAAATTAGTTTTAAAGCCATTACTTTATCTAATTTATTGTGTGGAAATGAATTTTGAATCTCCTTTGCTTTTAAAATACAATGGCAAATCATAAGACAAACAACTATATCATTCAACTTATTGCAAATGCTACTTATGAATCTACTATTATAAAGGCATACCAAATAGGTATAGTACTGCAATAAAAAGAGGGCAGTACATGATATTGGATTAAAGGACTAAATATATGATTTATATGGTCTTATTTATGGTTCATAGATTTGTATAATCATCACAAAACTCTTCACTTTTTAATATGTCTTTATATTTTTGTTTTTTGTTCTGGAATTAGAGTAGCTATAGTCTTTTATTACTGGTTGCTAAATGTTTTGACAAATGTGCATAACATTTTATGTTCTTAAATATGGATTATATATTTATTAGATTATTTCCAATTCAATACTATATGTATAAATGATGTAAATAAAAAAAAAAAAAACATATGAAAAGGAACAAAGAAAGGAAAATAATTATTGAAAATGCCATGACAGAAATAAAGGCATATTGGAATTACTTAGTCTTTAGAAGATATGATATAGAAGAATAACATTAGTCAGATTCACTATGATTTAGTAATTTCTAACATTCGGGTAAAATTATCACTAAATTTTATTAGGTTAGTAAAGAATTATGATCTTCCTATATAACATTTTTATTTAATAATGCAGTGAATAAATTAATATAATCTTCCATTTTAAAATAAAAGAAAAACATTTATATTTTTTTATCAGTTTTATTTTTTATTCCTAATACTGTGTTTCCCTGAAAATAAGATCCAGTCATATATTAATTTTTGCTCAAAAGACACTGTAGGGCTTATTTTCAGGGGATGTTTTATTTTTTTTATGTACAAAAATACATTTCAAGTACAAAGATGTACATTTATTCAAATACTTCTCTGTAAGATTCTTACCCTGTTAAGCCCCCCACAATTTCTTTCTTGTACTCACCAAAATAGCTTTCTTTTTGCATTCGTCTTATCTGGCGATCAGAATATTATTCCATTTAAATTTATCATAAAATCAAGGGTTAATTGAAAACTTGCAAGACAGGAGTGATAATAAAAATGATTGCAATTAATAATTGTTTTTCCATACAAAAGCAATAAAAAAGTGCAAGTATAAAAATTCAGAAAATGTTTCTTTATTTCATATGTGCACATTAAGTACATTCATTATGACATATAGTGTATTGAATTACTGTGATTCATTTATGATACAGCTATGTCCATTATCAAATACGCAAATTGTAAACACTTTTCAAATTACTTGTAATAGTCTTCCTTGAGTATTTTTTTTAAAAACTTTTTTTTAGGAGAAAAAGAATCTGATTTAACTTAAGTTAAACTTTAATAAAATCTGTCAGGAGAAAAAAAAAATGTTTAAGAAATCAAACAAATTTTTTTTTTTTATCTTGGATGTTTAAAAGTTACCAAGGCGAAACTCTAAAACTAAATCAAGCACTCTAAATCTAAGTATTAAATATAAATAAAATAAGTAACTAAAAATATCAGAGGATGTGATATGATGCACTGTGACTTCTCCTTATAAGGAGTCAGGAATCTCTCAGCAACAATGCCCAGAGAAACCTGTTAGCCACTATATCTTTCCATTCTCCACCCTAAGTTTTCCCATATCCTGTTCCATCTCATTTCCACAACATAATCTTTGTCAACTCTATGGCCTTTATATCTAACTCCCCCTATCTTTTCCCAAACCCATCATAAAAATCAATAACCCACTTTCTGTATAATCACTTTCCTTATATTTATTCTTCCACAACTTTATTATTTGTATCATTTCTGCTTTGAAGCATTTACATTCAATTAACAAACGCTTAATATTTTCTATGCCTTCCTTACACAACTTGCAGACTAATATCACCCACATTTTTCCATTTGTGTATAATCCCCTGTTGCTAAAGATCCCGTTCGAGCCTTAAACAGTAAACTACTTTCCTTGCTATTCTCATAAATTAACTCCCACCTAATATTCCGTTTACTTCTATATATATTTAAACTCTTTTTCCTCTCCATAGTAGTTCTCCAACTCCCTATTCTTTATTAATGCATCTATTCTAGGATGTGCTGTGATGTATTGTGGCTTCTCCTTAAACGAAATCAAGAATATCTAAGCAATTATGCCCAAATAAACCTGTTAGCCACTTAATTTTCCATTCCCCACTCTTAAGTTTTCTCATATTCTGCTCCATCCCATTTCCACAACATAATCTTTGTCAACTCTATAGCCTTAATATCTAATTCCCCCTTATCTTTTCCCAAACCCAGTATAAAAACCAATAATTCACTTTCTGTATAATCACTTTTTTCATATTTATTCTTCCATAACTTCATTATATGTACCCTTTCTGTTTTCAAAACTCTCCATACAGTAGCGCCACTCAGTCCAAGCCAGAATAATCAATGGATGCAGGAAGGTTTGCGCATAAAATCCCTATGTAGTGCCTACTTATTCAATATCCCTAGATTAGTTTCTAGCTTGTGGTTGTCATCAGTGAGGAGCCTTGAATCTGAAAGCACTGCACCTAGATCTTAAGTTTAATATCTAAAAATATATAAATGAAATTATCCAATATACTGATTTGTGGTAGATAAATTGTTTCTTTATACAGTTAGAATTTTGTTTGCCGAAAAGAGTCGACGAGAAAATATAAAAGAAGCATATAATTTTATATTAATATTTATTTAAAGCATTAATGTCAATAATATACATTCATTATTTTATAATTCATTACGTCCGTTGTATGCTTCAATGGGCAAACAAAAGCCATCTATCAGGCTGCCAATCTTAAGTAGGGCTTATATTATAAGCGTCCTAAAAAATCATGCTAGGGTTTATTTTTTTTGGCTAGGTCTTATTTTCAGGGAAACATGGTAGTTTTTGAAATATGTTTCAGTGAATATATCTTTCCTCAGTATATAGTTACCATAAAATCATGCAAAAAAACATATATCATTTTTAATCTAATAAAATTGCTAATCTAGAAAGACAATTATGCACATTTGTCAAAATTTACATCCAATTAAGTCATGATATATGCAATAACTAATGATTCATTTAGAATTGAATTTGAGATAATTTTTCTTTGAAAATAATTATGTTTGGATGGCTTTATTTAGACCATTTGCCTTCAATCCCAGAAAATAAAAAAAAACATTAGAAAAGGTGGTCTATAAATTACCTAATTTACAAAATCTAACAACAGTTGTAATATTCATGGTAGTAATTGTGACAAAATAGGAAATAGTGGAATAAAAATAATTATTTCAATTTTTTTCTAAGTGTAGCTATATATATATGTGTGTATGTTTTAAATCTATCTGCTACTTAAAGATTTAAGATTAATGTACCTACTCTCATTAAATAATTAGATGGTTGTAAGTTTTTTTGCAAGAGCTGTTTATTGATTTAAAGATGGCCTGAAACACTAAAGATAGTTATAATAATATCTGTGCTCATTTGATCAGTATTTGTGGGCCAGTGTCGGGGAAAGAAAGTATTCCATTATTGCATTGGTCATCATTAAAGAACCTTTTCTTAAAAACTGGCTCAAAGTTCTGTGAGCTTGAATTATCTGTTATTATTGAATTTAAAATATCTTTATTACATGAACATTTTTATATGTAGATCGTTGGATAGTTCATATATTAATATTCTCCAATGTTCTCGGCCCAAACACATTGATAGAAAATTTCAGTTTTCATTCTTTGGAAGTAACTGATGTGTTAAACATTAAAAATGCCAATTTGAATTTTTTTCAAACTGGTGATATGTTGTGGCTGCAAATTTCTTATTGGGTTCCCTGACAATGATTGTGAATATGAAATTTCATAAGCAAAATATTAATTTAGGGAAAGAATATCATAGACTGACAAGAAGACTTAAGAATAATTGAAAGTAATATATAGACCTGAAAATTATATCATAGTCCTATTAAATCAGTGAATGATACACTTTTGTATAATAGTGATGTGATTTTGAATAGGTGGAAGAAATATTTTAATCATTTTTTTTGAAGCCATAGAAGAATTGAAGATGAATGCAAATAAATTGATGATGATATCAATGTGTAACACATGTAAATATGTTTTGTTTTATAGATTGGTTGTAAAGTTAATTGTAAAATTTAATGTTAACTTTTTTTTTCTTTATTATGAAATGAAATGATAATACTCAGTGAATGAATATATATATAACTAAGACAATAAAGCCAATTACTCAAGGCTTTATTAATATATACATTTATATAATAAAATTAGGTAATAACTTTTTATTCATTTATACAAGTGTAAAACAACAATATTTCAGGATATTCACAATATGAAGAATAAATTTAAAAACTGGAATATTTTTGACCTAATGTTGCAAGCTAATGACAAAATTTTTTTAATTTTCAAAAATATAAAAGTCATTTTATATTTAGTTTTATATAGCAGAACAAAAATCACATAGAAGAATATCTTTTCTCACTACTACTCTGTCATCATCTATTTCAGAGGTGGGAACCTCCAGCCCTAAGAAGCTCTCATTATGGCCCTGGTCATTTTCATAAATATTTATAAAATGGCTTCTATTTAAACACACACATTATTCAAATATTGAATTAAGAGTTAAATAAATATTTATTTTCTCAACTATATCTAACCTTTATTATAGTTCTAGTTCATTCTATCAGTGGTACAATATTGCAACAAATCTGTATTGTGTGGTCTGACTACAGATTTAATATACGATGCTGAGAGCATTATGTTTATTTTTATAGTGATTTTCTCAGACTAACTGTATATTCACAAAAATAAGATTAGAATTTTACTTTGTTTTATTATTATCATTTTGCATTTTTTTTATTATGACAGCTACACCAAGTAAGATGATAAAAATTGACACAAAAAAATTTGTATTTCAATAGAAGTGGATCATCGCACGCTTTTTTAATAGAAATAGTTAATCAATGTGTCTGATATGTCTGGAAAGTACTTCAGTTGATAAAGAACATTATTTATCAAAATATTTTAATTATAACAATTGTTGGGAAAGTAATATTAAAATAAAAAATTTGAAAAAGAGCTTCATCAAGTGGCTGACATGTCTTGTAAAAAATCCAAACAAGTCAGAAAATTCTGAGATGACAAATTACATTTTTTTTTTAAAAAAAAAAAAAAAGCAGAAACTTTGAAACCATTTTTTAAAGTGGAGTTTATAAATGACTGCATCTTACCTGCTGTAGAATTAATCTGTCAAAAACATAAAAAGAAATTTGAAAGTATAAATATGTCATGAAGAATAGTTGCAAAACAAATTGGAAAAATTGTCTCTAAATGTGCAATAGTCATTAATAATAATGGTGTTACTTTTTTTCCAATTCACAAAAAAAATTATGGCCTCATTTAAAAAGGGAAAGTTGAAATTGGGCTGCCAATTGAAAAGATTGCTCACCTCTAATGATTAGGAGTAAATTAATTAAATGTTTGATCAGATATAGCAGGCTGATTTTTAAGTCGATAATTTTGTATGGCCTGCTAATGATATCCCTATTCCTAATGTTCTAAGCTTGAGTAATTAATGTTTCATCAGATGGTAATACAATTTAATTTCCAGAAACAGTTTCTGAATTATAATAATATGAACTTGGAGTTCAAAAGCTAGAATTAATACTGTTAACATCTAGAAGTCGCTTTTTAATTTTTTTTTAATTATCAAGTGAATAGCTTGAAATTCTAAAAATCCTAAGATTCTAAATTCAAACAACTTGTTTATATAATTATATAAATCTGATATCAAGTCAGAATCTATATATTTTAATAACCTCAAGTCCATTTTAATTATAAACACCTTTTTTTCCTTGGGGATTTTTTTTGTTTAGTATAAATATGAGCATCCTGATGGAAGTACATATACTTGTCTTTTTGCATGATAGATTGGTTTTTCGAAAATTACATGTAAAAGAAATCCATGTAAAAAATACATTGTATATATGGAAAATAAGGAGATTGGTTCCAGATCTAAAAAATCAATGAAAACAATTAAACTATATGTAAAATGTCATTAGAATGTTATATTTTTTGTGTGCTATCAAATTTTACTTCATACACATTGAACATAAAATAAATTATGGGAACAAATTTCATTTGAAAAATAAAAAAACTTGAAAGTGATAACACAATGAAACACTTATTGGTTTCTCTACACACGCTATCAAATCTTTAAAGTTCAAAGCATATTGTCATTTCCATGTTATATGTAAAAAAAAAAAAAAATTGAAATAAAGATTACTAATGTAATTTATTGCAATTTATTATTTGTATTTCATTTAACTTATTAATTTTTTTTTTAATTTAACAAAACACATTTGAAAAGAAATTGTAGGTCCTGGAACTATACACTTATCAAAAATATGGATGACATCTTGCTTGCCCATAAAACAGAAAAGTATCCAAGATTTTTTTGCTATCACTAACATGTTTACACATGATCCATTACTATCACTAAAACTTGCATTGTATAACTTGCCATCTATTGATTTTTGGCAAAATTAAATTTTTTTAACATCAATACCAATGAATTTTTTTTAAAAAACCAAATGTCAAAATTTAAACAAAGCATTAATACCAGAAAGATACTTTCAAAACAAAATATTACAATGCAGCCCAACAAATTTTTCTGTTTGCAGAAATATTGCCGAAAAAGGGATTTTTGTTATTAAAATAATGGGAAATAACTTTTTTTTTTGAATTGTGATATTTTTTTTTTAGTTTTGTGACATAATCATGATGAACTTCACCTCAGAAACAAATTGTAAATAAACACTGAATTAAAAACATTTACAATTTTCTAAAAGGGAAAATAAATTATTTTATTTTACTTACATGAAATTAGAATAAAATCTATTTTAAATTAACTTACCTAATATTTTATTCTTCTTTCTATTCTTATAAATATTTATTTCTAATGAATGTTATTCCTTACATATCAAAATTTAACACCACTATTCTCACTTAAATATTTGTCTAAAATTAACTTTATAAACCTTATTTAAATTTATCCTACTATTGAATTTTCATAATAATTCTACCACCCTTATCTGCCCATTACTTATCTTAAGCTCTTAACCATATTCCTAAAACGCTTTATTGTTTCTTCAATACCCCTATTTACAACATGATTTGTCTCGTACACTGTTATCACTCAATAATATATTCACCTACTTTTAATTCTCACCCATTCTCATTCTGTAGTATATTCTTATCATCTTGTAAGTTATTTTTTGCTCTCAGCATACTGCATTGTTTCTAGAAGTATCTTTGCATTAATAATGTCATCTATTAAAAATATTTCAGTAGGCAATGATTCATCATTATATTTGACATCAGAATTCAAAGTTATTCTTTTTCTATTGGTCTACCTCAGACTATTTTAAGTTTGAGTTGTAAGTATTATACCAGAAGTATCTAATCTAATTTAATAATTCCATTTCCAATTGCAGATCATCAGCTTTGAAGTCAAAATTCAGTGAAATTGTCTTTGAAAAAGCGTAGCAAAAACATAGTATGCATACATATATGTCACATAAATAATT
This sequence comes from Epiperipatus broadwayi, assembly GCA_028023455.1. Lineage (NCBI taxonomy): Eukaryota > Metazoa > Onychophora > Udeonychophora > Euonychophora > Peripatidae > Epiperipatus > Epiperipatus broadwayi. The sequence goes on from JAQFVV010012402.1 coordinate 5,176,095, forward strand.
TATTTCTCTTTCCAATGGAATTTTCAAAGTGGCATTATGACTTAATAGTTTGTTGTTGTTTTTTACAAATTTTTTCATAAATCATGGAAAATTTGTATATGAGGATTTTAAAATAAATTGATATATGCTTTCAGATATGTTTAATATTAATAATTTTTTATGTTATATTGAAATAAATTTTTTCAATGTAAAATTTTTAATTATAAAAAAAAAATTAAGTTTGTCAGTACAATATTAATTTCATTTTTTAATATTTATACAATAAATTAGCCATATACTGATATATGCACTATATCTATTGATCATATTCAGTTGTTAATATATATATATTTTCTATCTTCTTTAATATTATTATTAAATAAATACCCATATTGGTTTCAGGCTTTTATCTTTGTTAGGGAAGAGTGCAGTTATGCATCTGGAAGCTACCCTAACTTTTTTTACTATCTAGTTTGAAATTCAAAAAAAATCTTAGTCAAGGGAAAAAGTTCATATTGCTACAATAAAGCTTCCACGAATACCAATATATATATATATATATAGTTATTGACATGATATCAGATCTTTATAATTATATAAACTGATTGGTTGGGATCAAGCCTAAAAAGTTTCAAATTTCAATCTATATTACTTATAGTAAAAAAGGAGTCATAAAACAGTTTTGGATGCACATATGCACTGATTCCAGCTTTGAATCCTAAACTGCCATTGATAAAGTGAAAGTTAACAAGTCTAGGATTGGGGATTAAATTGCACTATCATCTGATAAAACATTGTTTACTAAACTTTCAATTACTGGCTCTAGAATAACAGAAGAGAGAAGGCTCTTCCTGTCCATACCATAGTAAGCTGAAAGAATTGACTATATGTTGGTAAAAGAATATCTTTTTTAGATATATTTATTTTGATGTTCATAAAAAAACTTTTATTGCAATATATGCCTAATTTTTATCCTAAATACTTATATCATAATGATAATATTGGATTTGACCAATCCAAAAACTCAATCCAGAAATCTTTTTCATGAATTGATTATCTCTTGCTTTTCTTTTTAAAAACTCATTGCTATTCTTTTTAAAAAAAATTATCAAAAAGAAAATGGTTTCTCTAAATGTCTAATCCACTTTGTTTTTGATTTCTATGATAAATGTTTTTTTTTTTCATCATTTCTTTTCAATGCAGCTATATTTCTGATCTTATGTTTTTTTATTCTACTTATTTCTGAAGTATCCAATCTTTTCTCCTTTCTAAATTGTTAAAATCTTTTTTGTCATATCCAATTTTAATAAGCTACCAAACTTATTAAGCTAAATACTACGATTCTCTTACTCAGATTTTTTTTTCCTATTTCCTCCATTAACAAACTAACATTTTTTTTTGTCTTTAAATGCATTTATATATATTTCAAGCTTTTAAAAATTTTGTCAATCCTTCTTAACACTTTATTAAATTATCTTTGCTTTCTGTAAGCACTGCAATCTCATCAACAATTATGATTCATAATAAATTCTTGTTACTTCAATGCTTAATTTTAGTATTATTTAAATAAAGCAACTTTCTAAATATACAGTAAGTAAAATAAAAAGAATATTCTTACCATCTTCTGTCTCGTATACTAATATCTTTCTATCCAATTACTATATCAAATACTTTTTCAAGATCAATATTAATCTTTAATTATCTTTACATATATTCCTTAACTATTGTACTTAACACTCCATTTGTATCATTTGTTTTTCTAGTAGTTATGTATTGGAATATTTCTATTATCTATTAAATATTGAATGTCTTTTAGAAAAATTCAAACTTTATTTAAGCTTTCCAAATGCATTAAACTGTTCATAATAGTCACAAGTTAACATATATTTTGAGTGGTATTAGTCTCCTCTCTTCTTCCAGTGTTGCTGACCTGTCTAGCGACAGTACTAGCATAGGAATTGAATTTAAGATCTAGATTCAAGTCTAATGTTAGAACTGTCACTGATCAAGCCAGTAGCACCCAGAGAAGAAAGAAGAATAATATCACTCGAAATGTTATGTTATATACTAACCAGTTGAATATTAATTTTTTATTAGTCATTCATTAGACTAGATATAATTTTCACTACACCACTCACGCAAGGTAAAGACTGGTTTTTATCCACTTTTAACCCTTTGTGGAGAGATGTAATCATAAACCTATGACCAAAGGTATATGATCCCCAAGATCAGTGATATAGTGAAAATTACACTACAGAAATATTTTTCATTAAATGGATAATCTGTAGACTTATGAATGACTAATAAAAAATATTAATACCTTTCATCAAGTGGTTCGTGTCAAAGTTGTGAGGGCAGTAAGTTTGACACATCAATTAAACTATAATAATTTTTTATCTATATATATTGAACAATGATAGAAAGTATGTGTAAGAAATTGTGATCTGGAGCATTTGATAAATGTTGATTCAGCACGAAATATGTGTTTTGAGGTTCATATATCTTTTTCACATCTTTGGTCATATGTTTTTGATTACATCCATTCACAAGGTGTTAACTAGTCCCTTTCTTGCTTGAGAGTTATGTAATGAAAATTACACTACAGAAATATTATTCATTAAGTAAGAGTTGATTGTATTTGGAAAGTTTAATTAAAATTTAAATTTTTCTAAAAGACATTCAATATTTAGTATTAGATAATGGAAATAGTCCAATATATAATTACTACTAAATACGCCATCATCACAAACCTTCAGACAAATACTTGTTTTTCTACTTTCTTTTAAAATCCAAAGTACTTTTTAGATAAATACATTGTATTAGAAATCCATTTTTTCTAAGACTTTAAATAATACTAACTACATGAGAGATTAGATTTTTTGTTTTAAAAGTTGGAATCAAGATTGTTTAAAGAAAATCTAATTATTCTTAGAAATTATATTAATCAAATATTAAATGTTTCTTAAATTCTTTATCTTCATAATTTTCAGAAATTCAGCTGGAATTTTAATAATTTTTCTGTGCCTTACCATTATTCATCACACTTCTTGTAATACAAATTATTTGTTCTTTTTTTTTTTCTTTTAATATATCTATCCTACTAATAAATTAATACTTTTTTTTTTTACTTCACTTAGTATTTCATTTTTATGCTTTTCTTCACTGTTTTATTCTTTTTATTGAATCAAATCTTTGTAATTTTTTTGTTTCTTAACATTTTAATACTTTTGCCTAGCTTTATTAGTTTTCAATGTTATTCTTTCTTCAGTAGTTACGTTTTTCCAAACACCTTTTATTTTACTGATCATTTCGATGATACCTCAAGATTTTTATTCATTTAACTTATTTTATAGTGTATTGTTATACTGTAATTTTTTTAACAAAATTTTCATGTCAGATTTGCTTTATTATTTAATTTTATCAATATTTTGTTGTTCGACAAATTTGGAAGTTTGTTCAAATATTTTTTCCATTCTATCAATGTCCTAATTATTTTTTGATTATTCCTATTTTATAAATGTAATTCCATTTTTTAACTTTCTATATAAGCTCAATGATGTACACATATACTTTTTAATATTCCTAAAATACTATTCTGAATCAATACAATATCCAAATTAAATTTGTTATGTCTTGGAGTTTTTCACATATAAACACTTGTGATTTTAAATCATATTCATTATTACTATGATATGTTTTCTACAAAACTATTAGTCTTTCACTTATTATATTTTTTAATGCTAACTCATAATTTTCTACATTTTTTCGACCCACCATTATATTATTTTTTAATATATAATAATTTTTAACTTGTTTTCAATTTTTCTAAATAATCTGATATCTTAGAATATCAGTCTAATCATCACCAACTTTTCATTCAAAGATTACAGTTGCAATGTTCAGATGAAGATGATTTTGAATTTTTTAACAGGTTTTTTTTCCCCACCATACTAATTTATTCTTCTAAACTAATTTTCATAAAATGTATTGAATATGCATTTTAAATTTTAAGATTTTTATCTCTGGATTGAGTAGACATTGAAGATTAAATTGATTATCATAATGATTTTCTAATTTCAGTCTGTCTAAATGTGTTGAAGAAATATTGCAATGCTGTTTTGAAAACCTTCCACTTTATTTTGAATAAAAGCTATAGGTTTTGTAATAAGGTCATATCATAACTTTAGAAAATACAATTTGATTTTTTGCCTTTGACACTCTTTTTCATAATATTTTCAGAATAACTTACAAGTAAGTATAATGCATTCATTATTTATGAAACTCATTTATAAAACCATAACATTTTTTATACTTATCAATTTTTTGAATATATATATTGTAACCAGATGGGTTACATAGACACAATAATGTAGTGTGTATGCATATATATTTAAAGTAAAGAAAAAGAAATAAACACAGACAAAAATTGTAATAGATATTTTCTACATTCACTGAAATAGAAATAATAAATAAAGGTTTAAATAACTCGGGATTTAAAACAATATTTTATTATAAAATTAAATATTTAAAAAAAGGTCTGATAAATAAAATTAATATTTTTATTAATTTTGATAATTTAAAAATAAGTATGTTTTCTGATAATTGTAAAAATGTCTATTTTTGAAATCTTTTAATTTGTAAATTTCAATTATCAAAGTAAAAACGTATATAGATCACATTTTTGGTCAAATTTCAAAGGATTAAACTTAATTGAAATCAGTCACTATGTTTTTATCACTTGACCCAACCAAGATTATAAAAAGACATAAAAAAAATATCAGTTTTGCTTGCAGTTTTGTAATGGTCAGAAGAGTCTGGTTTTAATATTTTAAGCAGTGGCCAACTAGACCAACTGCAAAGTTTGGCTTTAATTTTCTGAGAAGTGGTTAGAAGAAGAGCTAGCTGCAAAGTTGGCTAAAGTATTTTGTGAAGAGTTGGTAACTATAGCAGAGAATGGCAACAGTAAAACTAGCAGAGATGGCTAGTAGAATTATATACAGAACTGCCATGATGATGTAAGAATGCAAGGAAATAGCTGCACTTCAGTTCATTAGTGGAGTTTGAATTCACATGGAGGAAAATTACCCACTCATTTGTGTTGCAATTCATGGCCTTAAAAGTGTTCTGGAAAACAGCTTGCTGATCTGAAGCTGACCAAATCCAAGTTTAAGTGGAACCAACTGCAGAAGGGAGAAAGCCAACCATACCTGAATTATATACTTTTACCTGATGATGACAATTGTCTGGATTGACCAAAAAACCAGCTTTCCCAAGAGAAACACCAGCTGAATAAAGTAGTAGTTATATGTATGCTGTTGTGTCTATATGCAAAGAGAAGCACAGATAAACATGTATACAAAAGTGAGTTGTTTTTAAATAATTCATTTGGGAAGACATTTTAAATCTATATTTTTAAATTTAAAGACATTTATAATTAGTTAAGGGAAATAAAATAGTAGTTTTTACTTCACCTTTGATTAGTAATTAATTGAGATTGCGCTTTACGCAAAAAAGTGAAGCTTGTCTAAATCTTACAAAGTTATATGGTTTAGCGCTTTCGGAGACCTTGAGTCTCCATAATCATAGCCTACTTTTAACTGAAGTTTAGTTGTGGTTTATGTAAAATTTTATGCAAATTTTATAATGACCATTTTCTGGAGATTGTAAAGCACGATTCTTCGAGCACCAAAATACAACCGGCCATATGTTTGAACCCACTATAGCAAGGACACTGTGCAATGATGTGAAACGAAAAATCAAAGAGGCATGTTTTATTGCAAATGATAATTATGCAATTAACCGGAAAGAATCGTGCTTTACAATCTCCAGAAAATGGTCATTATAAAATTTGCATAAAATTTTACATAAACCACAACTAAACTTCAGTTAAAAGTAGGCTATGATTATGGAGACTCAAGGTCTCCGAAAGCGCTAAGCCATATAACTTTGTAAGATTTAGACAAGCTTCACTTTTTTGCGTAAAGCGCAATCTCAATTAATTAGTTAAGGGGTAATCTCATAAGTTTTCTAACCTCTCAAAAATTGACTATATTTTTTTTTAAAAGAATTTTTTAAAAAAAGCTGTAATAGAATTTGATAACTGGTTTTAAATTATATCTATATTTTGTTTATACACACATATATGTATGAAATTTATGCATATTTTCCAAAGTAATTAATTATAAAAATATTATTGTAACAAATTAAAATAGGACATACTGTATATGTAAAATTTATTCATTTTTGTCATTTTTGAATATCAATTGAAATATATTAATTGTATATTAGAAATTGCGCTTCTGTGTACACATATATGTAAATTAATGTAACAATTTGAATTTTGAATAGTAATTATGTAATCGCAATGTGATCATTTGAAATTTTGTATTGTAATCAAAATCAGATAGCTTATATGTGTGTAATCTTATTTTTATGGACCTTAATTTCAATTTTTTTATTGTTGTTAATAAACTTGTATTTAATTGTTAAAAATTGTATTAAATTTCTTGGTCCCATAACAGTAATAGAGCTTATGTCTTCTGAGTTAGATTCGAGCACGGGATGAATATATAAATGGGGATGTATTTAGTGCCTTTGGGCATCCAGAGATGATCAACAATCATCATCCTGGTTGGCACATAAGATTATATTCTTTAAAGCCCATGCACTACTTTTGGTTTTAGTTTAGTTTTATTAGAAATCAAGTTTATAGTTAGCCAGTACAAGTGGCCTGAGCAATGATGATGATCAGTATGTTTTAATGTCCCAGCATTATTGTTTAGATTTTTCTGTTTATGTATTCTAATGGATTCACACTTAGTTTGTGCCTCCAAATTAATCGTTAAATAATTGTCTCAAGCTGGCAAAGGCTCAATAGGTAGCCTGGTTTACAGAAGACCCATTTCCAATCCAGTCACAATATTGACTGTTGATTTATTGTACTGATTTAGTTGATATTATTGATCATTCACGATGATGAATGGTTTCTTTTGAGTATTACTTACTTTTTGATAATGCTGTTTGATATATGATGTATAATTATGTTTTTAGTTACTCTAAGGAGTGACTGGCTGATCTCCGAGTTCTCTTGATCTCATGCTCCCCTTAAATATATCTTACTTATATATTTTTTAATGTTAAACATTAACATTTTTTTAATATATCAGTTTAAAATTACTTTAATATTTACTTATTATATTTTGAGATTATTTGCCATCACCCTAGGTACACGTCTTCTGATACCCATCCCATTACAATATATACGTACAATTGAAACCACATCAGTGATATCAATTTAGACATTTGTGAATGTTTTACAAAATTATAGCCATCACTTCTTCCCACCTTTATCAATCAGTTTGAGATTTTATTTCTTTCATTCATAGACATATATAATCTTGGTTAGTAAAATATGGATAATCATTAGCAATTGTGCAATAATCTTTTTCTTTTTTTAACAGATCTCCATCTCATTTCAATCCAACTAATTTTTTCACCCCTCTTATATGATCTCTCTTATATATGTTTTGCATAAATCAGTCAACTAAATTGTCTGGTCATCTAACTCTTGTAACACCTAGAGATTTAATTTTAATTATTTCATGTTTAAAGGTTTCTAAATACAGATGTTAGAATTTTTCTTCATTGTTTTTTGCCACTTTATAACTAAATCTCTGATACTCAAATATGTATGAACAAAATTTTTGTTGCATTCAAATATCTTTTATTCATCTTAATCATTTGTATTACTACATTTTATGTTGCTTCTCCAAAATTAATGATCTAGGATCTAATATTTCTGAATTTAAATTCAGTACTACATTTATTGATAATAAATAACTTGGAAATAAATAAATAACTTGGAAATATCTTTGTAGAGTATTGTTTTCAGAACATAGAAAAATTATTGAAGTAATATCAATATTCAGCATGATAATTATCATGTGTCAGAGTATCAGTCTATCTTTTAACCAATCTATTAGATTGAAGATAATGTTCAGAAAAAATGAATCAGCATACATATCTCTAGATTTTTTTTTCTTTTAGATTTAAAATAAAGCCCATTATCGGAATACATTTTTTACATAAGCCACAAAAATAACAATGTAAATTTAAAGCTCTAATTATAATGAGTATCAATGTATAGAAATAGATGGAAAAGCATGAGATTATTTAAATTTTAAATGTACATATGTGTATAGATATTATTTAAATTTTAAATGTATATATGTGTATAGTTATATTTAATACAAGCACATTGTCATTCCTGAACTTAATGTAATTTTATAAGGAATTTGAACTCAGACTTTCAAGTTTTCTACATTCATCCACTCCATCTTATACAACCAATACATATGACTGCATATATATGAAAAAGATAAATGATATCCAATATATATACTTCGGGCTGAATTAGCACTCATCAGTTGGTCCAGATTATCATTTCCCACATATATATTAAACTATTTCTATCTCTTAGTTTGTTAAATATTTTAGAAAATTTAAACTTTTATTAATACTTTTTTCAAATGTATCAAACTGCTAGTAATAATACAAAGGATTAGAATAGAACATTGAGTGATACTATTCTCTCTATTTTAGATGCTGCTGGCTTGACTAATGGCAGTACTAGCATGGGAATTGAAAGGGGGATATTTAAATTTGTAAGCAATGAATTCAAGATGATGCTCTTGCCAATTAGGCTATTTTATATACTTATCTACAAGAATCTTGATTTTTCCATGTTTTTTTTGTAATGGCAAGATTAGTAAGTAGTTTCCAAATATGTATTATGACACTAAATTGACTGTTGGCATTGTTTGCCAAGCATCTTACTTAAAATTTCTTTAATTTTTTCCTCTGTCCATTATTATGTTTCCCAGTCAAATATATGTTCATTGGTACATGCAAGATTTTTGCTTTAAACAAATCTATTTTTTTTCTTCTTTAGTTATTACTTTGTATTCTTTTAATCATTTATCGATAGAACTACTAGTTTTGCTGATATATGTTCTTCCACAATTGTATGGTATTTCATAAAAGGTCTAGTTTTTCAGCATTTCAAGTTAGATTTTGTAGAGGTTTGGATTCTTTGCAGTATTTTGTTGTTTTGGCAAGCTTTGTGTTATTGTATTGAATACATAGGTTTTTTTTAATTTGCCAGTTACATTACATATCATTGATTTTTCTTTGAAGTTTCTTTTTATTATGTAGTTAGGGTTTTCTTAATAATATTGATGAAATAATAGTTTTTGCGAAAGTTTGTTTTATTTTTGGTTTTCTTTTTTTCAAATCATAGAATTTTCTTTTTTGTTTATAATGACAAATTTCTTCAGATCCAAATAAATCGTACTAATCTTTAATTAACCTTTAAACCATTAAGATATTTGTTTTTAAAAATCTACATTTTAGAACACTAAAATAAAAGAATTAAATATTAATACTTTTAGTTATTAATATTGACATCAAATATATGTCATTTGATTATAATAACCTTTTATAAATATTTTGGTCACCAAATCTGCTTTATGAAAGAAAATCTCTATAGTATAATGAATGATTCTTCTAATGATTACACTTCTGGATTAATGGAAGGGAGAGGCAAGGTGGTCTTCACTTTATTATTTGTCAGCAAAAAAAAGAAAATTCATATTTTGGAGTCAAACTCCTATTGTTTTTACAATTAAGAATCTTTCAAGTAATATAGTATGAAATAATGACTATTTAGGATATTAAATATCTCGGGGAAATATTATTCCAAAATAGATCTTTTTTTTTTCTTTTCTTTTTACTATTATAAAAAAAAGAAAATTTTTTTTAAATATTTTTTTTTTTATGTAAGGTTGTTCAAAAAAACTAAAAAGTATTAAATTATTTAACAAAGTAAAAATATTTTATTAAACATCAGGTATTAACTGACCTATTTCTTGGGTTTTAGAAAGGAATGGATAAATATTGTAGACTATAATATTCTAACAATTTGTTATTTTGTCCTTTGCTTAATAGTGAAATAAAACTTCAAAGAGCTAACTAAAATTGAAAGCTTATTGTTTCTACTAAATACTATATTTGTTCTTTAAAATATATTGGCAAAATTCATTTCAAAATTGACCTGACAAATATAGAATGCAACTGAATATTCATCTCATTCTTGATTTTTTTTTTACAAAAATTGCTTTTTTTTTTTTTTTTTGACCCAAACAGTTTATGGTAAAAATAAAAAATATTTTTTACAATGTGATCATGTTTTGGACACATAACTATCTAAAATCTTCGAAATTGCCACACAAATATTTTTATTTATTTAATGCATTTTAATATTTCTCTTAAATGATTTAAAGTTGTTTCAGTTATTTATAAAATATAGACTTTTGTAATTTTTTTCAGATTTCTTTTTGAGAAGTATTTTTTACATTCTTTGAATAATAATAAATCATGCTTTCACACTTCCAACGTAAAGCTATAACAACAAATTGAAAATTAAATTTAATGGCTAAGTGCTTTTAAATTTAATTTTCAATTTGTTGTTATAGCTTTACGTTGGAAGTGTGAAAGCACGATTTATTATTATATTGGACAAACGTAAAGTATAAATATACAGGTTATTCTTTGAATAAGTATTTTATAATATTAATTAGATTTTTTTTCTCCCCCTCATATATTCTTTTCATTGGTAAAACATTTGTATTTAAAAAAATAAATTTAAATTATATATGCAAATATGTATGTAATATTTTTTTTTTAGTCCCATACTATTCTATTAGTTCAACCTGCCCGCAAACCTGAAAGTAGGACGTATTCTGATTATGAATCTGTTAATGAGTGCATGGAAGGTAATTATTTACTATGTTAGTATTTATTTATTTATTTATTGGATAATTGGTACTAATATTAATTGATTTTGCAGGTGTTTGCAAGATTTATGAAGAATATTTGAAACGTCAGAATCCGAATAGTCCATCAATAACATATGATATCAGCCAGTTGTTTGATTTTATTGATCAATTAGCAGATCTTAGTTGTTTAGTGTGAGTATTTTTTTTTTAATATTTTGTTTCATTTTCTGCAGTTGTCATCATCAATATTATTTTCAGTTATTACTAATCCGCTACAGAATGAAAATCTCTCCAAATTTAATCCAATTTCTCTGATCCGTAACTTTTTTTTCTTCATATTATTCAATTTTTTTTAATCTCAGAATTCAAATTTAAAATAGTAGTTGTTTATTTATTGACATATCTTCTAACTATATATATATCATCTAGAGTACTGATTTAGTATGCGTTCTGAGGTTATTTTTCAAACTTGAGGTGAGCTAGCAAACAATACTGAAGAGACTGTGAGTGATAAATGGAATAAGTGTGTGTATCTGTGATGTGTTTATAAACAAAAATAAAGGAAAATAATGTGTGTGATTTTGGGAGAGGGAGAAATAATTAAAAGTGTGTTAATTTTTAATTAATAGTTGAACAAGTAGTAGGCTTTTTTTTCTTAAATGGTAATAATATTATGGAGAAAAAATATGTGTATTATTGTGAATCATACTAAAATGTTTTTCCCCCTCATTATTTGTGGTATTTTTTATTATAAATTATTTGAAAGATTTTTTTTAATTTACCAATATTCGAACAGCATTTAAAAAGAGGCTGAAATAATATAATTAAAAAAATTATGTTGAAAATTCTTATTGCCTCTAAGTGTTTTTATGTTATGTACATTATGTTGATATTAAATTTATATTTTAAGAATAGTATTTTATTTTAGAATTTGATTCTAAATTTGAAAAATGGATTACAGTAAATCTAAGCACCATGCAAATAAATAAAGTAAAAAAAAAATCTGTCAAAAACTTCATATATTTTTTTAATATTCCAATAGAGATACGCTGATGGCTGGAATTGTTTCAAATAAAGATGTGAGAATAAACATGGTTAATTTGCTAGCTAGTGCTTTTAGATAAGATAGCAAAAGAAATAAAAATATCTGTAATTATAAACTTAATATAACTGATTTGTGTATTACTGGTGTCATTGTAGTACACAGTTTAATCTAACAGATTAAATCTATAAAAGACATTAATATACAATATTCTGATCATAACTTCAACTGCACTGAAAACTTGGAACTGTAGAGAATTTAAACCACACACATTTAAATCAGCCAACAGTATAATTGTAAAGAAATTTTTAAGAAACAATTTTTATTATTCTAATGTAAGGAAGTCAGTATTACAGTTCAAACAAGAGTGATTATTAACTTATTTGGAAGTATTCATTACAACAACATTGAATAATTAGTTAATTCACAAAATAATAAAGTCATCATTGGCATTTTTCAAACTTAAATAATTTTTAAGTTTTTTTCATCATTAAGTCTACCAGAGATCTTTAGTCCAGTCTGATAAAAGCCATCATAAATTCTATTTGAGATTTTTATTTCAGTCTGATAAAGTCCATTAAATGTGGAACTAAGAAATCAGATTTGCCTTATGCAGATTAACTTTTAATTATTAACCACTAAACTATCTACTTCTTAAATTTATATATATTTGTGTTTGTGTAGTTATCTTAGTATTTGTATATATGTTTAGCATATATTCATTTAAAACATGTATTTTCTATATTTTCAGAAATAATAAAAGAAAAAGTAATATTGTCAATGTGTAAATGACAGTATATTTATAACATAAAAAATTAATAGTCAAATATTCTTTCACTGCTATATACCAGATTCATGACATTCAGTTATTAGAAGTTAAATGTATAACGTTTTATTTTTTAGGAAATGAATGCCATGAATCCAGTATTTAGCACTAAAAGTATATTTGGCTGATATTTTGTGTTATATATATACTCTGATTCACACATTGTCATACATGCAATTTTTTCCATATTATATAAAGAGTTTAAAGATATATTAGGAAATTAACACTATAGTTGCAAATTTCTTCTCTCAAATTATAGTAGAAACTATGAATATTTATGCATTTAGTTGATCAATTTGAAATTCAGTTGACATGATGTTAAAGATTCAATGCTCTATGTTCCCTAAACTTAACATAATGAAAAGAAAAAAAACAATGATGCTAATAAAATATAATTATCATATAATAAAAATAATAAATTTTTTATTTTTTAATTTATTTGTAAGTTGTGAATTTTAATATATAAATTTTAAAGAAGACATTTTGTTGTGTTAATCTTTATAAAATTACAATTAAAATGGCAAAGTATTTACCAGTCATATTTCATGCTGCTTCTTTTGTGAGTAATGAAAATTTTTAGTATTTTGTTTTTAATCTAAGATATACATTTACGAGGAACCTTTTTTTTTATTAATAAAATAAATACTAAATTATATAATTTATTTTTAAATATTTATTTAATAATAATATGAAAGTGCAAATATGTAGTACTAAGTACATTTGGGCAGATTATATAGCCACATGTACATACATTATTTATATATATCCATTCAAAAACGTATATATGGGTGATTGTTTCCACAAATTGCTGAAAAACTTATATATATATAATAAAATAATAAATACATAATTAGAAAGTATGTTGAAGATAAGACGACCACTCTTGTCTTTATAAAGTTGTAATCTTGTGTTAAGATTTGTAGAGGTCCCTCTCGTGGTAAAATTAAGCACTCAAGGCACATAGTATTAAGGTTAAATCCTTATATGTATTTATGCACTGACCTTGCACTTAATAAGAATTAATGTTTATAACTTTAAATAAAATAATAAGTAATTTTATTTTCTGGAAAATAAATTGAAATAATTTATTGAAACTATTCACTATAAAGTAAAATGAATATTTAAAATATAATATTAATATCTATACTGTGCCGGATGGATCCCCAGAATGAATTTACTTCCACGTATATATGTTTTGCTGATTTCAAACTTCTTCATAATACATTTATAATCTTATAAATGTTACGTGAACGAACCGGCACGTTCGAGCAAAATGGGAGATATTATTGATAGCTTTAACTATCAACAATGGCCCACCTCGGCTGCTAGATTCAAACCCCTACTATCCAAACACTTTATTTGTTTCGGAGTAAACTCCGGGCGCCAGCTATCTATTCAGAAGAATAAACAACGTATTTGGTCAGTAGGCTCATAATCCAGTGCTCGAAACAATCCCAAAAACTAGCTCAGTCTAATTTTAATCAATAATAAAATATAGGAAAAAGAATTGGTAAGAAGAGATTGATAAAAAGAATTTGATAAAAAAAATTGACCAACAAATAAAGTTTTAGTTTAAAGACAATTTATTTTAACTAGCATTAATTATACTAAATTTAAATATCTTTATAATTTTTAACTAATATAATATTGGTCTTTTTTTGTCACGCACATTTTAAATTAACACAATATAATATATCTTATGAAAAAGCAAAATAATACTTGACATTGATAAATTATCTATCATTCACAAACACATCAATAGTTCATTTTATGCATGCTTACACAGTTCAAATTACTTGTCTCTGTAGGATTTACGAATTACAGTGGTGGCTACTATATATAAATGAGAATAATAAAATGTTTTACCTAGGATTTTTGGAACGTGGATATTGCTTGTTGTTAGCTGCTTCTGACGGAGTATATCTAATAAAGTATATCTAACTGGTTAGATTAGACATTTCTTGAGGAGATTTGATGCTAATCCATTGGTTTTATTCTTGGAGACAGTTGAACATTGACGGAGGATTTCTGAGCTGTTAGGTAGACATTATTTCACGGGCAGGTCTTGCTGATCTTATTGGACTAAGGGCTGAAATAAGAGCGTATATTCCCAAAAGCTGCTCAGCACTGCATTTCTGTTTCTGGATACATAATATAAATTGCACTGTTATCTCTGGTGAAACAAGACTGACACTAGACAAACTGAAACTGCAAACTGAAAGTCCGATAAAAATCTGGCTATTTATGTATGCGAATTGTTTTTGTTTTAATGTCCGCCGGCAATATGGTGTCGAAATTCCTTTAATAACTAATCCTTTGACGTGTTTTTGAAGATTGTTTAATTAGTAGTAGCCATGACAAAACATGTTGTTTTTTATATCTTTAATTAGTAGCCCACCGCTGTGTGTTTTTTAAATATAATTTCTTTTTAACTTTCATTTATATTTTTTTAGTATTATTATAACACGCATATATTTGTTTACACTCGCACGCACATATATAATTTATTATAATAAGCTCGAATGAAAAGAGATTTATATTTTAACTTTTAATTTATAATAATAACAACTCTTTAACTTTTATGAACTCCCCCTCCCCCCTTTTAAATAATCAATTGTAAGTTTTATTTCAAGAACTCTCTGATTTTTAAATCTTATTTTCACGAAAACAAACTGCATTTACATTTAATAAAGAAACTTTAGATTTTTATAAATTATTTTTTTTTAGATAAATTAGTATGTGCCGATTTCAGTATTGGTACAATACTTATCCTGAAATTTATCTATCACTTCTTTGTAAAATGTTCATAATATTTGAAATACAAGCATGATATCTTATATATATTATATGAGCTTTGAACACTGATTTTCAAGCTCCCTTCAGCTATCCACTCTCTCAAACAATCGATACGCATAACCTCACCCATATGAAAAAGATAAATGATCTCCAATATACATACTTTGTGCTGAACCAGCAATCATCAGTTGGTCCAGATCATACATATGTAATCAGTGCTCAGTTTATATTAAGATAGCAAATCTTCAAACCTTAATGGACAGGCTGATTTGGGTGTTTCATCATCAGGTTTTCAATGGTATGGATGGTTGAAGAGTGGAGTGAATTGAAGCCTATCCATTAAAGTTTGAAGATTTGCTATCTTAATATAAATTGAGTACTGATTATATATGTGTGTGGGAGATGATGATCTGGACCATATATTAGAGATCATTGATCTTTTTCACTTGTGTGTGGGTATGTGTATAGGTTCTATGAGATAGAGTGGGTAGTTGAAGGGAGCTTGAAAGTCTGTGTTCAAATCCTCCCTAATTACATTTAAAATGTTCATATTTAGTTCTTCTTGTTTTTTGTTTTTTTTCTATTAAAAAACAGTCAAAAAATTTCATGAAGACAAAACTATTAAGACTTTATGGTCATGCTGAAAATGGCCCTTTAAAGACAAGTTTCCTATTAGATGACATATATATCTGCATAGCACCTATCGTTTTCTTGTTATATTAAGAGAAAGACAACACCATATTATTATTATATTTTTGGTCATTTGACATGCAAGTTGTTTTATTATTTTAAAACTAGTTAATTGTCCTGGCTTCAGTTTTAATAATGTTAGGGAAAAAAGCTTCACATTGATAGAAACTATAAAAACTAAGGAAAACAATAAGGCTAAGACAAATAGTGATTACCATTTAAAAAATAAGAAAAAAAAAGAAATTTCAACATCCAAAATAATTATTACTTTTTTGTTTGTTCATAATTTCTAATTTATCATTCAGTTTAAATTACATCTTCATTAATAATTTCTTTGTATTCCTTACAAAATTCTCTTTCAAACCATATATAATACTTCTTACCTGAGATAATCCATAGATTCAGAATCTCCAAAACTAGTTGCATAAGAATTCTTCATTTTTATCTTGCACCCCAAAAGTTAACAAATCTCAAAGGCATCTATTAGAAAAAGATTCATCCTAATAAAAGATACAAAATAAATCATTTCCAGAAGGTGGATATGGATTTGCCATCATAGCAATTGGCTTCTTGTCTATCTAAAGCTAGAAATTGTAGGCTACTATCTATATCAATGATAAAATGAGTTTCAACTCTTCATTTTATATTTTTTGTGTACACCAGTGATGTTTGTATTCTTTATGCACACCATTGATGCTATCTTGTTATATTTATTGTCCCACAGAGATATAATTTATTTGCATATAGCTCATTTTCTAGCTATAGACTTGAAAATAATGTATGCAAGATGTGGCAAAACTACTGTCTCCATAGCATGAGTATCAAGGCATAGGCAAGAATCAGAATTTGATTCTTTGCCTGAATATAATTCCATGTTGTATATACATAACCATTGTGGCTAT
This sequence comes from Epiperipatus broadwayi, assembly GCA_028023455.1. Taxonomy (NCBI): domain Eukaryota; kingdom Metazoa; phylum Onychophora; class Udeonychophora; order Euonychophora; family Peripatidae; genus Epiperipatus; species Epiperipatus broadwayi. Next base: position 5,193,165 of record JAQFVV010012402.1, read on the forward strand.
CATCACACATACCATTTGAAATCTCTCTTTATTGGTTTTAAGTATTTATATTTTCACATGGTACTATGCCCGTAAATTTTATGATTGCTTTATCAACTGCAACTTTTTTGTACATCTGACAGTCGGTCTTAAAATTTATGTTCCACTGCTCTATATATGTAAATCATTACTTGTTATACAAACACAAACATGCAAGTGCAAAATACACTAATACAAATATAAACACATTAATAAATTATTAAACCTTTTGAAAACCATTATGTCTATAAAATAAGGTTGCCTCCAATTTGAATCAGAGATCCAAAATTACATTGTACATTATACTTGAATATAAATTTATATACTGCATAATAAAGGGCATAAATGATTTAATATTATATAATTTTATACTACACAGACACGCCAATACAAACGCAAACACATTAATAAATTATACCATTTATCAAATAATTAAAAAATTAAAATTGAATACTTACAACCAATATTCCACGATTACTTTTTCATCACGTTGAAGGCCTTGAAATGCGAATCATCAGTGTATTTTTAATCCATTTTACTTTGAATCTGGCCGATAAAGCAATTCTGCTTTTGTTGTCTTTGTGTAATCTAGTAAACTGACCAGAAAAGACAAAAAAATATCACCTATTAATTTTAAGCTCATAGTTTTGTAGTTAACTAAAGATAAAAAGTGGCTGCTAGAGGGTTGCATTAGATCTGAAGATCTAGGTGTGGTGCTCTCAGATCCAAGGCTCCTTGCTGACAAAAGCCACAAGCTAGAAACTAATCTGAGGATATTAGAAAAGTAGGCACTAGATAGGGATCTTATGCACAAGCTTTCTGGCATCCATTGATTAATCTGGCTTGTACTGAGGGGCACTACTGTATGGAGAGTTTTGCCTGTTTTAACAACAGCTATGAGCAAGCATAAGAAATGGTAATTGTGTAATGTTTAGTGGTTTAATACCAATCCTGCCTAATAGGATAGTGGTGGCTATAGTTATTAAAGAACCAAAGACATCAAATGTATGGGTACTGAGCTTGGATTGTGTTTTCAATAATAAACTCATAGTTTTGTAGTTAAGTGGAGATAAAAGGTGGCTGCTAGAGGGTTGCATTAGATTCTAAGATCTAGGTATAGCACTCTCAGATCCAAGACTCCTCACTGATGAGTGCCACAAGCCAGAAACTAGTCTGAGGATATTGGCTGAGTAGCTACTAGATAGCAATTTTACGCACAAGCCTTCTGGCATCCATTGATTACTCTGGCTTGTATTGAGTGGCACTAGTTTTGCTTGTTTTAACAACAGTTATAAGCAAGCATAAGAAATGATGATCATGTGATGTTTAGTGGTTTAAAAATATTAATAAAAAATTCAAATTTTATACAATTTCAACTTATGATACGCCATTTCAAAGATTGATTTAAGCAGCAACGAATGCCAAGATTTCTGTTGACATTATGATTATAGTTTTCGCACAATTTAAAAAAAGAAAACAAAATTTCAATGAATCGGTTACCCTAAGCGACTGACACGCTACAACCACCCAACCCATTAAGAAAAAAAAATTATTCTTTTAACTTCATTTGTCTTCTAATAATAATTAACAATTTTATTTTAATTGATCCCCACCTAAATTCATCACACCAAATGCAATTTTTATACCTGATTTTAGATTATATCTATTGAGAAAATCTAAACGTAAAATAGAAATTTGTATAGAAAAAATTCATATTGACAACTAATTTTAAATGAAAACCGGAAAACTCTGGACTAGATAGAAGAACAGCAGCACTTTCAATGAAATCTTATGAAAAACAGAAAGGGAGTTAACAGGAAACATCATAAACAGAAAAGGCATATTAGATGTAATATCAAAGAAGCACAACTTGTGATACAAAAGAATATTACATCATTATGTAATGAAATCATATTTGCAAAGATTATTCTAAATACAATTTTTCTAATTCATGGTATGCCGTGTATGTTCCTTATAACAATTCTTATCATTGCCTTTTCTATTAATTCTAATATTTATTACAGATTTAGCTTTTGAATTATTCAATAGTGCTCTATTTCAAAATATCCAAAACATGACAATGTTTTAGCTTGACCAACATTAATATGATAAGAAGTGGCTTCTGAGCTGCAACGGTTCCTTACTAGAAAAGATCAAAAACCAGAAATTGGTCTGCGAATCTGTTTAACACTACCCTATTTTTTTATTATTCGTGCTTATAGAAATAGAATGCACATTAATCTTGAAATATTTTTTATGGTGAAAGCAGTTGAATTATGTATTTTAGTTTTCAGAGATAAAAATTACAGTCTTTTTGGCATTACCTAGAACAAAAATACTACAAAATATAAGAAAGGAAAATAATTGTTTTAAATAAAGATATTGAATTTAAAGAAGAGATAGATATGGTTTTCTTAGAAGAGCAAGATTAGAATGATTTAAGTATTGTATGACTTATTGAAAAAGATCAGTTTTGGTACTGAATATATCTTCTAAGCATTATGAACATGAATTCAGGTACTGGTGATAACTTTAAAAAACCAAGCATATTTATTTGGAAAAAAAGAGATTAGTTACTAATAAATATTAATTGTTATAATGCTATCCACATTGTAACATGATGAAAGAAATTCTCTGATAATTCATAAGCTGATGGATTTTATATTAATTGCACACTATTTTAAAATTAAAGTACATCAAAAGATCTTGCCTATATTTATTGATGTGCTGGCAGCTAATCATTCATTTTTAAAAAATAATTTATTTGCAAGATATAATTAATTATTACTTACTTTGTAGAAGCAATAACATCATTATCCACAATAATCATTGTAATTCAAATTTAGATTATTTCAGCATTAAAAAAATTGCTAATTTATAGTTGTATTTTACTTTTCATTTAATTAAAATTTTATTTCATTGATGTTAAGGTAGTTAAGTCTTTTTTTTTTTCTAATGTATGCAAAATTTTTCAAAATAGAATTTTTTTGTTCAAACTAGCGGAAATGTCCACTATGGATGATATTAAAAAATAGTGCTCAAAAAAATAATATGACATGGCTATAATATGTCATTGTATTGTAGTATTTAATGATTAATTTTTTTAACATCTATTTCAAAATTGCTTTCAGAATCACTGTCTTTTGTTTCAGAGATTGCTAAATTTAGTTTTGTTTATTCTATTGGTTGTTTTTTTTCTTCTCTATTAACTTTCATCTTTTTTTTTTTTTTGCTTTGTTATTTTCACTAATTTGCTTTATTTAAAAGTTGCTTATCAGTACATTTTTTTAATGAAGTTTCAATTTCAATTTAATCATGCTTTGTGTTTTGTTTTTATGTTTAGGTTTTTTGCAGTATTTATATAGAAATACTTATATGTGTGAACATTATTTTTTTGTTTTTGTTTATCGATGTTAATATTATATTAAAGGAATTTTTTTTTTTTTTGAGCAGTTTTAGAAAAAATTTATTTATGAGTTCTGCGGAGATATAATTTGTATGTGCATGATTATTTGGATGTTGATGCTAAAATTGAATTTATATCGAATTGTTAATTAATTGATTCTTTGCTAAAGAATTTTATATTATTATGTTTTTATTAGGATGTTTCCATGTAGCTATTTTTTGTTAGTGTTTGTTTTTGGGTTAGAATTGAAGTTTTATGAAACTTCAATATAAATATTGTTATATTTATAAAATTGGGGCTGAAGTCATATGTATGTGCATTTTTTTTAGAATTAAGTTTAAGATTAATTGTGATTTATAATCTAATTTTTTTCTAAGCTTTAGAAGATGTCTGACTAAATTATATGGTATAATAAATACACAACAAATATAAATATAAAATTTATACTACTTAAGGTACAGATATTTATGTCATTATACTATTATTTCTTAATTATATATGACAAATATTTATAAACTAAAAGAAAACAAAAAAAAATTATTTATATCAGTGATGTGATTTTGTTTCTTAGATATTATAAAAGAAATAATTAATCATTTCATTTAAAATAATTTTGTATTATTTTTTTTTTTAATATTATTCATTTCCTGAAACTTAGACTGTCGTATTCTATCCTATTTTATTAATGAAGATATAATCGATCTACCCCAAGAAGTGAAATATTTCTCTGGATCTAAATATTTGATATTATGTTCGCACTTGTTGCCACATAATGCATTTTCATTTTTAATCACAATTCTATATCTTTTTTATTCTTTTTTTTTTTTGCCTTTGGGCATTGCTATTATCCTGTTGATTTTTAGAGTACTGATTGTCCAGAAATTTTACATAACAGATTCAAGTTTTACATAGCGGGTACAACCACCAAAGCCATAATGTAAAGATGAATAGATAAATTAAAATATCCAAACTATTTTCCTTATTTATTAGAATTTGCAATTAAAAAATAATAATAATTCAATCAATCAATTTTCACAATTTATTACAATTTTTGAAATAAATAATTTGTTTTTAAAACTAACTATTTTTGATATGATTTCAAATTGATAATTTCTATTTGAAATAAATAATATTTGGATAAGTGGATATTATATTTTCGCATATTTTACAATATATTGCTTATTGGAAAAAGAACTTTGTTATGTCAAATATAATTGTATAATTTAATTTATAATTTTATAATATAATACCAACTAAAAAAATATGCAAAATTTGCTTAAAAAAAATAATTGTCAAATAATATAATCTTATATAATTTAGTAAAAAATAATACAAAGTAATGAAGCTGCAATTTCTTAATAAAGTATGCCACTTATTTCCAGTAATAAAATTTCATTCTTTTTTTAAAATATGAGTCATTGGTTTGTACAATATTTTAAATAAATTATGAAATCTTGTATTGATTATTAAGAAATTATTTATAAATTGTGGTTCATTATTTTATAATATTTTTTAGTAAATTATGCAAGTTTGTATTATTCGTCAGTGTATTATTTTTTAGTAGATTATGCAAGTTTTTATATTTTGTATTATATTATAAAACTACGCATTAAATTTTATAATTATATTGACATTAATTTTTATTTCCTAAAGCATTTTTGTCATACTAATGTAATTAATTTTCTTATTATTACCATATTCATATATAATTTCATATATACTCTTTAAAATCTATTCAAATCAGTTTCTTCTTTTTTCTATCCCTTTTTTTTTAACTTTATTTCTAAATGTAGACTTAATTTTTTAATAAACTCTTTTTTTTTTTTTAATTTTAAAAAGTAAACTTATCTATTCAAATTTTATTATCATTATTTAAATTTTTAACATTTTTTTACCAATAAAATTACAAATGTACATTATTTTATTTATGATCTAAACAAATTTACACAGTACATTTACTTTTACAAACAGATAATGAGCTTGAGGGAAAAATAGTGCAAATTTATGCACACATTTAGTTGTAATTATATGATATACTTAATTTTTAAATTAAAGTGGATATCATAAGTTAAAAAATGTAATAATTTCAAATTTAATGAGGATTTGCTTTAAGAGTGAAGTCTGTAGTTTAAATTGTTATCAATTTGTTTAGATATTTAAGGACTATAGCATTATAACATTGAAGATATAATAAAAGCCAGGGTGACTTAAATGAGATTAATTTAGTCAAAATACATCACTGATGTTGGTTACCCTCTTTTCTGGTATCTTTCATTATTTGTTTGTAAAAGTAAGTTTGTTCAGATTATAATTTAAATATATTCAGATTATTAATATGTTTTATTTTCACTATATCTTTCTTGACATTCAAGCTTTGCTTGTTACAACAACTTTTTTATGAGATATTTACGTGTATATGTATTGTGAAAAATAAAGGTAAATTTTAAGAAGCCTAAAATGTTATTCAATTGTTTTTCACAAAAAAAAGACAAAATAAAGATTGATAGTAATGAATTAGAAGTTGTTAACAATTACAAATATCTTGGTCAGATTATTAATACAGATGCAACTATAGTGGATGAAATTTATTACAGAATCAAACTTGAATAAATGCCTTTATTCGAAATAATTTAATATTAAAAGAAAATATGCTTATATGTTTGAAAAGGAAGATTTTAATAGGTATGTGAAATTAATTTTTACATATGGATCTGAGACGTATATGCTTAACAAAAGAGCAATACACATAGATTTTCGACCCCACAACAAAGTATGAAGATATGTATATTGGGAGTAGAAAATAGAGATTGAAAGCAAAATAATATGAGTGAAAGAACAAAAAGATATTGTTGATATTTAAAAAATTAAGAGGTTGATTTAGCTAGAAAAAATGATAATAGATGGATTGTTGAAAGCTTAAACTGAATCTCAAAAGATTATAAAAAATTTAGAAAGAGACCCCATATGAATTGTCTGAATGAAATAAACAAGTTTGCTGGAGTGATATAGAGGAGAACAGCTATGGATTGGAAAAACTGGATTAAACTTAGACTTTCATCTGGCAGCAGTGAATTGGTAATGGTTGAAAATGGTGATGATGATGACATTATTCCATAAACATTTAGGTGGTTATAAGTGTATATCTTATAGAAAATACAAAAAGAACTACACTATTGTAAAATTAAATGATAATTTTTGGAGAACAAATTCCATCTTAACATCAGCAGTAAAAACACTTGCTCATAAAAATTTAGACTTGATATGACCTATGATTTTTAGCAGAAATTAATGCTTGTACATGTTAATGAATAAAATAAATTAGAATTAATAAAAAATAAATAAAGAAAGAATATATCAATGGTCAAAAAGTGACTATGACACTTTAAAATAATTTAAATTAAATTTGTGGGGGAAATGTTTCAAAAAATATTAAATTTGATCTAAAAATAAATATTAAAAAGAAAAATAATATAAAGATAGAAAGAGCATATACTATGTAAATTTTGTTGCACAATCAGGAAGCTATAAAGTAAAAGTTAAATTCCACCATATAGAATTTTAAAAAAATTCAACTATTTGAAAATTTCAACAAAGATAATAGTACAGAAATTAGTAAAGTTGCAAAGACATCAAGGAGGAATCATGTTATCCATATCAAAAACTTCATTGTCATATGAGAACCAAAAATTAAAATACTTATTTAATAGCAATATCAATCAGCATAAATAGATCTAATGAAAAACAAAAAGTGCAAATGCTCATTTTGATCTTGTATTAATATTAGCTGTTGAACAAGAAGATGGACTATAAATGGAAAATAAAAAAGCATGGTTTATTATTGATTTAATTAATGAATAGAAGGTCCATTAGCTGTATGCAATTAAAATATGATTTAAAGCATGTACAAATAAAATAAAATATAGAATTCATTATTTCCTATAATTTTAACAATGCAACATTTTCCTTTTGAAGAAAGCATTCTTCATTGAAAATCCATGTAAGACTTTAAATATTAAGTATTATTGGAGTTCTTGTTCCTTATCAGAAACATATTAATGCAAAATGTATTTCAATTTGTATTATATTTTATTAAATTGATTTAAATTTATAGCTTTATTTATCTATGCTTAGAAATATTTGAAATAATTTTGTATAAACGATTTGTGCTATAAATTATTTACCACATTTTTTTTATATTTAACAATGTTTTAAGAGCTCATTATTTTTAATAAATGTATTTTTTTTTTAAATTCTGCTCTACAATATTTTTTTCTTTTATATGTTATGTATTTTTAAATTTATTTTATTAAAACACTTTCACATATATATGGGTATATGTTTGTTATATTTTTTATGTATTACTTGTTTTTTAAAAATATATTTTAATACATAATAGTATCTTTGTATTTCAGTTTTCAGAAGTCAACTAATACTTATGCACCATATAACAAAGACTGGATCAAAGAAAAGATTTACATTCTTTTAAGAAGGCAGGCTGGCAAATGAATATCTTTGAAAACCCTACAGAAATTCATTAAAGACTTTAAAGTGTTATCCTTTAGAAGGGTCCTTTTCTTCTATATTTTTTTTTTTTTTTTTGTAATCGTCAGTGAGCTGAAAGTAAAAAAAAAAAAATTATTAAAATTTATTTATTTTTTTTAAATCTTGATTCGTTATGTACTACTATTTTATATAATTTTATATTAAGTCCAACTAAACTTTTAAAGAATAATGTCAGTCTGTACAGTTTTATCAGAATGATTCCTGTGGAATAATTTTTTGTTTGTTTGTTTCATGCATATAGATTTTGAGATTAATCATTTTTAAACATTCACCAATGGAGATAATGTACTGTGAGGAATCACACTCTTAATAATTGATGGAATTGTTATTTTATTAAATAAATAGTTGTTATACTAACTACACTATATTAATTTATTTTAGTTCATTCCAATACTTTAATACTATGTGTAGTAAATTATACATACTTATTCCTATAATGAAATGAATTTGCTTTATTTTATTTTCATTTTGTTAATTGTTTTTCCATTAAATTTTTTTCTATGATACTGTGTGTCCCTATTATGCTGCTTAAAAGTTGATTAATTTATTACTTCTTTTTTTTTTCTTCTTTCTTTTCATTCATGTAACATTTCACTGAATAGTAGTCTTCTTCAGAGCTATAAAATTAATGAGTAATTTTATTTTTCATACATACATTTTATAACGGAAACTCGCTATACCCCAAATTTAGATTAACATTTATAACAAAAATGTTGTCATCCCTAAGTTGGGACAGTAATTTATATAACTGATTACTATTGATTTATGAATTTTAAATTTTATAATAATAATAACCTATATAAATTTTAGGTACTGCAATACAAGCAGAGGAGTTAATATGGTTAATATTTTTACACATTAATCATACTAATGGTCAGACCAAAATTGTATATAAATACACAACCTGTGGCCATCTTTCAAGATGGTTGCACTCCTTCATAACTGCAAGAAGCAAACACCTCTCCTGCAGATAATTTTATTTATACTGAGGATAAATCCTCGGTCACCATCCAGCTAAATACTGGAGTATCAACAAGAGTTTAGAAATGCCTCAAGCGCTTGATTCCCTGAATAGCACTAAGAACAAGAAACTGACATGACTCAAGTTATCAGACAATGGATTTTAAATACACATAATTGACACAATTTTATCTTAGTTTATGTTGTATAGAGAGAAAGAATTAAGCCAGATTAACATATTTATTTATAAAAAAACAGCACAATAATCAAAATAAATTGTACTAATTATAGTTATTTTGTATAGTTCAGTTCATTTCTAAATAGCGGGTAAGTGTTCAATTACTTTTAGTTTTATATAAGTTTGTAAAGAGAATAAAATCTGTCTAGACTTTAAATTATCATATATATTTACCTAGGTTTTGTTAGTTTTTTCTGGAGTGATCACCCCTACCTTCTTGAGAGTTGATTGAGTTTATGGCTGGCATTCCTAGTTTTTTTTTACAGCTTGTCACTTTTTCTTTCCAGAGCAGCATATATCTATACTGACGGATAGGTGTCTCAGCAATAATAGTTGAGGATATTTATTACATTTCAGTCAGCCAGGTGAAAGAACTGGATGGTGAACACCAAATGAACACCTCTGTTAGACCTTAGTAATGCATGGTGATGTTAAGATATCCCCAAAAATATTTATATATTGCTGGTGGATGAACTGGTTGTTCTCTGTGAAGGAATCTGCTAAATTAGTAGTTAGTCGGCTGTAGAATGATTAACAGCACACTACTTTTAATATAAGCAAATTGAAATGACAGTAGACTAAAATGGCAACAAACTTTTAACAGTCCAATTCAGCAGACTGAATACAATAGAAATTTTGTAGCTTTTATATCCTTGACAAACTCATTGTCTGAGGTCATCCACAACATTAATTTCAAATTCTTTTTCTAATTAGTTAATCCTCTTTTTTTTTTCTCTTAATTACAACATTAGTTACATTATCTAATCAGTTGGTTTTCAATAATAAATTTGTATCATCATTTACATTATTCTTTAAAATTACAATGTAGTTTTTTTTTTTTTTTGTCTTCATTTCCATCATAACATTTTGGATTTTTTTTTCTTTTAGTTAAAAGAACAGATAATCTATCTTTTTTTTTTTTACAAAATTATAGTGTTTCTTTTGCTGAAATACCTTTATTTATTAATTTGATATTAGGATACCGTTTGTTTATTTCCTAACAGACTTTTATTAAAAATATATATATACATTATTTTTAATTTTTCCTGAATATTATTTTAAATGTTTTATGTAACACATATACATATGTGTTACAATATATTAAATCTTGAATATATTTGTATAATATTGAATAATGTTATCATGTAATGTCTATAAAAAAATTATGATCTTTTAAGTTGCAGTTGATTTTTTTTAATCAAAACTTTTATTTAAAAATACAAAATTTCTATATATGGTGAAAGATAAGTTAACATTATTCATTATTATTGCATATTTATCTGGTGTTTAATTATTCAATTAAATGTAGACAAATGCATATATGGGTAATGTACACTTGTATATTAAATCGTTAGACTGAAAGGACAGCCACAATTAATTTTTATTGATATGATTGAAGATTCAATTTTCAAATAACTTCAGTTAATGAAGCAAAGATAATAAGCAATAAAACTGAGAAAATATAGTTAATATCATAAAATGAATAACAAAATTAAATATTTTTAAAATTATTTTATATTTATTCATAAAATGTGAATTTTGATAGATGAGTTTTAAAATGTATAATATAGTACAAATAATTTATTATATTTTTAATAACTTCATAAATAAAATGGTATATTAAATTTATTACTTATAATAGTTCATGCCTCCAATATTTAGAAAATGAAAATGCTTGTATATTTTATTTTTTATCTAAGACTTCTAGTTGTCAAATGATAATCCTAGCAATAATTTTTTCTCAAATTTGTATTAAAAATAACATTGAGAAATTATAATTTTAAGATATGAGTATATATCATTAAGCTACATTTGTACAATTTTCATGCATATATCCATACATTTGATCAATTATAAGCACAAACTAGTGACTAACTTTTTTTTTAAAGATAATAATAATATAATTTTATTTTGGGGGAAATAATAATTTATTGAAAGTTTTTATAAATTTTCATATCTTACTACTGAAAAATTACACTTTGTGATGAAAAATATAAGAAATATAGAATATTTACTACAATATGTGACTATATATTTCTTATGAATGATCATACAGATTTTCATTATTTATTTAAAAAATATTTATTTTAGAAAGAAAAAAATATTGATAATTGTTAATACTATAAGAAAACATGACTACCACTTTTGAAAAATGTATTAAATATTGTATAAAATGACTTAGCAATCACAGATTTAATCCATATCATTTTCCCTGTTAAATTAAATGAATTCGTATCAGTTAACTTTCTGAAGTAAACAAAGTCTTGTATAACATCTGAAATTACAACAAAGCACCATATATATAATATCTGCTCAAAATCCATCTACGTAAGCAATAAATAGTCAATGGACACTAAAATTTGATTATTTTGCTTATTTCAGGTAGATATATAAAAACTTAAGTTTTATAAATATAAACTAGTGGGCAATTCATAATGACAAGTTAGTCTTATAGTTGGATGAATGCAAAAGAATATAAAATGCATTAGACATTTTATATCAGGTCTCTCTCTCTCAGGATGACAAACATACAATGTAAAAATATCATGAATAATCTGATATTTATTTATTTGATAATGTCCATTTTATAAAAAAAAAATCAGTTTCAGTAAAGAATTAGCAACTAAAAATTCATAATATATTAAATATCTTAAATAATATTAAAAGTTAAATATAATTGTTATAAATTAACTATCATAAAATATTGTAAACATTTTAATATACTTTAATAAAATATTAAACATATATCTATTTAGTTAAAATTATATAAAGAATTTTTTGTGTCATATTATCCTACTTTAACATATATGATGAAATATATATGGGAATATTTATGTAGCATATGTAAAAAAATTAATCAAAAAATATATAATCTAAATAAGATAAATGTTGTTGCTGGTGTATTTGTTTTTAAGGTGATATTATCAATATTTTCATAGTAAAACATGTCAAATATTTTTTTAAAAAAACTTTTCTTGCATATAGACATAAGATAGTTCATGTGTAGAAAGCTAAATAATCCTGAAAAGAAAATTGATAGCATAGCTATATAGAAGACCATGCATAGAAAGACTAATAGAGGTGTCTTGATCACTATTGTGATTTGGAAAACTTATATAGCCATAATAGCAATCTGGGGGGGGGGGTGAATCTATTGATCTTTTTCACCCGATGGTCTTCTGTATGAAAATAGGAAACCCCCAAGAAACATGACGTGTGTGTATTATGTTATTTAAATTAAAAAAGATGTGTAAGTATAAAAATTTATTTAAATGATAAAGCTGTAATAATTACTGTAACCATAAAAAATAGCTCAAATTCATTTTGTAGAATTCTTTTTGTAATTCAAAGTTTTTTATTGCTTGTTTTCAATGTATTATATATACTAAGTTATATTGTAAAACAAAAAATTAAATGTATCAAGAAACTAACTATAAAATTGCAAGTAGTAAAACCTAAATAATTAAACAAAACAAAAATTGTATTAAGTAATAAAATATTTATGAAATAATAATCTTCAAATATGCATATTATAAGAATTGTTTGGACTTACTACTGAACTTAATAAACTTGCAAATAATCTTTTACCAATGTATTTTATTAATCAGATGAAAAATGATCCAGAGGTCTCCAAAATTTCATAAGTGTAGTAAATTAGTCATTGATAATTCGTAATTGTTTGTTTATCAGGTCATTAATAAAATTAATTAATGTTTAACCTGTATAATAATTCTGATTTAATAATTTACAAAATATAAAAAATGATTATATATGTATATACATAAAGACATAAAAGTACTGTACATATAAATTTATCCCATTTAAACCTTTTAATATTAATTACTTTACAATGCAATTTAATCAAATAAAATTTATTTCTTTATATTTGCTCATAGTTTCAATTGTCCAAGTCTTCAACAGAGCTACAGTATTCAAATACATATGACCATACATTTAGTACTGTACTTATCTTTACATACATATTTATATATAATTATATAATACATGAATTTTAAATATAATTTTTTTAATGAACCCAGTTATATATCCTTATAGATTTTTAATAATTTTACAAGTGATATCATAGATATATATAAATCAATACATAAAAGAACAAAAAGCAGAAATAATTTATAATACATATTAATTTGTATGTATGTGTAAATATATATAAAATAAATAATCATAGGCAGCTATATATGCATAACAAATATATAAGTATACCCGGGTCTCTTTTTACGCGGACTTATTTAACACAATTTTGAAGTTACGCGATTCGTGTTTCACCGGAAGTCGATTTCCGATAATGAGCTATTACTTTAAATAATAAATTTCGCGCACTTACGTTATATTGAAAGTAATAGCACATTATTGGAATTCGACTTTCATCTTAATAATTTCAATATTTTCAGTGCTTTATAATAGTAAGATTTTATGCAATAATGAAATTAAAATCATGATTTTCACATTTTATGTATACACATATTAAATTTTACAAGATTGTAATGTAAATTTGTTCAAACATTGTGCGTGTTAATTTTAAATCACCTTCTGTTTTTGCTTTTTAAAAAAGAACGTAATCAATTATTATTTTCTTATTAATGACACTAATCATTAACGTGCTCTTAAATTCCAACAAGAGCTAAATGGTTGTACATCTGGATATCGCGAGCTTCATAAACAATTAATAAAATCATCGTCTCAAAGATTAATTACTAATTACGTTGTCACCAGAAAATTATCGCAACATGAGAATGAAGTTGGTGCTAGTTGTATTTCCTCTTGAGAAAAATGATTTTTTTATTAGTTTGCAAACGAACTTGTTTATCGATAATAATTAAAATGTGTATTAAAAAAATGTAAATTACTGTTCAGTAAATTATGCATAAAAATATATTATTTTGAATAAAATTAAATATTATAGTTAAAAAAAGTTTGTCTTGTATCAATTTTTTTCAAATTTGAAATTTTTATTAGTCATATTTTATTTCCTTACTTTTTTTTTGCACGAATTTTAAAGTAATTTTACGTTGGTGCTTTGCTTTTACCGAATTTTGAAAAATCACAGACCGCATCCCCCCTTTTTCAATGTAAGTTACGTCTATTTTTGCGCGATTTCGTTTGCGCGTTTTCTGAGGAACCTATCTATCGCGTAAACCGAGACCCAGGTATAATTATATAAAGGTATATTTTATTTTTATATATTTATACAAATTATGCATTCATATTTATTTTTAATTTCTACATATTGTAAAAAATTATAATTAAACTTGATTTGTTTATTAATAAAAAAAATTATTATTTACACATGTAATTTGATAATTATTTACTATATTGCTTAATTTATTATATGTCTTTTCAGATTATATTTTTATTATATTTATTATTATTAAATATATATTTATGATTTTTATTCAAATCAAATATTAACTATTTTTATATCTGAAATTTTTATTAATTGCTCATTTCTGACATAATGGCCAAAGTCAATTAATTCTTGCTATTTCTTTAATAACAGCATATTTTTATATTATATTGTTAGACATTTATTACCATATTTATATAAATATATAAAAAAAAATGAAAAATTGTTGAATATAATTTTTAATTTATTGTATTTAACTCATGAAAACAATATTTTTTAGTCCAATAATTAATATTTAATTAACATATCTTTTATATAAATAATATATAAGAGTTCTAATTATATATTCATTAATTTTTGTTTGTAAATAGTATGTAAATAAAGAAGATACAATTCCATTTAAAGCAAATTCTCCAATTTTACACTGTCTACATATATTTTGTTAATTAAAATATATTTTCTGTTAATAACAAATATTTTTATACATAATAAATTAAAACTATAATAATAAATGAAAATTAAATATTGAATAGAAAGAAGATAAAGCTATATTATACATAAATTAACTGTAAATCTAAATAACTACATAAAAAATATCAATTGAGAAATATTTTATTTTTTAAAAATATGTAAAGTTTACAATGAAAAGTACTGATATAATCAGTATTTAACAACACCAATGGCTACTACATGAGAACATTGTATATTATTTCCCAAAATCATGCAACTATATATTAATAATTTAAAAATTAATTGTGGAATATTTCCCTAAAAAATGCTCAATTTTTTTTTCTGCAAAGATACATGAAATTAAACTTATATGTAGTCAATAAAGAGGAAAGACTCAATCCATTAGTCTCTGCATTTTTCATGTTTGTTTTAGTCCCAGACCAATGTCATAGAAATATTTTTCTAGTTCCAACATTATTCAACTGTAATTTCATCACATTGATCATTGACAAATCAAGGTCTCAATATTATTTTTTGCATGGATAGTTTTTTAAATAAAATATGTTTGCTCTCTGTTCTTTTTTTAGGACTAAATAAAGACTTTGAAACACTGTTGTCATGAGTAATGCTTTCTTAAAGATAGCTGTGAGCATTTGCTTTTAAGTTTTAATTCATTCCAAGCATTTTTTCATGTATTCATATGCATTAATTTTGACTATTATTCTAGTTTATTATATTCTTATTATAAATAAAAATTTGAATTGAGATATAGTAAGTAATCTTTATTTTAATCTTTTCATTGGACTATGTGAATGCTATTGGCAAAAAAATAATGCTTATCAGGAATGTGTATGAGTGCTCAACTTATATATTTTAATTCAACACAAACATTACTGCACGTACATATGAATTTCATTTTTATCTTCTAACCTGTATTATATTTTCTTGATTATTGTTTGAAGCAGTAGTAGAGTCACAGACTAAAGCTTAAGGATAACAACAAATTCTGTCACTTCCACTGATTGAACTTCCTAGTAATAAACTATTAGATTACTATTAAATTTGGCATTATTTTGTATCTGCTATAGTATTTATTAATAATAATATAAAATGATGATAAATTTGAAGTTCTGTTGAACTTTGCTGAGATTCATATGTGCACAACATGATGTTAGCCATTATATAAATGCTTTTTTTAAAAAAATAGATTGTACTTATGAAACTAAAGTTTGTACAAAATATATATCAATCACTGATTTTTTTCTTTAGCAAGTAATATTTCAAAACTTGTTCAAGGTTTGTAAAATCTTGAATTATAATTTTAAACAACTTTATATTTTATTATTTTAAAACTAAAATCATATTCTTTTGAAATGTAAATGTAGAAGCTGTATAAATATCTAATCACTGTAGAATTCTTTATATTAATTCTAATTTTTAAATATACATGTAATTATTGTGATATTAAAATTATATATCATGTATATTAATATTCGACACATTTTATAAATAACAGATGAATAGTGTTTTGAATTATAAAATCAGATTGCGCATTACATGTATTTTAGTAAATAATCATTAAATTGTTAACTATAATTTTTGAATTTGTGAGTCAACCATTTTTTTATATATATTTGAAAATTGAACTGAGATTTCACTATATATATTATTGAAAAATATATCCAAATAGATCTCATTGAAAATATACATGATAATTGTAATGTTAAAACCCAAGAAAAATCTATAAGAAAGTGGAGTTTATTTTTTAATTATAGAAAATTTAGAAATAAAAATGAAAAAGATATTACTAATAAAATAAAAAAAGTATATAATATGTTGATACATTAAGTAGAGGGAGGGGGGAATATAAAAAGTTAAATAATAAACTCAAAATTAAATTGACTAAAAAACAATATATGAATTGTAAAAATTTTCTTGATATGATATTATTTATATTGCCAATGAAATGTATATAAAATGATATCAAAGAAATTGCAAGAACTAATTCATTATGCCGTAAATTAACAAGAATTTCAGTCTTAAAAATAATGTCCTGAACACCTAAATTAATAATAAAAACAATACAAGTATTAAAAAAGAAATGGATACGTTCTGAAAAGATATATATATATAATAAAATAAATAGTTAAATAAATGATTATTGATTTGTATCAATAAATAAAAAAACTTGATTTTTTTTTTTAGACAGATAAATATAGCATACAAATAAACACTCAAAACAATGAGTATACTGACAATACAGTTAATTATATAAAAATAGGGGGCAAAAAAAAAGGTTTATAAAAAGATATAATAAAGTTTGTTTCATGTATATAAAAATAAAATATTGAACAAATAATGATAAATGCATTAATATGAAAATTTTTATATCGTACATTATAAATATGCAAAAATTATAGATAAGTATGCATTATGTATTTATAGTCGTGCATTTGTTTGCCTTATATATGTATACATATGCTTATATATATAGATACCAATAATTATATACACCCGGGTCTCGTTTTATGCGGATTTATTTAATGCGATTTTGAAGTTATGCGATTCATGGTTCTTCTTAATATTTTTGTATGCGGTTTTCTTTTATGCGATAAAAATTATTAGATCAGAAATCAAGCTCCGATAGTGCGCTATTACTTTAAATATTATAAATTTTGTGCACTCATGTCATATTTAAAGTAATAGCGCCTTATCGGAGTTCGACTTCCATCTAATAATTTCAATATTTTCAGCGCTTTATAATAGTACTGTAATAGATTTTATGCAATAAAGGAGTTCATAATTCACTTAAAATCAGAATTTCTCATTTTATATGCACACATTAAATTTTACAAGACTATAATGTAAATCTGTTCAAACGTTATAGATGAAAAATTTCATGTATGTTGTTGTTTTTGCATTTTAAATCACGTTCAATTTTTGCTTTTTATAAAAAGAGTACTTAATCAATTGTCTGCAAGTTTATTTTTAAAAGGTGAGTAACAGTGGTGGGCACAATTAAATTTGACAATTAAAATCTGATTTTTAATTGTAATTAACAATTTAAAAATTACGTAATGAGGTGATGTGAAATAATGAAATTTGATTTTTAAACGGAATTGAAAATTAAAGATAAAAATAAGAATTTAATTTTTAATTGTTTTAATTAAATTTTGCCCAACAGTGGTGAGTCAGTGTCTTTTTATTATCGTAAGTCTAAGTTCTTATTTTTATTTTAAACTTTTAATTTACTCTAACGGAAAGAAAAAAAACACCCAATAAAATGAATTTCTTTGGAAACAAAAATTTCAATTTTAGATCGCTTAGCAAAATGGGAAGGAACAAGAGTGATTGGAAAATGTTTTAGTTGTATTTCCTCTTGACTTCGTTTAAGGAGAAGCTACAGTACATCACATCATGACGAATCTGATGTGTCAAATAGCGATAATAATGTATGAAAAAATGTAAATTATGCATAAAAATATATTGTTTTGAATAAAATTAAATACTGTAGTTAATAAAAAAAAAAAAAAAAGCTTGTCTTGTATCATTTTTTTTAAATTTGAAATTTTTTATTAGTCTTTTTTTTTTTATGCGAATTTTAAAGTAATTTTACGTTGTTGCTTTGCTTTTATGCAATTTTTGGAAAATTACAGTACATATCCCCCATTTTTCAAGGTAAGTTAAGTCTATTTTTGTGCGATTTCTTTTGTGCGCGTTTCTGAGGAACCTATTTACCGCATAAAATGAGACCCAGGTGTATATATACTATATGTGTGTTCTTCCATGTGGATATGTTTACACATGTATCTGTAAATTGTGTATCTGTTTATAATTATAATTTTTAATGTCTATATGAATTAGTAGTATATATACATTTGTTTTTACATTTATAATTTATTAAAATAGTTATAAACATTAAAAATATTTTCTAATATTTTAGTAAATTATTTAAAGAAACAACTTTAAATACTGCTATCAGAGCAGTTCGAAGATAGTATGACCACATAACCCTCTGCATCTACATGATCTTCATTTTCTGCGAAAATCAAAAAATTAAATCTTTTCTCACTTGCTAAATATAACTTTTTTTTTTTGCCAAAACTATAATTTGATCTATAACATGCATTGTAAACAATTGTGGAAGCAGTGATTGTGTGGTGGCATAGATTTTTCAGCTATCTACATGTATACTTAAATATTTTGTCATATATTTACCTGCTCATATTAATGTGAAATCACAAAGGTCCGCCGTGATTCTCTTTATTAGAAATTTTATTTATTGAATTTGAATTTGCAAAAAAAAAAAATTACAATGATGACAATGGATTTGCATTAAAAAAAACATTCAAAGAAGTAATGTGTTTATATTGCATTATATTTATTTCATTTTTTCAAATATTGATTCAATAAAATTGCGCCATGTCATATTTATAATTATATGTACTAATTTGTACAATTTTATAGTATCAATATTCGAGTAAACAAAATAAAATACATATTTTGCAATAAATCATATTTTCTTGAATGCTTTTTTTTTTTTTAGCAAATTTTAATACAAAATAAATAAAAAATTTAATGGGCGAAATAATTTTTTAAAATATCTAAGTATTTTTTATCATTGTAAAACACCCCTTTCCCTACACACACAAAAAACATACTCTAGGCTCTGCTTTTTCTTGGGCCGATTCTGCTTGCCAATATACCATATTTTCATATAAATTATTAATATATAAAAATATATAATTTATTATACAACACTTGTCTAATTTATTATCTGAATCAAACAGAATTGAGAGATAGTCTCTTTATGTAATTAAACACTACAAAGTATTGATGTTATACTCAATTTTTAACATAAAAAGTTTAACATTATAATAATGTTAAACTTTATAAAAATTTAATTTTTTTTTTTTTTGTATTTGTCATATTAAATACATCTATCATATTAAAACATATATATAAACAGATACAGTGAAGCCATGAACTGCTGCATCAATATATAAGACTTTAATTATATGGAATCCAATAAAAAAATGTTCATCAACAAAAAAAAATATTAAAATTTGTAAATTTAATATATTTTACAATACTTGAGCAGCTATTTTTCTTTCTGTGTGCTATATGTGATTATGTTTAAAAATAAAATTTGTAAATAAATTTTACAATATGCCAGCATCAAAATGCCGTACATAATCATGTTTATTAATAAATAATTTTTGGTTTATTTTGAAAGCGCATACATTGTATTCCAGAGTATAATTGTAATAAAAACATTTTACTATTTAAAAAATAAAAATATGATACAGTAAGTTTTTATTTTTCCTGTAAATGAATGAATGAACCCTTATGCAGTAGAATATGTGTCACCTCAATTTATTATTTTTTAAAAAATTGTTTATACTATAATTTTAATTTATATATGTATACCATGCATATAAAAAAGTTATATATATATGTACATGTTGAAAACACTGTACACTTGCAGTTCAATAAACTATGAATTCTAATCAAAATGTGAGCCATTATGTGGGGTGTATAATGGGGACTTGGAACAAAATATAGTGGTTATCAGTTCCACTGTATGTTGAATTCTCAATCCATTGTTTCTTAAAGAACTGGACAAAAATAATATATAGGAAAACAATAGAACAGAATCTTATTTAATGGTAAGAATAAATTAATGAATATTCATTGAAAAGTGTATATTGTACTGGGCACCATCCATATATTCGAATACTCGAGGGCACCACCAGAACCTCTATACAGCTTAGAAAATTTATTTTGATGCCAGAATATATGTTAACGATGAGTAACTCGAAATAATTTACTAATAAGAAATCGCTAGTCTCTTAATGAATAATTGATTGATAGATAACAGACACCAAAGGCTAGGCAACTTTAAATAATCATAACACATTTATTAATTAAAAACACAAAATAAAATATATGAAAACCCGATAAGAAAATGTTTAAAAAATTAATTTTTTTATTGATGGTTTTACCTAAATAATGAAATTAAGTAGTTTGTTATTGTTCACATCAACTTAAGAAACTCATTTTTTCTAATATGACAATGTGCAAAGATTTTAATATCTTTATTAATACAGTATTCAATTAATTTCATTGTAATAATTTTAAATTAAACTTGTGTGTGCGTTAAATGTCATAAAATCATCTGAGCAATTGAAATATATATATACTAAGTAAAGGCCAGAGGTGCTATTTCTAAGCCTCCATGGCAATGACAATAACCGCACTTCAGGTGTTAAAGAGTATATAGTAATATCTAATGAGCTTGTTGAAAACATTGCCAGCAGAGGCCCTGAAAAATTCACTAAACAAATATAGCGGTAATGACCTAAAATGCCTTGGAATCTAGACCAGAGCTAAGTTAACTAAACCCACTATATATAAAAAAAATATATATCAAACATTACCGAACGGTTTGAACAGAAACAACTGTCAAAGATTAGATGAAATAAACTCAACTTCTGATATTAGTAAGGAGCGATATTTTAAACAGCTGCACATACAAGTCGAAAATGTTATTTTGTATAAATAATACATGTAAGATCTTGTACTTTAAGAGAGTTAATGCTCTTGGCACATATTAATACATAAAGTAATAAATGGTTTCCTAATTGGTAAGAATACTTGTAAAAGAAAATTTATTTTCTTACACTGGTAAAAGTATAATTAAGTTAATTATATGAAATCAGTAAATCTATACTGATATAAGTTGATTATATCAGCATAGATTTACTGTAAAAAAAAAAATTATACTTTTGAGATATATATTTAAAAACCTATAACTTGTCCATATCAGAAAATTAGACACAAAAAAATTAGATTACATCAATATCCATTTATCAAATAATTAGTAATTATTTTTATCTCTAGAATTAAAAGTTTCTATATGTAAAGTTTAATAATGCTTGGTTTTACTGAGTAATTAAAGTTCTCATACATTACTGTAAACCGAGTTAATGGTCCAATTAAATACCTATATGTTTGCATGATGATTCTGTAGTTTGGTTTTGTTTATTCGGAGTTAAGTTAGGAGAGAAGCTTCGTATGGAGGCTGTTGATTAGTGAAAATCAAAAGGTCTGGCATATTATTAGCTTATACCACACTGGTTAGTGGAGTTATATCTGGAAAAAATTTCACCATGGAGTAAATGCTTTAGCCAAACAATGACAGGCATAACAACTGGAATGGTTTCTTTCATTTGATAGTGATGTTGCTTTAACTGGCCACATCTGTCTTAGTAACTCTGGAATCACTGCAAAATTTTCTTAGAACTAATTGAGTAGCACAAGCAGTAAGGTCTGAAAAAGTTTAGTAGCAAAAAGTGAATGAATGAATGTTTTTACAATAAATTTTGGAGCTTTTATTTGTCTCCATTTGTTTGAATATCTTTCTGAGAAACTTCTAGAACCAGACTCATTAAAATAACTAGATAAACCAACATTCCTAATCATTAATTAATTTTCATACAAATTGCTTTAGGGAATTTGATTTTGACATTGTCCACTAAGAAAATTACCTACCTAAGATTAAGGTAATTAAAAAGAAAAAACATATTAGTCATTGTCTAGAAAGAGAAAAATAATCTTGCATAAAGATAAGCCTTTTTTAAAAAAAAAAAAAATTACACTTCAGTTTTCATTACAAATGGTTACATTCTTGTGTGTGTTATATACATATGACCATACTTTTTAAAATACGAGTTTAAAAATACAAAATAAATTATATGAAGAAAGAAAAATAATATTAAAAGGAAATAATGTAATAGAGAAAATCAAATATTAATTAAAATATTTAATGAAAGTGTGACGGAAACTAATTACAGAAAGGAAAAGTCAGATAACAAAATTCGATTAGTATCAGCTAACTACTAATGGAAGTTACACTAAAGATTGAACTGATAAAACTCCACTCGGATGTTCATGAACCATATTATTTCAGAAAACAAAAGTATAAAAAGACAAACAGAAGAAGTGCTTTTTTCCCACTGTTGTTTCGGGTCAGTTTGGATTTTCATCAAGGAGAGGTAATGGAAGAAACCATCAGGGGACATCTTATTACCCAGGATCTTGACTCCTGAAAGTACTCAAGCCAACTAGGGTTAAAACCATCTTGATCTTGTGATTCAAATGCCTTAAGGGCCTGCAGGATAAACGACTAATCATGGCAAAAAAAAATAATGTATTGCCCTGAGTGAGGATTTATGTAATGAAAAAGAATGTGAACTTATAAGAATACTATATCTTGGTATATTTATGTATCATATATATGTAACTTGTATTAAAGTGCATGAAGAAATGGAGCTACTGAGGGTTTTATTTTCTTTGTGTTCTAAAAGAAAATTCCTAAAATATTCTTATTCGGATATTATAGAGCTAAAACAGCAAATTTGGTGCAGTTGTTAGTTTGGACAGATTTAGAGAGAAAATTAGTAGGGTAGTTATGGGGGGGGGGAATATCACTTGTGGACAAACATCTATTGGCAAGTTTGATGTGAGGAATGGCCACTATACATGACTGATCCAAAACTTGTTTGCTCTAAACGGAATTTGGGATAGTAAATGAAAAGTTGCAGCATTTTTATGCTTTTCAGGTAAAAAAAAGTTATATAGGTAATGAATAAATTTTGACACACACTCCATCACTGATAGTGTACAATATGAGGAATTAATAATAAAATTGAATATTTCAGTCCTATTCCAACCTGCCACAGCGCATTCAATGTTAGGAAATAGTTTAAGGGAAAATATTAAAGAGTATAATTGGGTTAAGGAAATACTTTTAGATCGATTACTCTGGTGTATATCTGATGACCGATGCAACAAGTGTTAATTGATACTGATTTAACATTAAAATGCCATACAGAAAGGCATTGCTTTTACAAGCTAATAATAGAGCAGGCTCATGTTTTTAAATCTAAACCCAAAGACAGTTTTAATACTCAAGTTTTCAAAATGAAAAAATGTATAAATCCGCACAAACCTGAAGTTGGAAACAAAATTTTGTTCTGCTGTGAAAAAATGGGGTATCAAGTAAAAGTGTAGGTAGAGGCAGAAAACGTGTTAAATGTTATTGTAAGGGCATGTAGCACGAGTGTAAAAAATGAGAACTAAGAGAAAATGGTTCAGAAATAAAGGAGGTAAATTCTTGAGTAGGTACGTAGTAAAAATTTCAGGAATTGAAGACTTGCAACAATTCATAATGGAATTGCAAATTTGTGGCATAGAAATGGAAACTGATAATTGCTTGAGTATACGATAAGGTCAGAGGTAAATTGGAGAACATCAGCAGATGACGCTAATATAAAATTAGAAAAAACATGGTTAATGTCCAAAATGTAAGTAGTAATGCACCAAAGTTACTGGAGCAAGTTAGATACCATGAAAAAATAATTAAATTGCCACTATTCATAGTACAAGGTAAAATCAACCCTGTAATAGGTAGGAAATGGTTTAGTGCAGTAGAAATTCAGCATAGTTAAAAAAAATTTCCTAGAACAAGAAAATACACATCTAAAAGAGGAGCTTGGCAAAATATCAACAAACCCAGTGAAGATTGAGCTAGTAGAAAATGTCCAATTAGCTGTGAACCACATAAAATTTATTCCTGCAAGCCCTGTGGAATATAAGTGTAATTACAAAACCTAATTGTCAGAAACAAATATGCAGTGACTATAGCATAAGAGTTAATAAGTATTTAAATAAGGAGGTGTATCCTGTAATGAATATAAGAGATATTGGCTAGTTTATAAAATATCTGTTTGCAATGGGTTTTTTCTCAAATTCCAATGACCAATAAAACTGCTGAAATATTAACTCTTATTACCCCTATGGAATTATTTAAGAATAATAAGCTTCCATTTGGGATTTCAACAGCACCAAATATATTTCAGGCAAAAATATGCTTTACTGCAAGGTTTCAAGAGTGTCGTATTTTTATTTTGATGATATACTAATAACAATGGACTCAGAAGAGAAGCTACATCAAAAAATTTAGGGTATGTGCAAAATTACAGAAATTCAGAGTAAAATTAAACTAAAAAGTGTGGAGCACTAAAGAACTGATTTTTCTAAGGGATATAATCTCCGGCAAAGGTAAATGTCCACCCGAAAAACTAAAAGCCATGGAAAAGGTGGGAAAACCAAAGAACAAGCATTTCTAGGTTTAATAAATTACTTCGAAATGTTTTTACAAAATAAGGTGAAAGTTGGAAAACCCTTTATGAATTATTAAAAAAGAATCAAAAATGGCAATGGCTAAAAAACCATGATGTTTTTTTATGTACTAAAACTGCTATCATCAGACAAATTATTAATTCACTTTGATAATAATCATGAAGTAATATTAACTACAAATGCTTCAGAATAGGGTATGGAGATTGTACTCTGCCATGCATGTTATAATGGTAAATAGCTCATAACATGTATCTAGGTCTTTCCAAAGCTGAGAAAAACTATAGCCAGATTGATAGAGGTTTTGGTTATCATTTGGTTTTAAAAAATTTCACCAATATATATGTCAGATCTTTTCAAATAGTAACTAATCATAATCCATTATTAGCTATACCGGCTAATGGATGACCATTTGAGTCCATGGATGCTACAATGGAGAAATATTGGTATCATGATTATCAGCTGGTCTATAAGAAAGGGAATGAAATTCAGCATGTGCAGGAATTGTCCAGAAATCTGGACAAAGGAACCCCAGATAAATAAAATTGAAATCAATTATATAGACATGCAGTCAGAGCTATTGAATAATAATAACAATAGATACCAGTTGGTCAGGAGCAGCAGTCACCTAAAAAACCATAAGGTATGGCATCAGTTTATTGGACCAGGAAAATATTTAATAAAAGGTGTGTGTTAATGGGGGACAGGGCAGGTATACCAACTGAAAGTAGAAAGACAAAAATATTACACAAAGACTATTCAGGAGTAGTGCATGCAAAAGTTTTAGTATGTAACTACATCTGGTGGCCAAGAATAACTAGATAAAGAAAATTACATTAAGATATTTTCCGCCTGTCTGAAAGGAGCATGAAAATAAAGGAATATATACTATGGTCTAAAGTAGATAAACCATAACAGGAACTACACATGGATTATGTTGGTCCTATCAATTGCAAAATACTATTAGTATTCATTGACTTATATTCTAAATGAGTGGAGTACTGCATTGTTAAAAATACTATAGCAAGTGAAACAATACAAAGTTTAAATGCTCTTTTTCAGGCCAGGGATTACTGGAAATAACTGTTTCAGATAATGATGCAGCTTTACTTACTGCTAAAGAGATGAAGAATTATTTTATAAATAAAGGAATCAAACACTATGCTCCCCTCTACCACCCTTTTTTCAAATTACCTAGCTGAAAAGACCAACTAATTAAAAAGGTTTTCATCAACCTTCCACACCATTGACTAGTACAAATAAATCCCTGTTTGAGTTGCTGGTGGACAGGAAATTACATATTAAACTTGCAGTGTTAATCCTGAAGATGGACGAATAGATCGAAGGGATAATCAGTAAATTATCCAGACAAATAGTAACCATTCGAATACAAAATGAAAAAGAATATTGGAGGCATATAAACTATGTTTGTTGTCGAGTCACAGAAGACATCCAGTTTTCAATGGCAATACTACCAGATAGTAAAAGTCAGAAAAATTGAGTGAAAAACAAAAAAGAGTGAATGAAATTCAAGAAAATCTACAGTCTCACTTAGAATGTAAAAAAGCTGAATCAGAAACCGAGGTAAAATCCAGGGAAAGGCAAAGATCACCCAAATATCAACATATAAAATATAAGCCAAAAAATTACAGGATTGTTTAAACCATACTAATCTATTTTCTGGAGTAAAGGTGGGATTAGTGAAATGTATGTGTATATTAAAATTATATGAAGAGGTAAAAATAATATTAAAAAGCAATATAATAATAGAGAAAATCAAACACTAATTAAATGAAATATTTAATTGAAATAGTATACCAGGAACTAATTACAGAAAGGAAAATCAGATAACAGAAAATTCAATAAATATCTACTAACTAAATGAAGTTACACTAAAGATTGAACTGATAAAACTATCCACCTGGGATCTCATAAACTATATTACTCCAGCAAACGAGCAAAAAAGATGAACAGAAAAAGTTTTTTTCCCCCATCTTCATTGTTTTAGGTCACTGGGATTCCCACTAGAAAGAAGCAGCAGAAGAAAACAGCAGGGGCATCTTATAACCCAGGGTCTCAGCTCCTGAAGGTACCCAAGCCGACTAGGGTTAAAACATCATCTCAATCTTTTTATGATTTTAAACATTTTAAGTGCATGCAGGGTTAAAAGACTTTAATTATAGCAAACGTAATGTATTGCCTTTTATTTGTTATTTAATTATTGAATATATATTAAGTGAAAGGGACTTATATTCCAAAGCAATGGATTTGGGATTTATGTAATGAAAAAGAGTGTGCTCTTGGTATATTTAAATATATTTTTTTATATATTGTAACTTGCATTAAAGTGCTTGAAGAAATCGAACCGCTGTGGGTTTTATTTCCTTTGTGTTCCAAAGAAAATTAATTCCTAAAATAATTTGATATTTTTACTCTGGGATTATAGAGCGAAGACATAGCAATATCTATTTTGAGACCTGATGAAGTGTCTCGATATATATATATACTTTGAAGATCACAATAATTATATATATTTAAAAAATGGAATTAATATTAAAAACAGTATTTTTTCTAACATTTTTATTTAATTTAAAAAGTCTAATTGTGGTTAATTTAGTCTAGATGAATTTCAACATTAAGTATTATTGAGGGGGGGGGGGTAGTAATTGTCAGTTTTTGACAATAAGTATTTAAATCCTAAAAAGAAATTTTATTAAAAATGAAAAATGTTTTTAGAAAATTATAAGATTATTTTGTGTGTGTGTATATATTGTAACGGGCACATACGTATGTTACATTGTTTTTTAATAGTAAACATTAAAAGAATAAAACTTGCAAATAAAAACTTTTTTTTTTTAAAAATTGAAAATTAAAAAAATCATCTTAAACTCGTATATATATAAAATCGCACAGATAATAATAAAAAAAAATATTATTAAAATAAAACTTTATTAAAAATAAAAAAAATATTTTAAAAGAAAAAACTTAAAAAGATTTAGAGATAAAAATATATCTTTAATTTTGGATAACACATTAAGTAATCAGAAAATGGAAATGATTGTTTTAATTAGTCAATGTAAACTAGCCTTGGGCATTTAAATGTATAAACAACGGTCAGATAGGAAAACAATAGAAACTTTTAGCAAATGAAAGAAATCCATCGGGAAATCGGACCTCAACGAAAAGGTTTTCACCATCATGACGTAATGTTGAGTTAATCTACAAAATTATTATAAAAGGAAAAGTTTGAAAATAAAAGAATTAATTAGTTATTACAAAGAGTAGACAGATATGTGTTAGTGCAGAGGTGAAGGAGAAGGGATTGAAAAGACGCATTCTTCAATCCCTTCAGTTCTGCTAAGAAAGAAAGAGAAATGAACTATCGTTTTCTACATTGAAGACCAGTTAAAGCAAAAACCTTTGAATGGATAAATAAATCGGCCTACAGAATATCAACCTCTTTAGGACGGCGTGGGAATTCATGTTCATGGCAAGAAACGGATAAAATTGTACATTTTAAAAATCGTAAGAACTTTATATTCACTTGAAAAAAATAAGAACTCTAAATTTTAAAACCTTTTAGTAAATAATGCAATAGAATCCTATCTGACCAAATTAAATTCTTTATTAATAGTATTATTTGATGTATTTTTTATTTTTATTTTAAATCATTTCCATTTATATTTTTTGTTCTTTAAGTTTTATTATGATTTCTGTTTTCCAATAAATTAAAATATATCAATGTTAAACTTAAGTCGGGTGTGAATGGCTGTATAGATTTGTAAAGTTATATTAGGGGAGTGTAATCTTAGGTTATTTGTGTCATTGTTGAATTGGGTCAATGGATTGGATATATTGGTGTAGTTAGTAGATGTAATGCAAGATTCGCTAAGGGCAGAATCGCTAGTATATGCCGCACACTTCCATTTGCCTATGGAAGGAATTATAAGACGGAGAATGCAGTTCCTTTCTATGGAGTTTTTTTTTATTACTCTTCTTGTTAGATAGATGTAGTATTCCTATCTGATGAGAGGCAATTTCTTCTCTTAACTTTTTGTGCTGCCGTATTTTGTATTGCATTGAATACATCGATGTATCAGATGGATTGACGCCAATTTGACTGCCAACTTTTTGCCTAAGGTTAAATAGGGATATAATGTTTTATCTTCAAGTGCAAATCTATGTAGTCTATTCATACTCGACACTAAATAAAAATGCATTAAATTTAAGTTGTTTATAGACGCTTGCATGGATTCGTTATCGGTTAATTATGTTTTGGGTTTTCATATTTGATCAAAATATATAGACATTCGATAAATAATGATACCTTATGGTGAGTATCTAAAATGTATTTATTCAGAGGTCTTTTAAGTTATTGGTGTTAATGCAAGCATCTTATGGTGAATGCTATTGGGTTACTTATAAATTTCCCTCTGCAATTGACAGTATCAATGATTTTGTATTTTGATTGTTTATGTTTATTTTGAAATGTTTTTGACCGTGGAATCTATGTAACCGATCTATACTCAACATTTTAAACAAATCTGTGTGAACTAATAATAGTATAAAATTTAAAATGTAAATTAAAAATCTAAAATAAAAGTAAAAATAATGTTAAATGTTAAAGTAAACATATTAAAATAATAATGTTAAATCTTATATATATATATGTGCATAAATAAATTTTTGTATGTTAATTACTGGCAGTGGCTTATTTTATTTTTTAATATTGAAATATAATTAGATAAGATATTATATTATTAAATCTCTGCTACTCCCTGAGCTAGTGACATGGGCTAACGACCAGATATCAAAATATATAAATAATGTAAAAAAAAAAAATATTTTTTTTTGACTTACATATCTGCCTACTTTATAAATTTTTCTAGGTTCAAATGCCTAGATGGCGCCCTGTAGTGCAGATCACGTTAGTAGCTTTCTTCAGATCGTTGCAATATATATATATGTAATATTTAATAATGAACTAACTAATTAGAATAGATACATGCTATGCAGTATCCCTCAAGGTTGATATCCTTGATCCAAATATTGGAACAGATAAACCTTATCACATGGCCATAACATAGTGAAATTTTATAAGAACTCTAGGAATAATAAATTCTAAAAATGTAATTCATTAAGAGATGTATCTGAGACAAATTCAGTTAAGGAAAGGAAGAATAAGAGAATGTCTCTTGAGTAGCTGACTATCAGAATATAAATTCTCTTATGATAAGATTATACACAGTCTTTTTTAATAAGGTTTAAAATGTTCACACTTGATTATGAACTACAAACTCATCAGATACATTTAATGATATGGATGTTTTAAAAAATATCTTATAGATCTGTAGCCCTTAATTAACTTACAAAATATTTAATACTAAAATACATAATGATCATTATGCTATTTTTATTCAGGTATCACAAAGTAAAATTACATAAATAATGACAATCCCAACATTCCCCTTCACAACTTATAATATATGCACATATTTCAGCAAGAGATTAATCTTAAATTCCTTTTCAGATACAAATCCTTTAATAAATATTTAATTAAATTGAAAAAAAAAAAAAAAACAGAAAATATACTAATGAAAATGATTTAAATTATTGCAGTTTTCAGAAGTAAGATTACATAATGACATTATATATATTTTAAACAAAACTAATGTTAAACAGTCTTAGAGGAATTATGCTATTCCCTTCTTGGCACAAATAAGTATTGTAAAAAAAACATGCACCTTATGAAAACTTGTGAACTATTCAAGAAAGATTTTAATATTAAAGTTTTATATATATACATGCATACTCAAATATTTTAAGTCTTACAAACATGATCTTTGTCCTTATATAGGAAAAATAAATTTTAAAAAAATCATTAGTATTTCCTCATTTATTTCATTATTATTTTTGTTATAAACACAATCATAACTGCAAATTAAATTTCATTATTTGACAAGATAGTATGCAAAGATATTAAATTTTCCTTGTAGTAAAACGTAACACTACAGCTTTGGGGATTTTTCTTTCATTAATCAAAGTTTTCTTAAAATGTATATTGATCTATTAAGATTTTTAAAGCAGATAACTCTCATTGAAATATTTATTCCAAAAAGAATAAATATTATTTTAATAATTCATTGTGAAAACTTTATATTTTCAATTATTTTTTTTGATCAGTAACTATCTAGTCAGCTTTCTCCATTTGATTTTCTCTTTAATTTATTCTTTAATCATTGCTTTGATGTCACGAAGGAATACTGGGATGACTAATTAATCAATTGAAGATTTCTTTGGGAAAGTGGTGATTTACCATAGTAATACTATTACAAGTTAATTTATAAATTCAATGTGTAATATAAAATCTCTTAGGTTTCATTGACAGGTTTTTTTTTTTTGCAAAAAATTTTTTCTCTTCAATTTCGTATTAGGTTTCGAGAAAAGGTGAGTGGAGGAGTGTCGTGGAAATTGGGGGGAAACACGATAGGTTTTCACAATATTGACTTACCAAATTATTTGATGTATATAAATTTGAAACAAGTTTTTTTAAAAAAAAAAATTTATAATTTACAAATCAATTTGGAATTTTGATTCTTTTTTTGTCTAGAAATTTTTGCATTTTTTTCTGTGATTCACCAAAAGTGAGATAGAGGGATTCTTGCAATTTAATGTAGAAATATTTCTATGACCGATTTAAAATCTAGATTTGTAATGAGTTTAAAAAAAAGATAAAAAGGAAACATGTTCCCATTCTGCCAAATATTAAAGAAATACTTCTTTTTTTTAACTTGTTGGAAATTAATTTAAAAATAAACTTTGTGTTCTGCATTGATATTGCTTAAAATATTTTTATTTGAAAAGCAATTGGGAGCAGACTTGGATGTGAACATTTAAATTGTACTATTATTTTTAATATTTAAAAAAAAAATATATTAGGTTTTTTATTTAGAGACAACCTCAAGTCATCTATGATGGAAAAAAGAAAAGTAAAAGAGAGTTTAGAACAATTTTGCATTGTCCATGCATGCTCTCAATAAATTAGTTGAATCAAGATGATGCCTTTTATTTTTTGGATTTTTGTGAAATCAAAAAGTAAACAACTATCCGGCAGACAGTGGCAATCCAAATAAATAAGTTTTTATTTTAAGTTTTTTGTTGTTTCTAAGCCAGCCAGTTCATTTTTATTTAGATTGTTTGATTTGATTTGTACTTTGTATTGAATGTAGCTAACAATTATTGTTTTCATCAAAATTGACAAGACAAGTCACTATTTTTCCTCACCTCCATCACTTTTCAAAAATCCAATAAGAAAGAAGTTTAAAAATTTGTAATGACAAATAATAAGGAAAAAAATTCCAGAACAAATCTATCAATTACGCATCAAAAGTAATTGTTTGAAATTCTATATCAATTTTTTAAATCAATATTAAGTAATATTATGATTAGAAAGCCAAAGAAACCTTGAAAACTTCTAATTGACCATATTTCCCCTCCTTCACTTATTCTCTCAAAATTGAAGAAAAGTTTTTCAGAAAAAGATCTGTCAATAAAAAGTAAGAAGTTTTAGATTCCACTTTGAATTTATAAATTATGGTAAATCCCCTTTACAAATACGAAGAATCTTCAATTGATTGATTAGTCATCCCAATATTATTTTATGATGCCAAAGCAGTGTTTAAAAACTAAATTAAAGAGAAAATAGAATGTATATCATTGACTAGTTCAGTACTCTTTTAATCCTATTGTATTTCAATGTAACCTTTCTTACATTATATTCCTTTAGTATTATTAGCTGGTTTATATTTAGTTTACACATTTCATTTTAAATAAAAAGCATTTGTAATATTACTGGATAATCTCTAGTCTAATAAATGACTACTAAGAATTATTAAAAGGCATTGTTACTTTTTTAAAAATAAATCCAGCAATGAGTTAAGTGAATTTTATTGTTGTTTCTTCATTTTGTAAAAAGTTTACTGTGGAATTCATTGTCCAATTACACATTTATTAGTTGTATGTATAACTTTCCTTTTAATGAATTTATTTTTTTAATAAGTATTTATTCCAATAGATATGCTAGTCACTTCAGGTATTTTTTTTCTAAATTAATAATAATGAATTTCTTTTTTCCAAAGATAATTTATACCTTAAGATCTTGTTTTAATTAGCATTGCATCTTAATTATTACTAGAGTTACTAATAAAATAGTATTTTCAAAGCTTATATATTTCTCCAAAATAATTTTTTAAATGTCTTTCTTTTTTGACCAAAGAGAAAATGCTATCTTTTTTCTAAAACAATCCATATATATATTAATGATTCTTCATTTTTCAACCAATTAGTTATTCAACATTTTTTGATCCTTTTGTTATATTTCAAAAGTGGGGAGAAGAAATGTTTGGTAAAAAAATAAAATAATCAAATTAGGCAAAAATTTTTCAGGTTCAATAATGATAGGAAGAGAGATGGTATAATCTTTATAGTTATTTTTTCCTTATTGTTAGTTATGAAGTTCAATACTTTAATTTTATCTTGTTAATAAAATTGCTAATTAAAAGCCTCTTGAATGTATTTATAGATATTGGCACTAAGTTCTCAAAGCCTATATCTTATGTAACTTCGTCAGCCATCTTGAACATAAAGCAATAAATAAAACATAAGAGCACAAGAAGACAATATATATATAAGCCATGATAAAATCAAGCAGAATAATTTTTAATCTTCCTAATTTAAGATTAAGTTATAATACGGTTTATGTGATGATTCAAGATATGATGCATATGAAACAAATTTAAGACAAGGATGATAATAAGCAATGTAATTGAAAGGAGAAAAGTATATAAAAAATGTAATATGCTATATGAGTTACTTGAAAAATTATATAATGTGAGAGATTGGTCTGACTTCTTGTTTGATGGATGGTTGTGATAGAATTGAAAAAAAGGTGAAAGATGCATTGATAAAATAAAAACTTGCATATGTGTGTGTGTTTGCATAAATAACTTTACTCATAGATAATGCAAATGAAATTATCCTATAATAACTTTACTCATAGATAATGCAAATGAAATTATCCTATTAGAATATACAATTTGTAAGTATTTATTTTATTATAATAAAATACCCTATCTTTTTATCTTCTTAAAAGCAGCAGGATATTGGAGTCTTAAAAGTTAGTAAGATTTTTAAATTAGCTCCTATTTTAAAGTTGATAATCATTCAAACTAAAAGTTTATGAAGATATTTTTCTTACATCATTAGATCACAAGGATTTGAATTTTACTAAGCCAAAGTTTTTATGTGTTGTATTCAAAACACTAAATACATTCTGTAGATTACTTTTTGGATTGGTAAGGATAGTATAATCATTAGCATATAAATCCAGAAGCCAAGATGTTTTTGTTTTTGCTTTTAATTGAACCAAATTAAAAATTTCAATACTAAATCTGTATTAAATGTTGATCTCCCATTTTTGAAGCCACTTATAAACAGTATCAAAGATCATGTCATAAAAATTGACAACAAAATTGAAGATAATATACACCCTTATTTAACAATCAATTTTCATTTCAAAGGTCTCTTATTCCATCATGTAGAACCTATATAATATGAATAAATTTTTGTGAACGATCAATTGATTTTTAAAAGTTACAAAAACTTATTTGATTAATTGAATTAAATACATTGCCCAAATCATTAAAATAATTTCTTTTTTCCTTACACTTTTCTTACATTTATTTGAAAAAAAAAAAACATATTCACAAGTGCTTCTTGATTTTGAATCTTTGGTAACCATTTATCTATCTTTTCTTTTTTATATATGTCATAGCATCGGCTGGGAGGTGAACCCGCAACAGGGTCTGCAATCAACTGGGCGGCTGCGCCAACCTCTCAGCCAACAACGCTTTTGTCCCATTATTTGTCAGATAATACTTATTTCATCTGTCCAAAATAATGTTATTAAAGAGAGTATTGTCAATAAATTAAAAAGATTATGATGTCGTTTTTCAGGTTCATATATTATTTACAATGCATCAAAAATATTTAAATGACTATGGTTTCCATCTGTTTTGTAATTTTAATCCATTGATCATTTTTTAATCTTTTTAACAGTCATTAAGCTTTTACCTTTAAATGTCTATATTGTTTATAAAGTTACACATTCGATTCATTATTCTGCCAAATTAAAAAGCTACACACTTCCTTAATCAAGTCATTATAATAAGATTTTTGCAGAAAAATCTGTCGTAATTTTTCCTTTTAGTGAACACAAAAATACATATTTACTAAATCATCAAATTTTCTGCAAATATAATTGAAGTAAGATCTAATTTTTAATACAACTATCAAACTTTAGACATATTAATCTCTAATCTATCTAACAACCTACACTTGTAAATGTTTGTGAAACAAGAACTTTTCTTGTATTCTGACTCTTTAATTGTAATATAATTATTAAATTGTCATTGTTCTGAGCATTAAGGTACCCATATTCCTGCCTAAACAAAGTGTTTGAATAATCCATTGCTGTGTAAAATTTCAATAATAGCCAACAATTTAAGTTTACAGCAACAATACCAACTTTTGGTCAAAGTTTGTACTAGCTCATGCATAAAAGTTTTCAAGGAAAGAAAACACAATCTGTATTGGTATTAATGTAATAATGCTATACAGAAAGTAATAAAAGAGCTATTTCTATGAATCTAATGTAGGAACATATACACTAATAAATTGAGTTCAAATACACTGAGAATTCCAAAAATTAAACAAACAAAATTAAACTTTAAACAATTCAAAACAAAGCAACTCTCTCCATATAGTAGTGCCATCTTGTGCTAACAAGAGCAATCATTGGATGCCAGAAGGACTTTGCATAAAATCCCTATCTAGTGCCTACTCACCCAATATCCCCAGACTAGTTTCTGGCTTGTGACCTTCATCAGTGAGGAGCCTTGAATCTGAAAGCACTGCACCTAGATCTTAGTATCTAATGCAACCCTCCAGCACCAACCTTTTAACTCTATTTAACTACAAAACTATGAGAATGAAATTGAAAACAATATTTTCATTCCTCATATGGGTCTGAATTCAATTCAGCACCCATACATTTTGGTGTCTTTGGCTCTTTAACAACCATAGCCACTACTATCCTATTAGGCAGGATTGGTGTTAAACCACTAAACATCACATGATCACTATCTCATACTAGCACATAATTGTTACTAAACAATTCAAAACAAAGCCAAACTCTCCATATAGTAGCGCCATCTTGTGCTAACAAGAGTAATCAATGGATGCCAGAAGGCTTGTGCATGAAATCCCTATCTAGTGCCTACTCATCCAATATCCCCAGACTAGTTTCTAGCTTGTGGCTTTCATCAGTGAGGAGCCTTGGATATGAGAGCACTACACCTATGGTTGCATTAGATCCTAAGATCTAGGTGCAGTTCTCTCAGATCCAAGACTCCTCACTGATGAAGGCCACAAGCCAGAAACTAGTCTGGGGATATTGGATGAGTAGGCACTAGATAGGGATTTCATGCACAAGCCTTCTGGAATCCATTGATTGCTCTTGTTAGCACAAGATGGCACTACTATATGGAGAGTTTTGCTTTGTTTTGAATTGTTTAGTAACAATTATGTGCTAGTGTGAGATAGTGATCATGTGATGTTTAGTGATTTAAAATTAAACTTTACAACAAATCCAATATATGCAATCTTACTTTACTTATTAAGCTCTTCCAAAAAATATATAGACATCTATCTGTTCTATTAAACTCTCTTCCTCTGAAAAAATAATTTTATTATAAGAAGCTATGTTAATCTAAAATTTAACAGCCCTTTAGCAATAAATAATGTTCTCTGTTTAGACATTTAATAGTTTGTATCATATGAAGTTCATACATTTTAAGAACAAGTAAAAATAAATAAATTTATGTAAATTTAAATGTATATACTACATTTAAATTTATATAAGATCGACCCCCTTTCTAAGTCTCTTCCATATCCATGATAGGCAGGAGAGTGTTTAAACTGGACTTCCAAATCCAGTCCCAAACAATATCAGTAATTTTAAACAAAAATCACAGCTAAAGACTGCCATTTTATTAAATCTATCCCTATCATTGCTTTCTTAATTCTTGAGATTCTGAGTTAAAAAAATGAAAAAGAAATTAGAATAAGAATTGTTGCACTTACAATTGAAGCAGGCATTGGAAACCTCCAGACTGTAGACCAACTCCAGACCTTGAAATCTTTCAACCTGGTCCCTGGACATTTTTAAAAACATATCTAAAATGGACCCTTATAAAACTGTTATTTAAACATGAATATAATGCAAATATTGAATTTAGAATTATTTCTCAATTACATCTTTTTTTCTTTTCAATCTTCATAATTGTTCTGCTTCATTTCATCAGATGTGCAATGTTCTAACACATTTATGTTGTATGACTATGGATTTAATCTACAATGATAGGAGCATATTGATCAAGCAATTTTCACAGACAAATGTATAACTAGCAAAAATAAAACTAAACTTTCCCTTCATTTTATTATTACTATTATGCATTTATTTATATTTTATTACAATGACTACCCAGAGTAAGAAAGAAAAATTGCTACAGAAAATTGTGCATTTCAAAAGAAATAGATGAAAAAATAGCAAATTGATGTGCATGATATGCCTGGAAAGTATTTCAGCCAATTAAAAACAATATTAAGAGGCACTATTTATCAAAACATTCTGATTACAACAAAACTATTGAGGAAGAAAAATATTACAATAGAAAACTTGAAAAGGAGCTTCAAGTAGCTGTCATGTTTCATAAAAAGTATAGACAAGGCAGAAAATTTTGTGAAAACCAGTTGTTTTTTAAAGAAAATTTAAAATCATTTTCTGAAGAGGAGTTTGTAAAAGATTACATCCTAGCTGTTGGAGAATTAACTGATTCAGATTATAAAAAATTTGAAAAATATTTCACAAATATAGATACAAAAATTATGAATCTTATTTTAAAAGGGAAAGTTGAAACTGGTTCATTCTAAATGATTAATTTTTGATCAAATATAACAAGCTGATTTTTAAGTCAATAATTTTGTGTGGCCTATGAATGATATTATAAATATCCAAATGATTCTTTGCAGAAAAATGTTTCCCCACTCTGAGTTAAAAGATGTATATGGAATTGTACCCACAATCATTTAACATATGAGAATAATTGATGGTGTGAGAGACTCATAATGACTCAGTTACTACATTAACTTAAACTTTAAATTAAACATACCTCGATGTATATGTAAATAAAGGAAGTAAATCACTCTCTCCCGAGATATGAATTAAAAGTATTCTAAATGTTGAACAAAGAATTAAGAACAGAATGAATCCACATATTCATGGAGATTTGATGTTTATAAGCATATCTTTGTCAACAATGTTTGTAATTTAGAATGAAATTAATTTATTAACCAAATGGAATATAGCACTTAAAGAGTTATTAAATTCACAATCAATTATACAGAATGAGACAGAATCTCTTTTTTAACTTATTGATTGTAATAATGAAATGAGATTTAATATGTCAACTTTAAATTAAATATAGCTCAATGTATATGCAAAAAAAGAATAAATTACCCTTTTCCCAGACTATAAATTAAAAGCATTTTAAATGTTGAACTCATAATTATGAGTTTAATAACTCTTAAGTGCCATATTTCATCTGGCTTATAAATTAATTTCATTATGAATTCTAACCATGTTGGCAAAAGATATGCTTATAAACATCAGAACTCGAGGAATAGGTGGATTCATTCTATTCTTCATCCTTTGTTAAACATTTATAATGCTTTTAATTCATAGCCTAGGGAAGAATGATTTACTCTCTTTGTTTACACTAACTTAAATAACAAAAGATAATAAGGAAGAGAGAGAGAGAGAGAGAGAAATACCTATTAGCATTAGAAACAGCATCTAGCCTTTGATGAACAAATTTCTTACATCAGGAATAACTTTTGGTATGGCATTGTTTATAGATTTCTCACAATTAACCCTCATATCTGAAAATCATTTTATTATCCCTACCTGTATATCTCACCAGTATCCTAAATATAACACCTGACATGTAAACATATATATTCTATATGCATAAGCTAAGGCTAAAAAAGACAGGCATGCACATCAAATCACAATTTCTACATAAATGTTAAAATACGATTGATTAAAATATATAGTGATTCATAATATTTTGTCATAATTTTATTATCTTTATATAAAAATATTTTATATTAGTTATCACAGTTAATTTTTTTATAGCTACAACATTTAATTATTTTTTTAAATATATATATAATTTGTTCTACTATTATCTACTACTACTACTATTACTCATAACTGCTACTTTCTCTTCTTTCTCGCTTTCTTGCTCTTTCTTTATTTCTTCCTCTTCCTTATTTTCTTCTCTTTTTCTTGTTATCTATTACATATTTGACTTTTCATATTTTTATAATAAATATTGACGAGAATATAAACAAAATTTACATGTATAGAAAATGTACGAGAGGTTATACTTTTTTTATTGAGGATAATTAATTAGCAGAAACCCAGGGTAAATCTATTATATGTATAAAATTTTGAAGTTTGTTTGTTAATTAATAACTCAACAAATGTACCCATCTCGATGAATTTTGCATGATTTTTTTTTCTCATTTTGGGAGAATTATATAGGCTACTGAATTTTGCTTTATGATTATTTAATTGTTTTAAAAAATTTAGACAAATGTGACAATTTTTTGACAATAGTGAGCAAAGTCACAGGTATAGATTTGTTTTAGAAATGACCTCTAGGGAATTTTTAATCTTAATTAATTTTTTCTAATAATTTTTTATTGAAAAAAAATTATAACTACTAAGAATAATAAATTTGCGATCATGAGTCTTGAATATTTGTTTTGTTAAATATTTTTTACTAGGATTATTAAAATATTGTAATATGATTTAAAGTAGTTTTATTAAAAATGGTAATAAATAATAATATTTGATTAATGTTAAATTTATAATTCGTTTAAAGTAATTTTAAATTATTAAAAAGGGCAATAATAATTATGTTTGATTAGTATTAAATTTATAAAGCTTTTCATAAAAAATTATTAATTTATTATACAAACTGCTATTATTTTTAAAAATAATTTAGAAAAACCATATTCGAGGGATTGATTGTCTGTGTGCTTTAAACTTAAAAGAATTACCATAAAAGCAATGAACGTTATATAGAATTCAAATATTTCAATAAGTATTAAAGGATTTGCAAAAGATTTAATCAATTATCAGGAAATAGTAGAGCCCTAAAACCAAAAAATTGAAGAATATTTTATTTCAAGCTTATTTAAATTAAAAATTTATTTGAATTAAAAATTGAATACTATATTGAATAGGTAAATAAATATTACCAAAATCATACTTGACTTTATTTTGCTGCAATTTTCTATAAATACAATGTATCCAAAACACTTCAAACACTTTTTAGCAAAACTTTATTTGTACATACATACACACACCTATGTTTCAACTGTCCTGCAGTCTTCCTCAGAGCCAATTCACTTTCATCTCTTAAAAAAAAACTGGCTCTGAAGAAGACTGCAGGACAGTCGAAATGTAGGTGTATCTATATATTTACAAGTAAAGAGTTTTGCTAAAAAGTGTTTGAAGTTGTTTGAATAAATGGTATTTATAGGTAAATAAATTACTAATAAACTTTTATTCTTTTCTAAATCTGATAAATCCATGTTTTTCTCACAATCAATTGTACATTGCATGCTCCTGAATATCAAGTGAAAATAATTTGTTTGGAATTCTGCAATGTTATTTACAAAAATGCATTACAATAGTCATTTTTAACTTTTTTAAATAGTATAAATTTAATAAAACATTTTTTTGTAATACTCCTGTTGATAACTCATGTATTATTATTTATATAAATATATTTTAATTATTCTTTTATACTTTTATTTGTAACATTATTCTACTAATGTGAGTGAACAAAGCCACGGGTGCATCTAATCAATTATAAAAATAATTTATATAAAATATATTTAAACTTTTTATAGTTACAGCATTTATTGTAATATATTGGAAAATAAGTCATAATTTTCTGTATATATAGTTGTATACTTAAATTTTTATTTATTTTTTATAGTTCTGATATTTTATATCTGTTTCAAAGTTATTTTCAGCTAATATATATTTGTCAGTTTTTTAGATCTAAAGAAGACTATCAGATCGTCAGCATTAAAATAAGTATAATGCAAGTGTTGAAATTAGTAATCTTTTCAATAGTTTTATTAATAGTTTTAGGTACATAATTTGAATATATACTCATAGTAATCTTTTAAATGCTTTAAAATATTTTTGATATTAACTATATGCATGTCATTAATGTATAGAACTAATTAAAGTTTATTAAGTGATAAACTATCATGATCAAATGATATCGCTTGATTGTAGTTTTATTTTCATTTGCTTTTGCATAAAAATATTATATACATATTAAATGTAAAATGAGTTTATAATATTTGAGTTCAAATTCTTATATTAAATTCTTTTCATGGATTTGGTGGAAGTTTTTCTAACATCTCACTTAGTGGTAAAAAGTATTATCAGATATAAAAGTAAAATGGACACTTTTATCAATAATGGCGTAGAATATAAAAATAATGTATATTTCCATTTTTTAAATTCACTACTTTTTTGTATTAAAAAATCTTTTCATCAAAATTATTTAGCTTATATCCAATCATCCCTACTTTCAACGCAATTGTTATTTGCCTGTTTTACTGCCTTACTTTCCAAGTTTCAATAATATTTAAAAAGTCTTTAGATGTATGAAAATTCAGAGATAATTACATATAATGAATGCATTTAAGAGTATATGTGTTTGTCTATGAATTTTGTATGAATTTATTCTTTTTTTTTTTTTTTAATTGTTCAGAAATAAAACAGAATTTAATTATGAAATGAATTTGTTTTGGTTTTTAAATATTTTTTTAATAAATATTTTTAACATTTTTTTTCTTTTTTATTTAAACTTTTTGCCCAATAACATAAAGCACTAGTTGTTCAATAAATATAGCTGTGTTGCTCGTATTACTGATGTTGTTTTTTTGGGTCACTTAACACTATAGAGAAAATGAGATATAAATATAAAATGTTAAAAGCCATATTCCATATCCTCTGTTGTACCAAAGAGCTTTTGGAGATATTATAATTAGAGTGATATTATACAGGAAATCAAATATTTTTTACTAATGTACTTTTCATTAAAATTCGTAGCAGTTTTTACACTTATTAATATTTCATTCTATACAAATTTCTCAAACTTTAATATTGAGAGACAAATGTGAATGATATAGTTATATTTAAAACATATTGATGTCTGGGTTGTCTGAAGTATTTTTATTTTATTTGAGACAATGAAGAGATATGTTTGGCATCTACCTTTTCTTTACAAATGTCTGAACATTTATATATTTAAAATTAAAAGATGTTTGTAACTTGCCAAATGATTTTTTAAAAGACTAACTCTTCATCTTAGAAATATTTAACTGTTATTAAAACAGGAACTGATGAAGGCCACAAGCTAGAAACTAGTCTGGGGATATTGGATGAGTAGGCACTAGATGGGGATTTTATGCACCCCTGGCATACATTGATTACTCTGGCTTGCACTGAGTGGCAATACTGTATGGAGAGTTTTGCCTGTTTTAATAACAGTTATAAGCAAGCATAAGACATGATGATCATGTGATGTTTATTGGCTTAAATATTTAAGTGCTATTAATATTTAAATATGTTCTTACAGAGATTCAGACACCAAGTATAGGCCAATAAATAATATTTATTTTTTAACAATTGACCCACATTCAACTAATATCAATAGATTTGTTAAAATATATTTAGTTTTTTTGTTATCAAACTTTTTTAAAATCATCAGCAAAAAAAAAAAAAAGTAATCTGTTAGAGAAATGATCAAATAGTTTAGCATATATGGAAAAATTCACTAGCTTATATTATAAGACGTGATACCATTTACATGTTTGATTGAGATGATTGCGTTTTAGTGCCTGTATTAAAAAACAGTGAAAATTGTTAACAATTTCGAATATAGTATATAATTTCATGTTTATTATTAGTAATAATGTACAGAGTAACAATTTTTAGTTATGTGCGTTTAAAAATCATAATATTTAATTATATCTTTTGTTCTCCTCATTCTACTCTAAAGTCATCTAGCTTGAGTAATCACTGAACACATAGTGTAGTGTTGGAATATCCCCATCCCCAGATTAGTTTCTAGTTGTTCATTAATCAATGAGAACTAGGCTTCAAAGCTTAATCTAATGTATTTACCAGAAACCATTAAATTAATAGCCTTAAGTTGTAAAAAAAAAAAAAAAAAACAACCAACAGCAATATTTTAAACACAAGCTTATTTTTGTACATATTTATGTATAGAGATTGGACACCAGGTAAGCTTCTATATATTTTATAAACCTTAGTTT
Source organism: Epiperipatus broadwayi (assembly GCA_028023455.1). NCBI lineage: Eukaryota > Metazoa > Onychophora > Udeonychophora > Euonychophora > Peripatidae > Epiperipatus > Epiperipatus broadwayi. The sequence goes on from JAQFVV010012402.1 coordinate 5,236,923, forward strand.
ATGCCATCTGTAGGCCTTTATTTTTTGGCTAGGAATATAATAATCTTATATCAGATTTATTTAACTATGCAAACTAGATTCGAAACTTTAGGATTTTTTTTAAAAATTTCAGGCTATTGGCTGAAACAATATAATGAAACAAAAGGTGGCTGCTAGATACATAATTATATTAGTTCCAACTTTGAATTTCAGTCCTCACTGATGATGCATAATCCAGAAAGTGATCCAGAAATGGAAATATTATGGCACAATATTATTTGATATCATTTGATTACTCAAATTTACTGTAGATGGCTCTAGAATGAAGAGAACTGCTCTTCTTAATGTATGAAAATGTCATATGATATAGTTGTTTGTATTAACTTTTTTAGCTAAAAGATAGAAAAAAACCTATAATCGGATTAAAATTGAGGTGTCTAAAATATTTAGAAATTGACTTGTTAGATCTTGTAACAATGCAAATGTGTTTGTTTGGGTTTAAAAATTTAGATTTTTTGTTTAAATTTCAGCTTGGATATTATAATGGAGTAAGAAATGAATGCTAGATGTGTAAATGAATTATTAGATCCAGTTTTGAATCCAAGTCTGTACTGGTAAAGATAAAATCATAAACTGCTCTGTACTATCTGGTATACTGATTACTAAAGCATAAAGTATATGGTTCTAAGGTAGGGTGAAGAAAACTACTCATATGTTCAAAAAGTCTCATCTTCTATATCAATATCTTTTAATTATTTTTTTTATGTATTCTTTTTAATGATCTTTTACCCTGTCTGTAAATCTTTCTGTAACAATTTCTTTCAAAACTTTATATCTATTGTTAAATCTCATATATTACTCTCTTATTTCACAATCATAAAGCTTAAATATTGGATTCCAAATTTAGCATGGACTTTAGTTCTATTAGAACATTGAGTATTTAGACAGATCTTTTTTTTTCATATAATACATATCCTATATTATATTGCATAAATAAATTAAAATATTGTCATTAAAACAGGCAAAACTCTCCATATAGTAGTACCACTCAGTGCCAACCACAGTAATCAATGGATGCTAGAAGGCTTGTGCATAAAATCCCCATCTAGTGCCTACTCATCCAATATCCCCAGACTAGTTTTTAGCTTGTGGCCTTAGTCAGTGAGGAGCTTTGGATCTGAGAGCACTGCATCTAGATCTTAGGATCCAATGCAACCTTCCAGCAGCCACCTTTTATCTCTACTTAACTACAAAACTATGAGAATAAAATTGAAAACACAATAATATTTTCAATCTAAGCTCAATAGCTTATATAGTCATATAGGACTGAACCCAATTCAGTACCCATACATTTTGGTGTCTTTGGCTCTTTAACAACCATAGCCACCACAAGCCTTCTGGCATCCATTGATTACTCTGGTTGGCACTGAGTGGCACTACTGTATGGAGAGTTTTGCCTGTTTTAATGACAGTAATGTGCTAGCATAAGAAATTGTGATCATGTGATGTTTAGTGGTTTAAAATATTGTCTATATATTTTTTTGTTGTGGTTGATATTTTCCATATACATACTATATACAAGTTCTCTTGACATGCACAATGTGTATATGCTGGTGTTATTTCTAAAGAAGAGAGATTTGTTTAATTAGCAAATAAATACACAAGTTTCAATCAAATCACTTTTATTAAATTATATTCAAACATATTTTAATACATTATCTTAACTATTGATTAATATTTACTAAGGCTGTAATCTTTAGGAATAAGCGTCTGAAAAATTTGAAGGTAGGGACCTCTACAGGTCTTAGTCACAAGCTTACGCTATTGATACATTATTTATTTATTGTAGTGGATTTACTTAAGAAAAATGCAAAGATTTACAGTTTTTTGAAGTCAAGTTTTATTAAAAGAGACACTTTGTGATAATTGAAGGGGGCCATATTGTATGACAGATGACGGACAGATATCTTATAAGTCATATATATATATAAATCAGATATTTCCATTCATTTTTAAAGTATTATATTTATTATTAGAGTTGTAAGTAATATTTCATATGATTCAATCACCATTAAGCTTTCAATCAAGTAAAGCCTAATCCAATTTTCGAATGGACAAATAAATGCTATGAAAATTCAGTTTGAAATTTTATATGGTGAGATGATTATGTGTCTCATGGCTTACAACAACAAAATAGTAGTGTGTGCATACACACATGCATGTGCATGCATACACACATATATAAAATTGAAAGGAAAAGTAGAAATAAACATAGATAAAATTTTTGTATATATTTTGTCTATTACACTGGAGTAACAGTTAAGAATTAAAAAATTTTGATTTTAAAAAAAAATTATTATAAATTAAACATTAAAAAATGTCTAATTAATTTTTTTTTTCTGATTTTGATGAAATTAAACAAGCATGTTTTTATGTTACATTAGATATACTGGTAATTATAAAATTCTACTATTTATTTTGATTAGATTAATTTTTTTAACTTAAAGCTTGAATAACATATTTTGATCCTACAAAGTTATTTTTGAAAGGATTAATGTATATTGAAAAGAGTCATTAACTTTTTTCAATCATGATAAAGAAAACTTGCTTTTAATTATTGCATTTTTTAATTCCACCCTGACTATAAAAGGGTTGGAAAAAATGTTAGGGGGTATTTTTTTACAGTTTTACATATAGTGAAAGCACGATGACTATGAAGATATAGTGAAGGTAAGACAGTGCAAGTCAGCCACTGCTAGTTTACAATGGTAGTTTGATTATCATAGGAGTAAAGGGCCTTTCTTTCTGTGTTCTCCATATCCCATATTGTGTACTAGATTACATGCCTAAAGTCTATCAAATTCTAGACTAAATGGAACTGATTGAATGTCAGAAGTTACATGGATTATATCTTTTCTGAAGATGACAATAAGTCAGTCTATTGTTTAGAAGGGATCAACAAAACCATAGAATCCATCAGCTTTCTGAAGAATTAATTTATACATATACTGTTTTATCTATATGTAGAGGCACATATAAAGATACTGCATTGAATATATAAAGTATGGCTTATGAGTAGTGTTATATATATTGAGAATAGTATTTTAAATAATTCTTTGAAAATTAACAAATTTTAAAAGCAAATGTCTTTTGTCAACTAAAAATAAAACAAGGAAAGAAAATAATAAATGATATTTGTGTCTAGATTTGTTCCTGATATTGTTCATAAAAAAAGAAAGAGGAAAACTAGGATTTATTTTTTAAATATTGAAAATAAAACCTCGGTGATCAGCATTTTAAATGAAACTTTGTTTATTGAATATGATGATTGTATTTCAAAATTTAAAAAAAAAAGATAAAAAAAATCTTATTGTAAATTAAGAAACAAGAAGCCATGGGGGGGGGGGGTAGAAAAGAATTTACAAACTGAATCTCATGATAATTTTTTTAAAGAACTTTTTTTACCATTAGAAATAATGAATGAATTAATAATTTTGATTCATACTATTTTCATATATATACACACACATGTATGTGTGAATTATATATATATTTTTAACATGGAATTAATGATGAAAAATATATATTTAATAAGTTTATTATTTTGAAAAATTAAAATATATAAATGACAGTGTATGCACACACATATATATTAAATCAGTCATTAATTATGTATTATAAAAATGAATTTTATCTATAGGTTTATGACAATTTAAATATGTTCATAAATTATTATACTGCAGATCTGTTATATATATATGTGCATTTTACGTAAACCTATTGAGACATATATGTAAATTAGAATGTAATAGTGGATTTCTTTTTGATATTAATCAAAATCAGGTTTAATTTATATGTATAGCCATATTCTACTAATCTTAATTTCATTTTAATTTTATTATTAATAAGTTGATATTTCATTAATAAAGTTATTCCAGTGAATTTATTAAATCCTAAATAATTTTAGAATATTATATGTTGGTCTTATATCTCTTGATCACAATAACAATTATAGAGCATTTGCTCTCTGAGCTGGATTTGTACATGATGGTCTGTTATATAAAGGGGATTATGTTTAGTGTTATGGACATCCATATGATCCTGGTTGGTGCAAAGGCACTACATTTCATTTTAATTATTTATTTAGAAATTAAGTTTATAGATCTTGGTCAGTACATTAATGGCAACTAAGTGGCCAGAGCATTGATGATGATCAGTATGTTTTAGTATCACATCATTATATGTTCTGATGGATTAGCACTTAGTTTTTGCACCCAAATTATTATTTAAATAATCTGCCCAAAGTTGGCAAGGGATAATTAGCCTTGTCTATAGTAGACCCATTTCAAACCTGGCCACACGATTGACTGTTGAGCTTTAATGTTGATCATTCATGATTATGATTATTGCTTTTGTCTAATGCTGGTTTATTTATAGTGCTTGGGCTGATCTCTCTGATTCTTCATACTCATTTCTAATTATTTATTCATTTGTATTTTAAAAAAAATTTATATTGACTTCAGATTGCTGATGATTTTCCATCACCCCAGGTTCACCCTTAGAGTCCCTACCATTACAATAGATTACAATTAAATCTGAATATTTGATCATTTTAAATAAAGAGCTCATCTTTAGATCAATGCATGATATGATATAATCATTGGTGAAAGTATAATTAAAATGGGAAATTGGTCAATAGATTTTCTGGTGAAAGTAACTCTGAGATTTGGATACTTTAAAATTGAGGTATAAGTTTAAGCCTTTATGATTTTATAAAGAATTGTAATCAATTATCAAGAACTTAATAGACATTATATCCAAGCTTCATAGTGAATAGACAGACTTGAAGTACTTAATGAGAACAGATATATCTCATAAGTTCATGATTATTCTTCCAGGATCTAAAGTAAGCTCATAGTTCAGTAATATATCATTAAAGTCCCACTTTTGTTACTTAGTACAGGTGAAAGAAGAATACATTTGCATGTGTTATTAATTATGTAAAGCTAATGTATTTAATAAATCTGTATTACATTTACTATTTTCAAATAAAGTAAATAACAATACAGTAAGGTTTTGAATTTATTTTAGTCCAGAATACATCTTCAAATAAAACAAATAAAATCTACCTTATGCAAGATTCTTACTAATTCAGATTTGTGATTAGTGATGTCTAAGAGTTTAGCACAGCTGATGAAGGGAATAGTTCTTGAAACTAATACTACTAGCCTTTCATTTAATAGTTTATAATTTAAAAATTAGTTGAATACACTATTAATATACTAATGATTTATTCAGTAATCTTGATAATTAATGTCTCAAATATTTGTTACTTATACTAAAAAAAAAAAAAAATTAGTGAAGTCTATGCAATAATATGTGAAGCTGCAAAAACATTAATTGTTTAATTTTTTTGTAAAAGCATCAGATTGATAGTTAAATAATAAAGTTGATAAATATATTTTTTAAAAATGAGGATTTAAACTTCTGGTAAGTCATTCAATCTTTAAAATTTTGAGACTGACTATACTATTAAAATGATAAAATAAAATGCTGATTATAAAATGCTACATAATCACCTACTGTATTATAACCTCTGTGATATAGTTTACACATAGAGTTTTAAAGAAATGAATTCAAAAATTATTATGAATTTTAAAATGTACAAGTTATTTATTTATAATCTTTAATTGTTAATAAATTGAAAATAATATAATTGTAAGAAATGAAAGTTTATTTTTTTATTTATTGTAAAATAATAAAATTGATTATTTTAAAATATTGCATTGCGATAGATACTTGGACAGTTGCAAAACAAATAAAAAAAAAACTCAGATCATCTGCTTTCTCAAACTTTAGAGATAAAATAGACTTTTCCTTTCTGCTACTTGTAGGAATTCAGGAAAAAAATTATTTTTTATCTATGTTTATATAATACAATTACAGGAATAAGAGTGCTTCACACTAACTCTTTCATAAGTGTAGTTTTCTTAATATGGAGCTATAAAAACACTTTAATATTAAACAATGCATCTCTGCCAACCCTGAATTGATTCATCATCATTATCAACCATTATCAATCCATTGCAGGATGAAGGTCTCTCCAAGTTTAATCCATCTTCTCCGATCTTTAACTTCTCTTCTCCACATCACCCCTGCACACTTTCTTATTTCATCCATCCATCTCACATGTGGTCTCTTTCTGGGTCTTTTACAATCTCTTGGAATCCAGTTTAAAATTTCAATTGTCCATCTATTATCATCTCTTCTAACAATATGTCCAGCCCAACTCCACTTCAATCTTTTAATTTTTTCAATGAGGTCAGTAACACCTGTTTGTTCTCTTACCCATACATTGCATTTACGATCTCTTCTTGTTACTCCCAACATACATCTCTCCATACTTCTTTGAGTGGTCTGAAGTCTCTGAATTGCTCTTCTATTAAGTGTCCAAGTCTCAGATCCATAAGTAAGAACTGGTAAAACACATTTGTTAAAAACCTTCCTTTTCAAACACATAGGCATATTTCCTTTTAGTATCAAGTTATTTCTACCAAAAGCACTCCAACCAAGTTTAATTCTATGATTAATTTCCTCCATTATGTTTCCATCTGTATTAATAATCTGACCAAGATATTTGTAACTGTTAACTTCTTCTAATTCATCATAATCAATCTTTATTTTCATATTTTGAGCAAATTGATTAAACATTACTTTAGTCTTTTTAACATTTATCTTTAGTCCTACTTTCCTACTTTCATCTGATAATTCCTGCAACATTTCCTGCAGATCTGAAGCATTATTTGCAAAAACAACTACATCATCTGCGAAATCTAAATGACTTAAATAATCACCATTTACTTTCACTCCTTTAGTTTCCCATTTTAATCCACAAAATACTTCATGCAGCACTGCTGTAAAAGGTTTTGGAGATATGGAGTCACCTTGTCTTACACCTTTCTCAATGTTGACTTTCCCAGTGTCATTATGTAATCTAATTGTTGCTGTTGCATTTTTATAAATATTCTTTAAAATATGACAATATCCTGGATCTATACCTTGATGATCTAATGCTTTAATCACTGAAGAAATGTTTATAGAATCAAATGCCTTTTCATAATCTACAAATCTAAAACATAATGGCAACTCATATTCATTTGTCCTTTCTATAACTTCTCTCAATACCTGGATATGATCTACTGTACTAAAACCACTTTTAAATCTGGCTTGTTCTCTTGGTTGGTGGAAATCCAATGTTCTCTGTAGACAAGTAGTAATTATCTTGGTAAAAATTTTATATAAAACTGATAAAAGGCTGATAGGTCTGTAATTTCTAATATCTTCTTTATCACCTTTTTTAAATATTAATATTATTACTGCATTCTTCCAATCATCCGGTACATCTTTATCATTTAGACATTTGGTATATAACTTTGGTAAAAAAATTTCTATTTCTTCACCTGCTTCTTTTAATATATCAATTATAATTCCATCATTACCTGGAGCCTTTCCTTTCTTCATACATTTAATTGCATGTCTCACTTCTTCATTTAAAATTCTGGGCAATTTGGAAGATGTAATAGATATAGGAGGTACTTGTTCTTTATTACTATATAATTCTTGATAAAAATCTTCTACCAATTTCATGATGTCATCTCTCCTTTTAGTAATAATTTCATCTTTTTTTCTTATTGCAGATATAAATTTTCTACCAATACCAAAATGTTGTTTTACATTCTTAAGACTTTTATTTTCTTCTACAGCTTTCCTTGCTAGTTCACAGTTATACTTTCTTATATCATTTTCAACTCTTTTCCACACCATTTTACAAAATTCGAGATATTCAATTCTTTTTAATGCATCATTTTTGTATATCTTCATATTCCTTCTTTTCTTCATAAATTCTCTAGTCTCAGTAGAAATTTTATTGGTCAATTGCTGTTTCTTTCTACCAGCTATCTTTGTTGCAGTTTTCAAAAGTGTATCAGTTATTTTCATATTAATTTCATTCAAATCTGAATCATGTTCAAAATCTATCTAATACTTGAAACCGATTTGTAAGTTCTAATTTAAATTCATTAGAATGTTTCTGAAGATTAGGAATATCAACTGTAAATATTGTTTTTCTTAATAATTTTTGTCTCTCTAGTTTTACATTAACACGTATCTTACACCTTACTAATCGATGATCACTTCCTGTGTTAAATTTATTAAGAACATTACAATCTTGAAATATGTATTTCCTGTTAGTCAAAATATAATCCAATTCTGCTGTACCTTCATTTGGATGCTTCTATGTCCATTTCCTTTTAACATTTTTCTCAAAAAAAAAAGAATTCATAATATAAAGTTTTTCTTTTCTGCAAACTCCACAAGTCTATGTCCTCTCTCATTTCTATTACCATAACCAAAATTACCCACAGCACTTTCATCTTTCATTTTTTTACCAATTCTAGCATTAAAGTCTCCCATACTGATCAAAAGCCTTTTGTACATCCATATAAAAATCTTCTACTACTTCATCACTATGAGAACTTGTTGGGGCATAAACCTAATTATCTGCATTTGGTATCTTCTATTAAGTTGTATAACTAATCTTGCCACTCTGTCCGATACACCATCAACCTCCACAATATTGTTCTTCCACTTTTTATTTATAATGAATCCTACTCCAATTGTATTTCCAATATTTGTGCCTTTATAGTAGAGTATATGTCCACTTTTTAAATCAATTGTCTCTTCACCTTTTCTTCTAACTTCACAAAGTCCAATAATGTCCCATTTAATATAAGAGAGTTCTTCTTCTAATTCTTGCAATCTTCCTTCACTTGAAAGTGATCTGCAATTTAAATACCTAAATAAAAAGTCATCATCAAATGGCAGCCTGGGTCCGCAATCAGGGGATTCTTAGCACCCTCCGCCTTCGGCCACCAACCGCTGCCTAGGTTGGTGACTTTACAGCCTCCTGGGAATAAGGGCCATGCTTTATTTTTGTCTGTCATAATTGTATATATGTATTGGGAAAATATTTATCATTTACCCAAACATTCATTCTGCCTTATCAGGCAACTGAGAAGAAAGACCATGGTGTTTCTTGATCTTAAACTCAGAGGTAAAAAGCCAATAAACTCACCATGCTGGCTAATGCGTGTTGGTGAGCAGCCCATCCATGTTCGTATACTATATGAATAATCACATAGTAATAACAGCTGCAACGACAAGAACATATGGAGTGGACATTAGGAATTTGCCCTGCTCGGTTCCTTTAAGGCCTCCAAGAGGAATCAAAGGGTCTCCTTTCAGTTAATAGAAAAACTCCTTTCTGCAGCCCTGAATTGATTATGAACCTATATTATAACGACACTTTAATTTCATAAAACTTGCTAGTTAACTAATTGTTTTCAGAAGAAATTATCCCAACAAAAATTCTGTATAATTGATTCCTTTAATCACAAGGAGCAACTTTTTAAAATAAACTTAATCATGGAAATAAATTACTGATAAATTAAACAATAGTCATTATGGCCAGAGATCCCAATTTAAAATCATTTCACTGTGAAAGAAAGTCGAGTGCAACAGAAAAATAAAAATAAGATAATTTGATAAAACCCTTAGAATGAATTTCGTGAATTAGAAAAATTAAAAATATTTTTTTATGTCTATGCAAATATTGTTATACTGTTTTATTCGATTTTGTTAATTAAAATTATTGTTACAGTTAAAAATCTTGTTGCTCATATATTTTATCATCGGAATGCAAGTAGACTTTTTATATTGCTTTAGAATTAGCATTATAAGGTATGTAGAGGATAATGATCAAGAAACATGGCTGGACAAAATCTAGAGGATAATGATCAAGAAACATGGCTGGACAAAATCTAGTCCTTAATGCAGGTCCAGTGAGATCATTATCCATGACTATTAATGAAATAGAAAAATTCTATAGTCACACACCATGTATGTGATTGGCCATTTGGTATACCAGATTCTCCTACTGAATTAATTCATGAGCTTTTTCATTTTATTATATTTTATCAATTACCATTGTTAGAACACAGAGACAAAATTCTCCATACAATAGCACTACTCAGTGCAAGCCTGAGTAATCAATAGATGCAGGAAGTTTTGTGCATAAAATCCCTATCTAGTGCCTACTCATTCAATATCCCCAGACTAGTTTCTAGCTTGTGGTTTTCATCAGTGAGGAACCTTGGATCTGAGAACACTGCACCTAAATCTCAGGATCTAATGTGATGCAAGCCTTCCGCATCCATCCACTTTTTACCTTTTTTTAGCTAATTATAAAGCTTTGTGTCCAAAATGAAAACATAATATTTTTAAGCTAAGCTCCTTAGCTTGTATACATCTAAACTCAGTTCAGCATCCATACTTTTTGGTGTCTATAGTTCTTTAATAACCACAGTCACCATAATCCTATGAGGCAGAATTGGTATTAAACCATCAAACATCACATGATCACCATTCTTTATGCTTACATAAGCTGTTTTTCAGAGGCAAAACAGTAGCATCACTCAGTGCAAGCCAGAGTAATCAATGGATGCAGGAAGGTTTGTGCATAAAATTCCTATCTAGTGCCTATTCATCAATATGCCCAGACTAGTTTCTAGCTTATGGCTTTCATCAGTGATGAGCTTTGGATCTGAGATCACTGCACCGAGATCTTAGGATAGAAACTAGTAAGGGGATATTGGATGAGTAGGCACTAGATAGGGATTTTACGTACAAACCTTCCTGCATCCATTGATTACTCTGGCTTGTACTAAGTGGCGCTACTGTGTAGAGTTTTGTCTCTGTCAAAAATGGCTTGTATAAGCATAAAGAATGGTGATCATGTGATGACCATTGTTAGTATATAGTTGGGTGACATTACTGTTACAGTATAAAATTCTAAAAAATTCTATTGTAGGTATGAGTTTCTTTAAAAAATACAAACATATTATATATTTTTGTTCCAAAGATATTAATAAAAACAATTGTTAAATTTTGAAAATATATGGCTAGAAAAACTGTGCAAAGTTGCATATATTAAAAAAGCTACTTTTTCTGCAGAATCTGCACTATATTCTAGAATAAGTATTAATATAAAATTTTATTTAGTTTTAAAAATAGAAATTATATCATGCAAATATAATTTAAATTATTTCCAATTTATTATCATATTCATACAAAGCTATCATAAACTATTGATATTGTAGTTTAGAATGGAGATTAAACAATATATATATAAATCGATGTCTGTATTTCTTCAAAATAATATACGCAAATTTATAAATAAATATTTAAAAATACAGTATTTAAAAGCTTATAAAAATATATGTATAACCATCACTTAGCAGCGCTTTCAACTAACTTGTAGCTTTGTCAACTATCACGTTTAAAATGTCAGCTTTCCCATAATTCTATGATGTCAACTTTCCCATAATTCTGTGATCTTAATGTTTGCTGCTTGCCTATTAACCAAATGTTGCTTGTATATACATATTAACATCGCCTCTTTAATTTTCCTTTTATTATTATTTCTTTCAGTTTCCAATATTTTTACCTTGTTATAATTAAAATCGAAACCATATATAACAACTTAAAAATATTGGAAACTGAAAGAAATAATAATAAAAGGAAAATTAAAGAGGCGATGTTAATATGTAAATACAAGCACCATTTGGTTAATAGGCAAGCAGCAAACATTAAGATCACAGAATTATGGGAAAGTTGACATCATAGAATTATGGGAAAGCTGACATTTTAAACGTGATAGTTGACAAAGCTACAAGTTAGTTGAAAGCGCTCCTAAGTGACGGTTATACATATATTTTTATAAGCTTTTAAATACTGTATTTTTAAATATTTATTTATAAATTTGCATATATATATATCTTTACTCATACTTGATAATCATTGTAACTATCAACCCTACACATTATTGCACAATTATTTAATATTAACACAATACAAATTCAAATAAATTTTAAATGAAATGTAGTAAGACAAAATAACCTCATAGCACCTGATTCAAACACACTTGGATATATTTAACACTAACTTTAATCTTTTATCTATCCTATTAAGCCATGCCTCTGATAAATTCTAAATTGTTTAAGCTGATTCTAAATTCAAATAAACCATAGATAAGTTTAGTTAAATAGATAACAAATTATAAAATCACTAATTATTTGATTTGTAATTATAGGTGAAAACCCAATTTTTATTATAGAAATGTAAATTCATGAATACTCTTATGAAAGTAAATTAAAAATTTATATTAAGCAGCAAACTCATTACCTCTGAGGTTACACCCAATATATCGCTGTTATTTTACAACTAATTATTCTAGGAAAAGATATACAAGCTTCATTTGAACATCAACATAATTTCCTGTTAAATTAAAATTAATATCTTATAATAAACCAAATTAGGCTAATTATGTTTAAAAAACAATATTTTCCTGAAAGTTTTTGATGATGGGACATTATTAGATGTGATATGTTGGACTATTTCCATCATCTATGAGTGAATGTCAAAAAATTTTTAACTTTAAACTTTTCAAATACAAACAACTTGTTAGTAATAACACACAATTGGATAACACAGGTTAGTAATTACACAATGTTTCGAGTAGGATTATTCTCCGCTCTTCTTTAGGTGTTGCTGGCCTGATCTGCACAGTGACTGTATTTGCATAGAAGTTGAACTTGCATCTTTTGATTCTTGAGTATTGAATTTAAGAGCGTTTGCATCTACTAATTAGAAGTATCAAAATTGTTAGTGACACATCTTTAACTCATTTATTTTGTACAATTTAAAGATTAATTATATATTTGTAAGTTTGTGACAATGGGATTTTAATAGTAATTATGTTTTAGACTATTTTTATCATCTAATATTAATTATTAAATCTCTTTAGAAAAATTCAAACTTTATTTAAACTTTTCAAATACATTCAGCTGTTGTAATAGTACACAAATTAATACATAATTCAATGTTTTTGAATGATATATTTCTCTTGTTCAGGTGTTGCTTGCCTGGCATAGTGACAGTATTAGAATGGGAATAAAATCTAGAACTAAATAAAAGGTCATCGTCGAATGTGCTGAGAGGATTCTTAGCACCCTCTGCCCTTGGCCACCAGCTGTTGGTTTGGTTGGTGACTTCACAGTCGCCTGGAAATAAGGGCCATGATTTATTTTATGTGTCATGATTATAAATATCTATTAGAAAATTATTTTTTTTCATTTACACACACATTCATTCTTAATTCAAGAAAACTCAATATTTCAGTTGAGCTATCTCTTGATCTTAAATTTGGAGGTAAAAAGCTTATGAATTTACCATGCTGGCTAATGCATATTGGTAGACTGCCTATCCATGTTTGTATATTTATATATACTTATGCATGCTATCTTCATATTGCTTATGTTACTCCAAACTGCATAGTATGCCATAAGTCATCCAACTAGAAGTAACTATTTTAATTTTTATTCCCAAATGGCATTTAATCAAACTGAATATTAATAATTCTATCAAAAATTACTAGTGATTAATTTATCAATTAGTAAACTAGTTTTGGTCATTGAAGTACTTATTGGAATACCAAAACATTTAATTGAAATTATTGTAAATATTAATGGAATATTTCTTCCTGTTAATTTCTGTGATGCTGAAGATGTTTCCTAATATAATTGATCCACTTAAGCATTTCTCAATAGTAAAAATATTTTTAAAAATCCTCTGACAATTATCACATCATTAACATTCACAAATATATTAATTTCTCTTTCTAGATGTTGGACAAATATTCCAGGAATAAACCTGTTGACTTCTCTTAAGATTGAATCAATGTAGATAGCAAATAAAACAGGAGAGAAAAAAGGTGATTCTTAGGTAATGCCTTTTGTAAAATGAAATATTGGTAAAAGTTTTATGAAGTTTTTTGTTGCCATGGATTTATTTTTATATAATGTATTCTTATTTTTATATAATGTATTCATCCACATATGAGATGGTTTTTTGGAATATATGTTTAGTTGATAATTAAGGATTAAAAATATCAAAAACATTTAAAAAAATTTTTTTTACTGCAATAACAACTGACAGCTATGCCAATGCTTTCAAAATTGTACTTTATTCACACCCAAATGGATTTGCAAAATATACATATCAATTACAAAATTTCAATCATGACGATAGAATTACATAAAAGTAACATTGAGTATTTCTATTATATTTTTTAAATTAAAGCTTTCTCTGTTAATAACATATTAAATTCAGTTTTTTCTCTATGGGTCATATCAACTTCTAGATAAATTTTATTATAAACCATTCAATTAAATTCTGATCCATATAATCTTCCTCTCTCTAGATGAACAAATTTCAATTAATACATAATTTGTTTTAAACATATCAAAATTGAACTTTTACTTCCACTTATAACATGGCTATTCAATTCCTGAAGACTAAATCATAGATGTAACCTATTTGTGACATCTGAGTGACTTCAAACCATAACACATATTAAAGACCATGTTTGGTCTGTTACCATCTCTGGCAGAATTTCTTATTGCTAGATTTGAATTTCATGCAATGATTCCAAAATCATCTTTAATGAATCAATGTCTGTATCCTTTTCGAAAAACAGTCTATTCCTGAGAATTCAAATGCTAAAATTAATAAACGTAGCAAGTCTGATCCATCCAAAAAATCCTTTCTTGAATGCCTGAATTAAATCCACACAGGCAGTCTCTTTGTTTGCAATGAAAGACTTTAAAATGTTGTGCAAATTAACCCATGTTTCACATTCTTTCAATATATGTTCCACTGTTTCTTGTTTTCTAGGTCCATACCATAGCTCCATCGATAGTGCAAGAAGGCAGCCATAGGCAAAGTCCTGAGGTTGACCTTGATAAAAAAATCAACTAATGTAGGCTCCAATTTTAGTCACTTAGTCAACCTCGAGAACCTTAGAATTGCTATTGGAAGTATATTTTCAATATTTGGATTGTGAGGATTTATAGCATTATATGTGCTCCAATAATTTATTTTGAAATAGTGTTGAGGTGACACTGGTCTTGAAACTATCAAGTACCAGCCTCACCTGTTGTTGGATTCAGAGTTTACTCATTTTGGGAGGAGGCCAATCTGTAGGAGTAATTTCTTGATGTGGGATTGGACCTTCCATCTATGGATTATTAATAAAAAGTTTGCATAAAATATTGTGCATAGTTTGCACTAAAAATGTCCTAATCGAGTGTAGGCTTAATCCATTTTGTTGTCTAGGTCTTTGCAGGAGGCTTTCCCCCCAACATAATTTCCTACATTGGGTTTCAACATTCCATATGAAGGCTTTCATTGGAGAAAACCCTGCAAGGAAATGTTATTTTTGGAAGCATGACTGCATTTATCAATGCTACCTTCCTGAATAAAGACAGGTAGGCTTTTCTCAGGGAGGCGACAAATTTTCCTATTTTAATTAATAAAACATCTTGGATTTCTTTCTTCATTTTAAAAGTGGGAGAAGCAAGATGAAAGAGGGAGCCTTAAACCTGCTGAGAATTTGCTTTCCAATCCTAATTGACCATATGGCCGATTTCTCCTCATTGACCCTTAGATTGAATTCTAATTTGAATCAGTACAAGAGCTCATCCAGGTTCACAATTCATATAGGAAATATGATGGATGTTCTCCTTCAGCAAAGGAATGGCTATGCCTTTAAGAGATGCCTTGATGCTTAACAGGAGGGGATTGACATAAGCTGTAAATAGGAGCACACTCAGAGGTGAGCACTGTGGAATGGAGACATAGGGCTGAAAACTTTGAGACTCATCCATCCAGAGAAACTTCATGATTTTGCAGAAGGTTCTCTATCATCTGGAGGTATGCTGGAAGTACTCTGAGTCGTTCCAAAACCCTCCAAAGTACATCAACTGCTGCAGCAAAGTCAAGCTAAACTGCAACTGGCTGAAACATTTTTTCAGTGTACATGTTCTACCAGGAGGCAAAATTAACTTACTGCATTAGCCATCAAACTTCCCCTCTTGGCAAACTCATAGACAGACCGCTGGGCTAAGATGTTATCTTATATATCTACCTTAATCAGGCCCTCAACTGTCTTTATCATTAGAGGGATCATTGATATAGGCCTAAAATTTCCCAGGTCCTGAGGGCCCTTGAGCTTTTTGACCAAGGGAACCATAGCTATCGGGTTAATCCCTGGAAGTTCCTGGCTGCCATTAGCCAACAAATCTGCCATTTCCTTTATAATGGGTTCTGTAAATGCACTCAGATGAAGTAAGAGGAATCTGGGAATTCCATGCAAACCAGGATGTGTCTTCTCAGGCATCAATTTGATCCTTTGAATAATCGTACTTTCCATAATTGTGTGTTGGTGATTTCTCTACATTAAAAGTTTTTGTAGTAATCATTGTTCCTGGAGGTTGGAACTTTTCAGCATAATAATCACGAATTTTGATAAGCATGGAAATCCCAGCATATAGCTTGCCATCCATCTCAATCACCCACAGTGCCTTTGCATTCCTGCCAGAACCAAGGGTCCACCTAAGGTAGCCCCTAGTCCAACAGTGCTGGTGGTGAATAAATTGCTGTGTCCTCTTCATTGAGAAGTACTTGGCAATTGGCCTCTGTGAAGTTTTATATCTTGGATTTAAATCAATTTGATAATCAAGTCAGTGTTTTGGGCTTCAAGAAGCAAAGCAATCAATTTACTGGCTATTTTATCCATTTCTCCCAACATATGTATTGGGCCTCGGGATCTAGTGGTACAATGATTTATTAGTTTTTTTCCAAAATCTTGATGAATTGCCATGCATCATATGCTGGAAGCCCATGTACATTGACTTTATTAAATAAAATGTAGGCCTCTGAAATCAATTGAGTATTAATGTTGGCATGAGTCAACATCCTTATCGTTCTTAGTAACTCTGACACTACTTCACTAAAATCATTGCCAAAGAACTTGAAGTGAAAAGTGGTCTGAGAACATTGTGGGTCGAAGCTCTGCTGTTAAGGTATTAAATAATATTGGAGAGACAAAGAGCAGGTCTATCAAGGTCTTCGCATTTCTATTATAAAAAAAGGCCTTTTCTGGAAAAAAAGGTCTACAACTAATTAAAGGTATGTTGATTGACTGAATATATCTGTTTTGAAATTTATAAAAGTGAGATTAAAATCACCAACTATTATCACGGGAAAGGGGCTTGTTCTCTGTGATATATTGTATTACTTTACGAATTATTTTAGACTGTCTTGATAAATACACGTTGATTAGATTAAATGTAAAATTACGAATTTTTAAAATTGCAATAACAATTATTGTCAACTTTAATGATCTTAAAGAAATCAATTGGCAACATTTTGTTTAATATGATGACAACTCTTCCCGCAGCCATATTGGAGAAAGAATAATGAAAGAAACCTAGTGAGTTAATTTTTTCCAATTATTAGTGGATCAGTCTGGAGATGCATCTTTGTCTCCCCAAGACACAAAATATCAGGAGGCTGAATTCTAAACCAATGCTCTAAGGCAAAGGCTCTATTATGAGAATTCAGACCCCTAATATTGATGGATGCAATTTTGATCATAAATAATGAGGATTATATCTCTTTAATGAAAGGCTCTAGTCTTCATCAGTTTTATTTCTAGTCACTTTTTTCTACCTCATGATCTGTGGTCAAAACTATCTCCTCCTGGTCAATAACAAAGGAGGATGTAGGTTCAACATCTAGCCCATTCAGTATGGCTTCATGGGTTTGTGATATAACCACATCAATTTTGCACTCTGAAATATCTCTAGAACTTGTCTCAATATACAGTCTGCCCAATCTGGAGAGTTATGTCGGGACTTTTTATCAGGAAGCAGAGGAGATAGTTAATTGATCTGAAAAATCTACCAGATCTTCTGTGGACACAACTTCAATATCTAAGATGGCCTTAGGAGATGCAGAGGTTGAGAGATTAGGTCCAAATTTCCTCTTTCTTTGAGAGAGCACACCAATTCCACCTTTCACTTCTTTGCTCTCATGAACTGAGACTGTGTTAGACCTCAGCTCTTCCATCGAAAAGCTGATATCACATGAAGATCTTCTTAGAATCCCAGATTGAGAAGAAATTTTCTTTCTCCATTTGTTGGTCTTCTATTGCTTGGCATCTCTGACTATTCACTACATCTCTTCTGTCATTTCTTTGTTCAACTCTTGAAATCACTGTAGGCCATGAAGCATGTATTGTTGGATTTTTAGATTGGCATCTGTGATTTCTCTTTTTTATGGCCCCACACCAATTGCACTTCCTATCCGGGAAATCTCTCATTAAATGCCCACGCTGCTTACAATGAAAGCACTGTGAGGCTATACCTCTCAAAATAATGATCAATGGTGAATCATTATAATCAAAAAGGGCAGGTATCAGTAAAGGTGAAATTCCCTTCTTTAGCAATATTTTAAATGTCACTGTATTTGTCAATATTTTGTCATCCAAATCTTTAACTGATTTATATTAGAAATTCAAAATCTTCCCAAAATGGCCAAAAAATTTTTGGAGATCCGCAATCTCGAAATTAATTCCGCAGTTGTGGACAATTCCTTCTAGGCATGTTGGTCTATTAAGATCAACTACCAGAAAAAGATCTGCCAACACTTTGAAATGGTTATTGAATGCTTCCTTGATAAATGTATTGTTAAATTGTATGATCACATACCTATCATTCAGATAGAATAGTATTTTGTATATTGATTGGCCGAGGCCCTGCTGTTTAAGGAGCCTATATAAATCATGGATAGGAAATTTATAATAAGATATTTATCCGTAATCAACATAATAAGAGCATTTTCATGTTTATAAGTCTGAAATGATTTCATAAGAACTGCCGGAATTGATTGGTTGAATTTTTCAGAAATTATTGAATGTAACTCTGGATTATTCCTAAATTCTTCTATGATATTACTTTGAGAGTCAGATGTAATTTCTTCCGTCAGATCACTTTCTTCATTAGCAATAATTTGCAGTGATTTTAAATAACTTTGATTTTGTTCATATTCTTGGGATTTATTCTGCATGTTTATATCATTTAAATTTTTTGAGTTACTAATCATAGATTTCTCAGCATAGGATATTGGTTGTCTTTCTCACATTTTGAATTTCTTTAGTCCATATCAATGGATCTCTTGCTTAGTAAAGTTTGAATTATTATTAGATTTTAATGGTGGAAAACTTGAGCTTGAAAAATGATTAAAATTTCCCTGTAAATGATTTTGAGGGTTATTTTTGTCTTTAATATAACCTTTCTGATTTCTTTGATTTTGTTCAAATTTTTTTGAGCCTAGAATATTTTCAACAGGAGACTTTTTTTAATTTTGTATTTGCAACAGTAGGAATTCTACTTTTACTTTTTAGTTGAATGTACATTTTTAGTTTTTGCCCCTTCTGAAACATTTTCCTGATAAAGACCATTTCTAAGATCTCTTATGGAACTGTTTGTCTTTATTTATCTTTGAGTCATTTTTAAAACTTTCATAAAATTATTTATTCCTTGTTATTTCATCGGTCTGATTCATTTTGCTTTTATTTGCTGTTTGATTTTTCCCCTGGGTCAGATAATTATTCTCTCCTGAAGTAGAAGGTTCAAATTGATGTTTTATATGGTCTTTAGACCCTAACTATCTATTTTCTCTCCTGAAGTATTGATGTTTTATATGGTCTTTAGACTTTAACGGTCTATTCCTGCTTTATTTTCATTATTGTTTTCATTTAACAGTATTTTTTACTGTGATTTTTTCCATGATGCCACCTCTGCACTGTTGTTTTGCCAATACTGTATGACAAATGTGTCTTTCAGAGATAGAATAATGGACAGGCATTTAAGTCTCGAGTCATAAATAAACTGACAATATTAGGGTTCTTTGCTATCATGACTGCCCTGTCCATATATCTCATAGTTAATGAGTTACAGAAACTTGACAATTAATTAATTATCAGATATTTCATGGATTTATAAAAATAAGGTGTAATATTTGAAAATCCTAATGTTATTGAAGGTTTTATATTGTCTATTTGTTGAGTCATGTTTTCAAGGGAAGTCAAATAAGTCTGTGGTAAATTTGGGGGGTTGGCATTCTTATGATAATGAATTATTATTAAAATATCTCATAATGATAAAATATTATTAAAATATGGACACTTGAAATATTTCCAAACTGAATGATCTACTGTTCTTTTAATGTGTGAATTCTTTTCTGATATGATTTTGCCTGAATATCTTTTGTATTATGAGGATCAGATTATTAGAAATCCAATTACATTTTTGAATTTTAGTATCTATCTTATAATTTTCTCCCTATAGTTAACAGATAAAGTAATCTTTTTAAATATGTCTGAGACCTTCATGATTTGATGGAATATTATTTAGATTTTTCCTAAATTATTTGATTGCTGGACTATAAAAATCTCATAGATTTATCTATTGATTGTATAAATTAAACATTGTACAGGCTTAAACCTGCATTTATATATGTAATGTATGCAGGATTCAAACTCAGACTTTCACACAACCTACTACTCTCAGTGCCATCTCATATTGCTGACCTACCTGATCGCACACATGTTGAAAAGATAAATAATCACCAATATATGTATTTCATGCTAAACCAACAATCATCAGTTGGTCTTGATTACTATTCTCACACATATATACAATCAGTGTTCAGCTTTATATTAAGATAGCCAATCTTCATACTTTAATGAACAGGCTTCAGATTTTTAATGAAATGGAAGGCTGCATAGATATGTTGGAGTAGTTTGAAGCCTGTCCATTAAAGTATGAATATTGGCTATCTTAATATAAAACTGAGCACTGATTGTATATGTGTGAGGATAGTAATCTAGACCAATTGATGATTGCTGGTTTAACATGAAATACGGATATTGATTATTATTTATCTTTTCAACATGTGTGATCAGGTGGGTCAGCAATATGATATTGGCTATCTTAATATAAAGCTGAGCACTGATTGTATATGTGTGAGGATAGTAATCTAGACCAACTGATGATTGCTGGTTTAGCATGAAATATGGATATTGATTATCTTTTCAAAATGTGTCATCAGGTGGGTCAGCAATATGAGATGGCATTGAGAGTAGAGGGTCATGTGAAATTCTGAATTCGAATCTAATGATTGTATGTTTGCTGATATTCTTAAAATCATTAATAATAATTTTTGACAGATCATCAATATTTGGTTGGAAAGTAATATATGCATTGATGTTTATTTCTTTTACATTGTTTGGTATTAAACTCAATTTCATATTATAGTCAGTAAAAAAAAAGTATATGATAGCGCCTTTAGGGTTTATCCAGAGATTAGATGAAATAATGTTATCAATCAATATTGACAAACTTGTTTGAAAATGAATGAGCTTTTTGGTAAATATTTTGAAGCATACATAATGTGATAATTAACGATTCAATTCCCTTAAGAAGAGTTGCACCTAACAGTTTAAATCACTCATTATGATGCAAGAGACATGATTTATTGATTGGTAGTAGTTGGTTAATTATTTTCTCAATTTTTAATTTTTTCTGGGATGAATAATATACATAGACAAGAATTTTAATGTTTGAAATAATCCGAGATATAACTATATAAATATTCCTGATGCTTCGAGTATAGTTATTGATACTGATATTTTTTCTTTATTGATTAAAATAGGAATATTTCCTGTGGAATGATTATTTAAAAAAAGAAATTACATACTAATAGTTAGATAACCTTTTAAAAATATTTGTGTTAATATTGTGACTGAATTTGTTCCAATAAATGCTAATGCATCAAAAGATTTTGATAAATTTATGCACTTTAATATTTAGTCTGCAAACATTATGGTTACAAATTTTGTATCATTACTGGTCATTTGTATGGAATGTTCAAATTTTGTCTGGAAATTATTTTATCTCATTATCAGATTTCTGTAAATCTTTGTTTATCACTTTTATGTTTTATCTCATTATCTAGGTTACAGAATTCTTTTTTTACAGAATTGATCTTTTTTGAGAATGATTTTGCCTCATCCTCAGAGGATAGTTCAGATGTACTTGATCTGCTAGAGGAATACATTGATTTCTTTGACTTTAGTTGGTTTATGGATGGAATATTATCATTTTAAAATCTTTTAATTTCTTAATTTGTCTTTAGATTTGCAATGAATAAATTTAGTCACATTTGACAAATTATTATTATTGGATTGTTCAAACTCATCTCTGTTCTTTCACTACATTCTAATACTATGTCATCACTATTCTCAATAAAAGACAAGTTATTTTCTTTGGCCATGATTTCATAAGTAGTACTTTTATTTATTGAACATTTGAATGTAATATGCCCTAGCCAAAAGCATTTAAAACAGCCAGGTAATCTTCCTTTGATGTATGCTGTGCATGAAAATCTATTAAACATGAGTACGTAAGGGGTACATCTTTGGTTGTTTTATTTTTACCCATTTTAAACTAAAAATCAAAATTGTTTATTTGTATTAATAATTTTTATCAATCAATCATTAGACTAGAGATTATCCAACAATGAATATTTCTGTAATGTAATTTTCACTATACCACTCTCATACAAGATAGGGACTGCTTTCAATCCACTTTTAACACCTTGTGGAGGGATGTAATCATAAACCTATGACCAGATCTTTTTCACATTCTTTGATATATATTTACGATTACATCCCTCCACAAGGTGTTAAAAGCGAAATGAAATCAATACCTAAAAGTGGTATAGTGAAAATTACAGAATTATTTTTTTGTAGTTTATTGCCAATTTCATTCATTGCACATTTTGATTCAAAAAACAATTGCAATATTTTGTAAGGTTTTGGAAAATTTATTTGTCAAATCATATAGGTGTATGCATTACTCTACCTAAAATGACAGGGTTTGAGTTTTTAGAAACTTAAGAGAATTTTAATTACATTTAACTTTGAACATGGCTTTTTGTTTTATAAAAATCTTTTGAGAGTAAAAGGGAAATGTAATTATTTTTTATTAGATCTGCTTCATTTAGAACATCAATGTAATGTGAATATAAAGGATAACCAATAAAAATTGATCTAATGCTATATCTATAAAATGAAAAATAGAAAATATCAATATTTAAGGCATCCTCATGTTGTTAAATGCCATTTGCCAGTAGTTGTTCAGTTTTGCAAAACTTTTGGCATTAGTTTGCATGGTAATTTGATTTTGTTTTTTTTGGAATTGCATTGCAGATGGGTAATCCAGTCACCATTTTATTATTATGCAAAACTTTGCATAGCATTGTTTCTTCATTGATATTTTGAAGAATTAATTCTCTGTGAGAATACATTTCCTTTTCAAATGTTCTGAACTACTGGGTGTGACTTTTCACTATCCATAATCATTTCTTTTTGATTTAATTTTTTTTTTTTTTTAGTTTCTATAACCTTAATACCACATTATTGAAATTACTATTTTTTTATTAGTTTCATCATGTGATATATTCCATATTTTTAAAAATGCCATATAATATCTTATTTAGAAAATGTTTAATTTTATAATATAAACTAGTAAATTATATTTTATATAAGTGAAATGTATGATATGTGATCTAGTTGATATAAAGAAGCCCCTAAAGATTTTTTAGCAGAGGATCATTATTAGTGATAATTGTTTTTAGTCCATATTCAATGCCCATTAAATATATTTTTGAAAAGACAAAATAACTTTTACATAATAATCATTTTGAAAAAACTAATTTAAAAAAGAAATATAAACATATATTAGAATAAAATAATTACTAACTTCTCATTATAAAATATCAAACAATTCTCTCTCTGTATACATTTAAACATAAGCTTTTAGAAACACTTCCCCCTCACTTTATGCTGGAGCCATTTATTGAAATCCTATTATTGTGTGATTTGGTGCAGTGAAAAAGTGACAGATTCTGGAGTTCAAAGTCTGTGGATTCCAATAGTCAAAATTTTTAAGAAATCCTGAGCAATAAACCATTTAATTACTTTATTGTATGTTTGACTAATCAATGGATACCAGATAGTAATGTTACTATATCAATATCCTCCCGACTAGTTTCTAGATTATGATTTTTATCAATGTGAACTTTAAACGTAATATCTCACACCTAAAAACTGTCATCTTTCATCTCTTTTATACTATCAAGTTAATAGCCTGAATTTGTTTTTTAAAAAAATCATGGATTGAGTGGATAACAACTTACTTGCATAGTTATATGGATCTGACCCTAGATCATTAACTTGATATTTTAATGATCTCGGTTTTATTATAATTATATCCATTTTTCATTCTTTATGTTTTTAAATTTCATATTACTATACCTCCAACACCTCTCCAATGCCTAGTACACAACATGAGGCCCAACCCTAATGATATTAGCATTACTCATTAATGAATAATATTAGTTAATGTTAGGGCACATAAAAATGATAAACCATTTATCACAACCTAGGTCTTAAAGCCCAATATAAATGAACATTAAATCCAAGTTTAAACCATGTCAGTCAAATAGATGTGACAACGAACCATTGTGACAATTAACGTTAAATGTATTATGATTACCAACACAAAAGAACAACATACATAGATCTGATGAATGAACATAATCAAGAAAAATCAAATGTTTTTTTTTTCTTAGCTTTTCTTATTTATTTTTTTCCCAACAAATTGTTTATGTTAATACTAGCAAAGATAATGTCAACAATAAAATAAAAAGGATGAGCATGAACTGGCTGAATATGAGATATACAATGAACTAGTATAAAATATATAAAACATGAGTTCTTGATATGAGATGCTTTAGATTTAAAAAAACTCATTGATGAAAACCTTTTAAGCTAAAAACTGATGGGATGTGGATATAATATCATTATTATCAGGTAGATTCAATCATTACACTTATGAATATGGAATAAAATGATGAGAATTGCTACTAAAACACCATTAAACATTGTGTATCTATATGTGTTTGTTGCAATAAAATTTAAACTAAAGACTTATAAAGATTTGTTTATTCGGTATCTTTTTAATGTTGATAATGGTTGAAATCAGCACATTAGTTTGTATAGGATTTTTAAACTAAGTAATTACTATGCAAAAAATTTCATATTTATGTGGATATTAACTGATAATTACAAGCTTTTATAATCATATGACAATATATCAACTTGTTTTTGTTCAATTTATAAAAAAAAATATTTTCATAGGCTAAGATACGAAAAATAAATTTTAATTTGCTTTTTTTAAAAATAAAAATTGTTTTTCTTTTCATTATATTGTTAATTTGTTTTTTTGTTAACAATAATGATTAGAAATATTCTCCTCCCATCTCACTGTGAAGAAACTGCTACTCCATATCTATTAGATCTCTTGGAGACTGAAGCACATGTCTTATAAATAATATTTGCAAACATTCTATTATATCATTAAAATTTCCAGATAATAATAAATAAAACATTCTACATATATTTTTTAGTAACAGAATTTATTTTTAAATTATCAGAAACTGCTAAAATTTTGCCTGAGGAAAAAGGAAAAACCAAATATACAAATCAGGCACTTTACATGTACAGTCAAAAAATTAAATCAAAATAGCTAGTATAAAAAGTACAGATTGCACCAATACAAAGCAGCAGTGCTTAAGCAAATTAAGTATACTATAATCCCACAACAAGATTTACTTTAAAATGTCAATTTCTCATCCCTTGTTCAAACAAATGTCTAGTTGATTATAAAGCAACAAATAAAATTTATTTTTTAAATTTAAGTACTAAAAAAAAGTACAAAAGGTAAAAATTCATTTAATTAAATCTACATTTTATTGGTTAAAAGATTAGAATAGTCAAAATTTTAAATAAATAGCTTGATATAAAATGTAATTATGGATAAATTGGTCAAATGTTTGAGGTAGAAATTTAATTAATATAAAGGATGAGTGTGTTGGAATGTTTAGGAATTTCTAACCAATAAATTGTAATTTGATTGTAAAAAAAAATATCAATATATGTATTACAAAAGTTTAAAAAAGTAAATTCTTATAACAATTGAGTTGATAAAATTCACTTTCAAGTTGAACAAAAATACCCCTCCCCCCCTTTTTTTTTAAAAAAAAATAAATAAATGTTGAACTAACGAAGTAAACTCATGAGCATAGGGGAACTTTTAATTAGAAATCTTTTAGTCACAAAATTAAAATTGCAGACTTTATGTAGTGAAGGCAAAAAAAAAAAAAAAAAATGCCCAATTTTTTATAAGGTAAATTGTCCCCTCTTCTTTATCCCATTACTGAGGATTAACTGTATAACATAATTCAATGACTATTCAAATCACCATATTCTTATTGAGGTCAAAGATCATCCATCTCTTTAATATCAAGAGTCACATCAAAGTTGATGGTTTTGACATTGATGAAGAAATAAATTAAATTATAGCTCTTTTTTTACAGTTGATTGTATTGAAATCCAAATAATAAATACAAAAATATAATTTCTAATTTGTTTTTAATCCTACTAATTGGTTAATAATCTGTACCATTTTAGGCAGAATCTTGTTGGATATCCATAGTTGTATATTTATTTACATACAGAACCATCATATTAGTAGATTTCTAAAATACCAGCTTATCATTAACAGCTAAGAATGATTTGGTAATAACAATATATTTTTTAATATTGGTATTTATTAGACCTTCAGTTTCATTATGGTAAAACAAATATGAAACGTAAAATGATCTATTAAACATATAATTATATCATAAAATTTTATTTCATATTTATGCTTATATGTTTTAATATAAGTTATAATTTGTATATAAATTTTCCAAAATGTAAGTGTAATCATAGTAATATTAAATAATATGGAATATAATTTAATTTAAGAAAGCTGTTTATCATATAAACAAATATACCTAATTAACATATTCCAGGAGCAGTTAAAGAATAAAAGGAGAAAAATGGCAAGTTGGCTTCTACACTTGTTGAAAATAAATACATGAAAGCTAAGGAAAGGAAACAAGAGAAAAATAAAGTATAAAGAAGAAAATTTATAGGTCTTGAAAGAATATTGTGCCATAGACGTAGAAAAGTTTATACATGACTCTGTAAAAGCCTATTTATTTATACACACCAGTTTCAAATCCTAAATAAAACAAAAAATATACTTCAATACGTAGATAATGGACATAGTTGATATATTTTGATTTGTTTTTAATCAGTATTTTATATATTAAATTTGTAACTAAATACAGTTGTTTTGTGATTATATCCTAATCTTTTTTAAAATTTTTTTTTAACAAATACCATATGAAAAGAGTCACATTAAACTATTATAGGTCTTAGGTACTTTGACAGACTTTTGTAAACCAAATAATATTATGAGTATCATTGCTCTTATTCTTGTAAAAAATAAATTATATAAATTCTTTAAATAATTTCAAAAAAATAAAATAGTGCAGTAAAAATGATAGAAATAATAAATATCAAAAATAATAATTTTAATAAAATATGAGTGATTTATTTCTCTTCAAATTGAAGAGAATCCCATTATAAATTTTGCAGATGTATTAATGATATTCAAAAATGTTTATATAGAAAATGGTATAATACAATTATTGGATAAATTTATTTTTATACATTATAAAATATTATAGTAAATATTAATGCTTTTGAAATATTAAAAATGATTTTTTTATACATTTTTTTACAGACCTTACATATTGCATTTAACATATAATATTGCCCTGCATAATGATCTCTAAGAATTTATTTAAAAAAAATAAATACAAAACAACAAAAAGAAAGTGAATTTTGAATACTATTTGATATTGAGCTATTATTATGCATCAGGATATCCTGTGATATATTAAGATTTTTTTAAAAATATATACAAGATTGTTTGCTTAAAACAAAATATTTTATTACAATATTATAATATACAGGGTATATGAGCACAGGCTTTCACATGACCCACTATTCTCCACTCTATCTCATATCACTGATACACTTGAACACATATATGTCTAAAAGATAAATAATCACCAATATACATATTTCATGCTAAACCAGCAATCATCAGTTGGTCCAGATTATCATCTCTACACATATATGCAATAAGTTCTCAGATATCCTTAAGATAGCCAATATTCATACTTTAATTGACAGGCTTCAATCCACTCCACACTCCAACTCTTCAACCATCCATCCGATTAAAAATCTGATGAGGGAATGCTCAAAGGCCATCCTGAGGCTGACATTCTTGTCACACCCATGTTGACCTAAAGTCAATCTGACCCCTCATGGACAGGACATAATCCATTTAATACATAGATATCTGAACACTTATTGCATATATGTGTAGAGATGATAATCTGGACCAATTGATGATTGCTGGTTTAGCATGAAATACGTGTATTGGTGATTATTTATTTTTCGACATATATGTGTTCAAGTATATCAGTGATATGAGATAGAGTGGAGAGTGTGAAAGTCTGTGCTCATATACCCTATATATTACATATATTGATACAGGTATATAATAAGCCTGTATATCAGTTATTACAATACTATAAGTATTGCAATACTAGCAATTTTGAAGGAGCCATCTATTAATATATATAATAATTAATTTGAATTTACACATAATTTTTGGTGATTATATAAAACAGCTAGTAAATTGAGATATTTTTGCTTTCAATAAAATTAAATTTTTGGTAAAAAAACAACAAAAATAATTATGTTGGCTATTTTATGAGTGGGATTAAAGTTAGCTTTCATTATTTTACTAACTAAAATACTTCTTTATTTAAATCGTCAGAATACATAATAATCTAAATGCAATAACATTTTTAGATTGTAATAATATCAAATTTTATTAAAACTGTGATATATTAAATCATTACATTATTACTCTTTTTATCTTAAAAAAAAAAATGTTTATGTTTAGTTTTTTTTTTTCCATGTGTCATAGCATCGGCGCGAAGCGAACCCGCTAACCCAGGACAACTGCTTGTAAGGCAGCTGTGTTGACCACTCCACCACCAACGCTTGACTATGTTAATATTTATTAGAAAAAAAAAAGATAAATTATTTGGAATTTAATAAAATTAATAATGGTAGAAAGATTGTTCTTTATATTTTCTGGAGATGTCTTTAATTACAGATGTAGACAACTTTCTGCTTATATAAATGGAATTTACATTACTTTGGACTTAATATAGAGAGTAAAAACTTAAAAAAAAAAGTTACTTCACTTCTTGTTGTCTCAATTCTTATAATACATGTTCTTATTTTCATTTATTAAAAAAATTTTCATATTCTGCAACATAATTAATAATAAATATGCACTTGAAGAAAAAAAAAATAAACAAAAATTTAGAATGGATCTCTTGGATATGTTGAGAAATGCCCACAGTGAAGTTGAATTTAGCAGAATTGTAAGAAGAACGATTAATTTATAGCAAATCTAGATTTAAAAAAAAGATGAACAGAATGAAAGCATTAATGAATATACAAAGCAAATTTTTCAGTGGCTTTGCACAAGTGGAGCTTCAATTAAAATGTAATAATAAAACACAGAAAATGTTCTGCTCAAAGATATGGGGATAAAATTTTGTCAGCATAATTTTTTTATATTGCTCAAAATCAGTTTTTATTTGACATGATTTTTTTCTAATCAGAACTAATAAAAATAATCAAATGATTAATTGCTCAGGAGGTCATGCAATACCAAAGCATGAAAGTGACTGGTTGAGTTTGCAGTTTTGATTTCAATGCATTATTCAGAACTAAAGTCCTGTAAATAAATGATAAAAAATAAAAATTACATGAATTACATAAAAATAGTTGTAAAACATATTAATGCTTTTAACTATTTAGGAATCTGGGTAAATGACAAAGAAATGAGAAAATAATTGAATGAAAATTGTCAATGAACAAATATAACTTCATTACAAAAAAAAAAAAAGAAAAGAATATTTTATAAAACATTATACTTGGAATTACAAAGAAATTTGGTAATATTTTGGATAGCAGTAAATATTATAAAATGATTTGTCTGGAATTTAGATTGTATGAAGAATAAACTCACAAAAAGAATAAAATGATTGGAAGCTCTAAAATATATGCATAAAAAAAACACACAGACTAGTTCAAGTGATAAAATTATAAATATATAACTACTAAAAAAAAATGTCTACAAAAAAAAAAAAAGGATGTTTGTTGAAAAAATTGAACCAGATTAAAATTGCTTTAAGAATATGTTAAAAGAAACTATAAAATGAAAGCAAATTGTAAGAAAAAGTGATAATAGTCTTAAAAAAGATAATTATAAAATTCTTAGAAATACACTTGATAAAATAATAATCAGGAAATAATAAACTCTTTACAACAGCTATATAAATATCAAAATGTTTTATACATTAAATGCCTTTTTCAGCACCTGATTTGGTGCCCTTTTCAAACATTAATAATCTATTACATTAACAAACTATTTCAAACATAAAACCATCTAGTATTCAATAATAAATATGCTTTAAATCTATTTATGTATTACATGGCTTTTTCATTATTGAACACCAGATGGTTTTATATCTGAAATAGTTCATTAACATAATAGATTATTAACATTTGAAAAGTGCACTATGCTTAATGTATAAAACATTTTGATATTTATATAGCTGTTGTAAAGAATTTATTATTTTCTGATTATTATTTTATGGAAGAACAGCATAAAGATATTTATTCTTTTTCAATTTTGACTTGATAAAATATATGGAATGATTTGTACAAACTACTGTTGGATAGGTATCTATGATAATTTTTTGTAAAAGGAAAAAGATTAACAGGCTTTTAAATCTGATATTAATTCTGCTTATTATAATATCAGTTTGTATATAATTACCAGTAATTATTTTCAATCAATCAAAAGTTTTTATAAAATATATTATATCCTTTTATCTATATGTATCAGTATGCAGTAAATATGTGCACTGATATGAATTTATGTTCACAAGCAAGTGCACACACATATATGTTAAATAACAGTGACTCAGATTTTTATCCAATGCATTAATTTTTTTAAAAAAGAAAAAATTCTATCATTAATCACAGTTTCATTTCTATTTTTCCAATAAAAATCCAATAGTAAAATAATGGAAAATATAAATAGCAAGCTTATTCAAGATTTCTATGTACAAAAAAACAACTAATCACCCCCCCTCCTTAAAAAAAATCTATATAGTTCTATATTTCAAAATGCACATTTTTACATTTTTCTTTGCAATATTTTTAAAACATTGCACAATCAATGAAAATCTTTAAATTATACAGATCTTTAATATGCACACCCAGCAGAGATCATTCAGTCTAGGACACTGGTTCCATTGCACATTCCCAAGTTGATCTCGAAGGTTTTAAAATCACATCACCAGTGAGATTTCCAGAAACGTCCTGAAGATATCAGATTTAGTGATGGATATTAATAAGATAATGAGATTCAAAAATTATTGTTCATTCCAATGCTTGAAGCTCCACAGTAAAATCCCAATGTTGAGAATATGCCTGAGGAATGCATTCTGATACAATTAAAACATGCTGTTTATGGCTATCCAAACAAAATTTGGTGCTAGAGTGAATCAGTGCACGCCCTCGTCGAATCCATTTCTAAAAATATAAAACAAAATTAATAAAAAACATGAAAATTATGAAATATTTTTATAGATAAATTCAAACATATGGAAGATAAAAAAAAAAGGAAAACTCATCATTCATCAATTAGTAACCCTGGTGGTTAATGCTTTCTCATTCACTATTTTTCAACAAATAGCTATTGACGAGATCTTTGAATGCAATGATATATTTAAAGACTGTTTTATCCTTTTTTATTTTTTTTTTATCTTGTAATTCTATCATAACTTTTAAATCACATATGCAAATTTTTAATTAAGAATCCTGTAATAGACTGGTTTAAATAAAGTATAATCTTTATAAACTTTTACTCAATAAATAAAATAATCCAATATTATATATATTCAAAGAGAATAATAAAAATAATTATATGTTAGCACTTGAAAAATCAAGGGGCATTGGGGGAACAATTTTTAAGTTTCAATTTCGAAATTCTTAGCTCCCAGATCTGTTTGTTATTCTATGACTGTAATAAAATGCACAGATCAAAGAGAAAAATAAAATACATCATATATGACCAAAAACTATTCTTTTACAAAACATAATTCAAAGTACATCTTTATTAAGAGTTTTATTTCTGATCAGAACTTCCTGACATATGTGAATAAACATTGTCTTTTTTTTCAAATTTCTGACTCAATTATGTTAGCTACATTAATTATTTTTCTAGCAAACCAATCTACCTAGGTTTTCGTATGCATTAAGATTCTGATCAGATCATTGATATAGACAGTGAAAAGAGATGAAAAAAAAAGTCTGTACCTATAAAGAATTGAGATCAATCTTTGACAAATGTTGATCAGAGCAATCACATGATATTTTAAAATCAATACTGCAAGCAAATGAATCTATTAAATTGTTAGTTTTGGCTAACCTTTGAATTTCTTTTCAAAATTCACTTACTGATTTCTTTTTCCTCAGGTAGAACATAGTGACATACTGAAAAAATGATTTGAATTAGATGGATAAAATATGCGCAGATAATAAACTACACAAATTCTTCAGATATAAGACTAACCAGGTCAATTGGTATTTATTCATACAGAAAGTTGAAAATTTAGAGAGAGAAATGATTATTTGATGAAGAAATCTGAAAGTTTCATTTACAAATTTACTACCAAATTTCAATCTTGGAGATTGACTATCTCTTATGGATCCATTATTTTAAAACATTCCAAAAAATGATCACAGGATTGCTGAATTTACCATTAATAAAACACACCATTCCATTGTCAACTTTAAAGCAAGTAACTTCATGGTTATTGAGTTTAGTTAGAGAATAAAGTATTCCAAACATGAAATGCAGGAAAACTTTCAAAATATTTTTCATTCTCTGTGCAAATCTTCTTGTAAAAATGAGTACAAAAATTTTGTTAAGGCATCTAATTAGGCTAATATTAGAAGTTCTTATAGGAATTTTTGAAGATTACTCAAGTTGCTTAGTTCAGAAGAAGAAAACCAAAAACTTTGCTAATACTATTTGACTGCCAAATTAATTTCAATTCAAAATTTTCAATGAATCTAAAAAAGTTTGATTTTTGAAAATAGAAATAAATAATCTTGATAATTTTAGAGATATTAAAAATAAAGAAAAGCTGCAATGATATAATAGGAGAAAAAGAGTTAGCATTCTTATTATTCACTTGAAGGTTGTAATAATGGCAACTAACTTGTAATCATATGTTAGCCTATTTCTATCATGTAGCTTAATTATTAAATGTTTTTAGAAAAATTTAACCTTTATTTATACTTCTCCAGACACTATACATCTAATTATTAGCAATACACACAGATTAGTATAAAACATAATATTTCAAATATTATTCTCTTTTCTTCTGCAAATGTTTCTGGCCCTACCACTGAAGTGGTACTATGGAAATTAAACTAGTGGCCTTTAAATTCATAAAAAGTGAGTTTAAGGTGCTATTCTAAAAAATTAGGCTATTCTGTTGGTTTTTTTTAATTGATTGATTTGACTCCAGATTAAAAATGCATCCAACATCAAACTTTCTTAGATTTTTTAAAAATTTTATTTGTAATAAGTAAATTCTGTAAACACATAATATTAGGAATGCTTTTGATTCTAAGACTCTTCTGAGCTAAGTAATTTGATTTTAGAAATCTTCAGAAATTCCTGTAAGAACTTTTAATGCTAATCTAATTATATGTCTTAACATAAAAAATAAAATAAAAAATTATAAGATTTTTTTAAAAATGTTTGTATGACTCCATTTATGTAAGAACTAAATTAATAATTATGAAAAGTTTTTTTTGCCTTTCATGTTTAAGGTATTTTTTGTCTAGTATATCCCATAAATATGTGCTTATTTCCTTTAAAGTTAACAATTAAATTAGATGATGGAAATAGTCAAACATATAATTACTTAGCATTCTTATGTGTGGAAAAAATAATAATTTGCTTAAAATAAACAAAGAATGTAGAAACTTCATATTGAATTCATGTGCAATGGTAGCAGGAATAAAAGCCTGTCAATAAAAATGCCCTAAGATCTCCACGAGAATCAAATAACTTATCATTATATGAACAACACACAAATATTTATAAAGATATTCTCTATTATAATTATTATGGGAGTTTAGTACAATTTCAAAGTGATCCATTATAATAACTCTTTATATTAATCAAAATCTTCATTTTAATGGCTTATTATTTAATGAGCCCATAACTTTCAGAGAATTAGCTAATGAAGCCAAAAATATTTGGTCGGTTTTAGCACCAAATTTTGTTTTAATAACTACCGTATTAAAATCCAAAGTTTAAAAAACTTATGCAAATCTTCAATTTATTCCTTATACTGAGAGTTACAATAATGTCAGTTATTATGACTTTTTAAATACAGTATATATCAAATTTTATGGTTCCGTCTTCATAATCAGATTTTTCTCTTTCATCTTTCTAGATTTTGATGTCTCTATAGACGCTTAGTTTCTATTCTTTTAAGAACCAAGTGACATGAAAATTTCTCCTCATCTCATAAACCATTAAAAAAAATACTAATTTTAGCAATCGCAGCATTCACTGACTTAATGTTTAAACACGTTAGATTTTACTTCTGCAATATGGAAATTATCTAAATTTCTTTTTCAAAATCATACACTCTAGATAAGAACCGGCATGCTTAGAGACAAATATTAAAAATTATTTAACAAACGTCTTTTTTTTAAAAAAGAAAATCAACAATTTTGTTTTAAATCATCCCCCTTTAAACATTTTGACGTTAATTTAAGATATTTTTATTATTATTTTATATGACTATTATTATTTCTAGGAATATTTTCTTGGTTTCGTTCAAAAGGACCAAAATAAAAATGATAAATCGTTATCAATATATAAAACGTTTTTTATTCTTCGGTTGATAACATTCAAATTAGGTATTACTATCATAAAATAATCTTATTCAGACATTTTTGAGACATTTCATATTTCAATAATTGATTATACGTTGACTGTTAACGAATCATCATTATTCTGTATAATTTTGGAAAACAAAATATAAATAAGAAAAAATAATATACGTTTAGTGAATTTCCTACTACACACATATTAAAAACTTAAATAAATAGCGAAATAAATTGCATAAAGTATGTGTATTTCATATAAATATATAATTTTATTATAATAAAAATGCTATCTCAGTATGAAATATTTATAAAAGTTACAAAATATTGGTGAACATTAAATAATTATTTATACAGCATTATATATATATAATTATTATTCCTTTCAACCTATCCTTACAGTTAAAATAAGAGCATAAATTTCATGTTTGATTTATTGTGCTCTGTTAAATTATATATATTGTAACCTCAACTTTCCTCAGCGCAATCTTTAACTTATTTAAGCTCAACAAACTCTCATTTATTTCAAGTAGCTAGTCAATTGAATTTAATATTAACTTTTAGGATCAAACAAGGGATGGTTAGTGTGTTTATCTATTAATACTAACAATAAGATCAAGTATACCCGGGCGCCAAATTGCAACTATAAATCATAATACCCACCAGCGATCATCATCATTAGACACGTTTGAGACTATAGAAGATAATGGAAAAAGTAATTAAATCGTCTCTTAAAATATATATATATATATAGATAAAACCATTCAATCTATGTGGTCTTAATTTCAAATCTAGTATTAGTCATGCAAATATTTCATGATAAATTTATTATTAAATTCATAATAATGTAATAACTTTCCTCCACAACTTTATTATAAATATCTGATCTCGAGTGGTAACTACAGAAAATATTACATACATTTCTCATTTATATATGACTGGAAATAAATCAGTAATCGATGCAGAGAACTCATAATTTATGCTCATAATATAAAATTATTATTTAATTTAATACAAGATAAAAATTATCATAAATAAATCCTCCCCATTTAATTCCATTACTTTATTTTTCGTTCTCAGCATCTATCACTTTTAATAGCTATAATTATATAACACGGAGAGTCTGTGTTATGTTCTCTAATCTGAGAATCCCTAATCTTATTTCTCTAAACACACATATATCTTTCGATCAACTATCAATTCATGATCCCTGTTTTTAATAATAGTATAATAATTTTATTCTAATATGCTACTTGACTTCCAAACTAGCTCTTAGACTAATAATCGAACTGCTCTTTCTCAAGGTCTAGATCTGCCAAGAGGTGCCCTTATAGGCGATTACATTGTAATGGATATGATCCCAAATACGTTAAAATAAATTTTAATACGAGTTTACTAGTGGGAATCACTCTAAACACCGAGAGCAGGAAAGGGATTTTATGTCTGCTCCCAATATTCACAACATTACAACGAACCAAAAGACTACATTTATTAAACTTAACTTACTATTCCCTATCATTTTATTCTATTATATCTAATCTATTGACCAAATTTTAATTAATAATTTTAATATCATATTTTGCCAAAGTAAACTATGGAAGTAAAACATGGACATTATTCATATAAATCGATCCAAAATTTACTTATGAAAGTAAAACACGGAAATAAATCATAAAATTAGATTATGCAAATTAACTATGAAAATAAATTATGTGAAAATGAATTATATAAATGTGACTTATACAAAAATGAATTATGTGAATCGAATATGGAAACAATATAATAATGACTACTGCAAATCGATCGTGGAAATAAATTATCAATATAAAAATGAATAATTAAATTTAAATATGAACTAATATTACTTTAAATATAAGTGCTGGATGTAGATTCTAGAGATATATGAAACATCAAAACACAAGACGCAGTGTAATTTTATAACAATAATAAATTTTTATTACATTAACAATAATGATGAAAATAGAAATAAAACCATTTAAATATAATATTGTTACACTCAAATATATGATTCAGATCTAATAAAAACTAATATTTATAATACCAATACATATCGAAATTAACCAATTTTCTGAAGGACTTATTCATTGTTTTGACCCATTTATTTATCAAAATAAAAAAAACAAAAACAAACGCTTAACACACGGAATCAGAATTCCGTATTTAACTTTAAGAAAACCTATAAATTCCTACTCCCCCCTTTTTATGGTAAACATTATCCATTGGACTGTTCCAAAATAATTTATTCATTTCAATTATTCTAACCAGCAATGATAAATAATCATCAATTTCTAAATCATTTCAACAAGCAATAATTTTTACATTTCTCATGAAGAAGGATGATATGCCATGAAAAATCCCCTACTGATCTTGCAGATGGGTTTAAATTCAAAAACCCACACTTTTACATTCATGCCTGTCAGATCTTTACATTTTTCAACCGTATATATCTTGATAGGTCAGCATGTTGACCTAGCCTGACGACCCTCAATTAACCATCCTTCACAAAAATCGACCACAGATCGGTTAGCTTCCAAATTAAAATCTTTGTCATTCCCCATCAACACATATTCATCTGACTGAATTCTCATCCTGTCAGGGCAACTTTTATTCTGTCTTACATAAGAAAAACAACTCTTCATACTCCACACCACTATGCAGTATTTATAATGTGCACACAACAGTGTCTTGATAAGGGAAATTAAAAAACAACAACAACAAATCCGAACTTCAAATGTTTGCTTTAGCCAGCGAGAGAGATCTCCTCTAAGACCTAGAATCGTGTTAAGAACTCTTATCTATACACTTATTCAATATAGGCATGCACAACATTTTCTACAACTTGAACAATAATTCTATTAATAATTCCCTATCTTAACAAAATAAATGGAGTGAAACTCAGTCATCTTCTACTGCCATGGGAAATAAATCCCGAGACAGCCATTTCCCAACTATGAGGTGGTAGGATAACTTCACCTCAGTAATGACAAGCATTTATAGCTTTATATATGTCCACCCATACATCAATTTCAGTCCAGATAAATGACAAAGACTAACCAGATCCCGAATCAAAACATATATGAATTATTTCAATTTTAAACAGTCAAGCCAACAACATACACCTAATATTTATATTAATAACAGATCAACACTTATAGCATAATTATGGTTTTTCACACTACCATCCCATCACTCTTCATATCTAATATTAAGCACAAATAAAAAATTGTGTTAATAAAAAAATTTTTTTTATATCATTTTTCTCTTTTCTTTTTTTTCTAAATTTACGTAAGCATTTATACTTCAATGGGATCAAAATCATTTTCCCTTCCTTCCTTTAAACATTTTAAAAACATAAATAACAATAAAAAATTAAATTAATATAATCTAGTGGTTAAACATGCAACATGTATATAAACAAAATGAAATAAAGAATAAATGACATATTATATAAACAAAATGAAATAAAGAATAAATATCAAACATTATGATAGTCTCTTTCCAATGTCTTTTCCTTCGATTGTCCATCAATTAATTACTGTATTCAGTTCATTTTATTTGGATATAGCTATATAGATACACAGCATAGATAGTTATTTTTACTCAAATGTATATAAAAATGCACAGACAGTTATTTGTATCAAAATAGATAAAAACGTAGACAGTTATTTTAAATTGAAATGTAGCTACAGGATAATTAATAAATTTTAAAAGAGTTCTGTTGACTACCTTCTACTTTGATGAGTTTCTTCCTGGCTTTGAATTCATTTGTTTCCCCTTTCTTCTTTTCCATTTTAAGGCTCAAAATATAGACAACAAGTAGATTCGGATTATCAAACACAAATTAACTCTTAAACATCATACAGAGGTTTGCTGCGATTTCTTCAAACGAATTTTAATCAGCCAAATAATTATTGCAATATGAATTGGTCTTTCAATATCATACAAAAGTTTGATAGTTCTCTCCTTACATGAATTTTTAATAAGCCAAATAGACGGATTGTGGTATTCAGCATAGAATATCTTATTAAAAGTTGACTTCTTCATAATTGACTTGAGGGAGAAAAAATGCGCACCACTTATATATGAATTAGAAATTCATATTTTGGTTATACTGTAAACTTAAACACATTATTAAACTCTGAGAAAGAAAATTAAAAAAAATCTTGGAGAAATCTTCAGAGATAAATTATTTTAGTTAGCCCGTTGATTCTGAATCAGTAAAAGTCCCCTGATTCACTCTCTCCCCCCTTTTATATTCACAAGGAGGGGGAAGAAAAAACATCTGCTAACCCTTCCCTCTCCAGGTGGTTCCTCTCAATTCTTAATCAAGATTCCATCTCAGAATGAACAATTGAACTATTTATTACTTGTCAATTTTGACAACTTTTCTTATCTTAAACCATATCTTTTGGTTAACACATTATCGGTTAATTTATGGAAAAGCAATCAAAAGAAAATCCAATCAAAAGATAAGCTTACTGACACTTTTTGGTAAAACAAATGTTACACTCCTTTTACTTAAATAATTTCTTATTTAGATTTACATTTTTGAGCTAGAAATAATACATTAGAACAGATTCATTTATTTTTCCCTTTTCCACACTTATCATGAAATAATATAGAAAATTATGTCAATTTCTATAAAGGAAAGAAAAAAAATCAAACCCATATATCTGTATCACACACACACATACATATGCAGAACATTCAATAGAAAACTGCTTATTCAGATCCCATGAACATAAAATATCCATTATAATTTCCTATAACTTTAAGTCTATTCTCTTGAAAAGAAACTGTCAAACTAAAGCCACTGATAATTAATTCAATTTCAATTCTCACAAACTTTTTAGTAATAGATATTAAAATTCATAAAGACTTTATCTTAGCTATATAAATATTTCTTTCTTAATTATCATATTCGTAAATTATTATAGCAGCGTACAAAAAAAAAATCAATCATCCCCCTGCATTAAATAATGCTAGCTATATTTTATACAAACATAAAATGTATCTTTATAGATGTTACTTTTGAGCTATATAGTTATTGATTTCTCAAATAAAACTTTTTAACTTTTCTTACATTAAAAAAAAAATTTTTTTTGCCTATAATTAGTTTCATTTTCTTATAATTGGTTTATAGATGAAATAAACCAAAGGTCACAATATATACACACTGAAGAGGATAATGAAATGATAACAAAAAAAATGTTTTTATGTATTGAAATAATAATAATAATAAAGTCACTTATAAACGAAAATGGCCATTCTACAACACCCCCCCCCCCCCCGGAAAGGAGAGAAGATGAACAAAAATTGCTTTAGCAATCAGTTTTGTGATGATTATACAAACCAATCTGTGAACCAGAAGTATGTTCTATTTTTTGTTTACTTGATATTTTATATTTTTCCTCAAATACTTCAACATTGTCTAATTGTAATCATCCCATGTATTCTATTCTCTGCCATATCTTCCCAATGGCAACAATTAACATTGCACTTCTTTAGAATGTCTTTGAGATAATCCATGTAACATAGATGAAGTCTACCTCCTCCATAAAAACAACCTTTTAGGAAGTTTTGCATTATTCATTTGTTTTACATTTTCAGTTCAATGAAGATATGATGTTACAATAATGGATATATTTAGTAAATGGAAGAATATATTGATTGGTTTTATGATCTTCTATTACATTTTTAAAATTTTATGAATCATTATTAAATGAAACTTTTCTAATAATTTTATGTTGTGCCAATAGGGAGTCCACGTTTCACTTCCATACAATAAATTAGATAAAATAATAGTTCTATATACAGCTAACTTAGTTGCAGTAATTATTTCACTATTATAAAATACTCTATATTGCTAAAAACAGCAGCATCACACTGGAGTCTATATTGTATCTCAACATCTATCCAGGTATTTAAACTGCATTACATTCTCAAGTTGATAACCATCCATGATAAAAGTTGCTACAAATTTTTCTTCTATCGCTGGCTAATAATGAACTTGAGTTTTTGAATGTTAATTAACAAATAACTATAATGATCAAATATCCAATATAACTTATTTGTCCACTTTGTTTTAATATATATATAATTTAAATATTAAAATATAATTATCATTAGTTGTTTATTTCAATCTTATTTAGATTGATTATTTAACGAATTAAAAAACAAAAGTCTATACATGCTGCATTCAAAATATACTATAAATCCAGGCTCTAAAAATAAGTTTTTGTTTTTGCTTTTAATCAATTCAAATTAAAAATTTGATTATCAAAAACTGCATCATATCTTAATCCCTGTTTGATTAAACTGTCTATAAAAAACTCAGAAGGCCACTATCATAAAAATTGAAAAAAAATGTTGGAACAAGTACACATCCTTGTTTAACACTACTTTTCATTTCAAATGTCTCAGTAGTAAATAAAACATTTTATCTCATTCTATCATATAAAGCTGCATAATATCAATATATTTTGATGAATAATCAACTAATTTCAAACAATGCTATAGATCTGCCCTATTAGTTGAATCAAATGCCTTGTCAAATCAATAAAAAGCAATATATAAATCCCTCCTTTATTCCCAACATTTTTCTTGTATTTGTCTAGTAATAAATCTAAAACCACGTTGGTAATTTATCTATGACTGGAAGCAATCTATTCAACAAAATTCTTGAAAATAATTTTAATGTAGTGGATAATAATGATTTTTTAAGATAATTACTGTAATTTTTTCTATTCCCTTTGTCTTTAAAAATTGAAATAATAAAAACACCCTTATGATTGGATAATTCAACTTCACAGAACCCTATATTTCTAAAAGATTCAAAAGATCTGTTTTGATATCATTAAGCTGGATACATTTTGTTCAAATCTAAATGAATAGATAAAATGGATATGCCATTAAAAATTATCCCAATTCTTGTAGTATTTTTGTTTATTTTCAATTCAGAAAATAAACAGAATAGTTCTACCTATTCACAATATTATTGTTATCATATAAAAAACTGCCACTGCTAGATTTAATAGGATTGCAATATCATTTCTCAGGTCCATAAGTTGTTTTAATGCATAAAAAAAAAAAAAATCTAGAATGATCATGGATCAGGTGAAGTCTGTTTCAGCAATTTTAATCCACCAATCATTTTTAAGCTTTTTTTTATCAGTACAATGAATTTCTGTCTTCAGATCTTTATATTAAATTATTGAAGCTCCACATTTTATATATCATTCTGCCAAGCAGAAAATACTATATTTCCTTTTAATGAAATCACTAATAATAATATCATTGTCAGAAAACCAGTCATGATTTTTCTTTTAATGAAACCAAGAATAAATTTAATTGTATTAATAACACACTCTTTAAAACAATTCCACATTTTCAGTAATATGGCAATCCTGAAGATACAAATTAGCAATTTTAGAGTTTAATACTTGTTGAAATTTAGTATGTATAGTAGATTCTTCTAAAGAAAGAATATCAATTTTCTTATGAATATAAATAAAATATCTATTTTTTAATGCAATTATTATTTTAATGTTGGAGTATATTAATCTATGATTTGTCCAATGATCTGCACTTGAAAATGCTCACTTAATATTCATTTCTTTTGCATTTAGTGTAATCTTTTAAATGCCATTATTTTGAGCATGAATGCATCCATGTTATTTTATAGTGGTTTTTCTGCCTAAACAGTTTGTGATAGTTAATCCATGTGTTGAGCAAAAAATTCAATAATGACAATCATTACCATTATTACCAATAACTTTGACCAAAGTCTATTACTTGTACACATGTATTAAAGTTTCCAAAGGGGGGGGGGATCTTTTAATGGTATTGCTGTAATAATGCTATCCAACAAGAAATATAAGCTTTTCTTCTCTGAATCTAAACTTCAAGCAGAGGCACTAATAAAATTAGCGCTCATATTATTGTGCTTTAGTCTTTTATTGATGCAATGTGGAATTCCACCAAAAATTAAACTAATTAGATTACACAGTAAATATAACACCATGCTTTTTCCTTTCACTGACTGACCTGGTTTACCAAAAAAACTTGTATCTACCCCTCTGTTCAATTTAATTTATTTTCTCTAGGAGACAAATTTTATGGTCATAAAGAGTTTGTATCAAGTAAAAGTTTGCACATTCCATATATATATATTATAATTGAAATAATAAATTTAACGGTTTACAAACTATTAATCTGCAGAAGTACTTTCAGTTAATTTCTTAAACCTGCCCCAACTGCCATTAAATTAAAAAAAAAAAAAGCGGAAGCAAACGTCGTCAATTCAAATCCCACGAATCTCGCATTTTAATGTTTAGCAGCTTGTCGATTTATTAAATGCATTTTATTCCTGTTTATAAAAATTGCCTCTTTAAATTTTCTTTTACTATGGTTTCTCTCTTCATGAAGAATTTTCACATTTTCAAAATCAAATTTATATTTACATGATTTTTCATGATCAAAGAAAACTGAAGAAGACATTTTGCCAAGGAATTGCTTGATGTTGGTTATAAAATGGAACAAATAAACAATACTTTATGTCAAATTAAAAAAAGTTATAATAATTTAAAGGAAATGAAGATTAATAGTAAACAATGGATATCTATTCCATTTATTTCAAATCCACAAGTGAAACAATATCTTATCCTAGAAAGCAGCAGAAGCTCTTGATTGTGCAGTTTCTTTGTTATTCACAATTGGCCTTCATATCTGAAGGTCTTTCCACTATCAGCTACTCGTGGAGCTCATTGGTAGTTTGAGCACAGCATATGGCTGAAATAATATATTTGTTTATTATTTACAAAGAAACTGACATAATCGATCATGTAATCATTTCCATTTTACAGCAATGATAATAATGATAGAAGGATATTGTGATATAATTTTTTTAGTTTGCTAAAAATTCCTAAATAAACATAAGATTTTTTTTCCTTTGGCCTGCCTAACATCAAGTCAATTAACTATTCATTGTTTGATCAGTAAATGAATATTTAACCATTCTTAACTATGGGTAAAAAAAAAAAAAACAACCCTTAAATGTCATCATTCCACATTTGATTAATTTGGTGAAT
This sequence comes from Epiperipatus broadwayi, assembly GCA_028023455.1. Taxonomy (NCBI): domain Eukaryota; kingdom Metazoa; phylum Onychophora; class Udeonychophora; order Euonychophora; family Peripatidae; genus Epiperipatus; species Epiperipatus broadwayi. The sequence goes on from JAQFVV010012402.1 coordinate 5,281,131, forward strand.
GTTGACATAATTATTTCTCTGTAAAGAGATGCTGGAGAAGTTTTGCTCTGCAGAGAATATTTAAAGGTTGTTTTACATTTTGTCTAATAAGATATAATATCAAATTGATTTATAAACAGAATTTTAATTATTTAACTGTATATTCATGATTCTATTTTTCATTATATACATTAAAAAATATAGAAAATATATTTTTCAAGCAAGTAATATATAAAATGTAAGGTGAAATTAACTTTGTGAGCTCAGTGACCATAAAAGAATGACAGCTCTCCTATCAGAATAAAAATCTCATTAGATTCTAATCATTTTTTTTATTATTTTGCACTCAGTATTCAACATCCATTTGACGAATACAGATTAAAAAACCTTTATCTTTCAATATATTATATCTAGATATTCATGTACCAACTACTATTGGATGACTAAGCAGCATTAGCTATAGACTGACTACCTGAAAAAAAAAATCTTAAGCCTGTTTGTGACTTGAAAAACTTCAAAGTCTATTCAATCTAAATGGACATTTTAGATCAAAGGCATCTCAAATAACGGAGCCTACCACTATACCACGAGATACTTCAATATATTAAATGTACAACTAAATAAAAAATACCAATATATAAATTTAAACATTAACATACATAAATTAATTACATTTATACATTTTTAAACACTTGAATATAAATACAGTTAATGTTTTATACACTTGTATAAATACATAAACCAATTAAACGAATTCACAATCATATATATATAATGTTGAATTAATTTGTCTTAATTTTCATCTGCATTTTTCAAATTATCTCACAATCATTCTAGCAAATTTTCTTTGATCCAATATTATAACACTTAGTTAATATATGAAACGTCTGGCTATGAAAAATGTCAGCTAAGCCTTGAACCAGAAACTTTTAGCTCTAGATTTCATTTTATTCATTACACTTGCTTGTATTATGCCTGCTTATCTATTCCATGAAGAAAATTATATAAAAGATTAAAATAAGAAGAAAAAAAAGAGAGAAAAATATAAATGATTCAATAAATAAAAATAAAGAATTAAATTTTATAAAAATTTATTAATAATTATATTTAAACAATATTAATTATAAATATTTCAATAAATTCTATACTTAATATTCCATGGATGGTAGTTTAAATTCTAAAGAAGACTACAAGAACAGTCAAAACTAAACTGGATTAACAGAAGCAATGGAATATAAATGTATTTATTTTAAATAATTATTTAAGTTCTCTCTCTCTCTCTCTGTATATATATATATATACTAATGTGTGTGTATTAATAATTATGACTGCATACTTATGTATATATGACTGCTTGCATTTTGTTTCCATACATTTCTGACAATAACTATTTTGACGAACAGAAACATCTATTTACTAAAAAATAATGTCTGAGTAAAATTATGTTAAAATATCAAAATTAAATACCAATTAAAATTATGAACCTACATATGTTCTAAATTTCAGAAATAAATATAGAAAAGAATTCATATAAAATCAAGTCTTCTCATATATGAATTCAAATTTGCTCTGCAAATTCAATAAAAATACCTAGTAATGTTAGGATTAAAATGGATTTCTAAAATCAAGTTCTTTTTTCAAACGAAATGTAATTTTAAACTAATTTCTTTTTCTCTTTCAAGATAATTTTATTTGACCTATAAGTGATTACAAATTTCTCAAAAAAGCTCTCACTCAACCAACAGTTGAAAAACAAACTTGACAATCAAATCACAACCAAAGCTGGCCGATTTGGTTTATCGATTTAAAGATAGATTAAAAAGCAAGTGAAAGTCAATATCGTCCATAAAAATTAAAAATACAAGCTACTGTTTTCATTTTTCAAGTATGAAAAAATTTCATAAATGAATATGACTTTATAAAGTAGGAAAATACTTTTAAATATTTGAAAGATAGTTAATTAATAAAGGAAATAGAGATTAAAAAAAAAAAGATAGGAAATACAATAATTCTGTATCCCATTAAAATTAGATTTTAAAAAGATTATTAAACATTTTGACTGGAGTATAGTTTTATAAAACTTTAGATATTCAGAAAAAGAAAAAAACAATATAAGTGGAGGAGAAACAGAAAGAAAAAAAAGGATAGTGATAATCAGAGAGAAGTAGAGCAAAGATAGAAAGTTTAGAAGAAAATGATCTGAATTAGAGTAAAGAACCTGCTTTTTTTTTTTAAAAAAAAAGATAACTAATAATGATAATTAGTATTTAAAGATTAAAATAACTTTATAATTGGAAAAATCAATTAATTCTCCAAAATTTATTAAAATTATTTACTTGAAAATTTTAATAACAATTAAAACAAGTACATTTTTAAACATTTAAATCAAAGATCACACAAAAAAAAGGTAAAAATACAATTGAAATACAGGCATTCTTATATCTGGAACTTAACTGTAAATATAGGGGACTTGAACTCAGACTATCCACACTATCTCATACTACTGAAATTCAGACTTTCAAGCAACCTTCAACTATCCATACTATCTCATACTACTGATCTGATACACATGATGTGTGGTTGAAAGTCTGAGTTCAAGTCCCTTATATTTAAAAATACAATTAGAGAATCAAAACAAGCTTCCATGTTTCAATGTATATATATATAAATGCATAATACTTTAAATTAAATATAGAAAACATTACTTGATTTTCATTTCCTTGACATGATGATAAAACCACAACATTGCTAGTAGTTTCAGAGCTTGCCATTAAACACAAATTATTGTTTACAATTTCTCCTTGTTTATTATAAGACCATTCCTATATATGATAATGTGTGGATACATAATACATTGTAATACAGACAAGCATATAAAAACAAATGAAAATTACATAAACCGAAATTAAAGAAATCAAAATAATATTCATTGCTAAGAATTATGTTTTTTACATTATTAGGAGTAGCTTATATATGGCATGAAGTTTTTAAAAATTATTCTTTGAACATTGATAGTAAATATATTAATAAACCAGCTTCTTTTTTTTTGAACATATTCCAATTTTTTTTTTAAATTTCTGAAATTTCCTCTTATAAATAAAACTTCTTCAGAATTAAAATTAATAATACATCATATTCAATATATACTCTAACAGAATGCATCCATGCCAAAGTTATGATAAATATATAAAATAAAGTCATATAGCACATGACTTATATAGTTTGCATTTACAAATATATAAAATAAAGAGCACGCTAATAGCTCTAAATTGTTTTTTTTTAATGATAAATGCTACAGGAGAAGGTATTCAAATCATCTTTATCTAGAATCGTCCCCATCCCCAGACTGGTTTCAAGAAATGACTCTCTTCAGTAAGGAGCTAGGATACTAGATTCAAAATATCTACTCAAACTAAGAATTTATCTAATAGTTACCTCTTTTAAGAAGAAGATCTGAAATTTTCAGACATCTTCATGTCTTTAAATTCAGCTTTCCAACTGAAATAATCATATGGGCCTAAACTTAATTCAGATATACCATATATTAATAGGCTTAGCAATTAATTTAGCCAAAGCCCTCACAGCAAAATAATAATAGTAATAAAATCAAGTCATATATCATGACTTATATAGCTTGCATTTATAAATATGTAAAATAAAGAGCATGCTAATAGATCTAAACAAGCTTTTTTTTAATGATAAATGCTACAAGAGAAGGCATTTAAATCATCTTTATCTAGGATTGTCCCCATCCCCAGACTGGTTTAGAGCTATGACTCTCTTCAGTGAGGAGCTAGGATACCAGATTCAAAATAGCAACGTAAGCTAAGCATTTATCTAACAATTGATCTGAAATTTTCAGACATCTACACTGTCTTTAAATTCAGCTCTCCAACTGAAATAATCATATATATATAAAGAAAAAAAGGAGTGAAAATGCATGGCTAATGAGATGCATACACCTATCTTAAATCCATATTTTTACTAATATTTTATGAGTAAACAAACTATAGTCGATTAACCAAAATTAACAATTATTTTCTTTGCCTTTTTAATTGTGTAACCTTTATTTACTATTGATTAATAATATAAATTCTCTTTAAGTGTGTGTAATGGAAGATTGAAGTATATGAGTGACATGCACACACGATATTGGGTCAATTATTTTATAATTTTTAAATATAATTTTTAAAAGAACTACAAAATAATATAGTAATCTCTTTTACAGAAATAAAAGAGAATATTAATTCTGGCATTTATTGATTTTACTAGATTCTTTAAAAGCAATTATAAAAAAATTTTCTTTTTTTTTCTTTTAACAAATACCCCCCAAATCTTGCTAAAATGTTGTACGAAATCAATGTTCTATTTTTACATATCTAATTAGTTGAAAAATAAAAAATAGGTCAATTTTATTGTTTTAGAAAAAAGAGAAAAATAATTATTTCTCTATATGAAAACATATCTAATAATTATCGTTAAAAATATGCATTACGAACCAATTTTAACTTTTGAGCTTCTTTATTCTTTAAAATTGTACAATTTTGTTAATGGCTCTGTAGGATAACTAACATACTAGAACACAAAATAGTATTTTAAAAAGCAATTTCATAGGAAGAAAATCTACTATCATTGTTCAGAAAGAAAACAACTTAAAAAATTACCACATGTTAAAATAAATATTCCTCCAAAATCACTGAGAAAAGAGATTATGCATATAGCAAAATAGAATAATAATGGACCTAAGAATGTAGCTTGGATAATAAATTCAACATAATTTTATAAAAGAATGGCAATAAAACACATAACTCACTCTTGAATTCATTTAGAAAAGGAAGAACGCGATAGTATCTAATAATCAAATTAAATTGTCCAAATCAGTAGTATATGTAATAAAAAAGAAACGATATAAGCCAATGGTGCATCAGTAAATTACTAGAATAAAATAATAAGAATATAGCTGAGCATCCAATTCGATATTTAATTAATGTTTCAACTATAATAAAGGAATAAAGATATAAAAATGAACTTACTGGAATAAAAATTCTAATTGTAGCTGCCTACACAAGAATCCTTGGAGTTGCCATTTTGAATAAACCACTACCATCTTCATTTTTAACGATTATTGATTCATTGTAAAATGAAGGTCTTTCCAAATTCAATCCAATTTCTCCATTTTCTGGCCTCCCTTCTCCACATCACTTCCTTATTTCATCTATCCATATCACATAATGGTCTCTTTCTAGGTCTTTTACAATCTTTTGGAATCCAGTTTAAGATTTCAATTATCTACCTATTATTATCTCTTCTAGCAATATGTCCAGCCAACTCCACTTCAATCTCTTAATTCTTTCAATGATGCCTGTAACACCTGTTTGTTCTTTATCCATGTATTTTGTTTTTGATCTCTTCTCATTACTTATAACGTACATCTCTCTATATTTCATTGAATGATCTGAAGTCTCTACATTGCTCTTCAGTTGAGGATCCAAATCTCAAATTCAAAAGTAAGAACTGGTAAAACATTTATTAAAAATCTTTCTTTTCAGACACATAGACATATTTCTTTTAATATTAAATTATTTCTATCAAAACGCCTCCAAGTTTAATTCTATGATTAATTTCATCCATTATGTTTCCATTTGAAGTAATAATATGACTAAGATATTTATAATAAATAATTTCTAATTTATCATTATCAATCTTTATTTTCTTCTTTTGAGAAAATCCATGGAATATTATTTTAGTCCTTTTTAACATTTATCTTTAGTCCTACTTTCTTACTTTCTCTCTGATAAATTTTGCAATATTTCTTGAAATTCTGTAGCATTATTTGTAAAAACAATTACATCATCTAAAAAATCTAGATGACTTAAATAATCTCCATTTACTTTATTTCTTTTGGCTTCCTATTTTAATCCACAAAATACTTCTTTCAAAACATTTGGAAAAACATTTTGGAAATATGGAGTCACCTTGTCATAAATCCTTTTCAATGTTAATTTTCCTAGTATTATTATATAATTGAATTGTTGCTGATGCATTTTTATAAATATTCTTCAGAATATGACAATATCATGAGTCTATGTCTTGATGGTCCAATACTTGTAGAATCAAATACCATTTCATAATCAACAAATTCTATTTCATAATCAACAAATCCAAAGCATAATGGCAACTCATGTTCATTGGTCCTTTCTATAACTTCTCTCAATGCTTAGGTATGATTCATGTAATCATTTTTAAATTTAACTTGTTCTTTTACTTGATTAAAATCCAAAGTTCATTGTAGACTAGTTGTAATTATCTTGGTAAAAATTTTGTATAGAACTGATAAAAGACTGATAGGAATATAATTTCTTATATCTTCTTTATCATCTTTTTTAAATATTAATATTGAATTTTCTAATCATCTGATTCATCTTTATTATTTATTTAGATATATAACTTTGTCAAATATTTTTTTTATTTCTTTAACTGCTTCTTTTAAGATATTGATTATTATTCCATCATTACCTGGAAATTTTCCTTTCTTCATAGATTTAACTGCATGTTTCATTTCTTCATTGATATAGTAATTGTAGAAGATTATTGTTATATAATTTCTGATAGAACTCTTCTACACATTTCATGATGTCACCATTCTTTTTAGTAATAGTTCCATTTTTTTTTTCTTATTGCACAAATAAGTTTCTTATCAATACTAACATGTTGGTTTACACTTTGGAAACTTATTCACTTCTATAAATTTTGTTGATAATGCACAATTATATTTTCTTATATCAGTATTAGCCTTTTTTCACCCAATTTAACAAAATTCTGATATACAATCCTTATTAATGTTTAAATAACTTTTATGGACATTCATACAGAAAAGGTAGACTTTATAATTTTAACTTTGATTTTACTAATGCTATGCGTGTTTTCGTTATGTAAAATATATTCATAGCAATCCGTCAAAATCAATAATTGCAACTCTTTTCTTACTGATTAATGTATGATTTTTATATATTCTCATATCCCTTCTTTTCTTCATAAATTGTTGTGTCAGTAAAAATTTTACTGGTAAATTGCTGTTTTTTTATACGAGCTATTTTTGTGGCAGGTTTTTTTTTTTTTGTCACTCTAATTATGCATTAAATATCTTATATCTCATTAATTGATAACCATTTCCTATGTTGAATTTATTAAAAACATTACAATCTTTAAATGCATATTTTTTGTCAGTCAAAATATAATCCAATTCTGCTATGCCTTCATTTGAATTCTTCCATGTCCATTTAGCATTTTTCTTAAAAAAAGATTTTATAATATAAAGTTTTTTTTCTGCAAACTCCATAAGTCTACGTCTTTTCTCATTTCTATCACCGTAACCAAATTTATTCAGGGCACAATAATCTTTCAATTATGTATTAATTATAGCCTTTAAATTTCCCACAATAATTTTAAAATGTTTATTTGTTCTAATCAAAAACCTTTTGTTCATCCATAAAAAATCTTCCTCCTTCATCTCAACAAGAATTCATTGGTGCATAAACCTGAATTATCTGTTAGTATCAACTATTAAGTTGAATTATTCAATCTTGTCACTCTTCTTGATACACCATTAATCTCCATAATATTGTTCTTTCACTTTTTATTTACAATGAATTCTTCTCCACTTGTGCTTTCAATATTTGTGCCTTTGTAGAACAGTACATATCACTGTTTAAATTAACTGTCTCTTTGCCCTTTTCTTTTAACTTCACAATGTCCAATAATGTCCCATTTAATATTAGATAGTTCTTTTTCCAATTCTTAAAACTTCTTTCACTTGAAAGTGATCTGCAATTATAAGTACCTAAATAAAAGATCATCATCAAATGGAAGATTGGATCTGCAATCAGGAGATCCTTACACCCTCTGCCTCTGGATGCTCAACTGCTGCCTTGGTTGGTAACTTTACATTTTACTAGGAATAAAGGCCATGATTTAGTTTCATCCATGATGATTGTTATATATATATATATATATGTAGTCCATTCACTGATACATTTAGAGCTATCAGGCAACTGAGAAAAAAGACCATGATGTTTCTTGACCTTAAACTCAGAGGTAAAAAGCCAATAAACTCACCATACTAGCTGATGCATGTTGGCAAGCAGCCCATCCATGTACATATACTATATAAATAATCATATAGTAATAACAGCTACATCAACAAGAATATATGTAGTGGATGTTTAATACTTTGTTCTGATTGGTTCCTTTAAAGCATCAAAGGGTCTCCTGATAGTTAACAGCAAACTTCTTTTTTGCAGCCTTTGAGTAAATACTGTTAATGAGCAATACTAAAAAATAATAGTGTTACACTTCAACATTAAGGAAAATTTTATTTTATACTGTCTTTTTATATAAATAATTCTATAATTTAATTAATAATTATAACAATGAAAGATGCAGGGGAAAATATTACTAATATTTGTGATTTTATATTTTTCTTATAAAAAAGGGAAAAATAAAGGGAAGAATAGAATTATTTATTTGAAATCAATATCAATATTATTTATATAGGATTTGTTATTTATGTGAATAATGTTGTCATGTAAGCCTTATCCCTGGAAGTTATAACTATGGAATAATTTTTTTATTTGTCTTATTTGAGGAATTTAATTAAATGCTTATTAAAATAATTTTTCTTTAAAAAGATTTTAAACCTGGTATCTTATTTTAATGTATGATTGTACCACAAGAACGCTTTTCAAATTTTCATGGTTCAAATGGCAAAACAATCTTTAATATGAACTGTATTTTATCATGTCATTAAAGCTAGATTGTAACTAAGGATAATTTAGAATCAATATTATTTATATATTTCTGCTTGCTAGTGTCTGAACAAAAGTAATATAATGATCATTAATGACATTAAATTGCTAAAACATATTTTTAAATAATCACACCATGAAATATATTTGATTTTCATTAATAAGGAAAAAGTGGAATATCTTAAATTTCATTTAAGCAGAATTGATTTGATTTTGAAAGAATCTATATTCCTATGGCTATTTTCTTAAGGGGACACTCTCTTTTTCTCTCTTTCTTAATCACATTTACCACAATCACATTTACTAGTGATTACATTTAATCATAGGGGACTTATAAAATTAATTTAACTTAGATGAAAGATGTCAATTATGAAGAATGCTTCCTGATCTAATATATTAATAATCTGTGGTGGATATATATCCTATTTGCCTAGATGCGTATCTTTCAGTAGTTAGGTCATGATATTCCTTGGCAAGAATATGAGAGAATATCAAATGAGTTGAATCATTTTTTTCAGTACAATGCATTACTTATTATCATGTAACAGTGTACAAGCTACAATGGTTTTCAATATTTGAGCAGTTATAGATAATTATTGGGCAGAAAATATTTTACATATTTTAAAAACAATTGCTTAAAGTTGTTTGTACCCTTGTGAACCCCAAACAGGGGTAGAGAGATGGTTTGAAAAAAGTGGAAACATTTCTTCTGGATAATTATTACATAAACCCCATGTGGGTCAAGATTGAGCTTGAATCAGTTACTGAGAGACATTTGAGTTGAAATTATATCCTATAATAGATTAAAGAGAAATTTTAACCATGACTGAGGAACACAAAAGGTTTGGGAAATGGATTAGAGTCTTGTTAACTGGCAAGGTTGTCCATAGATGTCTGGGTGGACAGATTATCTTCTTTAAATGCTATGCAACAAGAGATTTGATATTATATTGGTCTAATCAATATGCTCAAAGGCATAATGTGTAAAAAAGAATCATCTGGCATATGTAAGTGAAACAATCAGAACTAATGGAGGGTCAGGGATGTGTGCTGAAAATTGGGTTACCAAGAGTCATGATATACAATTTGGCTTTAATATAAATTCCAAAACATTTGGGATATATTAAAATGAGATCTTCTTTCCTAATGGGAAAGCATGTGGTTCTTATTAGCAAAAGATGTGAAAAAAGATATGATGATGAGCGCTAGATGTATGATTAAGATGTATGCTTTTATTACATTCATAAGCTGATTATGAGTGGTGTTAAACAATGCATTCAAGAGCATCAATAAGCAAGTATTCTGTCATGAATAGCATTTACAATGTGAAATTTTCTCAATGGGATACAACATTTTTGGACCAAATGCTTCCATTTGTCATACCAAATGTGTTTTATGATGAGACTATTCAAGTGATGGCTTGATTATATATTTTAGACAGTTTAACTGGGATGCCATGAATGAAGTATTACAGTTTAAGGCTTATTGACAGATGCCACATAGATGACTGCAAATTTGTATTGTGAAACCAGTCAATATTTGGAAATAGTTTAAAATATTTAGAATGAGGAAAATATTTTGGTGGCCTCTAATGATTAACAGGTCATTATCAATAAAATATATGGCTTGTTCGATAGTTTTGAGGAAGGAAAAAACCTTCAGTTGCCAATACCCTTAATCAAGGAGTATATATATAAATTGCAAATAACAAGAAAGTAAATTTTAGGCCCGTGGAATGGCATGATTAGCTTTGAAAGACACATATAGTTCTTTGTTTTAATTGGACTTCTGGGTAGCGATTATCAGTTTCCTATGTCTGTATGTTTATCTCTTTGGCAAACAAGACCTATTATTGTACTAGAAAAATATCTTGAGAGTTATGGCGATCTTCTACTGCATACTGTGAAATACATAATTTTGGCATAATAAGTTCATTCAGTTTTTTAAGAATTATTCTTACAAAATTTTTTTGATGAATGACTTCAAATATAATAAGACACAAATATATTACATTTTATTTCTTTCTAAGAGAAAATATTATGTTAGCAGAAAGAGTGGGAATATTAAGGTTGCTCAAGCAGAGTTAATTGTAGTATTTATGTAGGATGGAAACAATGATACAGTTAAGCTACCTGTAGACATTCGCCAAAATAAAATCTGCATCTAATGATGATATATGTTCCAAGTTACATAATTTCTTCAAATAATTTGCTTTTATATTTTTTTGAAGAAGTTGTATACTGTAGTGAATAGTGGCCTGATATTGATTGGCTGCTTTAGATTAGATTTTAGGTACTAAAGAAGTTCCATATTATCTTTGATTCCACAAATGGGAGCATCATTTTTTGATAAAATGGGAATGCCAAAGATATGAGATAGAACAAATCTTGCATAAATTTACAGTGGTTCTTACAAACTTTGAGAGATTTGGTATTAAATTGCTTTAGCCTAAGCATTATTTCATTCTGGATATAAATTGTGATCAATTCATTTGCTTCATTTTGTAGTTTACAAATAAAAATTTTGGCATCTTTCATTTGGGAGATAGCTTGAAGAGATTTTTATATGAAGTTATACAAATGATACCTTCTTAATAGATTGGAGCAGCAATTGTTTAAAATTTTTTTGAAAGCTAACAAAATTTCAAATGGAGATTCTGCATCTGATAGTAGTAATAATGACCTATGATGTCACAGAACCAAAACTCTCCATACAATAGTGCCACCCAATGCAAACCAGAGTAATCAATGGATGCAGGAAGGTTTGTGCATAAAATTCCTATCCTGCATCCATTGATTACTCTGGCTTGCAATGAGTGGTGCTACTATACAAAGGTTGTCTCTGTGTAAATAAAGAATGGTGATAATGTGATGTTTAGACTTATAATGACTATGTTAAAACGTAATCTATAATTAATTTAAATTATATGAGAATCTGTCATTTAAATATAAGCTTATAGAGTGGTATGTTATTTTCAAATTTACATAATTTGTGAATTACACAAGTATAGTCTGCAAATGAGGCACTGGATAACTAGACTGAAATTTTAAAATTGAATGGAGATGAGAGATGAACTTTACCCTTCAATAAAAGAAACTGCATCAGAAAAGTACATGGATGATAGCAGAAGAAGAAAGCCTAGATTATAATGCAAATGATAGTTTACAGTAAAATCAATTGAAATCATTACACAGGATGATTATTCCATGCTTGTATAAGATTTTCCTCTGGCAATGTGAGGAATATTGGCTAAATATTTGCTTGAATATATTGTTATGAGATAAAATTGCTGCAACTGATGATTAAAAGTGAGAGCAATTGCATTAACAAATATATATACTATGCTTAGTTTTGTTGATGGAATTTTTATACTTATCAGAGCCCCTGCATAGATCTGATGTTCAGTTTATGAATAAATACATAGTTCATACTTAGAGCATCAATGAAAACCAGTTTAGTTGATAATAAAATTTTTGTTTCTATTAAAATAAATATGTTACAATGATAAGTCTTTAGAAAATGAGTTAGCTCTGTAATTCTTTTGTGCAAATTTAGATCATACATATTGATTATAGCAATAGATCAGGTATTTTGTTTGTTTGGTTTTTTTTGTTCCTAGAGGCTGAAAAAGTGATCAATTGCATCACAGATAGTATTTTTATTTTAGTAGTGAAATATTTTCTATATATGTGGCATCATGATGGGAGATTAGAATTGGAATTCTGTGAGTTGATCTCAGATCAGTCCATAGCTTTATGAGATTGGACTTTGAGAGTTATAGATTTATTGAAAGTATTCCTTTAGTGCATTTAATTTTATTTGCTTATCTACCTTATAGTTTGTCAATTTCTGAATAGATGCTGTCAGTAGATTCATTTATATCAGCAGGTTATAAGCTCTGCGAGTGCTTATTTCTGAAATGGGCAAATTATTTCTAAAGTTAACATTTGCCCATGATTTAGACTTTGCTCATTACTGCACATGTGGATGTAGATTTTTTTTTCCTCATGTGTCATAGCATTAGCCGAGAAGCGAACCCGCTAACCGGGGACAACTGCTTGTAAAGCAGCCGTCGCTGACCTCTCAACCACCAATGCTTGGTGGATGTAGATTTTTGATTTTCTGAATAGATGCTATCAGTAAACTAGTTCAGTGAGTGCTTATTTCTGAAATGGACAAAGTATTTCTAAAGTCAACATTTGCCAGTGATTTAGCATTCTGCTCATTACTACATATGTGGATCTAGTTAATTGATCTTGCATACATATTATAGTCAATAGCACTATATTGAGAAACAACATAATGCAATTGTAGAACATATAAAACAGGAGTGGGCAACCTCTAATATCATTGGTGAATGGAATAGAGTCACAAAGATGCATTGAGCAAATTCAGCAAGTGAGTGATCATGCATCAGAATAATGGTGGACTTTTCATGAGTTTGTGGGAATTTCAAAATGGTATAGTTGTGTGAATTCCATCAATATGTTAAATAGTTGACTGATATTTGCAATGCTTAGTGGAATAAATCTTTGGCTAAAATGTTAGTGTGAGAACAGTTATGATTCTTCTAAAAAAAAATTCTACTGCTGTAAAATGTGAGAATCCATGTTAGAAAAATTACTTTAATTTCTGTCATTTGAAAATTATAAAAAGACACTATTTATAAGTGACATATCTATCTGTTGAAGAACAGTTGGATATACAAAAGATAAAAGGGATGCAGTTAGAATGAGAAGAATTTATTGATATATATTGTAATGAACAGCAAGCAATATTTTATTATCAGAGGGCACCATTAGACCTCTAGCCTAGAAAATTTATAGTTCACTGATGAGACTACCAATTATAAGTGCCTACTACAGCTGTATCAACACTTATATATCTAAAAATCACCTTTAGATTGTGGAGAGCAGAGATTCTTGGCAAATAACAATTGGCATCGGAGATAACAGTAATCAAAATGCAAAACAAATCTAACTACCAATAAAACAAGATTTATTAACAAGATAACAAAGCATAATATACAATCTAGTTGTGGGGTTTAAATACCCCAGAATTATTTCAAAAAGGACAGAGTTTGAATATTAATTAATTCTTTTCAATTAAGCATATAGTATATCTGATAGTTTAAATATTACATTTGTCCAAAATTTATATTTTTAGTAATATTAAATAATCCCTGAAGTAATTAATGACTCAACAATTTATCCAGATGTGCACATATATATTTTTCACAACCAACAATCAATAATCAAGCAGCCTTAATCACTATACATGTTCACACATACAGGCTATTAAAAAAATTAGGCCTATATGTAGTGCACTGATTCCAACCACAGAAAAATAGGGAACAACAATAAACAGGCCTATTAATCACCACGTTATAAAGCAATAAAAATATATAATCATGAAAAGAAAGGTCACTTTACTCATCAGAAAAATATAAACAACTGTGAACATCTCAAGCAGGAATCATAATAATCAATAATGGTGGGTCAAAACATATAAGAAATCCACATGGTAGATAAATATCTAGGAACACTTTATACAATGCACACATATACGTATATGACAATTACTTTAATTTCATATATATGTGACGCAAACAGAGTAAATAAGTAAAACTGCCAACACTTGCAATTAGCACCCATTGAAACAAGTACACACATATATTAATGATTTTAAATATCCCCAGTGGCATTATCTTATTTATTAATTATAAAATATAAAATAGAAAAGCTATCTTTTTTTAATGAACTTCTCTAAAAGTAACAAGGATTGTAATTTACAATCATGGAAGTAACTTTCATTCCAATAAAACTTTATGAGGGAAGAAAAAAAAGATTATTTTAATTTCTTTTTTTAAAAGAATATTTTATGAAGGGAAACAAAAACATTGAATTTTTTTTTTAAAAATAAACTACCATGCAATATCAGATACCTATTATGGGTAAAAATATAAAAACATTAATAAAGAAGTTTATAAAACAGACAAATGTATAAATATAAAATTACATCATTTAACATATCTGTCATTGGCTATTGGTAATGTCTTATACAGTTCACAAGTAAAAATTTACCTTAAGTCCCAGAGAAGATGGTGAAGGAGTTTTTATTTTCTAGAAAGGCTGAATTTTATAAACATACCTAATGTGCAAATGTAAGAAGTAGTTTCTGTGTCTTCATTTATCAGTTTTTTTAATTGTAGAGATTGTTTGTTCTGGTATTTTTCTTTTTTATTGAGAAGTGTGTTTTTGAACTACAGGTTTGATGGTCTAGCACTTTGTTGGTTTCTCAGCAAGTAATATTGGCATCCAATGGCTACAGACTACATACTGGAGAATGAAGTTCTTTTCACAGCACTTTAGCTGTTTAGAGTTTTTAACATAACCACTGGAAAAAGTTCTGAATATAGTATATAGCAGGCTTGATGACAAATAAAAAAAGAATCAAACAGAATGGAATGCAGAATGAATCCTATAATTCAGAGTTGGTCTTTTTATAGCAATAAATTTTTTATTAATTAGCCCATTCATTTGTCAAGAATTTTTAAATTAACAAAGCTGTTTACATTTTTTTAACTGAAATAGGCCAATAATTATTTCATCAATAGATTTACTAGAAATTTCTTAATCTGTTAAACAAATAACTACTTTAAATACAATTTATCCAAATCACTTCGAACACTTTTTAGCAAAACTCTTTATTTGTACATATATACATACATCTACGTTTCGACTGTCCTGCAGTCTTCTTCAGAGCCAGTTCATTTTAATTTCTTAAAAAAAAAATTTAAATGAACTGGCTCTGAAGAAGACTGCAGGACAGTCGAAATGTAGGTGTATGTATATAAGTACAAATAAAGAATTTTGCTAAAAAGTGTTCGAAGTGATTTGGATAAATTGTATTTATAGGATATTACAGCAAAATAAAGAAAAGTGTGATTTAAATAATTACTTTGTCAAAAATTATTTTAATTAGATAAATCTGTAATAATTGAAATATTAAAATCAGGAACAAGGCTTAATAAAAGAAAATTGATTTTCTTAACAGTTTTAATAAAACAAAATAATTAAGAATTGATAAAAGTATTATAGATTAAGCATTGTCCCTGCAATATACATTTTTAAACAGATTTCTAATAATTTTAGTACAAAGTTTTTTTTTTTTCAAACTGAAATAACATTGACAAAACTACAATAAATTCAAACTTATATTAATTAAGTTTTGATACTCTGCCATTCTAAATATTAATGTAAAAAATACTAAAACAGAGTTTAAATATAAAATTTAGTAAGATTTATTGTACAAGAATATGATGGAAAAGCATTAAAAGTATACTTGTACAATAAATCTTACTGAATTTTATAAATCTTACTAAATTTTATATTTAAACTCTATTTTTGTATTTTTTTACATTAAACCTATATTAATGTGCGCACATATATAATACAAGCATATTTTAAAAAAAAATAGCTTAAGAGCTGAAATTAAGTTTGTGCTTTCCCAACCATGAAATATTTTAAAATAACTTAGATATTGAGATAGCAGAGTGCTATCACAATATATATATATATATAACCAAAACTGTCTAACACTATACTAGCAAAAATAAAAATGCAAAACCATAAAACAATACAATACTAGATTAAATTCAAAATTTTACCAAAATCCTTACACAACCATGGTTTCATCTACTACAAATAGACCTTCTCAAGTGAAAATCAACCTAAAGGAAAACATATATATATATACAAACAAACAAACCATCCCATAATTCATTTCAAACTCCACCTTCCCTTAATATCAAAAGAAGTCTTCATAAAAAGAAGAACAAAGGAGACTTTGATGATAAAACTCCTTGATTCTGAGGCTATCAATCTTATGAAGACAAAAGGAGACTTTGATGATAAAACTCCTTGATTCTGAGGCTATCAATCTTATGAAGACTTCTTTTGATATTAAGGGAAGGTGGAGTTTGAAATGAATTATGGGAAGGTTTGTTTGTTTGTATATATATATGTTTTCCTTTAGGTTGATTTTCACTTGAGAAGGTCTATTTGTAGTAGATGAAACCATGGTTGTGTAAGGATTTTGGTAAAATTTTGAATTTAATCTAGTAATGTATTGTTTTATGGTTTTGCATATATATATATATATTGTAGAATTAAAGTTGGATGGAATATTTTTAGTAGAAATAACAAACTTGGAGATATTTTCATTCTGCAGTGGATTGATAAGGGATGGAAATGATATGTATATACATAACATTAGAAGACTTATAGTATGAAATTTTATTTAATGTAATAGAGTAATGTTCTCTGTCAGAGTCATATATAAATAATGTGTAGTCTTTCAGAATTAATGTTCAAATTGCTAAATTAACAAAAATGAGTTCATTTTTTCAAAACAATAATAAAATGCAAAAATGAAATTCTAGTCTTCATGAATATAAATAACACCTGATTGAAAAGAAATCAAATTATTAGTTGAGGTTGTGAAGTATTCATTTTAATAACCTTAAAGACTAATATTATTATTTGGTAATATTAAAAAATTTACACAAGAAATATTATATAATATATTCATAGCAATGACCTCTTTAAACACTAAATAAAACAAATAGCTATTGCCAATTTAGTGATTTGGAAATTGATAATGCAAGATTTTGTAAATTATATATATGAAAATACTAAAACATTAAAATGATAGAATTTAAAAAAATAATTTATATATACAGAAGACTAGATTAAAAGTAAGTAATAGACAGAAAGTTATAGTAGATTAAATCTTTTAAATAATTGAGAAGTTTATTAACTGATAAAACAAGTTTTATTAATGGTAAAAGAATATTCTATAGACAATGGAAATGAAATGTATGAAATTTGAAATATATCATTATAGAGAAGCAATTAGGAAAAGTGAAAAAAAAACATGGAGGCATTGGAGATGTAAATAAAGTGATTTTTTTTTAAAAAAAAAAACAAGCTGGAAAGATGATTAGCGATCTAAATGCATAAATAAGAGTAAATTATTAATATTTAAGGAAATTAAACCATTAAGCATCACATGATCACATTTCCTATACTAGCACATTAATTGTTGATAAACAGAGCAAAACTCTCCATACAGTATTGCCACCTGTGCTAAACAGAGTAATCAATGGGTGCCAGAAGGCTTGTGCATAAAATCCCTATCTAATGCCTACTCATCCAATATCTCCAGACTAGTTTCTGGCTTGTGGCCTTCGTCAGTGAGGAGCTTTGGATCTGAGAGCACTGCATCTAGATCTTAGGATCTAATGCAACCCTCTAGCAACCACCTTTTATCTCTACTTAACTACTAAACCATGAGAATGAAATTGAAAACACAAAAAATATTTTCAATCTAAGCTCAATAGCTTAAATAGTCATATGGGTCTGAACTCAGTTCAGCACCCATACATTTTGGTGTCTTTGGCTCTTTTACAACCATAGCCACCACTATCCTATTAGGCAGGATTGGTGTTAAGTAGAGATAAAAGGTGGTTGCTAGAGGGTTGCATTAGATCCTAAGATCTAGATGCAGTGCTCTCAGATCCAAAGCTCCTCACTGACGAAGGCCACAAGCCAGAAACTAGTCTGGGGATATTGGATGAGTAGGCATTAGATAGGGATTTTATGCACAAGCCTTCTGGCATCCATTGATTACTCTGTTTAGCACAGGTGGCAATACTGTATGGAGAGTTTTGCTCTGTTTATTTAAGAAAATTATGAAGAAATGAGGAAAATGAATTGATACATCTTAGAGCAAAGTAATTAAAAATACATGTGAGAGGATTGCAAAAGATATGAGAAAAAAGATGAAATCTCAAAGGGAAATAATTTGGAGATTTGGCAGTTAACTGATAACAATGATAACTACAATTCAATCAAATTGTTTACTTATCTAAACTATCTTTTTTTTTTAATCATAATATATTTAATTATTCTTAGTTATTTGCTGTGAGTTAATAAATAAATCAGTCCCATTAAGTTATAGATTAGATTATTTCCACAAAGATAGTCTACAAAGTGAATAAGCACAGATATGCAAGTCATAACTTAGTAGCAATCCCATATGAGCTGCAAAGGACAATGTGATAGAAGGTTCTTCATTGTTCAACATATTTACGAATCAAAAATGCCTAGAATATTTTGTTGTTACTATTGTTAGCAGCTGAATTGAATATGTTTCTGCTGTGTATTGAAACAAAACTAAAAAATATGATTTTCTTATGTAATTAAGAAGTTGAATGATTACAAAACTTATAAAAAGTTGATTGTTATAAAATTAATATATACATTAATTATAATTATTTAGATATTATTATCTCTAGTACATGATCAGTTCACAGACTTATTAAATGATAATAAAGTCTGGACGATCTGTGACATATTCTACACAGAATCTAGCACACATCTTCTTCACTAATTCTTTCTCTCTACAGAGAAAAACATTATTTATCAAGATTAAGTTAAAGAGTCAAATGCTTCTAAAGTTCTAATCGTAGCTGGGTATAGGAACACTAGTGATACATTTCTAAAATAATAATAGCAGTCACTTGGATCTGACCAGCTTACATGATGTTATTTTAAAAAAAATATTGATTCAAATGCCAGTTACTTAATAAACAAAATATTATTAATCCAATCATTATTTTAAAAACATGTATAATTTCTCACTAAATATTATATATAATGTTGTATATTATTCTTTTCCCACATATAATTAATATAAATCAGTGACAATCTGGTAGCTACTAATATTATTATATGTATATATATATGATTGATAGAATAAACACTGCTGTTAAAGCAAGGCATATTTCTAGAAAACTACATATAGATAGAAGTGTAATAGTTAAATCACAATCCATGCACATCAGAATGTGAAATCAGATGTTTTAGTAATAATCAATGCAGATCACAATGTCAATTGCTACGAAATAACTATCACAGAGTATAGCAGCTCTAATGAAATATATTTTTGTCACACAGGAGTTAAAGAATTGCAAATAGATAGAATCAGGCTTAAGATTTTAGTATCATTAGAAATGGCTTTCATAAATGGTAAAATATTTTGTTGCTTGAAAGATGATAATATCAAGCTCATGTCAAAGAAAATGATACCATCAGATTGAATTACAGATCAGCATATTGTTCCTTTATTAATATATTTTTGATAAAGAAATTAATTTACAAGAAAAGATTACCTGAAAATAACCTAAAAGTATATAATTGAAATTTTCAATACATTTTGTTGCCTTTTCTGAGTGATAATTGTCATAATTTTCCAGAAGGATAATTCATAGTGATACCATTACTAATCTAAATGATTATCTACAAAGAGAATCAGATATTTTCCTTAGTGAGTTCAATCTTTTAGTTATGTCATTACTGAGCACCTGTGAGATCTTATTGAATAATGCTAAAAAGAATCTTGTTAAATGCTCTATAATGTCTTAAAATTAAGAAGAAAGAAAGATCACATATATCCTAAAAAATATTATTAGAGGTCTTCATCCTATGTCAGGACATGTCTCTAACAGTATTTAAAAATTAAATACTATATTAGACCCAAGATATTCTGTGATTGTCATTTACAAGATTATTTATGGGTCGAAGCAATTTCTATATCAAATAGGGTATACATCATGAAAACAGAATCACTGTGATTGGAAACACACTTATTTCATTAAATTTGACTTCGTAACTAAATTGTTAAATTCTGGATATTTGTTTACTTTTAACAATTCATTACAGTTCATATTATTAAAATGTGAGTTTTAAATAGATTATGTATCATTTTTACCATTGCAAATACATTGAAATTGGAAAAACTATCCATTCGCTTTTATGGATAATTTAAAAGACACATTTAACTTTTACAGATGATCATTAACAGAAAACTATTGTAAAACCAAATATAAATATTATTTTCAAAAAAAGTTTTTTAAAAATATTTACCTCAGTTGTTCTGCCAGGTGAGCATGTAACAAAACCTACATTTTCTTTTTCTTTCATAGATAATGAATCAACACATTTATCTCCTTGCTTTAACTGACCAAATGCATTATCATCTACATTAGGAAGTCTAAAATAACATATTACAAAAGTTATAATGCAGGCTAGTTAATACTCATTTAAACATACAAAGATTCTCTCAAGGAAATGTAAATAGATTGTTTCTTAAATAAAATATAATCATAGGTTTTTTTCATTCCATTTTTACAAAAAAGAAAAAATTGAATACGTAAACTATTTACTAATTCGTGTCATTCCACACTCACCAAACAATGTTTACAATATCCAGTCAAATCTCAGCAACCATTATCAAAGCTAATTATATAATTAGCTTTGATAATGGTTGGCAAAATATGGCTGGATTTTGTAAACAGTATTGGGTAAGAACGAATTTGAATATATATATATATATGCACACACAAAATATATGTACAAATAAGATATGTAAGGTTATAAATAAGATAGAAATTGTGTCTATCTTCCAAAATGTGTATTTAATAAAATTGTTTTGCACATGATTTTTAATTATGATGAAGTATTTATAAAATTCATATAATAAAACAAAACTTTAATTAATATAAGAAATTATATAACTATTTTAACATGGTTGTGGTGTCCAGATTTTCAATATATATCATAAGAGTATGCATTATCTGAAACAAACAATGTGTGCATATATATATAATGTAAAAAATTGGTTAACAGTATTTATCAATTTAAAGTTATGCCAGCAAGGGCATGCTGAGATTCCAAAGATAATTACATATATATTCTATGCATGTGTTTATTAATTAAACACATTTGTACACAAAAATATTCCAATCACTGCTTTAAAGCATATATATTTACATGGACATTATATACAAAAATATTAATCACTGCTTTAAAGCATATATGTTCATTATGTTCAGTGATGAAGTAACTTGTAATGTAAATATTTTAATGAATTGTATAATATACATATTGTAACAGAATAAAAATGAAAATAAGGGATGAAAATAAGGAAAACTTTAGCATGCCTCATGAATTGAGACACCATTTATAATAATATAAATCTAGCCTAAATGTTGAGAGCCATTTGTAACACAATAAAAGTGTAATAGATTCTTATTTAATGTTTCACAGATTTGGACAGTATTTGTAGCAGAATAAAACTGAGTCATGAATGGATGAGAAAAATAACCTTGATATACCCTTTGAATTTGATAACCATTTTTTACAGAATGAAAACAATAAGAATAGGAATCAATGACTTTAGTATAACCTCCCAGCTTAATATACCAATTGCAACAAGGTAAAGTATAATCCAATAGTTGATCGCCAATGGAAACTGAATAAAATAAAATAAAAATAATGCTAATGAAAATGAAGATAATGCTAACAGCGCAATACTGTCTCATAAATAGTAATATGTCCTTGCTGGATAAACCAATTGTAATGGGATAAAATATACAGTATTAGTAAAAGGCTTTGTTAACTTACAAATTTAAGTATATTAATTTATCCTTAATAAAACAGATAAAATTTTCTCTTTTAAAACTATAAATTTACAACATCAAATTATAATGGAATATCTCATCGCTTACACCGACTTATGATAATATAAAGTATGTCTAAATGTGCTAAAACACAGATATTGGTGAAGCTAATTGCAGATAATAAGATTAATGGCTGAATGTTTTCAAGTTTTATTTTCTCATAATCATAGCCAGCAAGTTGAATGAGCACAATGGAAAATGTGTGCAATGAATATTTAGGTTTATGCAAATTGGGTTACAGAGTTCATTTTTTGGAGAGAGAAGTATGCTTCCTTCTGGTTTATAGCATGGATATTAGCTATAAGCCTTACTTCTTTAACTTTACATTTAGAGTCATGGTGCTCTATACAAGTGATGGTGGCCAGTGGAATTTTGGTGTTCCAGGAAAATAGAATTGTATTCATGTTTGTTGAGAGCTCTTTTGTACAAGTATCGCTTGTATAGAGCGCTATGATTCTAAATGTAAAGTTAAAGAAGCATGGCTTATAGCTAATAACATCCATGCTATAAACTGGAAGCATGCTTCTTTCTCTTCAAAAAGTGGACTTACTAACCCACTTTGCATAAATTTAAATATTCATCGCACACATTTTCCACTATGCTCATTCACTCACTGTCTATGATTATGAGAAGATAAAACTTCTTGTAAATGCTCAGCCATTAATCTTATTATCTGTAATTAGCTTCACCAACACCTGCGTTTTAGCGCATTTAGACATATTTCTTGTTTATTTGGGAAGTTTATGTTTTTCTTATTAATAATACAAAATGAAAGTCAATACCTGAAATAACTTTTCAATTACAATATCCAATCATGATAACATTAAATAAATGAAAGATTCTTATTTGACATTTATAAAAATACGATTATCAAACAATGAATTCTCCTTCAAATCAATAAAGCCAAGTTATTAAACTCTAAATCATAATTATCCTCATATATATATATAGTATTTTTAATATTCCATTATAAACAAATGACAACATTAAAAGCTTAATATTTAAATTAAGTTTACAATCAGTACCAATGAGCTTTAAATCTAAGCAAAGTAAATCATTTTCTCTAATGGAATTCAAATATCCATTTCAATGTATACAATTAATATTTTCCTAATGGTTTGTGATGATGGTGTTTTAGTTGTATTTATAGATTGATTATTTCTATAATCTAATATAAGTAACAGGTTAGTATATGCGCAACATTTTGAGAGATATTATTGTCCCCTCTTCTTCTGGTACTGCTGGCCTGATCAGTGACAGTACTATCTTGGGAATTGAACATGGACTCTTAGATTCTTGAATTTTAAGATAACGCTCTAACAAACTGAGCCATCCTGCCAAAGGCTCAAAAATTTTCTAAATATCAAACCTTGCATTCCATTAATAAAGTAGAATGTTTTCTGAAAAATAAACTTACTGACGAAGACTTTACAAGAGTTTCACAAGCAAAAAAAATCATATTCAAAATTACATGGAAAAATAAAAGAATGCCAAAAGAAGAAACTTGCTAACCTAGATGGGTATATCAAAAATCATAATGTACCAAGCAGTGTACCAGTTTCATTTGTTAAAAATCTCAGTTCTAAACATCTAACAGATACTGAAATTTCTGTTCTTGAAAGAGGATTAAACTTTATCAATACATTGTCTAATATGCCTTTATTAGATATAATGGCAGCCACCAAGGAAATCACTCAAAAACTGCCTTTAGAAGAAGCAACAGAATTACGTTGGAGAATAAAAAGAACACTTGACAAGCAACAAAAATTGAAGTCAAAGCTATCTTGTTGTTCTTCCACTTTTTATTTATAATGAATCTTACTCCACCTGTATTTCCAATATTTGCACTTTTATAATAGAGTACATGTCCACTTTTTAAATCAATTGTCTCTTCACCTTTTCTTCTAACTTCACAAAGTTCAATAATGTCCTATTTAATATAAGATAGTTTGTATATTCTAATTCTTGCAATCTTCCTTCATTTGAAAGTGATTTATAGTTGTAACTACCTGAATAAAAAGTCATCATCAAATAGCAGCCTAGGTCCACAATCAGGGGATTCTTAGCACCTACTGCTTTCGTCCACCAACCG
Organism: Epiperipatus broadwayi; assembly: GCA_028023455.1. Lineage (NCBI taxonomy): Eukaryota > Metazoa > Onychophora > Udeonychophora > Euonychophora > Peripatidae > Epiperipatus > Epiperipatus broadwayi. The sequence goes on from JAQFVV010012402.1 coordinate 5,305,591, forward strand.
CTGCCTTGGTTGGTAACTTTACAGCCTCCTGGCAATAAGGGCCATGATTTATTTTTGTCTATCATGATTGTACATATCTATTGGAAAAATATTTATCATTTACACATACATTCATTCTGCCTTATCAGGCAACTGAGAAGAAAGACCATGGTGTTTCTTGATCTTAAACTGAGAGATAAAAAGCCAATAAATTCACCATGCTGGCTAATGCATGTTGGTGAGCAGCCCATCCATGTTCGTATACTATATGAATAATCACATAGTAATAATAGCTGCAATGACAAGAACGTATGGAGCCCTGTTTGGTTCCTTTAAGGCCTCCAAGAGGAATCAGAGGGTCTCCTTTCAGTTGATAGCAAGCTTATACCATACTCTGAATTAAATAAAGAATTTTTCTTTATCTATATTTGAATTGGGTTGATGCAAAGATGGAGCCTCCAAAATTAACGGCTTGTGCATTGGAGTGTCATTTGAAATCCAAGGATTAACTGGAGTAGAAGTGTGAAAAAAAATATCTGTAATATTATTGCATCTTTTATAATTGATGGATAGTAATTATTTATCCTAGAAGATATTATATGAATGGGTTAAAACTCACATATAGATGGAAATAATGAATTACATTTATTTTCAAAACAAGATTTTAGTTAGGTGACCAACAGAATATGCTGTAGCCATCATATTTTAGTCATTAACATGAAATCAAATTTATTGGACATATATTATGATAACATGTGATAAAAACCTTTGTGAGATATAACAACAAGAGATCATATAACTTCTGCTTATATTTAACAAATGCTTAATGTAAACAGAGAAAAATTTTGTGATACTTTGTTGATATATACCATCTTAACCAACAGACTATAGATGTCTCGGTTACAAAATTTAGGTCATTAAAAATTATATAATCAAGTTGGCTTGAATTAAAAATTCTGGAATGCTTTTGTATTTTAAGTTATTAGTTTGATAAAACAAAATAAATTAAAAATGTCTGCTTGATGCAAAGTATATCAGAATAAATGTTCTCACTAATAAATGCTATAAATCAGAAACTAGTCAAATGATGTGTATATTATCTCCAAGCACCTAATAATTCTTACATTGCTTCTAAAAGCAGCTTTAAGTGATTCAAAAATATGTTTGAACATTCAATGTTTATTTGGTCTCAAAATTCTGTGATACTGCAAGATAATAAAAGAAATTTGTATACGTAATCTCTTAAGATTCTACCTGTGATCAAAAATCAAGTATAAATGTTCATTACTGATACGATTAAAACATAGTGGTTGAGTATAATCATGCATTATTTTTTTGGTCAAGGTTATAATTCAAAACAGCAATACCATGAATGTCAACATATCAGTAAAGTGTACCAGAGATGACAAGTTATTAGCACCATACAATAATATCTAGTAAAGAAGCAGAATTAATACTTACAAGTAATAGATGATAATCCTGTGGGATAAATTTTTGTAAATTTGGCATTGATTATTGGAGCCTAGACAAAATTGTTAATGATATAATTTGGAAATTTCCAGCATTTACATCACAAGATGCTAAATCTGTATCTGTCAAATTTGTTAATTAAACAAAAAAAAAAGGAAAATCATCACTACTTCACAATGAAAATCCCAAGCAAGGTACACCATTCTTTGGTAATCACTGCCTGAGGACTACTGGAGCCTAATCATAAAACACATTCAAATGGTTTTATCCCAGTAAGTATGGACTATAATTTATATGAACTAGCCAGCTTATACATAGCTCCATAATCTTTTGAAATGTTTTTTTTATCAACAACAAATATTTATTAATTCAATCAGTGCATTATTTTATCAAACTACAAGATATAATCCTATTTAGATCAGTAAATAAGTATAAATTTTCCTGACAAAATCCAGTGAAACTGCAGGTTAGACTTGACTGCAGTACATATATCAGAAATAAATTTATTTGGTAATACTCTAACATTATCAAATGACCAAAAACATTTAAATTTATTACATTTATTTATATGAAATAATAATAACTTTAAAATCATCAAATAATTGAAAATTCTACTGACAAAGTTTAGGAATTCTGCAAGTTAGATTTGAATGCAGTATATATTTATCAGGAATAAATTTACTGTACTTAGTAATACACTAACATTATCAAAGGACCTTAAAAATTTTAATTTATTATATTTATTTACTTGATATAATAATAATTTTAACAGGCTAAAACATCAACTAAAAATTTAAATAGGATTTACAAAGCAACTAAAAAATTACAGAAAAATTAATTTTATCAAACAATACATTTTTATATTACAGACATTATTGAAGAATTATAAATAGTAAATAAAACCAAGTTATATATCACATGATTCAATTTTATTTTTTATGTAAGTTTATACTCTTGTATATATGAAAACAAATATACTTACTGCAATTCTGGATAAACATTTTCCAGATACCATTTAAATGTTTTGCATTCAAGATTTTTACGAAGTTCAATACGTTCTTGAATACTAAGAAATTGAGAAAAAAAATTAAATATATACAAATATTTAAATAAAAATTTAAAATGCTTAATGGATGAAATCATAAAGCATTCTTTAAAAAAATAAATAAATATTAAAACAAAAATTTCAATGACTAGATTTTAAATTAAAATACAATAATAAAAATTAATTGTTGTTTTTTTTAATTCATGAGAGTAATAAATATATTTAAGATTATCTGGAAATATTTGTGGGAAAAAATGTTCGCACGTCCATATTTATATGGAAAAAAATTATTGTTCTTAAAACATTTAATAATAGAAGATCTTTTTGATGCACTAACTTCAATTTTAAGTATTTTTCTAGATTCTAGACTTACATCATGTTATAACGTTAGTTTTCATACATAAGTATATATGAGTATCTGAGAATTTATATTCTATATTTTTTATAATATACAGAGACATACAATATAAATTTAGAAATAATTCTCTCTACATATATTAAAATGGTATAATCATTTCATGTGATTATTGTCATTCGTTGTTTAATAGTAAAGAGATATAGGAACTTAAGTGCAGAGTAGGTTTTACTTTTTGGAGATAAATTAAGTAAGGCAAGAGAGAAATAATGATTTAAACATATATATACTTAGGAAATAATTGATTCATAACACTAATACATAAATGTCATATTATATGTATATATGAATATGTGTGTGTAGTATATCTATGCATAATTATTATTATTTTTAATATATTATAAGAAAATATATTTTAATGATTACTTAAAATAGTTTATTAGTTAATTTTTAATATTGTTTAGAGTAATTAAAATTATTGACAATAATAATAATAATGTTAGTTAATATTTTAATTTTATAAAACACTGAGTAAAAGTTTGTTAATTTGATAAGCACACTGTCATTATTTTCAAAAATAAGTAACTTAGAAAAGACGGCTTGGGGAATTGTTTTACGATTGAAAGAAAGATGTCTGTAGTTTTGAAATAAAACTAAATGGCTCTTTAAGATGAATTTTAAATTGTTAGCAGGCTAAAATATCAGAATTTTTGCCTAGATCTGTAAGAAAATCTTATTTGAATGTCTTCAAGATGAATCAAAATAAAATATCAGGAATTCTCACCATCTACAGCAATTTAATAGATATGCTAATGGAATTACTTGCAAAGTCATAGCAGTAATAAATGCTTTAGATGTAGTTCAAATGTTTTAATCAAGATTAAAAGCATTTACAATCAACAAGCAGGAAATATTAGAGCTCTAAAGTAAATAATCCAGGAATATTTTTATTAAAGATTATTTAATTTAACATTAAACTTTCTGTTAAAGATATCTGTATAATCTTTAATACAAACTGTCTTAAACTTAATAACTTTTGGGATAAGGAAATATAGTACTTGAGTTATTTATAAGTATTAAAACAGCACAAGACCACCATTAATTTTCCTTCCACAAGCTAGCTATTCTAATTGTAGCAACTCTCTCTATACAATATTGCCATCTAGTGCATGACAACCACAAGCTAGAAACTAGTCTGGGAATATTGGATGAACTAGATGGGATATAAATACACAAACCCTTGACATCTATTAATTATTATAGCTTTCACTAGGTGGCAATATTGTATGGTAAGAATTGCTACTGCTTTATAAGTAGTAAATATATAATTAAAATTTTCATGTGGGTTTATCATTATTAATAATTAGGGGAGTACATTTCTTTACCTTTCAAATCAATAAATTATTAGAGTTTTAAAAAAAAACCATATACAAATAATTTGATGTAAATGTTATAAATTTGAATTTGTATAGACAGTACTGAGTAAATTATTTGAGATCATTAGACAATGTAAATGTTTTAAATTTGAATAATTATTCAAATTTTATTTCATACATGTTAAATGGATAAATGTTAAATATTTGTAATAACTTATCATACTCTTCTTATAAGTAATAGCCTAACTCGATCAATTTAAGTTCATATTTATAAAGATGTGGAGTTTGATATGTGCATGTATATATTATTTATATAATATTATTAATAAGCATGTTTGAAGTCGTATTACATGTATATTGTTATGTCTTGAATATATAAAGAATGCAAATGTGAATTTCTAGCTTACTTGTACTTTTGCTACAATATGTATGCTTGAGGATGTGCATTCCTGCTATGTGTTGAGTAATAATATTCATGTCCCTTATTTGTATATATTGTTACATTCTGTATATTGCATGGAATTCCTGTCCTAGAAGGATTAGTTCACTACTTCTTAATGCATATTGGTATAACAATGTTTATGGGCATATGTATTTATACATACATTTGAAGGCAGACAAATGTATTGTTATTTTGGAATAATAATGTTTATCTTATTCATCTGATTATATCTGAATACTATGATTCATAATACACACATATCTTGTCTTTGCTTTTTCGTACTGACCTTTTGGTAATAAATTTATTTTATCAAAATTAACATGTATAATAAAACAATATATTTTGGTCATGATTTTAAATTTTGTCTAAAGATTTTATTTTCATGTTTATATAATTAAATGAATTTATGCACACTCACATTACGTGATACATTAAAGTATAATAAACTATATTATAGAGTTCAAACAAGATTGCATAATGTTGCCATTATATAAATTAAATTACATAATAATAAAATTTAATTTTGTAATTTGTATAATTTTCTGAGTATATATTTTAATTATTGTGACTTCCTATTGTGTGCTGCATATTTATGAATTATTTAGGAATTAATTTTCTTTAGAACGCAAAGTAAATAAAACCCATAGTGGATCAATTTCTTCAAGCACTTTAATACAAGTTACAATATATAATATGAATTACAATATCTACAAGATGTAATATTTATATGAATTCACACTCTTCTCAATTACATAAATCCCTGCTCCATTGCTTTGGAATATAAGTCTCTTTCACTTAATACATACTCAATAGTTAAATAACAAATAGAAGGCAATACATTATTGTTGCCATGATTAAAATTTTTTAGGGTGATCTGTTTTAACCCTAGTCAGCTTGCATACCTTCAGAAGTTGAGATCTTGGGTAATAAGATGTCCCCCGCTGGTTTCTTTTGCTTATTTTTTTCAATGGAAATCTCAGTTGACCCAAAATGATGAAGATGAAAAAAAAAAGCACTCCTTTTTGTGTTCCAGTCTTTTTATGCTTTTTTTTGCTCTTTTGTTTTCTGGAGTAATAATATAGTTCATGAGGATCTGGGTGGAGAGTTTTATTAGTTCAATCTTTACTGTAACTTTAATTAGTAAATATCTGATACTAATTGAATTTTCTCCTTTATCTGGTTTTATTTTTTCTTTCGATAATTAGTTCCTATTACAATATTTCAACTGAATATTTTATTTAATTAATATTTGATTTCCTCTATTACTTTATTTCTTTTTAATATTATTTTTATCTCTTCACGTAATTTTAATATGCATACATTTCCATGCTACAACATAATGATCATATTAAATAAATATATATTATATAGTTAAACTACTAAACATCACATGATCACTATCTCATACTAGCACAATAATTGTTATTAAACAATTCAAAATACAGCAAAACTCTCTATATAGTATTGCCATCTTGTGCTAACAAGAGCAATCAATTAATGGATGCCAGAAGGCTTGTGCATAAAATTGTGCTAGTATGAGATAGTGATCATGTGATGTTTAGTAGTTTAACACCAATCCTGCCTAATAGGATAGTGGTGGCTATGGTTGTTAAAGAGCCAAAGACACCAAAATGTATGGGTACTGAATTGAGTTCAGACCCATATGACTATATAAGCTATTGAGCTTGGGTTGAAAATATTAATAGTGTTTTCAATTTCATTCTCATAGTTTTGTAGTTAAATAGAGTTAAAAGGTGGGTGCTGGAGTGTTGCATTAGATCCTAAGATCTAGGTGCAGTGCTCTCAGATCCAAGGCTCCTCACTGATGAAGGCCACAAGCCAGAAACTAGTCTGGGGATATTGGATGAGTAGGCACTAGATAGGGATTTTATGCACAAGCCTTCTGGCATCCATTGATTGCTCTTGTTAGCACAAGATGGCAATACTATATGGAGAGTTTTGCTGTATTTTGAATTGTTATTATATAGTTACTTGTTGGTTGTGTAATTCATTATTAAAACAAATATTTTAATAATGGTTTGATTTTTCGTCAGACACTCACATTTCTGACCACTACAATATACATATATATTTGAATTTATTTCATTTTAAAATAATTATATATATACTATAACTATGTAAATAGTTATAATTTCTTTCTACAATCATCATATTCACTTTTTGCAAAGAAATCAAATATTTTAAATTGTGGTTCAAAATTTTTCAATTGAATAGTTATCAAATATTAAATGTAGTCACATAAATTTTTGCATCATTATTCAAAAAAATAATCAAAATACATCAATTGCTCAAAATATCTTAATAATATTAATATGATAAGAAAACAAGTCATCCATTGATTTAATTAAACAAAGTGTAACTCAACAGCTTCACACACAGTACAAATGGACAGTTGTTTAAATATAGGTTGCTATTATTGGTCAGAAAATGTAGTTATGAAAAAGTAAATGATTTTAGTCTCCTAAGCGGAAGAAATCACTGCCAAAAGAAGTTTTCCAGTTATTGACTGAAACTAATAAGCAACGTTTGCATTTCTCATGAATGGTATTTTTGATTGATTAAAAATTTACCTATAATGCTGTTTTAGATAGAGATAACAATGTACATAGCTAAGGGATAAATAAAAAGACAACTACTTTGAGGGGATCATGAATGATGAATAAAGAAAAGTTACAGGTAGAGCATTGTTTATTACCACCAGTCTTTATGCTTGTATTCTTGAATAGAACATTTTCTGAGAGCTATAAATATAAATTGCAGAATTCTGAGTTATTTGAAGATCTGTTTAAAATCAGTTTACTGTTAATCTTATTCATATTTTCTACCAAGATAAAGATTCCAAGTAGTTTAGTTTGAAAAAAGTAGGAAGGCTCCCTTTTTTAAACACTATTGTTTTTGCATTTCTCATCGTACTATTTATTAAATTATTGCATTTAATCGTGTTTTATTATTGCATTTACTTCAACTAGAAAGATTAACATTAAATGTAAGAAAATATGTCTTTTCACTATATGTTGAATATTTCTATAATTTTTTATAACATAACATCGTTCTGTTAACTTTTTATTATTATTTACAATTATAAGATTTCTATCTAAATAAATATTATTTTATAGTTTCAGTTTTATTTTAACAATTTCATTTGTCATAACGAAAAAAGGTACTAATGTGATAGCCGGTACAGGCTGTTTGATGGACCAGTGCAGTTATATTTATGTGTTTTGTTCTACCAACAATGCCATGAAGCGGCCTGTACCGGCTATCATAGTAGTACCAATAATAATGTAAAATTAAAAAAAAAAACCATATTCAAATATATTAATAAAATAACAGAATTTATAATAATAAACACACAAATTATTTTAAAAGTATTCAAAAATGCATAAAAGATGGGTGCATGGGCTGATCTCTGTGATCTACTTACTTTCCATAAGGTCTACTTTTTGCAGAAGGTCTTGCTGCATAGTAAAATCTTTTATACTCATCCATCCACACTTCAGCGATACGTTGAGTGTTCCTGTAATTATTAAAGAAAATAAATAAACAACAATTATAAAAAAACTTTGTTGCTACAGTTTATATATAATCTATTCTAACAAAATGTCTCATGATTTTCTCTATTTACATATAACATTTACTCTTAAAAACTTTACTTTCTATTCTACTCTAAAGAGTCATCTACAGTATAAACCTGAGTGATCAATTGGACACCAGATTATAAAGCCATTGACATGCCCATTGTATAATATATAGCTATTACATCTACATTCCCAGACTAGATTCTGATTTAGAGTCTCCTTCAGTTAGAAATTTACTTATTAAACTCATAATAGATGGCTGTTGAGCAGAATGAAGAGAACTATTCCTGAAATATATATATATTAGCAGAAAAAATCTATTTGAAATTTGCATAAATAAGTAAATTCTTTAAAATTGTATTTAAATAAATATGTACATGGGATAGAAAATAATATACAAACTAAAATAAATAATTTTTTGTTAAAATAAGATGATTTGGTGGGGGAGGAGGAGGTTATTATAATGTTCACAGACATATTCAAACAGAGCTGGAGCTGAAAATAATTTGTTGTAAGCAAAATACATTACTATATTTTATAATATGAATTTGGAATTTATTATCACTAATATTTTCATTGTTAATAGATAAAGAAACAAATCTCTTATCTATTTTATGCTTGAAAGACAGCCATTTAAAGTAATTTTACTGTTTTATAAAACAGTTGTGTCAACTTCATTACTAATGATATGAAGTGTAAGGTAAAGCAGGTGAAAATATACACGTCTCAATAATGGTTTTAAAAAAACACAACAACTTGTACTCTTAAATCAACTTCAAAATCACACAAAGAAAACTGAAACTTCTTATGTACATCAAAATTTATTCAGAGTAAGCAATCAAAAATAAAAACATTTTAAAATAGCAGTAATTAGAATTATGCAAAAAATTTAAGCATGTGAAGCCAATTAAATTAATTCTGACTACAAATATATAACAAAAATTAAAAAAAAAAGGGATAGTATAAAGGTTGAATCTTGACATATTTTTTGTTTAATAAAAAAAAAACATGCATAAAAATATATGTAGTGTTGTCAATTTTGCTTCTTACCTTTATTCTTCTATGCCCATTTATAATAGTGTTCGAAATACATCTAAAAATTTGATTTCTAACTTATCATCATTACTGTTACATATCAATTCAGATTACTTAGTCTTTTTATAATTTTGTTCTACTTGTTAAAAATTCATAACTATTTTATTTCTTTCTTTCTTTTTTTTTTTTTTTTTACATATGTGTTTATATGTGCCATATAACTTTTGTGCTACTATTCAATTTTTGTATAAAATATGGTATTACTATAAATAAATATTTAACATTTTTTTCATAATATAATAATGTATTATAGAAGAAAAAAAATCAATGATCCATTATTATATTATGAAAAAGAAATAATAAAATTAATCTTTAAATATTGTTACACTTAATGACACTTTTGAATCTGTTTCATTTCAAACAAATTTTTATAGTTTAGAATTAATTAGAACATTTTTCAAATTTAAATCACTCAGACTGAATCTTATTTTATGTTTTCATCAATTTAAGTAAGGAAAATGATTTATGTAAAGAACAAAATTGCAAGGCTTAAAAAGAATAAACAATTACAAAATAATAGTTAAAACTATTACAGATTCATTCTAGATCCAAATTCGATAAACTATGATTGTGTTTATGAGCCAAATGTGGCACTTTCTTATCATGATACACATAAAAATATTTTTTATTTTCTCTTGTAATTTGTCTCTTAATTTTTATTTAAATTTATACTGATATTTGTTGATTAACATAAAGTTTGGTTTTGTTTATAAGTGATTTGCTTCAGATTATTATTTTAAAGTACATTTTGAAAATATTATAAAGTAGCTTTTCAAATATTTGAAGACCGATATGCTCATAAAAAAAGTTAATATTATTGTAGGATTATTATACCTATATATTTAATATTGAAATACAATTATAATGTATATACTTTAGATGTAACTAAAGGGAATTTGAATCCAGACTTTCACCCCACAATCATGTATTCTATCCAATATAACCAATACACATGAGATCATTTATCTTTTTCACCTGTATGTAGTCATGTAAATCGCTTATATTGTATATATATATTGTACATTTTTGAAAATAATATGCTTTAACTTTGGTGGGCTAGAACTAAGTGCATTACAGCTATTGTTGGTAGAAGTTTGACAGTATTAAATAGGGTGTCAATTAGAATAAAAATTTCCAATTTAAAGGGTATAATTTGTTTTTATGTGTTATGCAGCATAAATTAATATTTCAGCACAGTTTTAGCATGGCTTTAATAAAATTAATTAAATTATGCTTTTATAAGTATATTCTGTAAAATTAATTTATGTATTGCTGTTCTGATTTAAATTTTCTATGTACACGCAATAGTAAAAAAAGTTTATATATACATAATAGAGAGTGCAATAGATTAAGCTGTATCTAGCTATGAAATAACTAAACAAATTCATCACCTCTATGTCAGCATACTAAAGAATAGTGTGGATCTGTCTATTCTTAGCACTTCTGATGTAAATAAAGTTTGCTAATCGAATTAGAAATTTCAGATTGGAATTAATATTAATGCCAGATATAAACCTGAGTTAATACTTAATTAAGCATAGGATAAAGATTAGTCTCATTTTTAATAACCCTTGTTATTAATTGAATAAAATTCAAATAATAATAAATATTAATTCTCACAGCATTAGCACTAATCCACAATTGCAAGTAAGATTATGTTACATTGATGGTATTTCACTTTAATTTATTCCCTTGCAGCTATCTTTAAGGTTCAATTATAGTTTTGTATTCATTTGATGGTGAAGACTAGAAATAAAACAGTATTGATTTATTAATTAAAAAAATATCTCACGTCAATTTTGTATAGAGAAAATAACAAACAAGCTGTAACCATTTTGATTAGCAATAACTTTGTTCCCAGGAGCAAGAATGCTTGTGAGAGCACACATTTTTTTGCTTAAATTTTGAAAATATACATTTTTGTAGCTGGTTTATATGTTTAGGATTATTTTATCAAAATATTTGCAGAATATTACAAGATTATTTATGATTAAATATATTTTAGTTGAAAGTCAAGAGCAATAGTAATATTATAAAACGAGCAAGTTCTGTAGGGTACATTTTAAATTTTAAAACAGATTTATGTTGTTTTTATGTAATCTTAACAGTAATTCTTTCACATTTTAGAAATTGATTTAAAACAGTTTTTATTTTTAAATATTTTTATTGATAATTAACTCAATAACAAATTGATTGTAAATAAAACTAAATTTGCTAATTGTATAGAAATTTTGGAGTAGAATATTGAATGCCAAGTCTATTTCATATACATTAATGCTGTATAAATTAATATTTATTATTATTTGACTTCTGTTTGGTTACTAAATCTCTGCCAAATTAAATATGATTTCATAATTAATAATGTCATATTTACATCTAGCATTAATTATTAATTCTACTATGAAATTTCAGCACAATCAGCAAACTTAGTTTCATTTACATTAAAAGTGCAGAGAATAGACGAATCTGCTCTACCTTTAGATTGCTGATATAAATGTGGTGGATATTTTTAATTATTTTACAGTGAGAGGGAATTCAGTCAATTACACACACACACACACAGCAAATGAAGATAAATATTTTGGCTGAAAACTTTGATATTAATGTAATAAATATGTACTTATTGAAACCAATTATTATTATGACTTACTTGAGATAGGTATTAGCATTTCCTTCTGGAAAAGAATAAGGATGGCGCTTTCGAAAAACATGCCCAACTCTACTGCATGGAACTATATCAATACTTCCTCCACACATCCAAACTTTAAAAGAGATCTCTTTTTTTTTTTAAAAAAAAAAAAAAATATATAAATAATGTCACCAATGATAAAAATCTACAGATAAAAATTTTAAATATATAAATTATATGTTTTAAATATTCTCTATCTAAAAAATGAAAAATAATTAGTTCTAATTTTTACTTAACTAGTAAATAAAAAACAAATAACAAACCAAAGTTTTCTCCTCCCCAAATATCCATCATTGTATCATATTTTCCGAGAGTTTCAAACCACTTTTTTCGAATGACAAACAATCCACCAGCAATTACAGGAGTCCTATAAAAATGAAATTCATACTTACATTAGATTAATAGATAGATAGCACTTGATGATTAAACATTTTACATGTACATATACATTTGTTGTCTATGCGATGTTCTTTGTTACAGTAAATAATGTCAAGAAAACAAGACGATTCTATAAATAGTAACTCATAATCATAACAGGTGTATGATGATATTTTACTTTGTAAATGCAATTTCTTTTAGTTGTTTACCATATTATAAACTAATGATTGTTTGAGCTATATTACTAAATTGCATATATATCTATCTCAGTCTTTGTATATATAAGAACACATTTAAAGATCCAAAAGTACTTTAACTCTAAATACCAGAGGTTTATTCTTAAATAAAGAAATTGAAAAGACTAAACTGAATGGCAAAAGTGAAGATCAACACGTATGATTTTGTTTGATGTTCAATTCTCTCACTTCTAGTGCTCGAACTTACTTGGTGTGAACTCTTGAATTACAAACCATTCATTTACTCTTTTCTGAGTTATAGTTGCTTAAAGTATTTCATACATATATTTACGTGGGCATTCAAATATAAATTTATATGCATTTTCAGATAAGATAATTTTAAAATTAAAAAATATATATACTTTTTTAAAAAGTTATCCATTAAAACAATTTTTACAAAACTTTATAAAGGATATAATTCAAAAACTAAATCATTCATTTATTTGAAAAGTTTGTTAATCAAAAAATATAACTTCTATTTACAGAAAATTAAACTGAAATGATTATTTATGGTCTGAATAAAAATCTTATTATGACCAAATTGTGAATTGGGATAACATTTAGGCAATTACAAGCCGTTAGTATAGTGGTTAAGTCAGCATACTCATAACTATAAGAACAAAGGGTTAATGTTCTGGTTAAAAAACAAAACAAAATAACAAGTAAATAAGCAAACAACTCTGTATAATATTCTAGACAAAGTTCTATAACAATCAATCAGATTCAATCCATTTAATGATTCTAATTAAAACATATCCCATTATTAATATTATTATTTAATCATAAATGTTAATTATAGATTAAAAAAGAATCACAGTTAACAAAATATATTAATTTAAACATAAATCACTATAAAGTACCACTATTAAGTATCACAATGAAATTCTTTAGCTTATAATTAGAGTGTTTCGAAGATAAATGGAACAAATATCATCATTGCAAAATTAATACAGTTAGTTTGAAGTAATAGCCATAATCATAACATCAAAAAACAACCAATACTTTACAATTTCCAAATAATACTTAGCAAAATAAAGTCATAATCATCAGATTATTAAACAGATACTGATAAATTATCATCTAATAGTCATGTTTAACAAAGTTTATATCAGTTTTCAAATAAGTGGTTTGCCAATATATTTTTAATTATCAAAATAATTTCAATAAAAAATAAATATTATTTTAAATCAAGCACACATATTTTTCAATAAAAATCACTGAACACAAAGTCTACAAAATATTTACTAATATATGCATTTATCCCAGCAGGTTCAATCACCTGTGAATCCTTACTTGAAAGACTCTGTTGGGTCACTGCGAAGAATCTTTTGTTCTTTTGTTAAAGGAATCCATTTGAAGTGCAAACTCCAATCAAAACCTGAGATTAAAAATAATAATATAAAATTAGATTAATTTTTTAGCAGTATGTATATATTTATGTTTAGATATAATCCAAAAAAGAAAATAATATATAATAAAAATATTTTAATTTGTAAGAAAGTAAAACATTCTATTATTTAATTATTATAAAAATCATAAAGTGATCTATTTTAAATGTATTCCATTTACTGCACAAATAACGTTTAATTGATTAACAAAATGTCATATGGTCTCAATTATTATTTTAAACTATAATTCTGAAAGTAAATTTGTAAAAGTCAATACTTAGATTAAAAATAATTTGTATAACTCCATGCATAGCATTTATCCAATGCTAAAAAATTTTAAAAATGAATTATATTTATTTTTTGCAAAAAAAAAAAAAAAAAAGACAATTAAAAAAAAAAAGAAGTTTATTAACAAATTTTACTACATAATTAAAAGTTGTTTTTTTAAAAAAAAAAAAAAAAAAAAATGTGTAACTTAACAAATTTCAATGCATAATTAATATATTTAAAAAAAAACAACAGCAAACAAACAAACTACAAGTTATTTATTATCTTTCTCACCATCAGTTATCTATCAAAAACACATATCACACAATAAATCATATCAATCTCTTCAAGACTTTCTGCCTCTTGCACTACTTCTCAAAAACTTAGAGCTATTTCTTTTTTTAAGATAATCGATAACCTTTTTCCTTTTTTTAAAGTCACTTTTCTTCTCGTATTCTATAGTTCCATCTTTCACAATTCTTCTGCCTCTAAGTGCTCATAATTTTTCTATCTTTTTGTAATTTCTTAAAACAAAAAACTTTTTTCATTATTTTTCAATGCTTGATGTTGATAATATTATCTTTCCAAATTATCATTTCCATTCTACTTTAAAGCTATATATATTAAAGCCTCTAACTTTCCACTCACTTTTTTTTTAATTGATCATAATTCTGCTCCAAATAAAATTACATCCAAAACAAAATATTTAATAAGCCCCCTTTTTATATCTAATTTCAATAGTCCATAAAGTTTAGATATAACAATTCTCAGTGTAATTTCTTTATTACTACTTTCAATATCAATTAATCAACTTTTTAATTAGTTATAAGTATTATCATATTTTAAAACTAATTTTCACTTCCTTAATTTTATTTGCATTATTTTTTCCTCCAAACTTGCTGTAAGTTCTTTCAATTCTACACAAAATTTTACTAGGCTCATCTTTACTATCTACAAGAACTATCATATTATCAACACATATGACACCATGCTTATTAGACAATGAATTAATAATTCATTAGGTAGAAGATGGACAATATCCTTTTCTTATATGGTGTCTTATATCTACCTCTTTTATGAAAGACAATCAACTATACAAATATCTTTTTTCTTCATGATAAATTTTTTAATAACCATCTTTCTATATCTTTATTTTTTAATATGTTCTTTTAAGTAATTCTCTTAACTCTATCCAATGTCATTTCAAAATAATAAAAACAAAGTTTCAATTATTTTCCTATCCTTTATTCCGATTTCTTAATAATAATTCTTACACTTCAATTCTATTTTATCATTCTATCTTCTTAAAATATAAACTGCTTTTCAAACAAAATGAAATTTATTATAGATCTTTTAACCAATATGGAAAATTAACCAAATATTTGAAAATTAAAATATTTATTGAATTAGACATTTTCTCTAGTGGAATAGTAGCAATTACACATTTCCCCCCAACCTCTCTTATAGTCATAAATTACATTACAAGTATCAACCAATCTAAAAAATAGGCAAAACTCTCTATACATATTGTCTCTCAGTGCAAGCCAGAATAATCAATGGATGCCAGAAGGCTTGGTATTCATGTGATGTGTATTGGCTTATCAACCAATCTCATTGACAACTACTTATTTTTCTAATAAATTATCACTTTTATTTTTAATCACTATTTAATTTCTTTATACCCGCATTTCTCAACCAAATTATTCACACTAATATAAATTAATTCAAACTTAATCTTTCACTTTAATTTCTCAAATTATGAACATTAGCCCAGCTGTTAAAGTTGCTATACATACAAGTATGTAGAAAAAAAATTCATATTTTTCCTTTTTTTCTATAGCATTTTAATAATTATTTCATTTAGTACAAATTCAATGCTTTTTGTTTTATTTTCTTATTTCTTGTATAGTCTACTGCATTTATTACATTTTTAAAAATGTCTTTGAATAATTCCCATATTTAATGTCAATTTATTTTATAAATTACTTATATCTACTTTCTTATTTAACAAATTAAAAGTTTTTTTCGAACATTATCAATTACTGATTTCCTTCTTGTTTCAATTTTTTTTTTTTTTACAAAATAATCTCAATACTATTCTATAAAATTGTGATCAATGAATTCTTAATATTGTTTCCAAATTTATTTTGAATTAAAACATGATCTAAGTGAAATCTATTGTTTATCATCTGAAATTGTTCAAGAGTAAATATTTTTCTCATGATTTTTAAATCAATGCTACCAAACTATTTTTTCTACAAAAAATGTACTAATCTTTTACTTTCTTATTTGTAACCCCAATCCATAATCTATAATTTTACCATCTCTTCCCTGTACTACTATGATATTACAATTTCCCAAATATTATTATAAACTATTTTTAAACATTTTCAATTTCTTTTCATATAATTTCTATTCATCAATAGTGCAATTATTAATTTCCTTAATAAAAAGATTTTTTTGATTCTGTATTCAGTCTTATTACTATTACTTTTATCATTTATAAAATTCTCTTTTGTCCTTAAAATAGAATTATGTCCATTTTTATTTCTAAATTTTGTATGCTTCACTTTTTTTCTCTCCAGCTGCTCAATCTTATCATACAGAATCTTATGAAATATAGTTTTTCCCTTTCTGACTAAAATTTCCCATCTTCATTGACTTATTTTATAGTCCTAATATTCCAGGTATCTAATCTTATATTTTAAATTCTAATAGCTTTTAGCTGATTTAAAATACTGTCACATCTGGAAGCCCATACCTTCAATAGAAAAGATTTCTATTTATTTTCTTCAGCCATCTCAGTTATACTTTTAAATAATTCTTTAGGCCTTATTATTTTATACATAATCATCTTGTTTTCCAAATATTAAGATAGGTCTTGGATTTTGTTATTTTTCTTATACATTTATTTTTTACTCTGTTCAGTTAATAGTATATGTTTATGTTAGTTACTTTTCATAATAATTTCATTATGTGAAATTGAGAATGGGGTTGAATAAATTAGCATTCAATTCATGAATTGTCAAGATGGAACAATTATCACACAACTACAAAAATAGGATGCTAGAATGGAAAATAGCTGTAAACTATTCACATCGATAATCAAAAATCTAAAGATATTTGTTTTACATACATATTTTGAATCTGACTAATGCTAAATTGTAGTCAAATGATCTAGTTGAAATTGATAGTTGTATATTTCTTTTATAATTTTCTTATTTTTAAAATAAACATACAAAGTAATAGTTAAAACTCCATAGTTTAAAATCTAATGGTTTAAATAAAATAATCCATAAAACACAATTCTGAAGGGTTTTAAAAATTTCAAATAATAGCTGCAGTCTCAGCCCATTATGTTATTTATACAGAGCTTGCTTATAAATATTTAATAAAGAAAAACCATCTAAACAAATTCCAGTTCTCTGGTTTTCTTGATTTTATTTGAACATAGAGAATATGCTTATATTAATGTAGATGATCACCCAAAATCCATATCAATATTTGACACTATTGTAGTTCTGTTGATTATCTACATGTAGAAAAGCCCAGCAATGACACAATAGACAGATTTTTTATTTAATCTACTTTAAATCAATATATATTTACATTTATTGGCATTTAAGATTAACCAATTATTATTTAACTTTTTGTTAAATCTTCATTTACAAAATTTTCAATAAGATTATAAAAAACCCGTTAAAATAACCAAAGCTCTATTATCTCCAAAACAAAGGTCATTTGAATGAAAAGAACATTTCAATAAATTATTAATAATGAATATCAAAATCGAGGATTGAACTCTGAGGAACACTGTGATTAATTATTTCAGAATCATTGAAATCATCATTAATATAATAAACTGTATTCTACAATTTAAACCATTCAAATATATAATCTCTTAATACAATAACTTTATATAATTAATAATAAATCATTAGAAAATAAGTCAAATATTTTTTTTAAAAATCCAAATATACATCTATAATATTGTGGTCTTTTTAAAAAAATTCAATGAAATATGATTAGATGAAGCAAATTTTGTAGATTATTTGGTAAAAGCCAAATTGTTTGTTTAAAAATAAATTATATTTAAGGAGAAAAACAAACAAACAAGATAATTCTATCCTTAATGTACATTTTCAAAGTTTGAGATAATACACATAAAATAGAATTGATTTGGTTTTCCAAACATTTCCTATCTCCATTTTTATAAATAAGAATAAACACTAAAGATTTTTACCAATCTGAAAATATCATTGAATGTATAAAAAAAAAATTAACAAAATATTTAATATTTTATAATAGAATAAAAATATTATCTACCAATATATTGACAAAAATACTATCCAAACCAATACATTTCTTATATCTGATTTTATATAGAGATTCTAAGATCTTAGTTGCACCAATCTCCCTAAAAATGAAAAAGTTTATGATAGAAATCCTATAGTCAGACATATTAAGTTCTACAACTGTTAGGATATTTTTCCTTTTCCACATAATAGTGATTAAAGTAATCTGAAGAACTTAGAATTATTCGTAATATCAATGGATACTTCATAAATCTGTATCCTTGAAATCTGTAAAAATCTTTTTTTTATGCTTATTAATAATAAACCAAAAGTTTTCAACTTTACATGATTTTAAAGAATTAATTTAATTAATCAGAATTAAAAACAATTTTCAATTCAAATATATTCTTATTTCCTTATTTAGGATTTCCAGTTGTGTTTTAATTTCTTCATACTATACAATTTGTCTTTTCTGTTTGTTTTAGAGATTAATTCATTGATAATACATAATTTCTTTTTATATTCTGTTTTGTCATAGAGTCATGTATTTTGTAAAGAAGCAAAATTCAATAAGTTCTTTAATCTTATCCCAAACAAGGAAAAGGCAGTACAAACATTATCAGTCTCTAAGAGTTGGTTCCAGCTATGTAGATAAATTTTAAAAATGTCATCCCTTATAAAATAATATTTTAAAACTTTTTTTCTAAAAGCAATATTTTTGAGATATTAGCAAAGATATGTTGAATAAAAAAACAACAATACATATTTAAATAATATTGAATAACAGAAGTAATTTCTTATTATATGTCTATATTTAATGCTGAATTTATCATTTAAACTAGAAAGAAAAATTTCAAGTTATGATAATATTACTTCCAGCCATGTTTCATGAGCAGTTTGAAAAGTAAATGAAATATTTTTTTCTTTTAGTAAATGTAGCAGTGAATGGCATACATAATACATGCAAAAGTTTCTACTTAAAATAGAATTTTCTAGATGACTATGTTACTTTTTAAAATCTGGCCATTTATATATGATTATAAATGACCAAATTCAAATAACAACATATATTTGCTCTTCCATCTTATAAAAACTTGTAATTGAAAACAAATAGATTGGTCTATATAAGTGGAAAGTTAGGTTAAAAATAAGACAGCCACTCTTATCTTTATAAAAGTCGCTATTTTATGTCGAGGTTTGAGAGGTCCCTCTATCAGCAAATAAAAATATTGTTTGACTATTATAAACATTCAAGATGCACATGTTATATGTTAAAACCTGTCTCTAAAGTATTTATATAATTTAATATTTATTTTGTTAAGATGGAAAAAAACATTCATTCTCCTTGAACAAGTGTCTTTTTACTTAGGACTTAGATTTGAATGAAGTAACAAAATGTTGTCACTTTACAAAAACAATAACAACAAACTTATTACTAATATACTAATGATTGATTAAATGCTATTATATGACAATTTAACCAAAATTTTAGGTAAAATAATTTAAAATTAATAACTTTAAATTTATTTATTTTTAATTTTTATTTTATAACAATGAATATATTTTTTCAGCTTTATTGTTTTTTTTAATAGTATGTTAATATTATGGAGTACATAATTTTAGGTCTTTATTATTATGAACTATAATGACATTGTGAAAATTAAACCTTCAATCAAAAGCATAAAAAAGTTAATATAGTATATTAATAACTAACAGAATAAAACAACAAATATTCAAATCATAAAACAAAATTTAAAACTACCAATAGCAACAGTATCAAGATGTACATCAATAAAAGTTATACAAAGATCTGATTTAAATTAAATTAGAACTCTACTAATATATAATCTCTATTTGAGCTGAATAATATATATAATTCATAAAACCCTTTTCATAATATTTAATTTAAATCTTACACAAAATTATTATATCAAATGAACATACAAGACATGTTAATGTACCAATAATTTACCAAAATGTTTTCTCACATTGCACATATTTATATAAAAAATTTCTAAAATCAAAATTTTCAACAACAGATTTATTCTCAGATACTTTCAAAAAAGAGTTGGAAGAGAATTCATTTTATCATAAATTTGACAAATCAGATACAGAATTAATGTTAATCGCTTTTCTCCTTCATCTTTTAACATTCAAATTTTGCTATCTTTAACCCCATTTTCTATTTTCAAATTATAAATATTCATTTACAAATATTTGCTTATCAGATATAATATTAGGCAAAAAATCAGATATTTATTTAACTCGTTTTCTAACAAGTATAAATCTTTTGTCATCGTAAAAATAAAGCTAAGTTTTATTTAGATTTATATTTAGTATTGTAATTATAAATATGCGACTTTTTTCGCATGCGTTAGTGAAGCTATAATTATACTTAAAATAATGTGTAATAGGTCTGCTTAGCACTTTCGAGATTTAATGTTCGAATCTCATACTCATAGCTTTGTGAATGAATACTGTTGTTATTTATTGTACACATATGCAAATGAGTTTAAATATTTAATTAGTCCACTGTTTAGAGAGAGAAAAGCATGCCTCTCTTCTATTAATGGCACTGGGATCATTTGCAATGTAAAAAGCTTCTTTAACTTTTCTTTTGGCATCACTTTTCTCTGTACAAACTATTTGGGCAGAACTAGGTTCAAATACATGGCCTGTAGCTGCTTGGTGGTCCCAGAATACTGATGTTCCTTCATTTTTATTTTTAACCCTGTTGTATACATACCTGTGTTGGTAAATTCTTGTATTAAGGTTAGCCCGAGTCTCACCATAGTAAGATGCCTGGCAGCCTAATTGAGGGCATGCCATTTTATAGACTACATGAGGGGCTTATTTATATTAAACTCTGGCAAATCCAATTTTTAAGCAATAATTTCAATAATATTAAATAAATTTTCATTTTCAGTATATTCATTCAATAGCAAAAATTCCAATTCGGTCTTTGTTGATCTAAATCAATAATTTCTTTTTGTAGACTGCATAACAAGGAATCTTGTGTCTTTATTTTATATTGTAAATTATTTAAATCACAGATCAGTTTTTGATATTATTTTAAAGTGAAACATGTTCCAAACTAAGTTTTTCAAAAGAGTTAAAGAACTGATGTTGTTTTGTAAAATAAATAGCATATGAAGTGTATTATTTATTTGCCTAAAAGCTCAAAAATATATATTTTTATCTATGAACTCAAATTTAAAGATGTTCCACTACTAATGTTTTTATAATCTATAATATTTTATTAGTAAACAACACACTTTTAAAAACTCATTCATTTAACAGAACTATATTTAAAATCAAAACAATCACTGGATCTTAAGCAATTTACATAATTTCCATTAAAGGAAAATGATAAGTAGCAAAAAGTATATTTATCCATATTAAATAATAGAAAAAAAAATATTTAGAGAAGAAAAAAAACAAATAACCAATAAATAATTAATTTAAAAACCAATAAATGTCATTAATGAAACAGATATTAAAAATTTATGATATGATAAATTAAAAAAGAGACTAAGAAAATGGCAGACAACAAAAATAAAAATTACAAAGAAATCAAATAACAATTGTCTTCTAAAATGTTAAAATATAATAAAATTTTAAATTTAAATGAGTTTAAACTACATTAAATAGAAGATCGTCTTTAATAATAATATTATCATACAATAAAAATATCATCAAAATAAATTAATAAAAGAGCAAACCTTGCCTACTCTAATCTAGTGTTAATTAAATATCTATCCAGCCTTATCTTATTCATACTCCCAAATATTTTACGGCTGATGATTTCATCAGAGACCATGCATGCATGCATGCATCTGGACCTTCGGTGGTCACTTTTTATTCTTTTTTTAGCTTTCAAGTTAGCAATCTGAAAATTAAAAACAACTTAATATTTTAAATTCACAGTTATGTTTTTTTTTGGTTCTATACTAGTCGTGGTCAAAGAATAAAGGATACTTACATTTATTATAAGGCTGAAGGCACTAAAATAAAAGTTACTGAACTGTTGTCAAATTTAATTATGCAACCAAGTATGCTTTTTGATTTAAAAATATTAAAATTGTTTTGAATTTCAGGCTAATAGTTGACAGTAAAAAGAGGGGGGGGGGTAAAATATGGCTGCTGGATCAAAAATTATGTGATGACCAAAAAATCAAAGTATACCATATTCAAGTCCTGGTTGCTCTTGGTGGATGAAAGCCATAAGCAAAAAATAAATCTGAAAATATGGACAGGAGCTCTACCATATAATATATGTCGATGACTTAAGCTTACAATATATAGTAGCACTGAAATAGAAATATATGCAAAGTTTGTCCCTGAATAATAATAAAAATAAAAAGTGTTTGACTATTTCCATTATCTAATAATAATTATTAAATGTCTTTTAGAAAAATTTATATTTTTCAAATACTTTCAACTGTTAGTAATGTCACACAGATTGCTATATAACACAATTTTTTAAGTGATATTACTCTCTTTTCTTTAGATGTTGTTGACCTAATCAGTGACAGTATTAGCTTGGAAATTAAACCAGGGCTTTCAGATGTATTTAAGGATAAAGTTAATGAATAGTTTTCAAACATTGTGAATTATCACATTGTGTTGATTTATAGAATTATTTGTTATTGTTATATGAGCAACTACTTTTAAATTTTATTTTTTTTATCTTTTCTCTCTGTCCAATATTTTTGCTGCTTTTGGCCTCTACTGTGGATACTTCTGTGTGTTTATGCAGAAACAGCACCTCTAGTGGTGGGAGTACACTATTTCTACAACTATCATATATATTAATAATTAAACCACTAAACATCACAAGATCACCATCTCTTATACTAGCCCATAATTGTTATGAACAAGGCAAAACTCTCCATACAGTAGTGCCACCCTGTTCTAACTAGAGTAATCAATGGATGCCAGCAGGCTTGTGCATAAAATCCCTATCTAGTGCCTACTCATCCAATATTCCCAGACTAGTTTCTGGCTTGTGGCCTTCAGCATTGAGGATCTGGGTGCAGTGCTCTCAGATCCAAGGCTCCTCACTGATGAAGGCCACAAGCCAGAAACTAGTCTGGGGATATTGTATGAGTAGGCACTAGATAGGAATTTTATGCACAAGCCTTCTGGCATCCATTTATTACTCTGGTTGGCACAGGGTGGCACTACTGTATGGAGAGTTTTGCCTTGTTTATATTAATTATATTTAATGTATGTATTTTGATAATTATATTTATTGTAATGAAATATAAATAATGTCCATTGGGGGGAGTTGCTGTAGGGTAATTGATAATGTGATTGTATAAAAAGAAACACTTTGAAAAGATTTCATTGAGGAATGAAAGCAGGATTGATGTATTAAATAATATTTTTGTGAGTTGTCTATTTAAATTTTGTTTTAAATTGATTATTTTTAATTTACTAAAGTACCATGTACCAATGAGTATGTGTTTGCCTGAGAAAAGACAAAAATAATGGATAGAGGTCAAAAGATAAAAAGAATATTTTAAAAAACTGCTCATAAAATAAGTCAATGTAGTGTGATAATTTATAATATTTAGACATCATTCATTAACCTTGCCTTTAAGAAAAAGTGGAGAAATTGAGAAATTTCTACTGACTGTTGCCCATGACAGAATAATTCAGTTAGTTAGAAAGTCATCTTAAATTCAGTATTCACAAATCTAAAGATGCCTAGTTCAATTCCCATACTAGTACTATCATTAGTCAACTCGGCAATACCTGAAAAAAAAAGAAGACAATAATAGCACGTGAAACAGTGTGTTTTATACTAACTTATATGTAATTATTAACACTTGAATGTATTTGAAAAGTTTAAATTAAGTTTGAATTTTTTTAATACTACATGATACAAATAGTTTTTCAGATAAATTCCTGTTAACAAAAATATAATTATAAATATTTAATTTCTCTATAGTAATAAGTTATTTCTTCCAGTTAAAATTTAATTAGAGGTTTTGCTTTCACATTAATATTTTTGCAACGAAGTTTTCTTCTTTTTTTTTAAGAAAAATATTTCTATATTTAGAAATGAATGTGTTTGAATCCATAAAAATTATTTTTATCAAGAAATATAGGTTCAAACAGTAAAATAACTATATTTTAAAAACTTGTTTGGAGATCTAGAAAGCTATATTGTGAAAATTAAAAAAATAATAAAAAAGTTTTATAATTAAATTTACATAGAATACATTATAAAATGTTATTTCATATAATACTAAATAAACTACTAACCGCCTTTCAATTCTGCCGATGATCCTAAATACTGGAATGAATCCATATTAATCACATCAATAATAGGACTTGCAATCACATGAGGATCCTGAAACAAAAACAAAAATCTTATATTATTTGGTGTGCATAGGAAAAGTTATTTATCTCAGATATGCTGATGATATGGCAGTATTTATAGAAAAAAAATAGTTACCAAATATTATAGTCATGAAAGAAAAACAATTTATACAGAAAGTGTAAACAAAGGAGAACATAGATAAAAGAAGATAAAAAAATCTTAAACTGAATTATTAATCCTATTAATTTCAATATTATTAACAATATTTCCTTTATTATATATAATATTAATCCAAAATATAGAAATTTAAGCAGAAGTACTTTTGATTACACTGTAATCATTATCAACTTAATTTATTCAGGCAAAAAGCATACTTTCACATAATTTTCCAAAATCTATATAGATCAATATTAGCAGATTATCTACTATTATATAATCTTTAAAGTGGTTTATAAGAATGGCTTTTTAAATTATTTTTTCAATAATTAATTAATAATTTTAAAAATTCTATTTCTAAAAAATTAATACTATTTATCAAATTATATATGGTTACAAGAAAATCATATATTGGTGAATCAAGATGTGCTTTAAAGAAAAAAAGGTTGAGTGAACATCAGCTACTCTTTAACCATATAAAAATTATATAAATGAGGAATCTAACACTGCTTCAGTTTTTTTGACCATAAAAATTTTGTAACTTTAAATTCATCTTTAATTCAGATCATACAATAATATTACATAAAGAACAATATCACAGAAAAAGAAAAAATTAAAGAGGCAAGTCTTATAAATTAATTTAAAGATTGTATAATAATCAGACAGTATCTAATATTGAACTACATATTTCTTGAAAAATCAGGTAATATCTACTTTTTGCCTGCGTAAATTCAGTTGATAATAATTGAATAAAAAGATAAATTCTCCTTTCTTTAATCACTTTTACAATGTTATATTTTATTTTTACTTGATTAATCTTACATGTTTAAGTGACTAGCAATTTTCTTTAGAGTTAAAATGTATGCAATACAAGTATCTTATCTATACTGAAATTAATGTAATTAGAAGGGATTTGAACTCAATGTATATTGGTTATATAAGATGGAATGGCTAGCTGTACAAAGCTTAAAAGTCTGATTTCAAATCCCTTTTAATACATAGATTATATAATTCCAAGAGATTTAAAACATTTCTCAAAAAAAATCTAATTCAATATAAATAATGCACACAATACATATACTAAGAAAAGTAATTGTTTGATACTTTAAAATACATATGCTAAATATAACAAAATAGTATTCTGAGCATGCTTGCGATTAATTAATAGTCATAATCATAGCCATTATTATTCAAAAGGATTGTCAGATTTATAGAAGAATTTCAAAAGTAGTGATTTACATAAAATTTGATTATAACAATCAAGCCTTGTCTTGCGTTGTTAGCCGAGAGGTATCGCAGCCTCCATGCAAGCAAGTAGTTGGTTGCAGACGGTTGTGGGTTTGCGTCCCGGCCGATGCTATGACACATGGAAAAAAAAACAATCAAGCCTTATGCACAATTTTAACCTGTAGTCAAGATAATCTTTAACAATAAAGATGGTATCACTTTTATCTATGGTCTGATATGTTTATATAGACATTAAAGATTGCAACTTGCCCAAGGAGTTGCAATCTTTAGTGTCTACATAAACATATCACACCATAGATAAAGGTAACACCACCTATATTGTTAAACAAGAATGACTTGACTACATGTTGAGATTGTTGAAAGCTTAAAGATTGATTGTCATCACCTACATTTATAAATTCATTAGAACCTTGAGTAATTAGCTTTGTTGTCTTAATAAAATTTTGATTATAAGATGTAATATAGGGGATTTGAACACAGACTTTCAAGCTCACTTCTACTATCCACTCTATCTCATATAACTGATACACATGATACACACATGTACATGTTTCGTGCTGAACCAGCATTCCTTGGTTGGTCTAGATCATCATCTTCCACACATATATATAATCAGTGCTATCTTAATATAAACTGAACACTGATTTTATATATATATGGTAGATGATGATCTGGATCAACTGATGAGTGCTGGTCCAGCACAGAATATATGTATTGGAGATCATTTATCTTTATCATATATGTATGGTCATGTGTATCAGTTATATGATAGAGTGGATAGCTGAAGGGAGCTTGAAAGTCTGTGTTCAAATCCCCTATATTATATTTAAACTCCAAATGTATGCATTATGCTTATATTTCAAAAATATTATTGGTTGTAAGATGTAAATGAATTTATTTATATGAGCCACTTTTTTGACAGGGACATTGAATTTTTCTTGTTGACTCTGTGAATATTACTGATGATGTGTCAGGTCTCTTTATCTTTGTATTGGGCATTGTTTCTCTCAGAAGAGACAATACTGGCAGATATAGATTCAAAGCTGTGACCATATTTGGACTAATGTTCAAAGAAGATAGATTTAAAGTTTGCATTAGTTCTGGCTCGATTGTAATGATAATGTGTTTCTGCCATTCTTGTAGAGAGATTGGCATGAGATTTTCCAAAGTAAACTATTTTGTAGTTTGTGTTAAGGTATATAATTTTATACACTACTTGAGAAACTTGCTCTGAGGAAAGCTTATCTTTCATATTGGTAATCAGTTGGTTCAGGGCAGAGAGGGGTGTGTGAAGACTAACACTGAATATCTCAGTACATATTTTATTAATACAATGAGTGACCTTAGTATATATAATAGTGATATTCAGGGTTTTTTTTTATCAAGGTGATGTGAATAAGAGCTGAATCTTTATATCTGATATTACATAAATTATTAATGTATGTTTCAATATTAATTTTTTGATCAGATTTGAAATTTCAAAGATTATACTTTCTATATAAAAACACTTTGAGACCTGGAAATTTATGAGCAGTAAGTGTTAATGATTCAGGGTGTATAATCTCTGTCATTTAGACAGGTTTAACCAATGTTTTATAATTTAACTGAGTACTTTCGTGCTGAATATATGTCTAAAACTATGACTTTTAGATTATCATTTTCTATAGTCAGTAAATAAGATTATTGCATAAAAATCAATAAACAAATTAATAATTTAAAATTCAAACCAGTAAATTAGTATAACTTAAAAAGAAATAAAGACAAATTTACTTTGTTGATTCTTCAAAAATTCTGTAATAAGGCATTTACTAAATGCGAATATTTTAAAATTTACCCATCGGATGTAAATCTGCCTACAAAATTCACTAAAATAAAATTATATAAAATTGAGCGCCCTCTATAGTTAATGATTGACTTTGAGACTATTACTACAAAGCTACGAAAATGATAAACCAACGGTCATTGATCAAATTGGTTTTGGCAAGTTTACCATCAAATCATCATTTGAATGTGTTACGAGAATTAAAAATATAACAAGTGATAATCAATACTGCTTTATGTCATTGGACATTAAAGAAGGTTTAGGGTTGTTTATACTCATGTACATATATTCCCACACAAATACTTTTCACAAAATAAAAAAAAAACACAATCCTATTATCTCCCCCCCTCTTTTCTTCCCTTTTTTTTTTAACTATTTTTTTCTTTCTTTTTTTAATTTTTTATTTTTATTTTTTTTTTTCTCCAAATCCTAACTTTTTTACTTCCCATTTCTCTTTTTTTTATCTTACCTCCTTCCTCTCCCTTTTTAACACCTCAATACTTTTCTTTCTACCTCTTTTTTTTTTTCAATTTTTTTATTTTCAAATACTTTTTTTTTAATTTTAAACATCATCATTTTTTTTCTTATTATTTTAAAATATTATTAAATTTTTCAAATTCTCCAAACATTAAATATAATAATTTTTATATTATAAATATTATATTAAAATATTTATAATATTTTAAAATTTTTTTAATATATATAATATATTATGTTATTATAAAAAAAAATTAAATTTTTTTTTTTATTTTTTAATTTTTTTTATAATATTGGATTTAAATTAAAAATTTTGAAAATTAAAAAATTGAAAAGGGTTGTAGAAATTATATAAAAAATAAAAAATATTATGAAAAAAAATTTGGTTTTTATTTTTTTTTTTTTTTTTATAATTATTTGATTAGATAGTTTAATGAGGGTTAAAAAAAATGAGAAAATTAATAAAAAAAAAAAAAAAAAAAAGAAATAATTTTTTTAAGAAAAAATAAGGAAAAAATTTATATTTTTTGAGAGTTTTTTTATTTGAAAAAAAAAAAAAAAAAAAAAAATTATATAAATATAATATAATAATAATTTTTTAAGTTTTTTTTAAAATTAGGGGGGGAAGGGAATGAGTGGGTGGGAAGTGTTATAAATTTATAATTTGTATTTTTTTTTTTTTTTTTTTTTTCTTTTTAAATGTTGGTGGAAAGAGTGGTTTTATATTTTTTTTTTTTTGGTGGGTTTTATTTTAGATGGGGGGGAGTTTTTTTTTCATTACATATATATTTTAGCTCAGAAAAATACTACTGGTTAATCAAAACTGTAAGAGTGGTCAGATAAAAATAAAATATAGCATTATAAAAGTGATTAAAGAAAGGAGGATTTATTTATTTTATAAAATTAATTAATGCATGAAAATGATATAAAGTGAACAAACAAAAGTACTCGATAATAAATACAAATAAATGAAAGTACTGCTACTTAAATTTTGCCATTATTATAATTTAAAACTATTATGTATATATTTAATATGTCTAATTATTTTACTTTTACTCTGCATAGCAAAACAAACTGAAATTGCTTTATTTTTGAAACATTATTTGCATATTATCACCAAGCAGAAATGCAGTGATTGTATTGAAGACTGACATATATTGTTGTTTTATGCAACCATTTAATTATTGGTATTTCATTTAGACACTGTGTCTATCTATTTTATACAAAAATGATTAAAATTCAAGACTGTAAAAAGAAATTTTTCATTTATTTATTTTGTTTTAAAAGTAAAAACACAGAAAACTAAATTTCAAACTATAGAATAATGCTAATTTTAATAATGATGATAAATTACACAGAATGCAATGCAAAGTTGATAGAGTATTAAATTTAGGATGGAAATAAACACAATTAAAATTAAAGCAATAAAAAAGAGATGAAAAAATAAAAGTTAAAGAGGAGTAATTTGTAAGAAAGTTATAGAACAAATTGAAGCTATTAAAATGCTTGGTTAATTTATGAAAGTAGTAGTGATCCATAATTTTGAATTTTAAAGTGCTATTGTATTATAAAGCTACTCTGTAGCCTTTTAAAGTTAAAATGAAAATAAGGATTGTTAAACTTTCTATTCAAGTATTGTTTTATGAAGCTAAACTTTGTGAATTAGAAAAGAAAGAGGGTAGGAAAGATTGAAGCTGTGAAGTTAAACAAAAATAGAAAAAATAAATTGGAAGATTAAGGTATTGAAAGTGTAAAAAAAGATTACTTTCTGAGAAAATTAAAAAAAAGTAAATAGATTGCATATATATATATTTAGGCGATACACAAAAATTATAAATTCTGGAATTGAAGAAATGCAGATGTCTGTAAATTGGTGATAGCTATGCATTTTTGATGAGCAAAGAAACTGGCAGAAATTTTGAAGAAAGTAATTTAAGAGTACATGGTAAAATGATCTTTTGCAAATCACACGTTGATAAAAGAAAATTGTATTACAAAATAAAATTCTTCAAATTGAAACAATTCATTATTAAATTTTGCATCAGAATTAAATTGAAAATAATAAAAAATTATATTCAAAAATAAAAAAATGATATTGTGGTAGATTATGTTATATTAGGTTAATTTGTATAATGCATAGAATATAGACTCAAAAGCTAAGCATCTCTTCTGATTGTCATACATTATATGACTTCCAGTAAACAAACTGATTATTTATTTATTGGATTAATTTTACTGAATTTCCAATAAAAATATTATGTGTAGTTAAAAAAAAAGATTTTACTAATAGCATAATTTCAATAACAGATCAATATATCCCTGTTTAATGAGTTATATATATAATTTTTAAAAAAAAATGAAATCATCTCGAAAAAAAAAATGATGTAAACATTGAAAGGTAGCTATAACATTATTATAATTATATTTAAATTTTTGTAAATTCCTTTATATGTTTTATATTATATATATATTTGTGGTTGGAAAAAATAATTTTACCATTATTAGGTGATATTTAAATAGAAATATACTGGTATTGTTTATACTGAAATTAATGTAATTTTGAAGCAATTTGAACTCAGACTTTAATGTTCTCTACATATATTCATTCTATCTTATACAACCAACATAAGGAGTTTGAAAGTCTGAGTTCAAATCCTTTCTACTTTTTTCTCCATAAAGAGTTTACATAAATGGCTCATAGAGTATTCTATAAATATATAGATTATATTTTCCTATACAATGATTTCCTTTTATTTAAAGCATATTTGATGATAGTGACAGAAAAGAGAAAGAATATATATTATGTGAAATTTGCAAGAAAAAAAACCCCTATATATTCTGAATTTCTTCTTTGAGAAAGACATTAAATAGAAACAAATATGGAAACAGAAATAAAAGTACTCTACAGTGAATTATATTTTGATTAACAGAAAATAAATGCTTGAAAAAAAGACCACCAAAAACTATTAAAAAAGACAGTATTAACAGTTGAATAATATATTTCTGTAGTGTAATTTTCATTACACCACTCTCAGGCATTAACACCTTGTGGAGAAGTTCATTAAGTGGACAATCTCTAGTCTAATGAATGACTAATAAAAATTATTAGTATTAATAATTGATATTGCTAAACTTCAGAATTTGCAACAGACTTCGAAGGTGGGTCAGATTTGACTGAGATCAGTAAAGAGATAAATGATATTAAACTAACAACTGCTACTTAGTTAACTGACCAAATTTATCAATAAATTTTCAACTGAGAAAAGTCAATGCATAAATAAAAATAAAAATGTGAAACTATTTAAAAATGATCCAGGAAAAACTGATTATCTGAAATGTTGTAAAATGATATGAAAAAGGGTTAATGATAATAAAATATCATTATAAATTGAAAATATAAAAGCTATAGATGAAACTAAAACTCAAAAGTAAAAATAAATAATTAGTATTGGGAAAAAAAATGTCAGCACGAAATGTGTAGAAGTTCTAAAAAAAAAAAAAACTATATAGTAATAAGAGAAAGACAAATGGCTGTAATTATGGAGAAGAAAATTGATATCTGAAACTTATAATGTAGAACATTAAATATTTTTTACCAATAAGATATTAAGCTATACATCCTATAATACTGAAAAGATACTTTAAACTTACAAAAATTAAAATGAAATTTAATGATACTGTTATACTATCTTATCCCAAATATGACAAATCCTTTTATGTTCAAATGGATAGCAGTAGCTATGGACTAGGAGCAATTCTCTTCTAAGTTTAAAAGAACAAACAACCAGGAATGCTGTATTTTTTTAGTAGGTTAATAAGAGGTCCAGAATTGACCTACATTGTTACAGAAAAGAAAACCTTAGCAGTAATATGGGCTTTCCAAAAATTTAGACAATTTCTTTTGGTATCTGAAGTTATTGTGATCAGAGATTATAAAAGCTTGAGTTTTTGAATCATAGCTACCCAATCAATATTTTCTTTGTGCAGTGAAGCCTGTTTCTTCAAGAATTTCAGTATTCAGTTCAATACTGTAAGAGTATCAGAAAATATTATAGCTGATATTCTCAATTCAAATCCAATCCAAGTCATACAGCAACATTTAAACTATTGATGACACCTATAATATGCAGCAACTCTTAATCTAGCAATAGATGAATCAGTGGAGGATAACTTAAAAAATCTTGCCCCAACTACAAAGAAATGATGATAAACTGAAAGGTATCCTATGGGAAATGGAATCTGATGCAGCAAAAGATCATCATCAAAAAGAAAAGAAGTCATCATCTCAATGCCAGATTAGAAATGAACTTTTGGAGTATTAAGTTAAAGAAAATATATGGAGAATTGTAATACTTTATGGAATTAGAAAATATTTTATTAACTGAATGTGCAGGTTATATAGTCAGACACTTTTGCCCTCAGAATATTTATTATATAATCTATTTTATTGGCCAGAAATGTAATGTAATATAATAACTGTGTTAAGCATTTATGAAGTGTGCCTCATTTTATCTAAATTTGCTATAGATTATAACAGTCTATTGCCAGCATTTTGAAGAATGGGGTATTTGGTAGCCATTTATGATATTTTTTTCAAAGTATGTAGCTGCTTATCCTATTACTCAAACCAATGCAAAAAAACATTATTAACTTAAGGTAAAAGAAAAGCAACACATTCCTATTAATGAAAAACCTGAAAATATCCTAACAGATCATGGAGCACCATTTATATCTGTAGAATGGCAACATATGATATTAGACATCTACTAACTTCCATCTGAAACCTTCAGTCTAAACCTCTGCGAGAGTGTAATGAGAGAACTAGGAAGATTACTTAGAATATATATCCATAAAAACTATTGTGGTTGGGTTAATCAAATAAAGACAGCTGTGAGTTACATTAATTGGATCTACAAAAAGTCCACAGGATTTGACCCTATCCACCTTCATTTAGGCAAAGCAGCACCAAATCTTATAAAAATTCCACTTAATGTAATTCCATATATGGAAGTTGATCAAGACAAGGCATGCAACCAAATATGTAGTCAAGAAGAGGATGTTTAAACAGAACCAAACCCCCTATTCATTTAAGATAGGTGATAGTATTTGTGAAGGCATCTAATGTCAGTCTTCCTGAACAACACATTTTTAATAAATTTAAAATTCTTTATGAAGGACTCAATGAAATTATAAAGAAGCATGATAAATCAATTATTTAATATAGCACGATGTTTTTATAAACTGTAATAGTTAACAGTATTAAGCTGTTGCACATGCGCTTTGCAGATTTTAACTATAAATGACTGAATACTAACACTTCAAACACATGATAAAGTCTTTGGGAAAAGATAGAATGGTCATCCATCTTTTCGAACCCAAACACTTTTGTATGGGCAAATCTTAAGTGTCTGAAAGTGAAAGCGTGAAGATATTAAATAATCACTTTAAATTACTTTTACATGCTTGAATGAATGACGCTGGTGAAAATTACTAGAAGCATGATGAAAATGCTTTTTTAATCTGGGATGATAAGAATATAAAAAATGTCATACAATGCTAACATCCTAAAACCATATAGGGTGAAAAATAAACAATAACTAGAAAAAGAGAAAGATTTCCAGCTTGCTAGAAAGCAAGAGTGAAGTTGAAAAATATTTTGTTAAAGATGTGCATGGGACAGTAATAATGAAGTCATCATTGAATGATAGTGATCAGGCTCATTATTACAAAAAAAAAAAAATCAATGACAAAATATTTATTATAATACAAAAAAGATAGATATCATATTACATTCCAATAGGTGGCAATAGCAAAACAGTTAAATAAGACTTAGTAGAGTCATGTGACCATTATCTCTCATATTAAAAAGGGACAATGTAATTTTAACACCAATTCATTCATAACGTTTCAAAATTATTTTTCATTATTAAACATTAGCAATAAAATCATTAACTATAAATAATGAAATTTGTGAAAAATAATTTACTATTAAAATTTAATTCAATATATACAACAGATATATTAAAAAAGTTTAAAACTATTGGAACTACATTAAAATATAACTACTATTAAAAGCTGGTTCTACCTGAGCAGTTCTTTGCAAGAGCGGTTGCAACCAATCCAAATTTGCCTCACAATGGCTATCTAGAAATGTTAAATACTCCGCTCTTGCTGCATCAGCTCCAATAACCCTCGACCTTACTAAACCTAAAAAAAAAAACAATGACAATAATAAAAGCAGAAAAGTATCAGAAGAGCAATAATATAAATAAACAAAAAAATTAATACCCTGGAATTTTTTTAAAGATAGAAATAAACATCAAGATTTATGTGTTGAAAAATTATAAAATATACATTAAACTTTAATTCAAAATAATAAGAAAATACAATCATAAGATTCAAAAAGGATTTTTATACGAAAATATTTAAATGGGTTTGCAGTTAAGTTCCTTTGTCTGAACCAGTTGAATTCAATTATGCATCTGCATACTGCAATCAATAAATAATATTTGATCATTATCAGAATAATTTATCATTACTTTTTAACACAACTTATACTAGCATCCAAATACTAAGAGTTAAATCAGAAATTTTAATAACTTCTTTATATCATTAAGATGCATAAATGGTTTTCATAAAATGACCCATGATTACCTTCATTTTTTAGGTAGAGTAGTTCAAAACTGCTGATGGTAAGTTAGTTACTATCTAATAATATATAAGACTAAATTAAAATATCACTACCTTTCCTATTATTACACTTTGCAATTAGATGATTTGAAGCAATCAAGATATTATTATCTTATTCTTTTAATATTTATTTTATATAGTGCTATGTTTTTATAAACTGTAATAATAATAATCAGCCATTAAGCTAATGCACATGCTGCTTTGTGAATTTTTAACTATAAATGAATACTCTCACTTCCAAATACAAGATAAAGTCTGTATGAAAAGATAGAATGAATCCATCTATCCTTTCAACCCAAATGTTTATATATGGGCAAATCTTAAGTACTTGGAAATGAGAGTATGAAGATGTTAATCGATCACTTTAAATTACTTTGTACTATGCCTGAATGAATGACACTTGCGAAATTTTCTAGAATTTGCGATATGTCATTCTTATTTGAAATTAAACATATGTAAATGAGATATTTATTTTATATAGCACTATGTTTTTATAAACTGTAATAGTAATCAGCCATTAAGCTAATGCACATGCGCTTTGTGGATTTTTAACTATAAATGAATACTCTCACATCCAAACACAAGATCAAGTCTTTGTGAAAAGATAGAATGAAATCCATTTATCCTTTCAATCCAAATGCTTAAGATCTGCACATACATAAACATTTGGGTTGAAAGAATAGCTGGATTCATTCTATCTTTTCACAAAGACTTTATCTTGTGTTTGGAAGTGAGAGTATTCATTTACAGTTAAAAATCCACAAAGCGCATGTGCATTAGCTTAATGGCTGATTATTACTTATTCTTTTATATAATTCTAATTATAAAGCAATGTTTCACAAAATCTTTTACAGCAGCCAAGAGCAAAAAAGGGTTCACATAAAACCATAATATTTGTTGATGAGTAAAGAAAAACTTCTTCATTTAGTTTTATTAGTTTCTTTGCTATTAATCTTCTTTCATTTCAATTTCTTATTAAACCAGTTTAATAAGAATATAACTGTAAAATTATTAGTAATGACATTCTGTAACTAGAATGAATCCATCCATTATCATTATCTGGAAAACTTGACATCAACAGTAAGAGATAGTGCAGTTTAACATTAACACGATCATTTTTGTTGTGAATTTTGTAATTTTAGTAGTCTCATTTTTCACTGAAGTATTAAAAAAGACTATAGTTTTAGTGGAATCTGTTGCAAATATTATATTTTTAAAAGAACTAATGAATAAATTTTACATTTCTAAACATTTTTGATTACCTGAATAGGATTTCAAAATAGATGAATGTTTTTATAGAGACATTGGTAGTTTTTTTTGTTCCATGTATTGAGAAATCAACTTTATATCACAAGATATCAATGCATTCCAAGAAAAGATTATTAAGTAAAGAATTACCAGATATAATAAAATAACTGAAAAATAAACTGCAATAATTCAGAACTCTCTAATGGTAGAAAAAAGATAATGACTAGTGTTCTCTTCCATATTTTGTTATATGCTAGATAAGTAATATTTTCTAAGGATGTGGTTAGTATAAAAAGAAAAAAAAATTTTTCATCAGATTTGCTGATATGATGATGCTTGAAGGTACTGAAAATGAAATTATATAAAATACTAAACAGAAATGAAAATTTACAAAAACTATGGTTGAAAATAAATTTAATTAAAATTAAATAAATACTGGAGAGAATAATAGATAAAGAATAATAATTGGACAGAAAGTGCTTTTGAATACATGGGTTCGATGATGATGAAAATAGTGATAACAAATAATTTTAGCAATGCTTTGATAGGCATTAAATAAGAAATTATATTCTGTGACATATTAAAAGACTTATTAAATAATTTATTTGACATTTGCGTGTTATGTTCTATACAAAACAAATGAATAGAATGATCAGATAACGTAGTATAATCAAGTAACAATATTTGACTAACAATGGAAATAGTAGGTAATGATAGCCATCCTAGTAACAACATTAATCCTCACAATGTTTAGAGCTACATTATAAATTTTAATAAACTTTTTATATCGTTAAGATACACATGACAATTTATAAGAAACAGATAACTGGACAGTTAGAAAAGAGTGGAAAGTAATCAATTACTTTTAAAGTCAAATTTTTAATGGAACATTACAAAATAATTCAAATGTAATTTAGCAAGTTATATCTTTATTAAATAT